>CM042824.1:15806123-17027790 GCA_009982885.2 Hyles vespertilio | reverse complement strand
GAAACAGTCAGTACCCTCACATCATTAATAGACAAAAGATCTTTTGCGTACGTACATATGTAATAAAATATAGCCAATACGTGGAAAGATCTAGAATTTTCACCCCGAGTTATCTTGGTCAACCTTGTGTGTACACACACACCTCAAGGCAATCATGTGATGCAATTAATCTATTATATGGCTATCACTTTAAATTAAATATTATTTTCTTGTGTCAACAATGAATCACTTAAGGGAAAGAACTGATCCCATACACTAGAGCGTACACAAGAGCTGGGTCATAAGTCTGGTATTAAGATAAACTAATTATACTTTATGATTATTTCTTGTTTACTGTTTACATTCAGTGCATTCTGGGTGGAGAATTCCCATTTTCGAAAATCAATTTTGTTTGTTGTTCGGATCAAAGGATGTTGTTTCTGAGAAAGAATTGAGAAGTGGTATTTCCTAAAGGAGTTAATTTAGCCAGAGGGTGGTAAAATCATAGCCATATGTCTATCTGTACCCTTTACGAACATTATTTAGTGACGACCCAGGCAGATGTCAATTAAACTGATATAAATAATATTTTTTGTTGCTATATCTTATTATTTTGCGACTGTTTAGCAGCGGAAGGAAGTGGACAATTATTTGTATCCAACTCTTGTTTTCTCTTTCGGGTTAATTTTGAAGCGTTTTAAAGACAAGCTAGTCTCCTTCAGAGACCCGCTGAACTCCGGACAGCCTTAACCTTCCCACCGTACTGTCTATTGCAGAGGAGGTCCGTCCCCGCAGTGGGACGTATAGAGGCTGATACAGAACAGACTTGGTTGAAATTAGATATACACAGGCTTTTGACTAACCTAAATACATGTGTTTAGTTCTTTATGAAGAGCATTCTCTTTATTGTTCACATTAGTCATTATCGGAGCGAACAAATATCCATTTCTGCGATTCAATCTTCTGGAATCTCCCGTACGATAGTTGGTGATGACGATAGTTGGTGGGTGTTTGTGGGACCGAAAAGTCTCTCATAGTTCCGGATACCCAGGACACAAGACTCGATCCTAGTGTGGAGTCAGGCTATGTACATATGTGACTGTTGGGTCTTAATTATAAATTTTATCTGTATCTGTATCAGCCCATATAAGTCCCACTGTAGGCGAGGCGACGGGGCGACCACTGTGAGAATGTTGGCAGCCGCGTTTGGTCCGTTTCCCAACAGGCCACCACGCACTTGTACTTAATTGTATATGCAACAGCAAATCTAAGTCACTATCTTCTTCAAATTCAATCAAAATATACCGCATAATATACTTTATAGGTCCAATTTAAATACATGTAAACTAATCGTTCGTCTAATGTTGGGTAATCAGATCGAATGTTTGCAACCAATACAGCGGTTAGATTAGATATATTTTCAGTTTAGGCGTGGAACGTCTAGACATTGAAATTGATACATAAAGGCCAGATCGCATTTGATAGGCGCCGTTTGGAGAGCAAAGAAGGCATTTTTCTTAAGATTTTAACTATTAACATACTCAGATATGATAAGTGCGTGGTGACCTGTTGCAAGTGCGTGGTGGCCTGTTGGTAAACGGACTAGACGCGGCTGCCAACATGTTCACTGTGGTCGCGGGTTCGAATCCCAGGGCACACCTCTGACTTTTCGGAGTCATGTGTGTATTGATAGTCAATCACCACGCACTAAAACGGTGAAGGAAACATCGTGAGGAAACCTGCATACCATAGCGATTCATAAGAATTTCTATGGTATGTAAGTCCGCCAACCCGCACTAGGCCAGCGTGGTGGACTATGTCCTAACCACTCTCAATCGTATTCTCGATTGTAGAGTAGGCCCGTGCCCTGCAGTGGGACGTATATGGGCTGATACAGAACAGATATGGTACGGTTCTGTGTTCCATTCAAAAGGACAAACGTGTAAGCTCAGATTTGTCCACTGTTGGGCACGGGATGCAACCAACAGTTTGATTGAGAAGACTTCGGGTTCCAAAATCCAAAGTTCTAGTCCAATGTGGTGGCACATTGGACTAGAACTTCGGATTTTGGACTTGGACTTTTGGATTTGGAACTGTAGACCAAACCATCCAAAGCTATCAATTCATCTGATCCCGTATTTTTTCTAGCCCTGCGTGATCTTCATCCACTCTAGGTCGGTTTACATTCACTGTACTTGATAACTGGACAGATGTGCGGCAAAGTGCTACAAATCTAACCCTGCATTAAGCCTTTCTACTGTCATAATCATTAACATTTTCGGCTGTAGTAGTTCCACGTAGTTTTGGAACACGAGCCTCCTCCAATATTAGGATTAAGCGAGTGTTTATTACTCACCACACTTAGTGCCGCGGGTCATGTTGGTCGGAATTAATTCCTCATCGGCCTATCTTAATATCTGACCATCTGCGATTTTAAATCCACTATCAGCAGCCGCTAGAGATTCCTCCTTAGGTAGTAATGTATATCGCTGGCTGGAGAAGTTGGCTTTGGACTCAGAAGTCAGATGTTGGTTGTAGTGTAGCGCCTTGCACCCATATATTAGCAAAGTCTCCAAAGTCCAAGCTACAATATTGCTATTACATTTGCCGCAGGCGCACAAAGGTGAAGTGAAAATACGTTTTTAAAAATAAATATTTTTATTTAAATCAATTTAACAAAATTATGAGAATTGTATTAAATTAAAACGTATGAATGTTTTGTAAACTGTTTAGTTATGCATTTTTTTGTTATAGAAAAAAATATTATACTTTATAAATTACATGACACGTCGTATTTATTGTATAATACTTATAAGACTAAGAATCATTAAGAATACATTTTGAGCTCGGAAATACAATCCAACCATCGCAATTTAAATATTAACGTTAAAACTATTTTGTACGATTGGCAAGCCACTAGCAACCTCTGGCTGTTAAATAGTAGAACTATATAGCATTAATATTGCTTATTATGAGCCCGAACTTATAACAGAAATAATTAAATTATTGACTTAGATACATTAGTAACGGACATGTCTTAAACCATCCTTATAAATAAAATTGCTTTGAAATCTCATTAAATATTGAATTATTATAATATTGCTTTCAATAGTAAATTAAATTAATTATCATATGAGGTACTCTATGTAATTAAAGCCGTTTCCTGTTTGTAAGCTGAGTCCAAATTGTATAGATCTTATCAAAATTTATGTAAAAATTGTTGAAATGTCAATTTTGACAACAGTGGAATGTTTTAAGTCAAAGTGACAAATAGAAACTTCAAAAATAAATTGCGATAAAAAAGCAGTTTGTTTTAAATAGAATATTTTTTGTAATAAACAAATACACGCATTTTTTTTTGCTTTGAAGTTTTATAGATGGTTAGGTATAAGTAATGTTTTTGTGTGTTACATATTATGCTTTGTGACATATTTTTGGGCGAAATTTAATATATTTGTGATGCATCATAATTATATTTTATTTTAGAACTATAGATTTAAATGTTTAGACATGCTAAATTGCACCCTATGATTATGAGTAGAGTAACATTTGTGTATCAACTGACGATAGGATGGTTTTCACCAGTCTATACTTTCTGATAGCACGACATTAGCTTATGATCAATTGCTAATATTTTAAATAACCATAAATTTGTACACACATAAACGCCTTTTTATCAGAAGGGGAGGCAGATGTTCTGCCAGGATAACCATGTTTTGCCTATAGGGAGCGAGCCTATCGCCATGTCGGGTACAAATTTCTGACTCCGTACTTATATTGGATTGAACAGCATTTCTTCCAGAATAGTTTTTTTTTTTTTTTTTTTTATTGCATTGAATGGCGAGACGAGCAAGCCGTTCGCCTGATGGTAAGCGATACGACCGCTCATAAACAGTAGCAATATTCCACTGCGCTCGCCATCCTGAGACATAAGATGTTAAGTCTCAATATGTCCAGTAGTTGCTCTGGCTACAATGTCCTTCAATCCGAAACACAACAGTGCATTTAAGCAGTGTTGTTTCACGGGAGAAATAGACATTGCGGTGGTACCTACCCAGATGGCTTCTCACATATGAGAGACCTACCACCAGTGATTATTATAGTTATTTTACATTAATATAAAAACTTCGAATATGTATCAGATGGAAAATTTATGGCCAGAAAAAGTGCATTCCTTACATCTAAACATTTATATCTATAAAAAACAATATCACAACACATTTAAGGAAGGGCTTTTTCGCTTTTCGCTCTGGATAATCGCTCGGCATCTTCAATAGTGTCTGGTAACTGAAGATTGATGGTCTCTGGAAGCGTGAATACCAGCATACCTGCTACCACGGCGAGGGTACCGAAGAATATGGCTGGCAAATTGTCATAGTATAACGCCTGTAAGAAAAATTGCTTCGTGAGTTCGATGTTTTTGCTATTCATAATTTTTAGGCGCTTATTTTAGATGGAAATACTCGAGATATTATGATTATAAGATATAGGTATCTGCCAGACGACTACACAAAATTAAAAGAACAGAAAAATTGCACAGATATTTGTATGTTCTTTATGTTATTTGATAGACACAAATGTTGGTCTTCAAAAAGCGTGCTCAAAAAAAATACGTGTTTAGATAAGGTAATTAAATGTGCAGGAAATGGAACAAATTAATACTATTTATTTGATAAGACAGTTTTTTAAACCTCTCCAAAATCCTAGGATAAGCAACTACGCATTTATATGACTATACAAGAATAAATTCCATACTTAATTACATAATATCTCTCATCGTCCGAGCATCAATTATTCGCATGAAAGGAATTGTTCGTGACATCGTCGGTGAGTAATCTTCTGGATTACTTTTATGTAGAAATAGTTCCGTAAGGGGTCAAATGGAACTAAGATGGTCTTAGTAGTCTTCAGTATATTTTATCTTATTTAAAATAAGTCTTTCCTCCATACATCTTCCGTCCTTCCTCGTATTTCAGACTGTTCCCTCTTATTCCGTCCTTCCGTACTTCAACATCTTAATCAACTCTAACTCTTTCCATCTTCAATACTTTCATTAGTTGTACACTCATTTGCAAAAAAACGGGCGGTTTTGATATTAATTCTTCTTTAAAAAAATACGGTACCAAAATGATTTCAATCATTTGTACATCTTACTGGCCGGTTTTTAAAATGCCGTGGTGTTTAAAACAGTACGTTCTAAATTCAAATTTTCGTTTGATGCTCGTTTTTACAGAAAACTTTTTATCCTACATTTTTGGTGCGAAGTTCCAAAAGATAATATCGGTTTTCATAACTTTTAGTCAATTTTTATGAATTTATTTCATATTCTTAATTGTCAAAGCTTCATTTATTGCTGTTTAGCTGTCTCAATAATGTTAGAGAAAGTGGTAAAAGCTACCAAAATTATTGCGCTGCTCGAAGAGGGTTGCAGCCAATGCTTCGTGGCTCAGAGGCTAAGTGTGAGTCGCTCGACGGTTCAAAGGACCTGGCAGCGGTATCAAGACACCGGTTCCGTCGAGAGAAGGCCTGGTTCTGGAAGAAAACCATGTACCCAACCACGGGATGATCGTTTTCTTGTGAGTCGCGCATTGAGAAATCGCAAGTCTTCGTATGTGGACCTTAAGAACAACCTCGAAGAAGTAAGAAATGTGCATATTAGTCTATGGACGGTCAGGAGGAGGCTTCTCGCGGCCAATATAAGCAGTCATCGCCCGGCCCGCGGCCCTAAGTTACTCCGTGAGCACAGAGTTGCCAGGCTTAGGTTTGCTCGAAATTGTGAGTCATGGACTCAAGAAGACTGGAATAGGGTATTGTTCTCAGATGAAGCCAGGATATCTCTGTTCGGTGAAGATCGACGTCGGCGAGTGCTACGAAGACGAGGAGAACGCTTTGCAGAGGCTTGTTTTGAAGAAATCACACCTTATGGTGGGGGCTCTGTTATGTTTTGGGCAGGAATAAATTCAATGGATCGTACAGAGTTAGTCTTCATTGAAAACGGCTCAATGACTGGACATCGATACATAACGGAAGTTCTAATTCCTCATGCACAACCCGCATTGGCCGCTTTAGGCGAAGACTCAATTTTTATGGACGACAACGCTCGCGCCCACCGGTCTGGCGATGTGGAAGCGTATGTGCAAGAGGTCGGCATTCGTCGTTTGGATTGGCCAGCTCGAAGTCTCGACCTCAATCCTATAGAGCATGTCTGGGACGTTCTGAAACGACGCGTGAGATCAGTACAACCGGCTCCGCAGACCATCAGAGCTGAAGAATGTGATTACCGTGGAGTGGGAACGTATTCCGCAAGCAAGTATCCGGGATATCCTCGCTAGCATACCCAGACGAATACAAGCTGTGATTTCAGCTAGAGGGGGTCACACTCGATACTAAACATTTATCTGCTTTTACTTTATTAATGAAAAAACAAACAAAAATCTTTGTTAACTTTTACTTCACGAGCATACACTATTAGTGAACTTTAGCATTAAAACCCATAAATTTTATCAAAATTTTATGATAATACTGACGAAAAGGAATATTTGCTTATTAATTTACATAATTGTGAAAATAAAACTACCTATAATTATCAAACAAACCAATAGTAACATTTGAAATGGTTCATTGCTTAGGTGCCCGTTTTTTTTGCAAATGAGTTTATCTTTCACAAACCACGTTCCATATCAGTCATTCGTCTAACATTTTATTCTACACATCTTTCTGCACAACATTCAAATCTTACATTTATAAACTACAAAACTGTAATTAAGGCTTCAAAATACACTATAAATTAAAACTTACCAACAACGGAGTGAGTGGAGCCAATGTAGATCCAATTCTGCCCGTAGACGAACATACGGCTAATAAAGATTGTCTAACTTTGGTCGGGAACACTTCCGACACGTAAATGTACACAGAACTGTATGCCACTGTGATGGAGAACTTTCCAGAGAGGTAGACTATCAGGGACCACCACATTTGATCTGTTGAAGAAGAAATGGTTCAGTCAATTTATAAATACTGTAAATTATAACTATAAGGAACTGATTTAATATTGAGGCTTGTCACTATGGATTTGTCTTCAACTGGAATGGAAAATTTACAATGGAAATAACAGAAGGTTCTCTTTTATTTTATGTAACTTGACCCTACATTCATATTGTAATTTTGCGTAAGATTCCAAATCCCGCTGCCAACTCATCCGTTATATCAGAAAATGGAAACGCTTTAGTCCATCATATTGGCGCAAAACGTTTAAATAGAAAAATGAATCAATATAGCTTTCAATCAGCTAAAATTATCATTATCTTAAAATTGTTAACAGATAAACATAATATTATTTTTCATTCCAATTACAATTTTACTGATCCATACTCTAAACTCTAAAGTTTAGCCAATTGTCAAGACTTGTTGATTTAACTCGTAAACAAATGTTATTCCAGTCGATCCAGATTGTCGAGCATTATTCAAAGCTCAAATTGAAAACAACTGTCGTCTGTTTACAAAATAAGCTAGTGTTCTCTGCGAATGGGGATTGTCGAAGCCGCGAAAATTATTCGCATTTTATCCATTGCTTTACAAATCCTGATGCAGACGGCGCGGCGGTACAAATCGGCTTAAGTCAAATATTCCATTAATTCTATCTGTTAGATAAACAATGATTAATAAATAAACAAGTCTTGTCGAGTACCGAGTTTGGATCGATGTTGAATAGGGAAGGGCTTTGGAAAGTATCGATGTAGTGGATTCATTTAAAGAGGCTCAAATATCGAAGGCGATACTCGATCTTTTCGAATATTCATAGGAAGATTATCAGTTTTATGAGAGGAAGAAATTGGTTCAACTTTATTGTTTTTTCTAGGTGTAGTCGTGTTTATATAATAATAGCCGTTGCCACATGCATACATTGTTATTCTACATTGAGCACGTATCTGTTATGATTATTTTCATATCTTCTTTTTAGAAATTATTTAATTTTCTATCTATAACAATTATTGGTGTCATATCATCAGACTGTTATATTTATGGCAAACAAACGCAAACCTAAGGATATTCGCATTCGATAAAAAAACCCACCATCCCTATTCTCAAACGAATTATCCAAGTCTTCAGTTATTGTCGGCATTATGTTTTGGACGCCTTTCTCACGATGTAATTATAAAGACAAACTTCGACCGATGTTTTGTTTTAGTGTTCCAATTTTGAACCGTTCGCGGTAAAATTTAATCAGGGTTGTAACATGTTGGAATAAATATTAGGCAATAATAACAGCTATGACCATATCACTTCTATAGAATCTATTATTGTTATGAAATGTGTTTTTTTGGTTTGTTTAAACCTGAATATCAGAGACTTGCCGTAAGTTTTTAAGAATAGAAGAAGTGCTAGACTAGGTGCTTAGAGTATATATATATATACTGGGTATCTCAAAACTGCTACCGAAAACGAAGCCGGGTGGTAGTTTAAGCGACTTCAGACACAATGCAACAGAAAAAGTTGCAAAAAAATGCGACAATTTTTGTTTGTTTTTGGCTTCGTTTTCGGTAGCAGTCTTGATATACCCTGTATATATATAGAGGGAGCGCTGGTACTTCAAAAACATAGATAAAATGGTGGTGCCGGGGCCACCTTTTTCTGCCCTCCTATTGGCTAATATTTGTACAGGTTGTGCAACATACATAAATTAATTGAAAAAAAAATAAATAAAAATAAACAGTTTAGGGCTATTTAATTTCAGTCAAATTTGTTTTAAAAGGATAATAGCTAAATATAATTTCGGTTTTGAAAGGAATTCATAACAATTTATTGCTAAATAATTTATTCAATTTTCACTAAAATAGGAGCGCTACCAACATTACGAACAAGAAAATATTTACGTTTTTCAAAACGCGAATGTATGACAGCGCTCCCTCTATATATAAATACTAAATTTTACTGGTGGTAGGTCTCTCATATGTGAGAGGCTGCCTGGGTGGGTACCACCGCAATGTCTATTTCTCCCGTTAAACAGCAGTTTAAATGCACTGTTGTGTTTCGGATTGAAGGACATTGTAGCCAGAGTAACTACTGGACATATTGAGACGTAGTTAAGCGCCATTTATATTTAATTTGCGTTCCAGTATTTGGGCGTAAGACTAGGTGATAAATTAAAAACGAACTATCACCAAATCGTAAAGGAAACCCGTGTCTTAAAGTGGCGCGTACAATATAGGGTGTTATTATTATCAAAAGGTTCTAACACCTCTCTGTATTTCAACGACAAAATTTCTACTTACCGTTTGAGTTGAGAATCTCAAGTTTCGTCTCGTGTGTTTTGCTAACAAATTTTAATGTTACTTTCACACAATTTTACATACATAATGGAGTGTTGCATTTTAATATATTATAATTTAATCTTATTGAAATTTATTGTTCTTGTTTTCGTTTGTTGTTTGATGCTTATAACGAAAGATTATTATTTATATTAAAACTTTTATAATGTAAGCGTTCGTCTAGCCATGTATTTGTGAATCAAATTTTTGCAGTTAATAGGATTTCACGAAGAACGAAACAATATTAAGCACTAGGCCAATGTGCTGAACTAAGGCTTACATATTCTAAAGTTGTGCCGACAAGTCCATGGCAGCAGTGGGATGTTAAAAATCGACAAAGTTTCTTCAATTCTACAAGCATCGTTAATTAGACACCAATCATCACTAACAGCCGCTGCCAATAAACAATCCCAATCCAAAATTTGCCGTTTGAGATTGACAGCTCAACCTTTTTTCTGATACTATATTGCCAATAATCAATCTCAGTAGTGAAAAAACTATGGCAACATGGTAAATGACAAATCGAAAAGTAGAAAACAATCCAGATTGACTTCAATCTAATTTTTTCGATTGATTATTGACATCGGCCGTAAGAGATCACTTATCCCCAAGCTAAGCATTTGCATGCTTCCGTTCTTATATCCACTTAAATAAACATACAAAAGTCAACTCACCTTTAGGCAAAAACGACAATCCTATACAAAGGCAGGCGCTCAGTATATACGTGATGATCATAACCCTCTTCCTTCCAAATCTGTCCAGGACACACAGACAGACAAAGTTTGCCGGAATCTCCACAAACGCCACCAGCATGAAATTAACATATTTATTTCCTGCTAAAGATACTGAGTTGATAGACAACCCGTAGTACACAAAAGTGCAAGTAATCCATAAATATGAGCACACAACCAGTCTTTTTCTAATAATACTTGATCTGATAACTTGTATGAATATCGATGGTTCTTCTTTCTTTTCTTCTTCTTCTTCTTTGTCCTTCTTTACTACTGTTTCCATTTCGTACAAAGGTGCGAAATCTTGTTCTGCTAACTGTACTTTGTTCATTTTGGCCGCTTTCTTGAGAATTTCTATGGCTTCGTCATTTCTTCCTTTGCTGAGCAGCCATCTTACGCTTTCGTTTAGGACCCAGAGGTATCCGAATACTATAAGGGCTGGAGGGTAGATGATTCTGAGGAGGGTTCTCCAGTCCTGCAGGATCCAGGAGAGACCAGATAGGGTCATGAGACCGAACACGAAGACTACGTTTATGAGCGTGTTGCCGAACACGCGGCCTTTTGGTCCGACTAGTTCCATAGCTGTATTAAAATGAAATGGAAATTAAAATGGTTTTATTTGAATTTGAAAAAAAGATAAGATGTTGGCAAATTAATAATTAGTATCGTAACAGTGTAAATTAGTAATAAGTATGATACAATTACATATATACATGCTTCTTTGAGATCCAAGAAGGCAAAGAAAATAAATTACAACAATTGATGTAAGACGAATTAACTTGAAGAACATATTTGACAATTATTGTCCTAGAAAAAAAGAAATATAAGAGTTTAAATATGTAACTCACCTAAAACAAAAGCAGTGGTATAAGCGCCGGCTCCAAACCCAGCTTCGAGGAACTCAAATGCCACCATCATTACGTAGCTAGTGGAGAACGACCTCAAGAACCCGAATATGCAGTTCATGAGAGATGCTATAGCCAAGGCTCGTTTCCTTCCGAATCTGTCTGATATTATGCCTGTTAGAGGCAACGATAGGAACAGGCCTGAGTTGTGGATCGTGCCTATTAAAGTCCTCTTCCAATTTTGACATCCTAGGTTGAACTGAAAGAAGGTTAGATGTTAGAAATTTTTCTTTGAGATTAGGGCTTATTAAAATTTAGCCTAAGGTCGAGTTTGGTCCGGAAGAGTATAAATCTAGAGTTCTAGATTTTTAATACAAAATCGTCGTTATTTGATACTTTATTTATTTTTATTTTATTTCTTCTTGTTGAAATATTGAAATAAAACTATTATTTACGAATTTTATCGCGGATTTGGTTTAATTTTTACAGTTTTGACTTCCCGAAGTTTCGTTTACTTTACAGCTTTCGTGGTCACGGGGCGGACTGAGGTATTAGTCATCCGCTCTGTGACTGTTACAATTTAACTAACCTTATTTTACAATTATTAAATTAAAAAAGTTAATTTAAATAGTTAGTCCGTATTTGCAAAAATAATATGCGTAAATAATAGTTTTATTTCAATGAGTAACATTCGCGTAAACCTAAGAAATCATTAGTTTTTCTTGGTCACATTTCAGGGTCAAATATTATATTTGAAACTGTTTAATTATTCCCACTTATAAAATGGTGAAGAAAGAAATTGTAAATATAAATAAATGTTATCAAATAATTACTAGAAAAACCAATGCGTTTGGAATTGCCGAGAGCATCGAAGTAAAGGCATTAACGACAGTAATTAACTGATAATGTGATATCAACGTAATACAGTTTTAATGTCTGTTTTCTCCCTAGTAGGTTGAGGGGACTTTTTGTCTGTATCTGTATCAGCCCATATACGTCCCACTGCAGGGCACGGGCCTACTCTACAATCGAGAATACGATTGAGAGTGGTTAGGCCATATAGTCCACCACGCTGGCCTAGTGCGGGTTGGCGGACTTACATACCATAGAAATTCTTATGAATCCCTATGGTATGCAGGTTTCCTCACGATGTTTTCCTTCACCGTTTTAGTGCGTGGTGATTGACTATCAATACACACATGACTCCGAAAAGTCAGAGGTGTGTCCTGGGATTCGAACCCGCGACCACCGTGAACATGTTGGCAGTCGCGTCTAGTCCGTTTACCAACAGGCCACCACGCACTTTTTTTCAACTCACTTCGATATTAATAACTACGATATTAGTAACTAGTTAGTAACAGATATTTATTTTTGCAAACGCAGTCTCACTTATTGAGTCACGATTAAGAAATTGATACTTCTTCTGCTTCTTTGAGTGCCTCTTCACGTTTAAGGATTGGCCGTTATGTTCTTGTATTCTTCTTCATCATTAGCCAGATGGAACAGTTGTTTAACGGTGTTGATACCGGCTCAGTTAAATATTTTAGTAAGTTCGTTAGTTGTTAGTTAACTGATGCTCCAAAGTTACACATATATTCTAAGGTTTCACTCGATGTAGTCTCACATAAAGATAAGGAAAGATAAGGTTTAGTCGTAAAGCGAACATTTTATTACTACGGGAAGTATTTATTGCATCGAATGCCGTTTAGGATGTGATAGCTATAGACAAGGTGGAAACAAAATGAAATGCACTTCATTGCTCTAACGGCAAGTAAAGTGAAATATAATGTCTTATGGTTTAGGATGGCGAGCGCAGTGTAATGCTATGCATTGCTTTGTAATTCACGGTGTTCATTGGTTTTCCTGCTGTCCATGAGCGGTCGAAGAAAGGCAGGCTCGCCTCGCCATTCTTAGGAAAAATGCTTATCAAAAAACATTTGATTCAGGTATGGAACCCGTGGTGGCCTTTCGTTTCTCAATCAGCTGGTACTGGCTGATCATACATCATGGATTTTAATCGATGTCAGTTCATAACCAGTTATTTTTCCTTTACCTTTAGAGAGCGTGTTAGTTGACTATTAAATCACATGGCTAGTAGCATTGCTTCTGTTTTTGGTATATATTTGTATATTTAATTATATTAGACGTGTGCTCTTATTATGTACAAATTAGGATCAGATAAGCCGCTTGTACATTCACCGTCCTCATGCTATAAAAATCAAGTAGCTAACATATGTACACTATGAATACACTAAGTATATTTATTTATGGATATTACAAAGTCAAATAATAGTACGATAATGTGGGCATGTCGGTCATTTGTGATAGCGTTTATCAGTTGCTAGCGTTGCGCCACTGCGTTGCTTAATACCATATTACTTTTACCGAGTCTAGAATACAATGACCACAAATTTAATAAATAAATATACCCAACAGTCACATATATCCTGATCCCACATTAAGACAAATAATTAAGTCTTCTGGCGTGGGTATCAAAAAATAGCAGAGACTTTTCGGTCTTACAAACACCCAGACCCGAGACAAATAAATAAATTATTGTGGGCCTCACAATATTTGTCTCAGTGCAGGGATTGGACCCGCGGCCTTTCGTTTCAGTCATCGTCATATCAACTGCGCCACGGAGTCTGTCAATCTAACGTAAGTCTTTTGAAGTCTTGATATGTGCTTGGTGGCCGGTTCGTAATGAATTGTTTGCGCCTGCCGAAACAGTCTTCGCGGGTTAAAATCCCTGGGCACACTTCTGACTTTTCGAATTCATGTGTGTATTGATAATCAACTAACGCACTTAAGTGGTGAAGGAAAACATGGTGAGGAAACCTGCATACCAAAGCAATTTGTAAGAATTTCTATGTTATGTTATGTCCGCCAACACAACTTATCCCTGCGTGGCTATGGCTCAAATTTTCTAAATATCTATTTTAGAAGATCTTACGTACAGCACTGGGCAATTACGAAATAGTACAATAAAATACACATTTAAATAAATATGTATATGGACATAAAGAGTTCCGACGTAAATGGTGCGCGAGATGGTAGAGCGTTAAAGAAATTGGTCGTCACTCGAAATAATTTTGAAGCAACTAGCTTGTATTGACAGAAAGTTTAATTAAAATGAAGATAATATTTTCTATCACGCTTTAGACGAAATCAATTAAATTAAGTTAATTAAATATTTATTTTAGCGCGATTTTCACTGTCATCTTTTTGAAACTCCAAATGTACTGAAGTTGAAATGTTACTAAGTGCGTGGTGGCCTGTTGGTAAACGGACTAGACGCGACTGCTAACATGTTCACGGTGATCGTGGGTTCGAATCCCAGGGCACACCTCTGACTTTTCGGAGTCATGTGTGTATTGATAGTCAATCACCACGCACTAAAACGGTGAAGGAAAACATCGTGAGGAAACCTGCATACCATAGCGATTTATAAAATTTCTATGGTATGTAAGTCCGCCAACCCGCACTAGGCCAGCGTGGTGGACTATATGGCCTAACCACTCTGAATCGTACTCTCGATTGTAGAGGAGGCCCGTGCCCGGCAGTGGGACGTATAAGGACTGATACAGAATGTACTGAAGGGCCTATCGTTAGTTTTTAAATCAATGAAAACAAAATTATATTTAAGCAGAGACATACATACAAATTACAAACCATACTTTTGATACGGACAATACAAAGTCGCGTGATGGCGTCACTGGTTCGACAAATCGCGCGATGTTAGCTTTATATTTTTAGCTTTATAAACATTCGCGAAGCACGTACCGCACATGCTCATAGAGAATGTATTATAAGAGTTCACTCGGGTTCTAATAGCGTACATTTTATACGCATTTTTTATCAATAGTACAAATCTTCTTTTCTTTACCACCCCATATCCCACTACAGGACACGGGCCTTGTCTACAATCGAGAGTACAATTGAGATTGGTTAGGCCATATAGTACACCACGCTGGCCAAGTGCGTGTTGGTGGAATAGTAAAATTATTAGGAATTGAATAGTAATAATTTTTAACTTTACTGGATTCTGGGAAACATTTGTCTGTTATCTACATGTAATATTTTCTGTTTGATTCCCAAATAATAATAAATAATTAATATATGCTGGTCTGTGGTTGTGAGATACGGCGTCTCAGGTTTGATATCAGAGTCTGATATGATCGTAAAAGTTGGTACTTTGTATAAGTTTTTAAATGTTTCCATTCGGCTACTTTGGGATTCAAAAAGAATGGCTTGGAGTCGAGTACTTTTGTAAAATGTAACATCATGCTTTGGCAATCCCAAATACCTAAATTCAGGCAAAGGCAAAATAGAAGATAAATACGTTTTCATACTTTGATAGACAAAGATACTTAAGTTCATTTTAATGTTTGATATCACACTTGATAAGCTGGTCAAAAAATTCTGGTTTAATTATATCACAATGGTATATAAAATATTGTTACATATGTTTGAAATGTTGTTCGCTAGATTCAAATAATATATGAGTAGGCAACTATGTTAAGGCGTACTTGACACATTTCTTGTTCCGTTCGTGCCAAAATTCTAATTATATAATCACAGTATTTTTAATATGTTGTCTCTTTTATTTCTATTAATGGCACGACGAGAATGCCGTTCGTCTGATGGTAAGCATTACGAGTGTTCATAAACAGTACCACAACCAAATACATCTTGATTTAACTTTGAACAAAGCAATGCTTAGCATTCTATTGTACTCGCCATCCTGATACATAAGATGTGAAGTCTTCATATGTCCAATAGGAACTCTAGCTACAATGTCCTTCACAACACATAACAGTGCATTTACACTGCTGTTTGACGGAAAAAGTAAGCTGAACGATTTATTTAGAATCAAAGTTGCAGTCTTCTTGTAAGTCAATGAATACAGCTACCAAAACATCAATGTGAAATTTCTTAGGGGTTTTCATTACTTATCTTTCTGTGGTTGTATTATATGTAATAGTGATTGGTACTCACATCTTTAACAGCAGAATCCTCATCACTGTAAACATAAGAGGCGCATCTCTCCGTAGTTGTAGTATTAAATATATGCGCCGAACATGTTTCGTTCCCAGTAAAATTGTCTACGAATGGATACCGGTAGCATTTTGACAGGCTGCCTTTTTCCATAGGTATAGCATATTCTATCCATAGATTGTCTTGAGAGTTTTCGCATTGGCTTATTTCACATCTGCAACAAAATGAATTGAGTTTAACAAAAATATTTACGGATTTTAAATGAATGTTCACTGGCAACTATTTTGTATAGAAACAGTGTTTTTTTATTGCTATGCATGCCAAGATGAGTTTGCCGTTCGGGTGAGAGTACATATAAGAGGCCTACCCGCAGAGATTTTTTTCACATAATTTACACCCTTACCTAATTTCATAAAAAATATGTATGCTCAAAGATTTGTATCTATAAATGTGGTATGCATTACCAAAAATGATAATTGTAATATTGAAAAACATCTTAAAATATATTTTCCACTCCCGTTAGTTTTGCAATCGAGTTATCCGCGTTGTATACCCGTCCAGCTGTTTCGGAGAATATAAATTTGTTAGCTTATAG
Source organism: Hyles vespertilio (assembly GCA_009982885.2). Taxonomy (NCBI): domain Eukaryota; kingdom Metazoa; phylum Arthropoda; class Insecta; order Lepidoptera; family Sphingidae; genus Hyles; species Hyles vespertilio. The sequence continues at coordinate 17,011,334 of CM042824.1, read as the reverse complement.
ACGAGTATCTGAATAGTATGCGTGTTTAAACTATTTCCACTTCAATGAAATAGTATCCGGCCAGCTCAAAGCCAACTTGGAAAGGCCAGGGCTTTAGCTCCTCAATCAAGTTTAGGGCAATGCGGGATTCAAGATACCTCCAACTTAGTATCACAAGTTAAGATTGAGCCGCTGATAGTCGTAACGATATTTATTTATTAATTTAAAACTTTAATGTACACCAGATAGATAAAAGTAGACATAATTACATGAAAAAAAATGCATAAGTGGCGGTCTTATCGCTTGAAGCAATTTCTAACAGACAACTATAGGATGGATAAATGAGAACGAATGATAGTTGGGGCAGCTTCAGGAGTAGAAATAATTCAATTGATATTGAACTTGATACTGAATAATTACAATACACCGTACGCGCACTCCACACCAAAGCCAATGACCCGCCGACCTGTGTTGGCAACTTTTTGCCGGCGGGTTAGTTAGCAACTTCACTAATGACGTTGATTGTTTCCAGGAATCTGAACTGTATGCTTGCTTCGTTAATACGAGTATGCCGACGACATGTCGGCAAGCAGCACGTACGGGCGTTGTCGCCATTCTTCTTTGCATATAGGTCGCCGGGCTGTGTCGCCGGGCCGGCGTCTTTGGTGTGTACTGTGTAGTTCCATGCAGTTTGGCAGTTGATGATTTTTTTTCATTGCAGTTGATGGCGAGACGAGCATGCCGCTCGCCTGATGGTAAGCGTTACGACCGCTCATGAACAGTGGCAAAACCAAACAACAACTTGAATCACAAATGCATTGCTTGGCATTCCACTGCGCTCGACATCTTGAGACATAAGATGTTAACTCTCAATATGTCCAGTAGTTACTCTGGCTACAATGTCCTTCAATCTGAAACATAACAGTGCATTTAAACTGCTGTTTGGCGGGAGAAATAGGGATGGCGGTGGTACCTACCCAGGCGGCCTCTCACATATGAGACACCACCAGTAAAGTTGATGTTCAATCGCTATGTGACAGTATGTTTAGTAGTAGCCCGTAAAGTGATAGTATGTCTCCAATAAATGAAAAGGAGAAAGGCTGTCTCGACTGAATAACGTACGAAGATTACTCAATCTTATTTGTTTTTCTTTGCAGAAAACTTAGGAATAACTATTATCTTTTATAGGTGGGGCATTCCACGCGAAGCGGACAGGTAAAAAATCTCGATGTTTCTGATTTCAGAAATATTTGAGTATGTTCTACCTATATATGTCCTTGATTCGTGTATCAAATATTTTTTAATATAGTGACTGGTTAAAGAATTAAGGACCTTTGAAATTTTGGCCAACTGGTGGGCATACAGTACTTCAAAGCCGATTATCTAGTCATAAAATTATTGATTAAAATAATTAAACCACTGGATTTAAAACTTCATTTAATGAGCTTTTTAATTGCATTTTTGGATACGAAAATAAATTGTTTTTTTCCATATTTTTTTTATTTTATTTTTTTAATTTCGATTTTCACAAACTTAGACCATTTCGATTTTTTTTGTATTTTTTATGAAAATAGCTAGTATTGTATAGAACATCTTTGCCAAGTTTTATTATGGGTTGGGAAGTGGTTTACGAGCTATACTGGAAATATGCGCCGCACCGCGCCAAACGCCCGTCATGTGCGTGAGCTTGCAGACATTATTTCTTTAGTACTTTGATATAATATTTGAAATAAAACGAATTATTTTTATGTGACTAACTACACATTTATTTACAGGCTTTTACAACTTTAAATGTCACACTGTTACTTGTGCGTGTTACCATAACACCTTCAGTAGTAGGAATGAAGGCATGATATTTTTTTGTGCCTGGTATTGTCGCTGCCGACTCAAATCTGCTTTTGAATGACTCTTATCGAGCATAGAAAATGTGCGTTTGTGGAATTGATTTTCTCGCCCAATGATACAAACGCTCAGCTGTGCTATTGCTTCGTTTGTAGTCTTGGGTAGTTCGCGAACGACCTAGGTGGGAAGAGCGCTCCTTTAGGTGAACTATGCGAACTAGTTCATTGAAAATCCCGCTCTTAGTTCTTTTTATATTTCTTTTAGCGTCCACTATACTAGACAGTGGCGCTATGTTTTCGATTATTACGATAAAAGATTTTATGTGCCATAACAAAAAAGTCAACTTTAATTCATACTTTTCAAGTACTCTAATATAATTACACATTATACTAGGAACTAGCCTAGCTGTTGACTAATCATTAATATAAATTATTTTATTTTTCATTATTTAAATAAAAAATCTCATATTACATAAATGGACGTGTAAAATTTTCATGTAATACTTTGTATTTTTTAAATAAAAATAAACAAAACTTACAATAAACATAACTATATTTTTTTCTTTATTTATTGTTCTTACTAAATTATTTCAATAAAAGAACTAATGAACTAATAGAGCGAACTAGTTCATCCTTGGATTATGAACTAAATTAAGCGCTCTCTGTAGTGACCGGTTAGGCCCAAGCCTATTCGTTTGACGCCGATTGTAGACTAACTCAAGTCGCTAGACGTTTTAAGTTGCCCCCAAGTCCATCACATGGCCCTTTGCCGTGAGCAGTGGCATGAAAATGAAATTCTGCTTCTTACCAAAATCCTGTTTAAAATAAAACAGCTAGTCTACAATCGGCGTCAAACGAAGCAATTGCACAGCTGAGCGTTTGTACCATTGGGCGAGAAAATCAATTCCACAAACGCACATTTTCTATGCTAGAAAAGAGTCTTTCATAAGCAGATTTGAGTCGGCAGCGACAATACCAGGCACAAAAAAATATCATGCCTTCATTCCTACTACTGAAGGTGTTATGGTAACACGCACAAGTAACAGTGTGACATTTAAAGTTGCAAAAGCCTGTAAATAAATTTGTAGTTAGTCACATAAAAATAATTCGTTTTATTTCAAATATTATATCAAAGTACTAAAGAAATAATGTCTGCAAGCTCTCGCACGAGACGGGCGTTTGGCGCGGTGCGGCGCATATTTCCAGTATAGCTCGTAAACCACTTCCCAACCCATAATAAAACTTGGCAAGGATGATCTATACAATACTAGCTATTTTCATAAAAAATATAAAAAAAATCGAAATGGTCTAAGTTTGTGAAAATCGAAATTAAAAAAAATAAAATAAAAAAAATATGGAAAAAAACAATTTATTTTCGTATCCAAAAATGCAATTAAAAAGCTCATTAAATGAAGTTTTAAATCCAGTGGTTTAATTATTTTAATCAATAATTTTATGACTAGATAATCGGCTTTGAAGTACTGTATGCCCACCAGTTGGCCAAAATTTCAAAGGTCCTTAATTCTTTAACCAGTCACTATATTAAAAAAATATTTGATACACGAATCAAGGACATATATAGGTAGAACATACTCAAATATTTCTGAAATCAGAAACATCGAGATTTTTTACCTGTCCGCTTCGCGTAGAATGCCCCAGGTGATAACTTAAAGTTGATCGCCTATGTGTACCCTTCAACCAATTATATTAATTATTAAAACCGCACTGCATTAATCTACGAACTCACCAACAACATCAAATATTGACAGCATTAAGTAATTACCATTGACACCGCGAATCCACACCTGCAAATATCTCGTCGACAGGCGATCATTTTTCCAACTGGCGCCCAACGTGGTGTTGATAAATTGAGTATAAATAAGTGTGTCAATGATACAATCGGGCGGACGTAACGCGTAACGCGATATAATTAATATCAGTCTGATGGGCGGCCATGATTGATTGCGTGAGGTTAGGCCGGCTGTTCCTGATGGCATCTTGGCGGTGCGGTCTATGCGACCGGAGCGAGCGTGGTTAAGAAGGGGCCTTAACTACCCAATTTGGTAAACTTGATTGTATTGTTTTGGGGCTTTTGGTGATTATAAGTTTACTGGTGGTAGGTCTCTCATATGTGAGAGGCCATCTGGGTGGGTACCACCGCAATGTCTATTTCTCCCGTGAAACAACACTGCGTAAATGCACTGTTGTGTTTCGGATTGAAGGACATTGTAGCCAGAGCAACTACTTGACATATTGAGACTTAACATCTTATGTCTCAGGATGGCAAGCGCAGTGGAATGTTGCTACTGTTTATGAGCGGTCGCATTGCTTACCATCAGGCGAACGGCTTGCTCGTCTCGCCATTCAATGCAATAAAAAAAAAAAAAGTTGATAAGTGTTTTGGAGTGTGGAAAATATAATTGGTTGTAGAAAGGAATCCCATCAAAAACATCCTGTAAAAAAATTCCAAGTCTCGCAGCTCAGGTTTTCTACCGCAAAAAGTTGTGAGATGCATGTAATACCAAGTCGATTAATTTATTTAGTCCTTAAGGGACCTTCTAGAGAAAGTTATTTCGTTAGTTATTACCATATCAATATTAAAAATTCTTTACGTTTTAAATAAATAGATCGACTTGGCCATCGCATGAAAACATAATGTATCGTACAATTTATACATAATGCTACTGGCCAAGTCGATCTATTTATTTAAAACGTAAAGAATTTTTAATATTGATATGGTAATAACTAACGTAATAACTTTCTATAGAAGGTCCCTTAAGGACTAAATAAATTAATCGACTTGGTATTACATGCATCTCACAACTTTTTGCGGTAGAAAACCTGAGCTGCGAGACTTGGAATTTTTTTACAGGATGTTTTTGATGGGATCTCACATCTTTTTGTAGAATCCTACTTTTTTTCCTTTTCGGTACTTCTTACTTCTAGAATATCACTAACGATTTTTCTTAAAGCCTCTGTCTTATGGATTTTTCTTATTTTTGTAGGTATCAATTTATCACAAATATAGCGGATTTGATTATTAATGTTCTTTCTTTCATTGTAATTGATATTTTCGAGTTATTTAATCTATATATTTGCAAGTTTTTCTTCGTCATGTTTTTCTAGAGAAATGTTGTACAGTTTCATGGGCTGAATACACCATTTCCCTTTCTATATCCCCTCCTATTATGCCTCATGTATATAGATATATATCTACAACTATTATTCCACTATATACGGGTACAATGATTCATTAACTGCAAAAGTAACTTTGTAATCCTATACATTTATATGGGTTTACAAAGTTATTCACGCAGTTGGTGTATCTAGAAAACTAGACACAAATCATGAAATGTTTGAATTTTCCCTTACTTTAGACACTAATCACTAATTATATTCTAAATTTGAAGGTTCTATGTCTGCTAGAAGTGCCTTAGACTTTTGATGATCGGTCAGTCAGTCAGTGAGTGACAAAATTACGAAAGTTTGACACATTATAATTCTTAAACTACTGGTTCAAATTGAATGAAATTTTAAATATACCGTGTCTACACAATGCCTACTTAGTAACTGAAAATTCAGGCTTCTTGCTTTAACCACAACGAAGTAATGGGGGGTTGAAAATGGTCTGAATTGCTTCGAGAAAAGGATGTTACGGCCTATAGCTCGACTTGGAGGGGGCTCGGCCGCGCCCCCAGATAGTGCTGATACGGATATTTAAATTATGAAACGTGAACTTGAAAAAAAGCCTTAACTTTTCACTGGTTTTCTGTTCGACAACACTGGTATACTTTTTTCAACTCATCTTGAATCGCGCTTGTATGTGGTCATGAGCTTGTAAATATGAAGAGAATTATGTGCGACAACTGTGGCAGCACTAATACTAAAAGCAAAACTTCAAATTCACAAGCACACGTATACAAAACCATAATATAAGCCAAGACTAGTTGAAACATTTATACTTTAAACTTGCAAGGAAGAGCTAAGACTAAGCTTCGCAACACTACCTTAGCTAGAAGTACAATCCATAATCTAAAAAAAGTTCGTATAATTGTGAAAAATAATTTAGACAAAAAATAAACCGCGCAACCTCATCGCTTAAACCATAGCAATATAAAATACGTACAATTTGTGAGTAATTAATGATCTGCTGATAGCAAACTATCATTTTTCAAGGGCCTTCGCACAATACATCTAACGATTTGTGTAAATACATCTGATCATAAATTAAGATCGAGGTTAGGGGGAGATGGCCTGAAGCAAAACAGTGATTGGATAGGGAAACGTTGTTTTTCAACATTACATCGCCAAATTGGAAGAGTAATTAGTGTAGTATTTTAAATATTTATAAGCTTTTGTTTTCCATACGTAACAAGGAGCTGAACTCAAGTTAAAAAATAATATTACGGTGTCGTTCAACTTGTTGATTGTGAACATTTATTTTCATCGTAATCATAATTTATAATAGAAATAATAGTTATTACTTTAATTTCAGAGATTAGAGAGGTTAGATTGTTGGGTAGAGGACTTATGAGGATACAATTATTTTAAATCGAGTCAGAGTTAAATATTAGAAAGAGCATCGTAAATTACTTATTTAACATCGTAAATTACTTACGTAACAGTACTTATTGTAACCTCAAGATTTTAAACAATTTGGGTTCCCACGCTAACCTAAAATAATCAAATCAAATTTAAATTGTATCGAAACCAAGCATAAATAGTTATGTAAATATATACATATAGATGAGGCAGAGCTAATTATGAATGCAGCATCGTGGCTAAGACATGAATGTAGGCGCTTTATTAAACCCAAGTTTCAAAGCTATGTTGAGCATTTGATCACAAGATATTCCACGAAACAAGCCACACAATAGTGTGCGTGGGCATAATATGTCATATACAAATGGATTTTCATCGGCGTAAATTCAATGGTAGAAAATAATAATAGAGATTTATTCAAATGCCTCGGTGGCATAGTTGTACTACGATATGATTGCAATGCTTTGATTGCAAGTCTTGGGTTCGAATTCCGGTTCGGGCTACGTGATATTGGATTTTTGTATTCATTATCAGTGCAGGAGTCAAGAATTGATTCGGCGACAGGCGACATGGCGATAGGCTTGCGCCCTATCACATAGAGGGAAAGAAAACACAAGGCGAAATTTGTTTGTTCTGACTGCTCCTCTGCCTATACCTTTTGGGAAAAAGGCGTGATTTTATGTCTATGTATGTATGTAGATTTTATTACAACAGCCTTAGTTAGATAATTAGATACTTTTTCTGGTTGAGATCGTACAAAACGTCGGGTCGGTGTAATACTTCATAAATATAAAGAATCGTTATTTCATTTAACTTCAGGTTGCATGCATATTGTCTTTTTACTTAACAATGTAGTAAATCTTAAGCACAAGTATTCTAGAATACGAGTATATATCAAATTAAATGTAAAAATTATTTTATTTTAATGATATATGAATTTTTAAGATTTCTGTTTGTATGCAACATGATAAAAAATCGATCTTTGACAAATATTCTTTTATTTATACCCTATTTTGAGCATCAATTGTCAGCGGCTATATATTATCTTATTATCTAAAAAAATAAATTAAGCCTTTCACATCAGGGTATACAGCTACTGACTTATACTATGTTGATTAAATGACTTCAGTTTTCTGGCTTACATCAGTCTGGTTTGATAGTGGATTTCTAATCAGAACATACGTTTATATATTAGCTTGTCCTGCCTTTGATGTCTTTCATTGCTAGTTGGTTTTAGTATAGGTTTGGTTGTGTCATCGTTGCAACGTACATGTACAGCATTGTATAGCTTGCGGTTAGATAGTCACGAAAGAGGGAAAAGGGGTTTCTACTTTTTGATATAAAGGTGCGTGGTAGCATGTTGGTAAACCAATCTCAATCGTACTTTCGATTATTGAGTAGGCACGGGCCCTGCAGTAGGATGTATGTGGGTTGATAAAGTACAGTTACATATTCAAATATATCATTTATAATAGCATATAAGTACCAATAGTCATTTCAAATAGGTACAAATAATAAAAAAGTTTAATATACCTATTTCAAATAATTTAAGAATAACATCAAAAGATAAGAGGCAAGAATAACGCCTTTATAACGTATGAACATAACTCAATATTTGGTAAAGCGCTTAGGACTGTAAAGCTAAATGTTTTGTCAATATAATATTTCACGGTGGAAATAAGACGTGATTTTTAGTTTATCTATTTTTGTAACTATATAGGTTTTATAAGAGAAATATTATCAGCCAAAATCAAGCACAGTGCTTTATCATATTTTTTTATTTATTTGTAAATTTAATGTAGCTTTTTGATTAATTTTAAGTTAGAGAGAGGCAAACTGAGAGAGAGAGAGAGAGAGAGAGAGAGAGAGAGAGAGAGAGAGAGAGAGAGAGAGAGAGAGAGAGAGAGAGAGGAGAGAGAGAGAGAGAGAGAGAGAGAGAGAGAGAGAGAGAGAGAGAGAGAGAGAGAGAGAGAGAGAGAGAGAGAGGAGAGAGAGAGAGAGAGAGAGAGAGAGAGAGAGAGCACGGAGGCTGTGAAATAGATACAATGAGGAAAGAAAATAATAATTTAGAAAGGAAAAACCTTCTATATCTGTCACCGAATGAAACACTACAGTCAACACAACAAAATCGTCGCTTCTCATCGATTTCGATAGGAAAGTGGTACCACCCGGGCCTAACCGTCCCATTCTCACAATAACCCGAAGTTGACTAGAGAGTGCGATGGCCGCGGGGAATCCCAGGATATACCTCTGACTTTTCGGAGTCATATTGTGTGTATTTATAGTCAATCACCACGCACTAAAACGATGAAGGAAAACAATGTGAGGAAGTAAGTCCGCCAACCCACAATAGGTCAGCCTGGTATGGCTATATGGGCTAACCACTCTCGATCGTACTGTCGATTATAGAGGAGGCCCGTGCCCTGCAGTGGGACGTATGTGGGCTGATATAGACTAGAGGGTGACTCTACCTATCTATAGCCGTAACTCTCAATTGGCTTATCTTTTGTTTACAATTTGATATTAGTTTATCTGTTGTTGATCTCTGTGAGTCAATCAAACAAAATAAAAATAAATAAACTCCAATATTTTTCTGTAAAATTATTCCGTCTTCACTACTCTCACGCGTGTTGGGTATATACAATATTAGGATTTTCTAATGACATTTCAGTTCCGAAGCAAGTTATGATAAGATATAAACATCATAGATATGTCATATTATAATATTTTGAGTGATATGATAAATAAAACATTGTTGCATCTAATCTTAGAGTATATATATATAGAGGGAGCGCTGGTACTTCAAAAACGTAGATAAAAATGGTGGTGCCGGGCCACCTTTTTCTGCCCTCCTATTGGCTAATATTGGAACAGGTTGTGCAACATACATAAATTAAATGAAAAAAATATTAAAAATAAGTAGTTAAGGTCTATTTAATTCCACTCAAACTCGTTTTAAAAGGATAATAGCTAAATATAATTTCGGCCAATAAAGGAATTTATAGCAATTTATTGCTAAATAATTAATTCAATTTTTACTAATATAGGAGTGCTACCAACATTACGAACAAGAAAATATCTACGATTTTCAAATCGCGAATGTATGACAGCGCTCCCTCTATATATAAATACTCTAAGCATCTAATCTATCGTTATGATGTAGAAGCATGTCAGGGTAATGTAGGAACCAGACCGTAGGAACAATTCAAGGGGATTGTTACTCAGAAATTAACGTGGGCTTGTCTTATATATAACAAAAACAAAACAGCGGCGTAAATGCATCGATGTCTTTCAGTTTGAATGATATTGAAGTCAGAGAAACTGTCTTAGATAGTGAATGCAGGGGAATGCCAAGCATTATTTTGTAATTCATGGTGTTGTATGGTTTTGCTACTGTCCATGAGTGGTCGTATCGCTGACCATTAGGTGAATGGGATATAACTTATCAATATTTTACTAAAGGGAATCACAAGCAATGGAAATAATTGTTGCACCCATGTTTATCTCTGGTTACTCTGTATCGGCCCATATAGGTCGTACTGCTGGTCACGGGCTTTCTATGATGATGTATCGAAAAATCCAAATCATTTGCCCGACTCTGAATACCAACCCAAAGGCCAAAACCTCAGGTTTGTAACCCTATAGTGGTACAACTACACCATAGATGCAGACATTAATTCTCTAATGCCCATAATCTTTCTCAAGATGGTAACATGCAACATCCACTCGAAATTTTTAAGTTATCAATATTGATGGCATGTATTTTTAAATTCTCAATTGAAGAGGACACGACAATGATGAGTGTAAGAATATCAACACATCACAGCCGAGAATATCGATATATCGAAATATAATACAGTCGAATATGTTTGATAAACTAATCTCAAAGATCATGTTATCATGTGTATGAATTGTGATGATAAATACTTGCAATGACAACTAACAGCTTGTTAGAATTATTGGTTATTTGGAAAGTTTTATTTTTTTATGTAGATTTGACAAATTGAATACAATATATCTGATAAGTACAGTGTACTATCCAACTAAACTAACAGGTACCGTTTGACATTTCATACTTTTCAACTTTGTACAGGCGTAACTTACACAATATCAATAACATTTCGTCTAAAACCATGAAATTGTGGCTTTACGGCAAGCGAAATTAAAATTGTGTGAGTTACGCTTGTCTAAATATGTTTAAAATTGAAAAATATGAAACGTCAAATGGTACCTGTTAGTTTAGTTGGATACTAGTCAACATTATTTTTTTGTTGCTATTAATGGCGACACGAACGTGCCATACACCTGATAGTGAGCGATACGACTGCTCATGGACAGTAACAAACGCCAAACTCGTACAAAGTAAACATTGACATCACTGCGCTCGCTATCCTGAGACATAAGATGTTAAGTCTCAATATGTCTAGAAAAAATAATTATAATCAATAAAAAAATTAAAGCAAGAAATATAAATATAAGAAATTAATATAATAAATAGGGTACTAAGTATAAATATTTTTATATAGAGATTAAGTGCTATGTGTATTGTCTTGCCATAAGACCTCTTTAATTATCTAAATGACCAATACATTTCATTTCATTTCTAGTTATTCTGGCTACAATGTTCTTCAAACATCTAAAATACCCTCTGATTAGAGAATAATTTTATATGCAAAAAATTACAATCAGATCGAGGTAAGTTTTATATTAGTTTGATGATCAGTATTACGATATGTCGTTTTAGATTGAGATATAATGAATGATAAAAAAACATTTCATAATATGCTTAATGTATTGTGAGTTGTACCGAATTGTACCGAACTGTACCGAACTGTACCGAATCGCGATACATAAGAGAGACAAGTTCTATTGACAGACATAAAGTTATGGCACAGATGAGTAGCCCTTTTTGATGATGTATCCGATTTTCGCAATCACTTCCACATTGATAAAATAAAATATTTGAAAATAAATTCGAGCACCGTTATATGTTAAAATAATAAAAATATTTTTTATTCTTAAAATTCACAATATTTTTTGTAAATTTAAAGGTTTTACTTGTTTTTAGCCTCTATCATTTCAAATCAGTCAAACCCAAAAAGGATCTATACAAGAGGCACCCTACCGAATTTCAACGCACGCCCGGAGCGTTGTCTTGAAATCCAAAACTATTGCTCATTTGAAACCGCCTCATGTCGCGTAAATTGAAAGGCTCTGCGATGTCTGCACTATGCACCCATTTACATACATTTGTATGGCTCATGCAGTTTTGGTGCATAGGATTGTTGTGCCGTGTGCCGATCTCTGATTCCATGTGTTCCGTATGGCGTTTGCGTCTTGCATTTATATTGGAGATTGAGTTGAATATGTATTGCTTTCAGTGTTTTGCTACAGATTTCTCGTTACTTAGTCGTAGTCCTAGGCTGGAAACCGTGAACAAATCTTTACTTGCTAACCAACCCTACAAAATGCCCTTCTATCTACGATTAGCAAATATTTAGCTGCTGCCAAGCGGCAGTACTGATTTGCCTTCTCCCCACGAGTGCATCTCCACCAATATCTTGACTCGCAAATTTTAAAGGGTAATAAGGCTTTATTGCTGAAGCGGCAGAAGTAACATTTTATCAAACGTGTTAAATTATAGCTATTGTATAAACACATATTACTCCTAATAGATACCGCATAATGTCAATTTTGTTAAGAGTTAGAGGTAAGTGACGATTTGGCTTGTATTATTACTTTAGTATCTATTGGTAGTTATCTGTGCGTATATATAAATAATCTTCGATAAAATAGAGGATTATTAGTCAACTGACCCAAGCGTTTTGAGATTTCTACTAAACATACTATGCCGCCGGACCATTCAGTCTATTGTCAGCAGCAGGAAATTCACTGCTGAAATCAGCCTGCAACAAGGAATTTCACATCTTTTGGAAGCGGCTTCCAACAAGTGACTTCTCACATTTATTTTTATTAGCTGATAATTATACCAGGTATCTCAAGACTGCTACCGAAAACGAAGCCGGGTGGTAGTTTTAGTGGCTACAAACACAATGCAATTAAAAATTTCGCCTAGAAACGCGACAATTATTTTTTATGATTTTTTAAATATCGTCATTTTTGGGTGGTAAAGCCATAGTTTTTGCTAAAATAATAATTTAAACTCTTTTATACCTTAGAGTATTTATAAATAAAAGGGTATATACTATTATTTTAGGAAAAAATGTATTTACCACCCAAATATGGCCATAGGAAAAACATTACAAAAAAAAATGGTCGCTTTTTTTTACAACTTTTTCTGTTGCATTGTGTCTGAAGTCGCTTAAACTACCACCCGGCTTCGTTTTCGGTAGCAGTCTTGATATACCCTGTATACGTATTAATTTTATAACTGCGGTATTTCAACGAGATAATTTAATTTATTTGTTCAGATAATAAAATATGTAAATAAATGTTGATCGTTTTGTAAATATTGCGATAATGGAATAATACATAATTAAAAGTACAAATATTGAAAATACAATAAAGAAAGTAGAATTAAAAAATCATATATGCACTGTTATAAAAAAAAACGGTTGGAAATAACAATAAAACAATAATAGATGTGATATTCTTCGTTCGAGTCAATGGCTCAATTATAACGAATGTGAATTACTGGTGGTAGGTCTCTCATATGTGAAAGGCCACCTGGGTGGGTAACACCGCAATGTCTATTTCTCCCGGCAGCAGTTTAAATGCACTGTTGTGTTTGGGATTGAAGGACATTGTAGCTAGAGTTACATCTCATGTCTAAGGATGGTGAGCGCAGTGGAACACCAAGCATTGCTTTGTAATTCAAGGTGTTGTTTGGTTTTGCTACTGTTTATGACCTGTCGTATCGTTTACCATTAGGAGAACGGCATGCTCGTCTCGCCATTCATTGCAATAATAAACTTCTCACTCTCCCGATACCAGTAGGCCGCTACACTCACGGCGGTGTCTGTAGCCTCCACGATGCCCCTACTTATGCAGATGGTAGGGGATAATGGTCACATCAGTAGGCATGACATATCCTATTCACGGCAGTAATTGTCCGACTTTGCCTGATAACATCACATTACCAGATTACACTTACAGGGACCCCAGTGGCGTAACAATAGGGTGGCAGAGTGCGCAAAATGCCCACGGCCCCCCGGCCTTAGGGGCCCCCGGCCCGGCAGAACCCTGGCCCGACAGAGTCTCAGGTCCGACAGGGCCCCGGTTCGATAGGGCCTCGGGCCCAAACCCGACTGGGTGTAAGCAGAGAATAATGTAAATCAATAGAGAAATTAATTAATACAATAATGACAAACATTTCAAGATAATATTTGATTTATATGTTTTGTTTCATTACAGTATAATATAAGTTGGAAATCAATAAATTACAATTTAATGAATATTAAGGTAATAGTTTCCAAATAAATATAAACATGTCTTGTTAAAGAAACTATTTCAGTGGTAGCGAAGACCGAAAGAGAAAGAAGAGTCTGAAGCAATAAATAAAAGGTTACCTAAAATAAGTCAATACTTTGGGAACTAATTCATTGATGAAAAGACTAGTAAAAAGAGTCCCAGAAACGAACGAATGAATGAAACTAAAAATTCCATTATAGCAAATCTCGGCGATAAGGAATATTCAGACTCAAAACAATCACAATCAAGTAGGAACAAAAATAAAATTGAACCATATTTATAGGAGTGGAAGATATTAAACCTCCATAATATGTTACAAACACGTGTAGTTTAAAAAAATTAAATGCGATATGAAACTATTTGTGATTGAGAAGTCACTGTAAGCCCAATGGCTCTTTTTATGAGACAGTGACAATAAAATAATAAACGAACGTAGAAATCGACAGTCAGTTCAACAGATGCTGCATGACCTGGCTTCAGCCTCACTCTAATTAACTTCGACAAAACCAAAGTAATGATCAACCACCACCTTGATCCAACCTTTTGCTGTTTGTGGCTACCAGCTGGAAGTTGTTTCAGAATATGCCTACCTGAGGCCGACCCCGAAGGTAGAAACAACTTTGAGAAAGACGCTACGAGGAGGTTCCAGCTGGGCTGGGCAGCATTTGGTAAACTACGTCCAGTCTTCACGTCACCTTTACCACAAAGCTAGAAAACAAAGGTTTCAACCAGTGCGTCTTACCTGCCATAACCTACGGTGCTGAGACTTGGACACTCACAGTACGACTGCTCAACCAGCTCAAGGTTGCTCAGCGAGTTATGGAGCATGCTATGCACGGTATCTCTTTGAAGGATAAGATAAGTAATGAGCTTATCCGTCCGAGAACCTAAGTTATAAACAGCAAACAAGATTAGCAAGCTGAAGTAGGCGGTGCGCTGGCCACATCTATCGAAGAACCGATAACCTATGGGGTTTAAATATTTTTGAGAGGAGACCGCGTCTTGGCTAATGTAGTGTAGGACGCCCTCCAGCTAGGTGGAGTAACGATTTGCAAAAGGTCGCTGCCTGATGCTGGATGCGACAAGCTGACGACACGGTGAAATGGCGCAATTTGGAAGAAGACTATGTCCAACAGTAGAGAAAAAATGGATCAAGATGAATAAATTTCGGCCTCTCGATGTGCGGAAAGCCAATGGTCCGGATGGAATACTGGTTGTGGTTCTAAGAGTTTGTGCAGCGGAGCTGTCTCCTGTATTGACTCGTCTCTTTCGAGCGTCCTACCACACAGGAGTTGTGCCTGAATCTTGGACGGAGGCCAATGAAAGCGATCAGTGAAATCGATCCCTAGAAAGGGTGATCGGTCAGACCCTACCAATTATCGCCCTATCACTATAACCTCAGTGACTTGTAAGGTTATGGAGCGGATCATAAACGCTCAATTGATCCGCTACCTGGAGGATCACTCGTTGATCAGTGACAGACAATACGGATTCCGTCAAAACTGATCAACGGGTGATCTTCTAGCATTTGTTCTGCATCGCTGGGGTGAGGCGATTAGACTGGCGTGGCGAGGCTCTTGCTGTGAGCCTCGATATAGCCAAGGAGTTGCATAGGGTCTGGCATCGTGGTCTTCTTTCTAAGCTTCCGGCATACGGTCTGCCCGACAACCTCCATGCCCTATAGTGTTGCAGATGTCCATGGGCAGCGGTGTTCACTTACCATCAGGTGAACCGCATGCTCGTTTGCCCCCTATAATATATAAAAAAAAAACTGTATTTATGGATTTCCGGCTTTCTGCATGGGCGTAGAATACGTGTCGTCGTCGATGAACACGCTTCGGCGCTCATGTCGGTAAATGCCGGAGTTCCTCAAGGCTCGGTGCTGTCGCCCACCCAGTTTATTCTGCATATCAATGATACGTTTGAAAACTTAGAGTCGCTATAACTGCGACGAAATTTCATGAAATGTTCAAAATCCGATGATAAATATGAAGCCATCATTAAAAAAGTCTGTACTGTATAAGCTCATATTAACTAAGTGCGTGGCTATATCTAGTGCAGACTGGCGGACTTAACGTAACATAGAAATTGTTACAAATCGCTATGGTATGCAGGTTTCCTCACGATGTTTTCCTTCACCGTCATAGTGCGTGGTGATGGAATATAAATACACGCATGATTCCAAAAAGTCAGAGGTGTGCCCTGGGATTTGATCCCGAGACGAGCATGAACATGTTGGCGACCGCGTCTGGTCCGCTTACAAATAGGCCACGTTAAAAAAAGATTCATAAAAACGAAATTACAATGTAAAGTTTTTTTACATATACGAAGGGCCCCATTTGATGAAATTTGCCACGGGCCCCCGATGGGGTAGTTACGCCACTGAGCGACCCTCATCTTTAACCTTCAGTCCTACGATGTGATAGAGAGCAAGCCTATCGCCATATCCGGTTCAGATTCCGGGCTGATAATTAATAGAAAAATCCAATATAAATCTGCTCGACCTGGAATTCGAACCCGAGGCTTCAGCTTTGTAACCGTAGAACTACACTACGGTGGTAGACAGTAATTCTCGCATGCCCATAATCTTTCTTAAGATGGTACCATGCAACATTCACTCAATATTGCCAAGTTATCAACATTGATATCACACTGTATTTTCAAAGTCTGAATTGATGAGGACACGACAATATCTAAAAATGTATCGAAATATAATATAAACGACACATTCATTCCAGATAGGCCACTGAAGTTCTTTGCTAGAAGGCAGGTGTTCAGAAAGTGGAGTGAAGTCCGATGGGAGGGGAAGCTCCAGAGATATCTTTTGATGTCCTCTGGATTTGTATTAGCTTCTCTCATTTCAAGAAAACTCTTGCGGCTTCATAAGTGCTTCTGCAAATTTTAATTGATGTCACATCCATATATCGAAATATTTTTTATTAATAATAGACGATACAACTTAAAGAGATTTCTCGGTATGTATGTGGCAATACTTTTCTAGTAGATTCCTCTTAAACCGGCTTTTTTCTGGTCCAAATGTTTTGTGCCTCTGGCGAATCCTAACAACTAGACTAACAACCGGGAAAACGTGCTGTCGTCGTATTTCAAAAATGCAAGCAAAATCCGGAACGAATTGTGCAAAGGCTAGCATATTTTTTGGCAAGAAGGGTACTACATTCTGTCGCCAACTCACAGTGTAGTACTTCTGTGGGCCGATTTGATGGACTTTGCAAACAGTGATTACTGAGCAGGAAGAGACTATCATGACATAACTCTCAAGGTGAAATGAAGGTAATAAGGAATGAAATAAAACTATTATTTACAGATTTTATCGCCTAATCAGTTACATTTTAAATTTTAAATTTTCCCACTTTTCGATTATTTTACAGCTGCAGTGGTCACGAACCGGACTCCACGATAAAAATACGTAAATAATAGTTTCTTTCAATGTGTAACATATGCGTGAATCTAAGAATCCTTTATAAAGGTAATAAAGATTGATAGTAGCCGCTTTCTACAAGTCATTGTAAAAATCCAAAGGAAACCTATTTCCTATTATTATATCTCTGAGGCTAAAGAAGAAGAGTTTTTACATGCATATCTTCAAGTTGAGTGCTACGTCATGCCCGGTTCATTGGTGGGCGTGACGCTTTCTATCAAACAGACTCTGAGCGTTAATGCTTTACTATAGAGTATCCGGCTTAGGACTTAAAATATAATTTAAGTAATAGAACCAGCCCAATCGTCAACACTCATTCAACGGTCGAACTAAAACAAACAATCGCAGTTGATGTAATCTTTGTCAATACATTGAAACGTGACGTAAGTACCACAATAGGAGTTACACAACAGCACGATAAGGAACTATTGTTTCAAGTGAATAAAAGGGTGAAAGGATTCAATAGACTTGTTTGGGAGACGTTTCAACGCTGCAATGGGGAAATCGGAGCCAATGTTTTTGTGATTCTCAAATGGCTGATATGTTAGTTACTTTGATGACATTAAGAAAATTAGCCCATATATGTATCATTGTTGGTTGTATCACCTTCACATTTGGAAGGGACTGAGATCGAAGTCCTCCACGTAGGTTTAGTCAGAGTTCGTGGACAACAATTTAGAATTTTTCTCGTTCCTGGGTACGATAAGACAGCAAACAGCTTACTTGATTGTTAGTTAAATTCATAAACATTTACAATACTTTTTTTTTTTTTTTTATTGCATTGAATGGCGAGACGAGCAAGCCGTTCGCCTGATGGTAAGCGATACGACCGCTCATGAACAGTAGCAATATTCCACTGCGCTCGCCATCCTGAGACATAAGATGTTAAGTCTCAATATGTCCAGTAGTTGCTCTGGCTACAATGTCCTTCAATCCGAAACACAACAGTGCATTTAAGCAGTGTTGTTTCACGGGAGAAATAGACATTGCGGTGGTACCTACCCAGATGGCTTCTCACATATGAGAGACCTACCACCAGTAAAATTGATTCGATTTTCGATCATTGATACATCATAAAATCATAACAGACCCCTAAAAATGGGAGGAAAAAGGGAAATGGGATTTGGCCTTTTAGTAATCTCAAATTTGTAACAAACCGATACGAGTACTAACGAACTATTTTCGTGAATAAATTATTATCTTAATCAACTAAGCACCCTCAATGGGAATTGGTGGACCTTTGATATTTTTGTGGCGAACTTTTTATTATGCAGATTTATAATGGTTTCTTAGATTTACGCGAATGTTACACATTAAAATAGAACTATTATTTGCGGATTTTATCGTCGAATGTCCGCTCGGTGACCACCGAAGCAAAAGAAATGTAAAATTAAACCAAATCAGCGATAAAATGCGTAAATAATCGTTTTATTTCAATATGAAATTTTATTTACGATGTTTTCCTCCACTATTGAAATAAGTGGTAATGAACTATGTAAATACTAAATTACTTATTCTAAAGGTTTGTACGAATAAATTTATATTACGATTAGCATTCTAGTTGTGTTTGATAAACATTTAGTTGATTTAAATTTGACCTTTGCAAATGCTGGTTTTGAATCGTATAAATATAAATATTGAATAACTTTAACTATAATATTAATAACGAGCAAAGCTTTAGCAGCCTAGATAACTGCTATAATTGTTTCTGATTTTACCATTGATCAGGCAGTTGTGACTATTCAAAACTTCGTAAAGCATAGCTACATAATCAAACATGTTTCAATGCGCGGTAGTCAGCTGTTAATTTACTGAACGCAGCTGCCAACACTGTCACAGTGTTTTGGGGTCAAATTCCAGAGCAAACATCTGCCTTATTGGAGTAATCTTTGTTTTTGATTGGCCAATTACCACCCACTTAAACGGTGAAGAAAACCTTGGGAGGAAATCCCGATTAACACCGAAATCTTAAAACAATTTCTATGGTTATAGGTCGCCAACGTGCAGTAGACCACTGGTGGTAAGGTCTCTCATATGTGAGATATGTGAGAGTTTCCAAAAAAAAGCCACGTAAATCTACCAAAAAGTACAGGAATGTTGTGATGAACTATGAATCAAACTTTTTCAAATTCCTTTACTATGGAACCAAAGGTTCAAAGACATAGTTAGGTTAGATTGTGGACCGACTAATAAGTTCCGAGTTAATTATAACCCGAATATTTTATGACATGAATTGAGAGCTAATAAAAATCAATTGCTGTCACCACACAGAGTGACTAGTTGCGCCCAATTAAATCATGATTCCACATGGTTAAATGTAGTTTATTGTTTTGGAAAATATTTAAATCATATCTGCTGCATGTATAAATACTATAATTGTTACTCTTAAGAATGGAAATAAATAAATTTATACTGCCTCGACTCGACTGCCTCTGTGGTGTGGTTGTACTACTAACTACGGTATGGTTACAAAGCCGAGATCTCGGGTTCAAATTCCGCGTTGGACAGAGAAATATTGGATTTTTCTATTCATATTATCAGCCCAGAGTAAGGAATTGTGCCCGATATGGCGATTGGCTCGCCCCCTATCACATCGTGGGACGGAACATACAAGGCAAAATGTGGGTGTCCGGGCACCTTGCTTACCCCTTCTGGGAAATAGGGGTGAGTTAATGTATGTAATTTACACTAAAGCATTAGATATTTTTATTACAAATATGAGGACCCTGAGTTCCTCAGTGAATTTCTGAAAATTTACTAGACCTTGGTCTAGTACCAATCTTTATTATGGTTCTACAGTCAGTGTTATCTCATTCATATTATTATGGTTTGGAGTATATGAAATGTGTATGCCACTATTGACTTTTAATACCTATAAAATTATTTATTTACGTAAGATTTGTCATTCCAGAGTTTCAAGGATACGTTACTTCAAATTCAACCCTATACCTTATTGGTGGCATTTCACTCATTTGTGGGAGGCCGCCTGGGTAGATGCCACCACAATGTCTATTTCTCCCGTCAAACAGCAGTGTTAATGCACTATTATGTTTCGGTTTGAAGGGCGTTGAAGCCAGAGTAACGAATGGACATAATGAGACCTAACATCTTATATCTCAGAATGGCGATCATTGCTTTTTAATTCTATGTAGTGTTTGGTTTTGTCACTCTCCATGAGCGGTTGTATCGTTTGCCATCAAGCGAACGGCATGCTCGTCTTGCCATTCATTGTAACAAAAAAAGAAATTTATCAGTAAAATATAATGTAATTTGAGACTAGACCATATCGGGATATTGAAAAAATAGTGGGGTGGTATCGAACGACCATCGTATTATGTGATTGTTAGAAATTTATTTCGCGTTGCGCGGTCAATGGTTCATTGAAATATGCGTAATGTCTGACACGATTAGCATACACACTGGACCTGCTTACGAGATTAATTAATTATTTGTACACACTACTTGTTTGTTCATATAATATTTTCTTTGACCAGTGATAGAATAAAAATCTGTATACTAACACAGTTATGAAATGGCGTTATAAATCTTCATTTTTTTTTAATAATAGGTTACTTAGCTATAAATCTGACACGGTTTTTGTATGAAAAAAGCTGAAATTAACATTACATTTTATTGAAAATTAGTAAAAAAATAAAATTTCATCATTTATGATCTAACTTTATTTTGATCTTTCGTTGGATACCGAAGTTGTTACATTTAGCTGCAGTTTCCGTACTTATTAAACCACCAATATTATGTAAAGTATTTGGTAACTACCAATAAATATTTATCAATTTCATGCAATGATTTTTGAACCTTGGCTGTATAAGCCTAGACCTTTTGCCTTAACCAAGATTGACTCTTGACAGATAAGGTGCATGCGCGGAGAGTAGCCAAATCAAAACATTTTAACCTCGTGTTTACATCAAATTAAATTGAATTAAATTGTAAATAATTTATTAGAAGCCAGGCGAAACACTGATTTTAAATAAATTCCACGTGCGCATTTTAAAATCGATATACATATTAATGAGTGCCATAAGGCCAAAGTTTATAACACGTGTTGTCTGTTATTAAATATAAAACACTTACCGATAGTCTATGTTGGAAGCTTCAAATACGAATACAGATCCAAACATCCCGGCTAAAAAGCACGGGAACAGCAGCATCAAGTAGTTGATCACATTGTATCTTCCAAACGGCCCTAGCTGCTTCAAAATTGCGTCCAGACCGACCAGCGGCGTCTCCTTAGACATTTTGTCAACGGTTTTATAGATCAGTCGTCACTTGAACACCAAAAACGGATTTTATAACCAAAAAAAATACGAAATTCCGGATGACGCGCTCCCGACGTCGGCTTTTTGACAGTTACGCACGCATGCGCTTTTCGAAAATGTCACGTGAACATTTTTAATACAGAAATAACAAAGATTTAATTTAAAACGAGATGTACACAGTACATACTCTCACAGCGGTCTAAACACGTATGCTTAGTACAAAAATAAACAATACTATCCGGCTAAAGTGAATATGACGTTGGGCTATCGTGGTCTGGCGGTCGATTCGTGTGAGCGAGACAGCATGCCAATTCGCATATGACTGATTATATGAGGAAAAGAGATGACACAATTATGAAAGATTCGTCAATAAAAGCTGCGGGTAATGATATGCAGCCGAAGTAACTTTTAATGACTTCTAATAACGAACGGGTAAATCGCTTTGCAGATAAAGTGAATGAATGAAAAAGCGTACAGTTTTTTAGTATGTTAATCGCGCTTGTACGGATTTTTAAGTTCTACTGACTTAGTTTAATCTTAGGGTTGGCGATAATTTGGGGTTCGGTTTGGTATTATTATTTTACATTAGGAGGGGAAATCGGTGTGCGATGTATTGGCCTTGTAGTTAGAAATGTCAATGGCCTCCCAAGGTCTGTTTCGAAGGACATTTAGTTAAGTCCTGGTTGAGGGGAGCGTGTCTCATTAGTATGTGTTGAATACTCTCTACATTTACATAATTCAACCGTAAAAAGCATGTAATTAATTTTGCTGCTCATATTTTTGTATAACATTGTAATGTCAAGAACATGAATCTTTATAAAATTAAAACCTCACGCAATCTGAAATGTCTTAACTAGGAATCGATCCCAAGGCTTCACATTTCACATTGCATATACGTTACCGTTAGAAAAAATTAGTAATGCTTGTATCTACTTGAATATTCTAAACAAACATCTAATTGACTACAGATGATTATAACGATGAAAATAAGCGAATTTCAACTCAACACTGAAACAATACGGTTCAAAATCCATCCACAGGGATATATAATTCAAAACAGTCTATACCGATGCAGACTAGAATGATAATTACCTAACAACATCGTCGGGCAGGTGCAGGAAGACGCCAGCTATCAGCCAATTTACCCCTGGCTTCCTTTCCTCCAAGTACTGTTATTATACGGCTGGGAAATTGAACACCGTTATATCTTTAGATGCTGCAGACTTGTATCAGACTTTCAGAGAAATGACTACAGACATTTAGATGCTGCAGGTTCGTATCAGACATTTAGCGGAATTACTAGATTGGGTTTATATAAATATTTTTAAACATGAGAAAAATAAATAAATAAATAACACCCAACAGTTACATACATAGTCCTGACCCCACACTAAGGTCGAAACTGTTATAATAATTAGGTGATTAAAAAAATATTTTAGTATGTAATTAAATTACGCTAATAAGGCGCCTGTCTTATCCGCTTAGAAACCTCATAGACTTGCGAAGTATAGGTTAGGGTTCTGATCCACCTCTGGATTTTCGAATTCCTGTATTATAATGGAAACTGATAGATATAACAATCAACGAATCGCGAAGAAATCTGCATACTTAGTTTTGGACAAGGACTTAAAGGTGTGTGAGTTTTCAATTTTTACAACGTTAGTGTGGCGGAATATGACCTAGGCCCTATTAATTTTGGAAGCCCGTGTCCAAACCCATGGGATAGGGTACACAGTTTGTATTTAAAACTAACATTATCAATATAATGTTGACATAAATGTTTATTCTATGGTAACAACTGTAAATAATAAATACAATTCTTTAGATAACCGCATTCCGGTATCATTAACACAAGATAGTGTATCTACGCGACAATATTTATATTAATATTATTGCGACATGCAATAATAAATTGCGATAGAATAAAACCTCTTCATCTCGATATGTATGTAGTGGTAGGTCTATTGCCGTGGTTCCTAACCTTTTTAGGTCCGTTACCCCTATGATCTAACTAGGGTGACTGATTTTACCTTTTTATATGGTTGACTATGTATGTGACTGTTGGGTGTATTTATTTATTGCAATGAATGGCGAGACCAGTCACGAACATGCCATTAGCCTGATGTTAAGCGATACGATAGCTCATAGATAGTAGGAAAACCAAACAAAACAATGAATTACAAAGCTATGCTTGGCATTCCACTGCGCTTGCCATCTTGAAGCTTAAAATGTTAAGTCTCATTATGTCCAGTGGTTACTCTGCCTACAATGTCCTTCAAAACGAGTAACAACAATACATTTACACTGCCGTTTGGCGGGAGAAATAGATATTGCGATGGACGTGCCCAGACAGCCTATCATATATGTATGAGAGATCTCATGATTTGCCGCTAACAATGTTTTAGCAAGTTATGTTGATTGAGGAGTTTTTATGTTTAGTAGTGAACCACTATGGGCTGATACAATACTAGTCTAATTTATATCAAGTACCGAGTAGTGTTCAAAATGAAGCAATGCTCCTAGTTTCTCAGTTAATTCCTCGTCCACACAAAGTATAAGTAATTCATCTAATTTGTCCGGGTAATGTTTGTCTCGATCGGCCGCGCTGCCCGCATGTCAGCGTGTTTGCCTCCAATACAAACAGCAAGATGTTAGACTGCGGGCTGTTTGATCGTACTATATACTGGGCTAGTTTCTACAGCTTTCGCTCTATGAAACAAGAAATTGTTATGATCATGCTAAAATATGACAGAGGTCCATATTGCGCAGTGGACTGCTTCTTTGTGAAGAGAGAACATGTAATGCGTCATAGAATCTTGGTTTAAAATACAGGGTATATCAAGACTGCTACCGAAAACGAAGCCGGGTGGTAGTTTAAGCGACTTCAGACACAATGCAACAGAAAAAGTTGCAAAAAAAAGCGACAATTTTTTTTTGTTATTTTTTTCCTATGGCCATATTTGGGTGGTAAATACATTTTTTCCTAAAATAATAGTATATACCCTTTTATTTATAAATACTCTAAGGTATAAAAGAGTTTAAATTATTATTTAAGCAAAAACTATGGATTTACCACCCAAAAATAACTATATTAAAAAAATCATAAAAAAAAATTGTCGCGTTTCTGGCGAAATTTTTAATTGCATTATGTTTGTAGCCACTAAAACTACCATCCGGCTTCGTTTTCGGTAGCAGTCTTGAGATACCCGGTATAAAAGGACATTATGTTTATTTCTCTTCTACGTAACCTTATTTTGCTATTAAGTTATAATAGATACCATAAAAGAGAGATATATGTTCAGCAGTGGATTTTCTAAAGCTGATACACTTTACAGTTGCTGCAGTACTGATAATAAATTCACTCGAAATGAAGCAATTTTCCTAGTTTGCTAGTTAATTCCTCATCCACACAAAGTATAAGTAATACATCTAATTTGTCCGGGTAATGTTTGTCTCGATCGGCCGCGCTGCCCGCATGTCAGCGTGTTTGCCTCCAATACAAACAGCAAGATGTTAGACTGCGGGCTGTTTGATCGCACTACCTACTGGGCTACAGCTCTTGTTATAACATCGAATAGCCATTATAATTGATGGTGTAATATTCAAGCACAGGTTCGGTAATTGACTTCTTGTGGCTGAAGATAGAGACTTTTTTATAGCAATGAATGATGAAACGAACATGCCATTCGCGCGATGGTGAGGGATAAAAACCAAGCAACACCATGAATTACAAATCTATGCTGCTATATTTCACTGCGCTCGCCATCCTGAAACATTAGGGGTCTTATTAATAAACTCGGATGAGCGAAGCATTAACTTTAGGCATTGGGCTAGAGAATTCAATCTATTATTATGAATAGCTAGATAGTAATTATTATATTAATAAAAATCTATGTTCTTCAGCCTAACATGATAATTCTGTTATGGCAAAACACTAATGTATAAAAATATAAAGAATCGTCAAAATAAATAGTCAATTTTAAAGTTTTGGGCTAAAGTTTAATTCCTCACTCATCCGAGGTTATTAATAAGGCCCTAGATGTAAGTCTCAATATGTCCATTAGTTACTCCGTCTACACTGCCCTTCAAATCGGAACACAACAGTGCATTTATACTGCAATTACACTTACTATGAGAATAAAAGGCTTACTTTCCAAAGGCATATATTATGGTACAATATCAAACCAATCATTTGGGTACAATATCAAATCTACTACTATCATAATTATACCCACAAAAAGTCTATTGCAAGAAAGATATCCTTCAATGATTATGACAGCGACCTGTTGAAAAAGACGGGCATTTGGTTTTATGAAACCTTTAATCCTATGCAACAATATGGTAGATTACTTGGAATAGGTCGCCTCGAGCGACAAGGCAGTACTAGTATATTTTTATAATTTTTTTTGTTCTTTTTGTTTGAATCTTGGTATAGGTACAGTAAGTATTTAAAGAAATAAATAATTCCTTTAATATATTAATGGAGCTATATTAACCACGCATATTCCGCGTGTAGATAATGAGCGGTCGGTTACATTAAACGTGGATGAGTAAGACGCGAATTACAGTGCGTTATCGGGGAGGAGCACGCGCGTGTCGCTGACTTATCGCCCGGTATTAAGGAACCGTGTGATTTAGAATAATCGGATTATGTTCAAAGCGAGATCTATACCAGGTCTTTTAAACCTGGTTTCGCACTGAAGGTGTTCAAAGGTCAATTGAGGTGGCGGGACTAACTGTAACCTCTGATTCTTTTCGTATTTGTTTTATTTTAACGAAGTTTTTTAAATAATAATATTCATAATTAATATTGTTGTTAGACTGTTGATTTAGTTTATAAGTGAAAACTGTTTATTGGCCTTTTACCAATCAAGTATTTATTTGATTTATTTCTATAGCTGTTAGTGTTACTATCATGATAAACTAAAATACATTAATGTGTTTTATGTTTCTATAGCTTTAGAGAACATGTTAGCTTGTATATCTTACGACTTTATTAATAGACAGTTTAAAAACCTATAATTATCGTTTTGTTTTGTCTTCTTCGCTCAAACTGAATTTAATAGTTGTTCGAAAGGGACAAATCATTCCATATGTAAAATCTTTTTTAAAACTGTTTATAGTGAATTTTCATACCAAGATAATTATAACTATGGTCTAAGCACTCTCAAAGTTCCGATTGTAAAGGACACACGTGTATTGCAGTGGGACGTAAATAGACTGGATTATTATATTTTATTACAATAGCACGTCGGATTGACATCACGTACGTAATTGCTAATTTAAGATAAAAATATTGCGGATAACGTCAACTGTAATTGAAGTATACGTTTTATTAGTCTTTTTTTGTTTTCATTTAATTGATACAAAAGAAAATTATACATAAATCATGAACATAAACAGCAACAATAAAACCACTAAGGTTTATACCAAAGTATAAAGGTTTAAGTATATAGGTTTATTTTATTACTTACCAAAGGTTATTAAGCATTACAGATGAAATAAAAACGACTGGAAAATTCACCTGTTTGCAATAATTTAGGCCTTTGCAAGTCATAAGCGCATTCACCATACTAAATACAAACAAAGCATAATTTAAAAGATAGCGTTGTCCGTATGTTCTGCGTTCATTATAAAGGTATCGGGGTGATAATCTTGGCTGCTGGCACAGCTTTGTGCTCGCTACCCTATACATCAACACTGTGTTGTTTATGCTAAGTTTAGGCGGTAATTTAATGTGGATTTATTCAAGCTTTCTATAAGGAAAATGTAATAAATATACCCAAAAACCCCAACATCACATACATATAATTCTGACCCCACATTAAGATCAATTAAGTCGTGTGTCGTAGGTATCAGAAACTAGGAGAGACTTTTCGGTCTCATAGACATCCAGAAAAACTATTTTATGGCCGGACTTCACGGGGTGCAGATACTTTTGTGTCCATCTCACATCAACAAAATATTATTTTGCGTAGCAACTTTTTTAATAACATTAAATAATCAACTCAAATCATACTCAAGGCTATTACCATCTCGTTATACTGTACTATATCAGCTTTTATATGTCCCACTGCAGGGCACGGACCTCCTTGATAATCTAGAGTACAATAATGAGTGGTTATTCTATATAGTCCATCACGCTGGTCTAGTACGGGTTGGCGGACTTTTCATACCATAAAAATGGATACAAATTATTATAGTGCATGCTGTTTTCCTTCCCCTTTTATAGTGTATCGTGATTGCCTATCAATATAATAATATAATGTTATCAATATAATAGTATAATAATATCAATATCCCCTTCTCCTTGGACTGCCGACAAGTGCAGACGTGTGTGTTGTATTTATTCAATTTAATATTAATAAGATAAAAATTCAAAATTTTGAAGGATTTATAAATTAAATTCATTGCAATAAAATAGGAGTGCATAAAGTCTAGGAGATGTAAGAAAAATCACATCGACATTCAACGCACACAACAGTACTTCACTAGTGAGTTGTATCCTACCAGTTATTAAATAAAACAAAGATAGCAATCTGCTGTACCATTATATAGAAAGAGACAGTGGCATTGAAGACAGCTCCCGCTGGGCGTTTACATGTGAAGCTCCAAATAGACTGGACGGATACTCATATTGTTCGTATTCGTCGATCGCGTCCATTTTAGACTGACCTCGACTAGACAAGCCACGAAATTTGCTTCACACCGATCCTGTTTCCCTGGTATATTGGTTCTGTCAACGTAATAATGCCGGTCAACCGCTCCCCTCCCGCCTCGCCGCATCTACACCCCCTGATATCTGTTACCGGCGGAGAGAACCTCACCACAAAGCCCCGCGCCTCCAGTGCGGACGACTTATCACTGCACCAAAGCGCGTCAGCCCCAGACCTTTCCATTGATTTGAGCATAATGGAACGCAAAAAAAGGAAGTTTGATGGTGATGATGCTGCGGCTACGGCGGAATTTACTAAGGCCATGTTCAATAAATATACAAAAAAACAGGAAAGTCAAAATGAAGATATTTTGGAAAAGATAAATAACATAATCGAACAAAATATAGAATTAAAAAGGAGTGTTGAAATGATGTCTGACAAGTATGATGATTTTTTAAATCGTATAAACATTCTTGAGACTGAAAAAAAGGAAGATAAAAGGCTGATTCGTCAATTAGAAGATAAGATTGAGCAACTTGAGCGCACTTCCCGGGCATCAGGAATAGAGATACGAAATGTTCCAAAAATGAAAGATGAGACAAAAGAATTTCTCAGTGATTTAGTTGTCAATATGGGTCAAAGCCTAAACTTGCAAATTAACCAGACTGATCTAAAAGACGTTCATAGAATATACTCCAAAGGAAAGACACAAACAATAGTTGTTGATTTTAATTCAATTTTGTTAAGAGACAAAATATTAAAATGTGTTAAGACTTTTAACAAAACTAAAGAGAGTGAAGAAAAGCTAAATACTACCCACTTAAAGATGCAAATCTAAAACAATCAATATACGTATCAGAACGACTTACGTATAGAACTCAAAAATTATATTACCTAGCAAGAACGCAACACAAAAACCTTGGATATAATTTCTGCTGGACTTCAAACGGAGTAGTATATTTAAGGAAAAAAACCGGTGATCCCCAAATTAGGATCAACTCGGAAGAAGACCTAGAAAAAATTAGATTACGTACTATATGACTAAAATATTCTATAGTTCAATTCATTCAATATCTTCATAATTTGTTTAGGGCATGTTATATTTTTACTTATAAAACTTTTTTAAATTATGTTAAAACACATTTGCATTACTTGTACACTCACCTAACATTTAAAAAACCACACTACATATTATTTTTA
Organism: Hyles vespertilio; assembly: GCA_009982885.2. NCBI lineage: Eukaryota > Metazoa > Arthropoda > Insecta > Lepidoptera > Sphingidae > Hyles > Hyles vespertilio. The sequence continues at coordinate 16,981,969 of CM042824.1, read as the reverse complement.
TATACTATACTATACAAACACAAAACAATACAATTAAAACTAACCTGTGTCGGAAAATATTTCAATCACATTTCTCATGGCTGCAGATTCCCTTTTAGTCTTTCAAAATTAAGTATAAATTTACAAAACCACACGGGTGTCATAATTTTATCGGGCTTAAGTATTTTTCCTTATGATGGCTATTATTGACAACATAACTAAAGATATTGACAATATATCTATGACCAAATCTTTTAAATACGACGCGAACTCTTTTTCCAGCAAAATTCATTGTGCACCTAAATCAATTAACATTATTTCACAAAACATACGGAGTATATATAAGAATTTTGATAGCTTTATTGCACATTTAAGTAGGTTATGTTTAAACCCTGACATAATAATTTTGACTGAATGCTGGTTAATGGAGGGAAAATTGCCACCAGCCTTAAAAAATTTCAACTATTTTTACTCAACAAAATGTTTAAATCAAAATGATGGAATAGTCATCTACATAAAAAATGATATTAATTGTGTGGTAAATGAGCCGGATTCAATGGATGCTAACTTTATGCAGATTTCTATAAATCCGGATTTCATTATTTTAGCTATTTATCGGTCGCCGTCATTTTATTCCATCGACAAGTTTTTAGATGCCATTGATAAGCTTTATCGTTCTAGTAATATAAAAAATCTTATTTTGATTGGAGACATAAATATTGACATAAAACCCAACAGTTCTGACAGAAATAGATCAGCATATCTAAATCTTACATCAGAACTTGGATTACTTCCCGGTCACACGTTTCCAACTAGACTAAAAAACTGTCTAGATCACGTAATGATTAAAACCTCGATGTCTGCAGTTGTTAGTGTTGTAGAAGCATCAGTTACTGATCACGATTCAGTCATTCTCAGTTTGATTTATAACCGTAATAAATTAAAAAATAATTATATAACGAAAACTAATTTTGTTGCAGCTCTAAATCTATTAGAAGCTGCAGATTTCTCTTTTATCTCTGTAGCAGCTGATGCTGAAAAATCTGCCACACTATTTATTGACACTCTTTCAAACGCAATTAAAATTAATACTAAGATCATTACCGTTTCTGGCCGAAAAAGGATACTAAAACCATGGATTACACCAGGTCTTCTCCGTTGTATCCGCCATCGAGATAAGCTGCATAGCAAATTCCGTAAAAACCCAGATAATTCAAATTTATCCATAACTTACAAACGCTACAGAAATTTTTGTAATGCATTGTTAAGAAAGCTGAAAAGAAATCACGAACAAAGTATTCTAAAAAAATCCAAATCTACCAAAGAAACTTGGTCGGCTATTAAATCTATTATAGGGACAATCAAACCAAAAGGTACTGCAGATCATTTGTTAACTGTGCACGAAAACCCTGATAAAGCAGTAAAGAAAGTAAATGAATATTTTGCAAATGCTGGTAAACTACTCGCGGAGGCTATAAATGATGGCGGGAAAAATAAAAAATTTGTATATGATCGTAATTATGTTCCTCAGGTATTGAACTCCATAGTACTACTACCACCAGATGAAAAAGAAATCGAGTCTTTAATAATGAATCTTAAGAACGAATCAGCTGTTGGGTGGGATTCAATTCCAAATAAATTCTTGAAATCAGGAAAACATGTGATCGTGCCTTTGTTTACCACTATTGTTAAGTTATGCATTGAACAAGGAATCTTCCCGAAAGTGTTTAAAAGGTCACTTATAACTCCAGTTCACAAGGGCGGGTCACTAGATAGTTTAACTAACTATAGGCCGATATCTGTACTTCCTGCACTCTCAAAGGTATTGGAGAGAGTTTTGAATAGTCGTTTGATCGACTTTTTGGAGAAAAATCATATTCTGTCAGATTCACAATTCGGTTTCAGAGCAAAAAAAAGCACCGATGGAGCTGTTAGTTCCCTATTGAACTACGTCACAAATAATCTAGATAACAAACAAAAATGTATTGGTGTCTTCATAGACTTGGCAAAAGCGTTTGACACTGTTTCAATACCCATCTTACTTAACAAATTGGAGACGTATGGCATACGGGGTATGGCTCTTAACATATTTAAGCAATTTCTCACAGATAGGAAACAGAAAGTCAAAATAGACAAGTATATTAGCTCAGATGCTAATGTTACTTTTGGAGTTCCACAGGGAAGTATTCTAGGCCCCAGTCTTTTTCTTATTTACATAAATGAATTATGTGAATTGTCTCTCACAAATGGTAAAATTTTTACTTACGCTGATGATACAGCTCTGGTGTTTCACGGTTCGACTTGGGATGAAGTCCATCAAAATGTGGAAAAGGGCCTACACCAAACTCAATTATGGCTTAAACAAAACTTGTTAACCCTAAATATAGCGAAAACCTCATTTTTACAATTTACAAATTCCCGTAATGTTCAACCTGTTCTGGATATTCGAATTCACACTTGTGAACTTCTTGATAACATAAAATGTAGATGTCAAGCTGTTAATAAGGTCTCCTCTGTTAAATATCTCGGTGTTATGCTAGATGAGAAAATAACCTGGAAGCCGCACATTGATATGATTACTGCTAGAGTCAGAAAACTAACATGGGTTTTTAGAAACTTAAGGTATGTGGCTGACTTGGAACTTTTGCGTAAAATATACTATGCACTTGTTCAATCAGTCATTGGTTACTGTATCAGTGTTTGGGGTGGTGCAGCAAAAACACATATTCTACTTCTTGAAAGAGCACAACGTTCCCTTCTCAAAACAATGACGTCCAAGCCATTTCGATATCCTACAAATAGCTTATACGAATTATGCCAAGTATTGACAGTTAGACAGCTCTTTGTTTATCAAATTGTTACGAAAAAACATTCTACAACAACGTATAATCCAAATAAGTTAAGACACAGACGTACTATTATAAACGTTATTGATACACCAATATGTCGCACAGCATTTGCAAGACGTCAAACCCTTTTCTTATCCGCATTTTTATACAATAAACTAAATAAAATAAATAATTTTTATCACCTACCGCTTCTCAAATGCCAATCAATATTGAAAAACTGGCTCCTTACGTTAAATTATAACGACACAGAAAAATTGTTACAATAAACGAATGCATACACACACACATTTACACATACACACACTGACACTTATACACACACATGCACACACATAATTTATATTTATAAACAGTCTATACACGCGCTCTCATGTACATGGCGATTCAAAATAAAATAAAATAAATTGTTAGGGTTTTTTTTGCATGCACCCTTTTCAGTTTACGTTTTATTACTATTTATTATATTTCATTTTTATATCATTAGATTTCATTTTATTTATATCTTAAGCTTTTTGTTTTTTTGTTTTTAGTATTATTAGTTATTGTCTTTCTTACATATGAATTAATATTAATTTTACCTTAAATCTGTGAAACGCACTCACTCTGTAATCTGTTTATGTTAAGTTGGCATAAATATTGTTACTATACAAAATCAGGCCAGGAGAATGGCCCTGACTCCTGACATACAGGTTGTTTTCTACCTAGTTCAGGAGACAGTAGCGTCAATGTTTTTGTTTTTATTTATTTATGTCAATAAAGATTATTATTATTATTATTATTATTATAATATAATGTTGGTACATCTTTAATTGATATGTATATCAATAAATTGTCCAAGATTATTAGTATTAGAAAATGTTTAAATATACATGTCGTTGCCTTCAATAAAATAAAATAAATGAAACAATATACACATGGCTCCGAAAAATCAGAGGAGTGGATTTTTGGCCCCGACCACGATGAACAAGGTCATCAGCCGCGTTTGGTTAGATTACCAACAGGCCACCACGCACTTAACTCATCCCGTTATTTCCCATTCTATTTCGTCTTATTCTGAACCAATATAAAAAACATGCAATCCTGTACCCTTTTGTTCCATGCCCATTCCTTTAAATTAAAGTAGGAACTATGTATATTTGAATTCTTTGCTCATTCCACAGGAGCACATATTTTCGGCTTAAAAAGAAGTCTATGTATCAATCCAGGATATCAGCTGCCACTATATGAAATATTAGTAAAACAATTTAGTAGTTTTTACGCGAGAGTAACAAACATACATCCATTCATGCATACAAACATTTGCGTTTATAAGTAAGGAAGTAAGTAACGAGTTGTTTCCCACAAAACTATTTTATTTTACAAAAGCGCATTGCTTGCAATTGCTCAGATTTACAATAAACTACTAATCAAATATATAAATGATATTAATAACGATAAGAGCAATTTGTTTAGTTTTCTAATGGATGTCACCATCATTGAAATTATTATTTAAAGGATAAGTATTGTTAGCTTTGTTATGTTTGATTATTTTGATTTTGTTTTTCTATTTGTTATTTTTTTTATTTATAGTTAAATTTTATGATATTTTTTATTATTTGGTTGTAAGATATCTGTAAATGGATTTAAAAAATAATGATAACCATATTATTGTTATCATTATTTTTCAAATCCATCTTAAACTATTTGATACCAATATGGCGGGACATAGTGGCACAAAATAAGCCAATGTAACACCATCTTCACCTATGTAGTATGTACCACACTAAAATATTTCGAACTTGAATTTGAAGAATTTTGACAACAGGTCTTTCTGCGACAGAAAATCTTAGACAAGCCGTGGGTATTCCTTATTTTATACCACAAACATTATTTAGCGTAGGTAGTAGTTCTATTAAACTTTTCTGGTTCGTCGGTGGTTTAGTTTCGCGTGGTAGTCGGACTAAGTATAGTGCGTGCTTCGTTATTGTGTTTGATTTTCGCCTAATTTCGCGCGTGTTTGTTGATTATATGGTGGATAATAGTGCAAGTGTTGTGTAGTGACTAGTGTTAAAATAGGTTAAGTTTTACTAGTGTTAATATGTCGTCTGCTTACTGGTAAAAAGTAATAAATGCAGTCAGTGCCAATTCGAGTAAATGAGTTTTTAAAGTTTGAGTTGTAATTTGATCTATTTCAAATTCATTAATTAAAAAACTGTTAAAGCAAAAAGTAGGGCTAACTACCCCTCTTTTGAGATTTACTTTTATTTAATATTTGGTATTAATAAAAATTGAATAAAATTAAATGTAGGTTAAAGGAGGGCTGCATTTAACATGTTTTACCAGAACTTATCAAAGGTGTTATATCTTCTAAATTCAACGATTTCAAAAGCTTATTTTACTTTTGTGTGAAGACTTATTGTACTTTACACCAATTCTTTAAGTGGATAGATTTTTTTTGACCAAATTCGCTGAAATAATGATATTTTTGATACATTTAACCTGTTTTACTTGTATACTTTTAGTGTAAGCGTGTCACTTATTAAGTATTACATCATACAAAGGTGATTAAATTAATAAAAAGAAATTAACTTTACATAGGTAATCTATTAAACGATAATAAAAGAAACGATTTTTAATAATCAGTCATTTGTATTTCTTCATCATCATCATCATCATCTCAGCTACAGGCAGTCTATTGCGGAACATAGGCCTCCCCCAAGGGTCTCCACATCGACCTGTTGGAAGCGGCTTGCATCCAGCGACTTCCTGCAACTTTAGCCAGGTCGTCCGTCGACCTTGTAGGCGGGCGTCCGACATTTCGCTTGCCTGTACGTGGCCTCCACTATGGAACCTTTCGGTCCCAACGGCCATCGGTTTTATGCGCCATGTGTCCGGTCCACTGCGACTACAACTTACAACCAGACAACTTGTCCCAAATAGACGTATTCGTCCACAACTCCGAGCGTAGAGTTTCCAACCGCAATCCAGGTGGACACGACATGATCTTCGTCTTGTCCATGTTAATTTTAAGACCCACCTGTTGAGCAACTCCATTGAGATCCTTGAGCATATGGCGCAGGATTCCAGCGATTTCGCCAAGACTACGATGTCGTCGACAAATCGAAGGTGACTGATATACTCGCCATTGATGTTGATGCCGAATCCGAATGCCGAATAGCGCAGCAGTGAACATTTTTGGAGATATTATATCTCCATGTCTCATGACCCTCTGTAGTAGGGAATAGCATTCGTACTCTGATTTTGTACTCGGACTGACATGGTGGCGTTTTTGTACAAACACTTTAACACTTCGATATACCTATAATCAATGTGGCACCGTTGAAGAGACTGCAGCACATCCCAAATCTCTATCAAATCGAAGGCTTTCTCATAGTCCACAAACGCTAAGCAAAGTGGCAAATTATACTCCTTGGATTTTTATGTAACTTGCCGGAGCGAATGAATATGGTCTATGGTACTGTAGCCTTTTCAGAAACCAGCTTGTTCGGGAGGCTGGAAGTTATCAAATCTGTATTCCAAACGATTTGTGATGACCCTTGAAAACACCTTATAGACATGACTCAGGAGTGAGATGGGCCTGCAATTCTTCAAGAAGCTGTTATCACCCTTTTTGAAGCACAGTACCACCTCACCTCTGCTCCATGCCTCTGACGTTGTGCCCTCAAGCAGGACGGAATCAAAGAGCCTCCGAAGGCCTTGCAGTATCAGCGTTCCACCCGCTTTCGGAAGCTCTGCTGTAATTCCGTCCTCGCCCGGCGCTTTGTTATTTTTATGTCGATCAAAGGCCATCCGAATCTCATACCGACTGATGTCCGGGATGTCTTCGCTGTAGTGTCAGATCAACTCGGCTCTCGGGCAGCAGTTTTGTATTTCTTATCACGTAATTATGGCAATCAAACATCGATCCTTAATAAACAAAAATCAATAAATACAATGGAATAAATAACTTTAATATAGTGATGGTGTTTAAATTGTAAGATTTATAATAATAAATGCGTTAAAGACCTTGTCACAACACAAAGTAAAAAACTTTAACCATATTTATTGTTTTTTACCTGTTAACATTGAAATGCATTTAAGCTATAAGAATATTTATTATGTTTTACTTGTATATTTTTTCCAAAATGTAAGAAGTTATCACTTTTACAAACTTATTATCTCAGAAGATATTGGAATTTGCTTTTATTGGGTTTTACCAGTAGATAGAGAATAAAAAAATCCATATAACTGCATTTTTAACTCGATTTTGTAAAAAAATGCATTTATCTTGTTTTACCAGTAAGCAGACGATGTGTTGGTGCCGACCAACTGCGTCAGCGGTACTGAGGTGAGTTAGCTATATATTATCTGTATGCTCTTTGAATAATCGTTCGATGTTGTCACAGATGTTATATTCGACTTTCTTCAAATAAATAATTTTCTTTATTTACTATTTACTGTTCTTTACATACTAAAATTTACGATTCTTGTGGTGTGTACTGACGAATTGTGTTGTAAATTTTTGTTGCACGAGATTGGGTAGGTTAGTCATTATTACTTTGTGTTTATAAAACTTTACTTATAACCTTAATTTTGTATTTTTTTGTGGTAAAATGCTATCAATTGTATGACTTTGCTACTGAAACGTGACTGAGATATGAATTGCGAGGTCTAAAGATTGGCGATACGTGTCTTATTAATGTTTAAGAGCTGGAAAACGCGCCATGATTGGACATAAATATATACACATAAATACACCCAACAGTCACATACATAGTCCTGACCTCACACTAAGATCGAGTCTTGTGTTGTGGGTATCAGGTACTACGAGAGACTTTTCGGTCTCACAAACACCCAGACCCGGAAGAAATATTTGTGGGCCGCACAAACATTTCTCTCGGTGCGGGGATCGAACCCGCGGCCTCTCGTTTCACAGGCGGCGTCTAACCAACTGCGCCACGGAGGCTGTCTTTGAATAATCCCTCTACAGTAAACCTAGGTCTAATTATTTGTGACATGTAAGAGTTTACATTCTTTATATTAACAACTAGAAAAATTACAAAATAAACATTCTAATAGAATAATCCAACATATCAAAGAACACATAACATCCCTGCTATCTTCTAAATTGGACTGTTGTCTCTACACAAGTTACCATAAAATTTGCTGTTTGCGATGCCATAACATATAGATTGCTCATTACCATGAAATGAGGGAAACTTGCGGTAACAAGCCTACCGATATATTCCGATGAACAATATCTTATATAATTTATCGGAAATCTTGTTACTTTGTGAGGAGGCATCATTAACCGAGACAAAATAAATATTTTGAAAGATATTTTGTTTATAAAATTACTACTTTTCTTGATTATTTTCGTTCTTCTTTGTGTGTTAAATGTAATATAGTGTTACTGGGTCGTCGTGCTTCAGTCCTAAAACAAAGCCAAGACACGAAAATATAAAATTTAAAAATGTATCTACTCACTTTTGGACTGTTCACATTGTATTCGTTGTAATTGGCGTAACAAAACAACACATTTCATTAAAGTTAAAGTACGAGTCTTTTTACATAATATCTTATATTTTATTTTATATTTTTGCATTTGGAAAACTTACAGCTCATACAAGTAGTAAATTACAAAAATATGAAACAGAAAGCCAATTACAATTTTATTTTACAATCATTATATACTGGATACAACAATGCTCTCGACCATCTGCCTTCAGCGAGTTCTTGAGTACTTCGGACACATAGCCCGGAAGAAGGATGATAATCTTGAGAAGGTCGTCATCACCGGTAAGATCGAAGGGAAGAGACCACGTGGCCGGAACCCGTTACGATGGTCCGTTCAAATCCGTGCCGCCCTGAACACAGGCATACACGAAGCCTTACACACCGCAAAAAACAGATCCAGATGGCGCAATATTATCATCAAAGTAAAAAATGCCCATGGTGGGGGTCACGACCCTCAGCAATGAGGAAATCGACTCGAGGAGGAGGATATACTGGATAATATGATAGTATAGGTGTTACAACTTAGTTTCATTTTTCTTTCTGCCTTTTAATTATTATGTTGCAAAAATTATTTGCGTTTGATTTGTTATCGGAAAAAATCTCTTCATCAAAAGACTTCATATAGAGTTTTTGAAATTATAACCGTTTTTAGGCCCAAAAATGAAACGAAGCTTAACATCGGCGACATGAAGTAAATTCCATGAAACCCAAATTGGAAAAAGTATAAAATATGATTTAATTTTTTTAACACTTATTTGTTTTTCTCTTTTTATTTTTGTAAATGCTTTGTGGTGTTTTAAATAAAGAGTTGTTATTATTATTATTATTATTCTTTTTGCTTTTATTGCAACGTGTAGAACTTTTTTGTCTCAAAAAAGCGTTTCCAGGATTATGAAACCTCGTTAGCTATGTTGTGAATCAGAGAGAATTTAGATTAAGAAATTTATTAAAATATATATTATAAATACGCTCGAAAATCACATACATTCAGTTTTGACTAGAGGACGAGTTTTAGGTCCAGTCGTGGATATTACAAATTATAAAATACTTACTGACTAGCTTGGTGGCGCAAAACTGAGGTCTCGGATTTAAATCCTGTTCGGTCGTTTTTCTATTTAATTTTCATCATCATCATCATCATTATCATCGCATATACTCATTCCCTAACACATCATGGGACAGAATATGCAAGGCGCAACATGAGTGAGCTGGTAGCACCTTTTCCAACACGTTCTGGGAAAAAGGCGTGTGTTTATGTATGTTTTGTGGTAGGACTTAAATTAGTTTTCTTCGTTCTTAGTATTATTCTGCTTCTAAATCAATACATAAAATATTAAACCTAAAAATATATTAGCACTGCAATGGTAGTCGCTTACCTTCAGAACTGAGGAGTGTCGCTAGTTCCTATATACTTAGGGCCACAGCAACTTTACAGTTAAATAATTATTACAGGTTTAAGATTGCGGGGTGACTATTTTTTTGTGTTTTGATTGTTTTTCTACAATATTAATGTAATATTAATTATTTAAATATAATTGTAATGTATCTGCTGTATTTAATATCGGGGGTTAGGTTTTCATAATTGATAAAACCCGTTTAAATAAAGAGAAAAAAAAGTACTGTTGAGAAGGGTTAGGCCATACAGACATCCCGCATATCGCTGAGGAAATTCTAGTATTAGTTTATGTTCAACAAAGGTATCCTTGTGACTGCGAATTTTATGCAAAAAATTAATAATATGATTTGATAAATTAATGTTATCAACCAATCATAAGATCCTTGTTTGATAATATGCCACCGCTATTGCAGCTAATGAAAACCATACATAGTAGGTTAATATAGGCGATTAGCATTATTGTTTTGATATATTAATTACCGAGGTAATAGTAATTGCTAGCTAGATGCTATGTGGTCCAGTAAACCACAACTAACGGTTATTGATATCGATTGGGCTGTTAAGGCGCTGGTTATACGGGGTTATTGAAAATATATTATTATACTACCGATACGGCCTGGCTTCTCCTGGTTGCAGATACGATTCATTTTATTTTGGGTATTAACTGTTTTATATTTCAACCCAATATTATTGCTGTGCTCGATATTGCTTTTCCTGTCGCGCCCATAGAGTTAGTGTTGTACTTAATAACTCCATGGTCGCGCCCTGTTCCATCACTTCAAGTCAAAAGAGAAAAAAAATGTATTCATACTCATCGCACGGTTCACTATTTTCTTTCGGGATAAAAAGTAGCCTTCGTGTTAATCCAGATTATAAGCCACCTCTATACCAAATTTCATCAAAATTCCAATAGTAAAAGCGACAAAATAAAAAATTTACCAGTACTTTGCTCCTTGGAGCATTACATATTGGAGAGCTGGGGCCTTATCACCGCTACAATATCGTACATGTTATGATACATGATTATGATTGTTCTATTTCTATGTATGTGTGTTCTATTTCTAAAGAGCGTGGTGGCCTGTTGGTTTTTTTTTTTGCCTGATAAGGTGCCTCTTCACACCGCGGCGGAAGGACCCAGGATTGTAGGAAGGAGGGAACACGTGCGCCGGCAAACAATTCCACAGCCTGACGGTGCGGCACAAAAACGAATTTGAGAACCGTTTGGTTCGCGCCGGGATGGTGTGGACCGTCAAGCTATGGCTTCGCAAGCCAGCACGCGTGGTTCTGGTTAGAAATGGAGAGGAGGGGATCAAGTTGAACAATTTTTCAGAGCACTCACCGTGATACAGGTGGTAGAACACCCTTAGAGAGGCGACATCTCTCCGGAGTTGTAGCGACTCCAAGTTGCTCGTAACGTCTGCATCATTCACAATGCGGATGGCCCGCCGCTGCAATCCATCCAAGGCATCGAGCAGGTACTGGGCGGATCCATCCCAGAGGTGCGAGCAGTACTCCATACCCGGCCGGACCTGCGCTTTATATAAGCGACAAAGCTGACCGGGCGTGAAAAACCGACGCACCCTGTTCAGGACTCCAACCCTGCGTGATGTGGCAGATATTACGCCCTCGATGTGATTCCTTGGATTGAGATCACAGCGGATATCCACACCGAGGATACTCAGGTCATTCCGCACTGAGAGGGGAGTACCCTGAAGAATGGGGAGGGGAGAGAACGGGGATTTTTTGCACGTGAACGCACACACCTGGGTTTTCTTGGCATTGAACTCAACCATGTTCCTGGAACCCCATGTAGAAATGAGATCCAAGGTCCGGTTGAGCTCAATGACAATATCTTCGCGTCCCTTCACAGTTTCGACACGGCAACCTCTCCAGGGCCTCCGCCCGCAGTGGTATCGCCCATGAACCGTGCTGTCATCTGCATAGCAATGAATGTTGCCAAGCGACAACATGTCATTGATATGCAGAATAAACAAGGTGGGCGACAGCACCGAGCCCTGAGGAACTCCGGTATTTACCGACATGAGCGCCGAAGCGTGTCCGTCAACGACTACACGTATTCTACGCCCATGCAGAAAGCCGGAAATCCACGAACACAGGTTGCTGGGTAGACCGTATGCCGGAAGCTTGGACAGGAGACCACGGTGCCAGACCCTATCAAACGCCTTGGCAATGTCGAGGCTCACAGCAAGAGCCTCGCCACGCCGGTCAATCGCCTCACCCCAGCGATGCAGGACAAACGCTAGAAGATCACCCGTCGATCGATTATGACGGAAACCGTATTGCCGGTCATTGATCAACGAGTGATCCTCCAGGTAGCGGATCAATTGAGCGTTTATGATCCGCTCCATGACCTTACACATCACTGAGGTGATAGCGATAGGGCGGTAATTGGTAGGGTCCGATCGATCACCCTTTTTGATTTGATCGGTTGCACATTGGCCTCCCTCCAAGATTCCGGCACAACACCTGTGCGTGCTGGAGACAACTCGGCTGCACAAGCCCTCAAAACCACCGCTGGTATCCCATCCGGACCACTGGCTTTCCGCACATCGAGAGACCGTAACTCACGTCGCACATCATACTGACTGACTGGGAACCACGGCCCTCGAGGCGGGAATTAGCCGCAAAGAGATTTGCCAGCAAGGCAGCCTTCTCCTGCGGCTTGTGGGCCAGCGACCCTTCTGGGTACCTCAGCGGCGGCAACGCTGGACGGCAGAAGTTAGATTGAACGGCCCTGGCCAACCTCCAATAAGCACGACTGCTAGTTGGGTGATCGGCCAACGCACGCCCAATCCTGCTAACGCGCTGGGCATCCGCCCTAACGTAGGCCTTCTTGCAGGCCTTGGAGGCACGGTTGTAGGCTTCTTCGAGGGAACTGATATTGGGATCCTTCATGGCGCGACCCCTGATCCAAGCGCGATACGCCGCCTGTTTGTCACCGACAGCATCGGCGCATGCACGATTGAACCAGGAGCGTCCACGGCCCTTACTGGCGATCTCAGAGGAAGGAATGTAATATTCCATTCTAAGTCTGATCTCGTCAGCAATAGCGTTGGCACTCGCTGAGGGATCTTTACGCTCAAAGCAGCGCTGCCTCCAAGAGATGGATGCGAAATATTCCCGCATACCATCCCAATCTGCCGACGAGTAATGCCAGACCCTTCGCCTGCACGGGACGTGGAGGTGATGCGATCGGTACTGACGACCCAACCAGGCAGTGATCGGAAGTGCCCAGAGGCGCACTAACGGTCACACGATACCCGACTGGGTGACTCGCCAGCAGAAGGTCCAGCAGAGAAGGCGCATGACTCGCCACATCCGGGATCCTGGTGGGCTGGTTCACCTGTTGTGTCAAGTCATGAGTCAGTGCAAATGCATGGGCAGCTCTGCCAGCATGATCAGTCTTGGAGGAGCCCAGCCACAGTTCGTGATGAGCATTGAAATCCCCCAAGATCACCATTTCGGCCGACGGGAACTGCGCCTGCGCGTCATCAGCCGCCTGGCTAAGATACCTGAACAGCCGAGTCGTCTCATCGTCCCCGTTGTGAGACCTATAAAGGCACACGTAGATGCGGCTCAAGGAACCTAGATCCACGTGCACCCACAGAGCGGAGAAGGAGGGGTCCTCCATGCAGTGCAAACGGCGACAGCAGATGTCCGACCGAACATACAAGCATACCCCAGCTTTAGGCTTGAAGTTTACTTCAAGCGAATAACCGGGATACAACAAGTAAGAATTATCGGTCGGACAACGAATCTGCGTCTCCGTTAGGAAGAGCAAAGCAGGCCGGGCCGTCTCGAGATGGTGGTGGACGGCATTGAGGTTCGTATGGAGTCCACGGATGTTAGTGAACTCCATAGTAAACGCGGTGGTGGGGTTAAGCACCGCTGAAGGACCTTGCACTGTCATGGTAGATTAAGGACGGGATTGGTGAAGAGGCAACGAGGAGCTTAAGTTCGGGCACTAAGAAGGCCGAATGGGCACCGGCACGAAAGGGTCGGCAGGAAGCGAATTGATCCGCCGGACGGAAGGGCCCCCGTACCCTCCCGGGATGGGCAGCCGGGACCCCACTTCCGGTCACCAACCGGCACGACGGACCCACCCAAGATTATGCGCGGCATGGTGAGGCAGCCTCTCGAGGTGGTTAGCCCCGATTGGGCCCCTGTACTATACCGCGGGCGGCCAGCGGACAACCGTTTCTACGGGTCTCCCTGGCCGGCGGATCAACTTTCCTCCCTTCGACAGAGGACCGAAAATACCCACACGGTACAACCTCATGCCCGGACTCAAGACCCTCGAAGAAACCGGAAAACCACTGGCTGATCCCGGGACGCGATCACCTTACGAAAATCACTATGGCGGTCTTTACGCCTCGTGGACGATGGTAGCTATCCGGGCGGACACATAAGTCCTACCACCACTATGTCACTCATTTGGCACTACCCAGGGGTCACGTGTAGGGAATCTAGAGTCAAAGCCTACGGACGCGAGTGACGTTAACCCCCAAAACGTAAACGGACTAGACGCGGCTGCCAACATGTTCACGGTGGTCGCGGGTTCAAATCCCAGGGCACACCTCTGACTTTTCGGAGTCATGTGTGTATTGATAATCAATCACCACGCACTAAAACGGTGAAGGAAAACATCGTGAGGAAACCTGCATACCATAGCGATTTATAAGAATTTCTATGGTATGTAAGTCCGCCAACCCGCACTAGGCCAGCGTGGTGGACTATATGGCCTAACCACTCTCAATCGTATTCTCGATTGTAGAGTAAGCCCGTGCCCTGCAGTGGGACGTATATGGGCTGATACAGATACAGATACAGATTTCTATGTATCTATCTTATTATTCGAGCATCATTAGTTTCTTAAAAATTATTATCTTGTTTGAAGTCACTAATTAAATCGTAAAAAGCAATTGTTATTATTTTCAAGGAGGTATGCAACGTTCTCACAATTCGATTTTTTTTATTGCCTAGTAGACAGACGAGCTAGCAGCCCGCCTGATGGTAAGCGGCTACCGCTGCTCATGGACCTCCGTAGTGCCAGGGGACCAGCACAACAAAGTCGCTTCCTACCTCAAGGATAGTACTCTCCTTAAACCTCGTTTGAAGAAGGACAGGTCATAGCGTTGAGGAAACACCGATGCAGGGAGTTCATTCCAGAGCTTGCACGTACGTGGTAGAAAAGAACGCTGGAAACGTACCGTTCGGGAGCGGTACGCCTCCAGGTGGTGGGAATGAACTCTACTGCGGAAACGTGTGGTGCGATGGTACATAGGCGACGGTGGTACCATCTCAAACAACTCTTCGGAGCACTCCCCATGGAACAAACGATAGAACACACAGAGAGATCCGAAGTCTCTCCGCAGTCCTAACGGTTCCAATTTGTCCGTGAGATCGGGATCATTGACAATTCGACAAGCTCGTCGCTGCAAGGAGTCAAGTGGGTCGAGCTGGTATTTTGGGGCACCTGCCCAGAGGTGGGAGCAGTACTCCACGTGGGGACGGATTTGCGCTTTGTAAAGCGTCAATCTATGACCCGACGTAAAGTCTCTGTTCAGGATTCCCAACTTCTTGCTCGCCAGTTTGGCTTTTAGACTTTTTAGTCGATTGACAAAATGTAACCACGTAATGTACAAAAGCTTACATGTATTCTTGATTCAATATAAAATAGTCATATAATATAATATTAAGTCTGTTGTCATAGACTATTTAAATTCATATACGAATCTGGGGGCACGGCAGTGCCCCCTCCAAGTCGAGCTAAAAAGCGGCACAGTCGTACCATCCTTTTCTCGAAGCAATTCAGACCATATCCAACCCCCCATAACTTCGTTATGGTTAAAGCAAGAAGCCTAAATTTTCAGTTACTAAGCAGGCATTATGTAAAGTCAGTATATTTAAAATTTCATTCAATTTGAACCAGTAGTTTAAGAATTGTAGCATGTCAAACTTTCTTAATTTTGTAACTCACTGACTGACTGACGGATCATCAAAATTCTAAGGCACTTCTAGCAGATATAGAACCTTCAAATTTAGTATATAATTAGTGTTTAGTGTCTAAATCAAGAGAAAATTCAAACATTTCATAATTTGTGTCTAGTTTTCTAGATAGACCAACTGCGTGAATAACTTTGTAATCCCATATAAATGTATAGGATTACAAAGTAACATTTGCAGTTAATGAATCATTGTACCCGTATATAATGGAATAATAGTTGTAGATAGATATGAGGCATAACAGGAGGGGATATAGAGAGGGAAATGGTGTATTCAGCCCATGAAACTGTACAACATTCCTCTAGAAAAACATGACGAAGAAAAACTTGCAAATAAATAGATTAAATAACTCGAAAATATCAATTACAATGAAAGAAAGAACATTAATAATCAAATCCGCTATATTTGTGATAAATTGATACCTACAAAAATAAGAAAAATCCATAAGACAGAGGCTTTAAGAAAAATCGTTTGTGATATTCTAGAAGTTAAAAGTACTGAAAAGGAAAAAAGTAGGACTCTAGTCTCTAGAAGTCGATCTATTTGTTTAAAACGTAAAGAATTTTTAATATTGATATGATAATAACTTACGTAATAACTTTATACAGAAGGTCCCTTAAGCAAGGACTAAATAGATTAATCGACTTGGTATTATATGGATCTCACAACTTTTTGCGTTAGAAAAACTGAGCTGCGAGAATTGGATTTTCTTACAGGATGTTTTTGATGGGATTACAAATTTACTTGTAGTAGGTCTGTTAAATGTAAGTGAGAGGCTACCTGGGTAGGTACCACCGTAATGTCTATTTCTCCCGCTAAACAGCAGTGTGGATGCACTTTTGTGTTTCAGTTTGAAGGATATTATAGCCAGAGTTACTACTGGATATATTGAGACTTAAAATTTTATGGCTGAGGATGGCGAGCGCAGTGGAATGTCAAGCAATGCTTTGTAATTCAAGGTTTTGTTTGGTTCTGTTACTGGTAATGAGCGGTCGTATCACTTACCATCAGGGGAACGGCATGCTCGTCCAAGGGCGGACCCAGCTTTTACGCCGGGGGGGGGGGGGGGGTTACAATATAGTTCATGTCAGATTTAACGCCAGGGGGGGGCGTCATAAAATTTATATCCGGACACTGGATCCGATTTCAATACTCCAATTCGTAATAATGACTTTTTAAAGTTTGTTGCAGGCGTGATTTGTGAACACACACATACTTTTTTTACTTTATTTATCGACATAAAAAGAATTCAGTGTGCTTATAATTTTATCAACAAGGTAATTAATAAATTTTGTCAACTTGGGGCCAGCCCAGGGGGTGGGGGGGTCATGACCCCATAATCTCCCCCTGGATCCGCCCTTATGCTCGTCTCACAATGCAGTGAAATAAAAAATGAAAATAATACCAGTATGCACAGGTACCAATGTAGGCAAGGCAGAATTCCCAGCCTAAAAACCAAACCCAAGATACCGTACCGTACCCGTAATGATTCACATTTGAATACTCGACAACTAAACAATTACATCTTAATTATGACTTGAACTTAGTAAATACGTCATTGAAGTGCATGGTGGCTTGTTGGTAAGCGGAGGCGGCTGTCAACATGTCGCAGGTCGCAGGTTTAAATCCCAGGGCACACCTCTGACTTTTCGGAATCATGCGTGTATTGATTGTCAATGACCAAGCACTATAATCTGAAGTAAAAAATCGTGAGGAAATATATGGTATGTAAGTCCGCCAACCCACACTAGGCCAGAGTGGTGGACTATATGGCCTAACCAATCTCAATATTACTCTCGATTGTAGAGGAGGCCCGTGGGGGCTTATACAGTAAATAAATAAAAATAAAAAAAAAAAAAAAAAAATAGCCTTTAATACTGAGAGTTATAAAAATAAAACAATAATTAACACTTCAATGCTACAAAATATCACGCATCTCAGTCTGCCTCTTGGCAAAGGCCTCCTCTAACTCTTTCCACTGAGTCCTATCTCTTGTGACTCGTCTCCAGTTTGGTCCCGCCGTTTTCTTGAGTTCGTCTTCCCATTTGCAATGTGGTCTGCCCCTACTTCGTTTTGAATCCCTAGGATACCAGTTTGTAATCTCTTTGCTCCATTTCTCTTCTTTAGAGCGCATCATGTGGCCAGTCCATCTCCATTTTGATTGATCTATCCTGTGTAAGATATCCGTTAACTTGGTTTGATCTCTAATAACTGACAGTCCAACTTTATTACTTCTTCTTAATTCGAGAATGCTTCTTTCCATGGCATGCTGACATGATAATAGTTTTGTTCTATGCGCTTGGGTGATGACAAAGGAAGTCCACAAAAGAATAGCAAATGGCTGGAAAAAATACTGGGCACTAAAGTATATTTTTAAAAACAAGGACTTCTGTATGGCTATTAAACGTAAACTGTTCAACTCGTGTATCCTTCCTTGTATGACTTACGGATGCGAGACTTGGGCTCTCACCCAAGCGCATATACAGTAAATACCTCAGAAATAACACCAGGCTAACTTCATTGGCATTATAAAACCAGAACTTTTCTAAAGAAAGGTAGTAAATTATACAATAATCTCTGCAATTTTATTTGAAACGTCAGGAGACGTAGTTATTGTGTGGAACTTGTAAAATGCTCATAACGAAGAAACTTTAAAGTTATTCCAGTTAGAATGTAAAGATAATTAGTTATTTAAATAACGAGTTGTTTTTATTTTTTGCGCTCAGGGGACAATCGTTTGGCTTGGAAAAACATAAATTCGCAGTTATAGTAACAAAACTTTTAATCAATATGAGGGAATACTTTTATATTGGCACAAAAAAATATATATAACATACCGGGTATATCAAGACTGGTACCGAAAATGAAGCGAGGTGGTAGTTTTAGTGACTACAAACACAATGCAACTAAAATTTCGCAAAGAAACGCAACATTAGTTTTTAATGATTTTTTAAATATCGTCATTTTTGGGTGATAAATCCATACTTTTCGTTAAAATAATAATTTAAACTGTTTTATACCTTAGAGTACTTATAAATAAAAGGGTATACACTATTATTTTAGGAAAAAAATGTATTCATCACCCAAATATGGCCATAGGAAAAAAAATACATAAAAAAATTGTGGCTCTTTTTTTTGAAAATTTTCTATTGCATTGTGTCTGAAGTCGCTTAAACTACCACCCGACTTCGTTTTCGGTAGCAGTCTTGATATACCCTGTATATTTAATCTAATATTAAGTAAAAGTCATATCAGATAGAGTATTGACTGCCAATCATTAAATAATAATAATAATAAATACATCCATCAGTCATTATACATAGTCCTGACCCCACACCAAGATCGAGTCGTGTAACGCGAGAATCAGGAACTACGAGAGACTTTTCGGTGTCACAAACATCTAGACCCGAAATAAATATATGTGGTTCACACAAATATTTGACTTGTTGCGGGGATCAAACCCGCGGTCTCTAGTTTCACAGACGTTGTCTAACCAACTGCGTCACGGACGCTGTAAAAGTATCAATATCCTTAAGGTCGATTGCTAGAAAATGCCGACGGCATTAAATCCGCGTGTACAATATTGTATTGTATAAAGTTTAAATAAATGAATACCACCAGCAATTATGGAGGCAAGCTCAGAGATTATCGGTAACGTCAACAAATACACATAGATATTACCAAAGGATGCAGGTATGTGATATGAACATGAGGTATAAATCAAACAATATTATTTAAAATATATTGCTATATAAAATACCCATACTTTTGGTATCAAGAAAAATATATCCTTAATGAAGGTAGTTAATTGATACGAGGTTTTATTTTGCGTCACAAACAGGCGCAGACACCCACTGCCGACAGCGTCTCGCCACTCGCCACTGATCAGATAAATGTGGATAAGACGTGGAAAGGGACGGATTTGGAAGATCAACTGGGGTGTTAATCATTGCAAATATGTGTATAATATTATGACGAGTAGCCAACTTTTCAATCTTCATATAGGAATATACTTAAAATAAAATGTAATATGAAGACAAAATACTGTTGCATATATTAAAAATATATTCAATAGTGTCACTTTCATGTTCTGTTAATTTATGATTTATATGAGCGATAACTTTTAAGATAAAAAAGTAATCTATCAATGTAATCATTTATGGATAATGCACTTGTTTAGTCAGGAATAGTAACCTATTGCAAAGTCATGTAATAATTTGTATCAATAAATAACTGCGCAATTAATACTCATTCACGGATAAAACTTAAGTTGTCTTTCATTTTCTCATTGTTGTAAAAAATAAAGATATTATGTTCAGTTTTATAATAAGGTTCTGCTACAATAACTTACACTTATTTAAATGTATGGGGGTGGCTTATGTTCAACAGTGGACTTCCTGTGGCTGAGAAATATAATTCACAACAACTTTAATATGATTGCAAGTCTACGTTATAAACGGGGTCTCTTCTCTCCCCGAACAGTCATGTAATACGTATCTGACCGTCTGTCAGATAATTTCCGTGTTATCTCGGAATTATGCGCTGCTGAGAGACATTATTGTTTTCCCAAGGTCTGTGACGAGGGTGCTATCATGGGAAAAATAATTTTAAATTCTTACCCATGTTTTGTTCGTAGCTATGCGTTTGTTAATATACTTTTGTTTGAAATTAGTTATATTATGTGATAAGATATATATATGTACATACAAATAAAAGATCACACTTATACACCTGAAAGGGTGGGCAGAAATCATTACTTACTTTTGAGTCTCGATATTAAAATGTATAACATGTATTTCGTGTTTCTTAGTTTTAGTTACATTGGTATTAAAGAGCCTAGTGTTATCTCCCACAGGGTAGAACAAATAATAGCAGACTACAGGTCCTTAGAAACAAATGAAAAGAAGTAACTAAGAAGTTAAGGCACAAAACCACATAGATTTAATATAAAATTTCCTTTTAATCAATTTTCTATTGTAAAGCTTATGAAACAAAATTGACTGAATACGCTAACCAGTCAATCTAGTTCCACATTTAACCGATAGGTATAAGTATATAGTTATGTAGACGAGCTAGGCATTCAGCGCGGAATCTTAGGTATTAGATCAAGTTGAAGCCGCAGACTCGCCACTATACGCATTAGTTCTGCGTCACAGCCTTTATGGTTATTGAATACGGGTACTCTACTGTGCTGGAGACCACTGTGACTATAGACTTGTGAATATTAATCAGTGATTTTAGCTCGGGAGGATTGTGTTTTATTTTTTATTGCAATGAATTCACGGGCATGGCGTAAGTCTGATGGTAAGCGATACGACCGCTCATGTACAGTAGCTAAACCAAACAACACTTTGAATTATAAAACAATGCTTAGCATTCCACTGCGCTCGCCATCCTGAGACATAAGATGTTAAGTCTCAATATGTCCAGTAGTTACTCTGGCTACAATGTCCTTCAATCCGAAACACAACAGTGCATTACGCAGTGTTGTTTCACGGTAGAAATAGACATTGCGGTGGTACCTACCCAGATGGCCTCTCACATATGAGAGACCTACCACCAGTATTGTATTGTATTGTATCAGCCCATATACGTCCCACTGCAGGGCACGGGCCTACTCTACAATCGAAAGTACGATTGAGAGTGGTTAGGTCATATAGTCCACCAGGCTGGCCTAGTGCGGGTTGGCAGACTTACATACCATAGAAGTTTTATAAATTGCCATTCATTGCTTTGTAACTTATGGTGCTGTTTGGTTTTGCTGAAGTTCATGAGCGGTAGGATCGCTTACCACCAGGCAACGCAATAAATCTATCTCTTCATCACGTGGCAGTGGAAGGTACCAGAATGATTTAATTTCTCCAAGTCCACAGTCACAGTAATCGAATCCCGACCGATCGGTGTCCGCAATTGAAGATGATCACTGAACCTTGCCCCATTGTACGCCACGAGCGACGCATACAAGCCATAATGCCTCCTTCACACCGCCCCGTATTCAAATCTATGCTCTTTTGTGATGCGCTCTCATGAGTCGACTGTATAATGTCTAGGTGCCATGAAACATAACATAATGAAGTTCTGGGATGATATTAAGATGTTTGGTAAATCTTTAAAAACCAAGCTTTCATTTTGGATCTGTAGGCTTGTATCTCCATGATTTCTTTAAAATTACTGATTCGATTTGTATGAAGATTTTGGTTTTTCGTCTATTCTAATATTTAGTGTATCTGGCTTTAATATGACGCTGATCGCCTAATGGCAAGATCTAGGATTGTAGGATTTTCACCTACGTTCACAATCACAGTAATCAAATCCCGACCGATCGGTGTCCGCAATTGAAGATGATCACTGAACCTTACCCCATTGTACGCCACGAGCGGCGCATACAGGCCATAATACCTCCTTCACACCATCCCGTATTCAAATCTATGCTCTTTTGTGATGCGCTCTCATGAGTCGACTGCATAATGTCTAGGTGCTCTGAAACATAACATAATGAAGTCATTACATATTGGGAGTTGAGACTTAATATCTTATGTGTCAGGATGGCGATAGTGGAATGTCATTCTGTATCTGTATCAGTCCATATACGTCCCACTGCAGGGCACGGGCCTCCTCTACAACCGATAGTACGATTGAGAGTGGTTAGGCCATATAGTCCACCACGCTGGCCTAGTGCGGGTTGGCAGACTTACATACCATAGAAGTTTTATAAATTGCCATTCATTGCTTTGTAACTTATGGTGCTGTTTGGTTTTGCTGAAGTTCATGAGCGGTAGGATCGCTTACCACCAGGAAAATGGTATGCTCGTCTTGCCATTCATAAAAATAAATACTTCGTTCGTCCTATCTCTTTACCCAAAGAAGGAACAGTATATTTTCTGACTCAGCCTAAATTATCCCATAGCATCGCATAGTTCATAGCATAATTAATGCAAACTTGATAGATATTTAGTTACGTTTATCGCGTTCCCTAATATCTTGGAGCACGTCGTGTCCCCAGGGCGGGATTACTAGTTCTTCGCAACACCGCTACTCTGTGTTCAATAAAAAAGAATAGATAGAACAAAGATCTAGGTGTGAATTATTATATGAATTTGGATACGATCGCCAGGTTGGATAAGTCATTTTCATCCGTGAATTTAAAAGGTGTCAATACCTAATGGTTTCTTAGATTTATGATTTCTTAGATTTTTCATGGAAATAAATAAATAACACCCACATACATACATAGTCTTGACTTCATACTCAGATCAAGTCTTGTATCGGGGTATCAGGAACTACGGGACTTTTCGGTTTCACAAACACCCAGACCTGAATAAAATATTTCTGGACCGTACAAACATTTATCTCGGTGCGGAGATCGAACTCGCGGCCCCTCGTTCTATAGGTGGCGTCTAACCGACTGCTGGAGGCTGTCATAAAACATTTTTTTATGGATTTTATCGCATATGGGTTAAATTTTTACATTTTCTTACTTCCGAAACCCGTCAGCATTTAACTTGAATTTTAATATGACGTCAAGTAGCGATAATTTATTTATTTCTATATAACAGTGGTATATTTGAGAACCATGCCAGCCCTACCCTAATATTTTAACACAAGCTAGTTCTTACAGTGTAATGAATACAAACTTGTGAGATATGTTGCGTATGTCGCGATCTTCATGGGTTCCGCAATATCTCGTAGAGCACGCCGCGTCCCCGGGGCGGGATCGCGTACGTCCCGCGGACACACTCACTAGTTCTTCACCAAACCACTACTATGGGTTCTTGGGTTTGTTTGTATGGAACCACAATTATATGTTTCGGGTCTGGGTGTTTGTGAGACCAATAAGTATCTTGAAAATCCTGATACATACATCCTGATATAACTTTCTGATTAATTTCGATGCGGGTTAAAGACAAGTTAGAAATTCCCGGAGACTCGCCCAGCTTCAGTGCTCGGTGTCATTATATAGCGTGCCACTGTTGATCCTGCGACACAGGAGCTACAGTGTTGGGTGTCGAGGGGGGACAGTCACCTACCTACGACACAAGACTCGATCTTAGTTTTGAACCAGGAATATGTATGTGACCGTTGGGGGCTTATTTACACTACGAAGAATCAGAGGTTGGCCCTAGGATTTAAACCCGCAACCGCCGTGATCATGTGAACAGCTGCATGTGGTTTGTTCTAAATATGACACAACGTGTTTACCATAGTACTAGTATACACACGTTGAGCCTGCGCTGTTCCACTGCAGGGCAGGCCTCTCTAACCTTCTTCCATTCGTCTCAGTTCAGGGCTCGAACCCCTCAGTCTCTGTCCCACCTATCCAATTCGTCTCGCCATCTTTTTCTGGGCCTATCGCGACTTTTCAGGGTTTTAGATGGTTTCCTTTGAGTTATTGTTTTTGAACTGTGATGATGACCATACCCAATTTCCACTTCAGGCTAGCTGATTTCTTGCCAACGTCTAGTATTTGAGTCTTAGAGCATAGTACGTTGTTTTTACTAGTACATGCCGCATTAAAATCAACGTATAAACCGATGGTAAGGGCAAATAATAAACTTCAAAACTCGTCCCGAAACTAACTTTGGCGAATAAATGTAGCTGAAACGTTTGAAGCTTTAATCGAAATCCGAGCGCGGGCCGGCCGAGATAAAACTAAATTTTAAACAACACTACAGTGTCGTTATGGCTATCTGTTCTTCCGAATGCGTGGAATACTTGTATGCTACTCAATTTATATGTTGTTGAATGTTTCATTGGATGTTTGGATATTAGAACAACTTCAGATGGAGTTTCTTTGTTGTTAGATTTAGACTTGTCTTCCTCTCTCTTAACCATGAAAAGTGTATTTATCGCTAAAAATATGCTTTATTTTATCGTAATTAAATAAGGAAAAAAAGATGTGAATTTCGAAACCTCCAGACTTACATAAATAGCTGAAAACAAATGCAGGCGCTTTTTTAAATCTTAGCCGTATTTTTCAAATATAAACCTTGAAGAGTCGGTAGCTGTCGAGCTCTCCGAACCAATACCATCCAAATCGGTGATACCCTCAACAAGGGTCAGGTAAAAAGCATGGACTGATGAGAATGCATGAAGAGGTTTATAAAAGTAGATGAAGCGAAAGTAATATGTCAGGATCGAGCAAAGTGGGGATCTATAATCTCTGCCTACCCCTATGGGATACATGCGTGACGATGTATGTAAACCTTGATCTCTAATCACCTTCAACCGTGCTCAAAGCTTCACACACTAAACAGACCTACCAGTAAACAAACAGACTACAAAAGAATTAAGCTAAATCATTTTTCAAACGGTAAAATACCCCACTATTTCACCTTGATAAACGGCTCCCGCGCAAACTTTTTCATAGGCTTCATATTATTGAATAACGACTCTCAAAGACATTTGGAACTAACTTCCAGTAATCTCAAGTTCCCGATAATTGAAAAGGTATTAATATCTAGCGATGTCACGGACGCTGAAGGATTAAAATCTGGGGTTAGGATTTGCTTATCTCCTTTGCTAAATTTAACGATTTTTTTAAAGAGGTTTGTGAGGGCTGTCATACTAATAATAAATATCTGGTGGGTGGAGCTTAGATCGATATTTTTATTGCAATATATGGCACGACGATGATGCTCTTCACCTGATGGTAAGCGATACGACAGCTCATGAATAGTAGAAAAACCAAACAACACCTTGAATTTCAAAGCAATGCTTGGCAATCCACTGCGCTCGCCATCCTGAGACATAAGACGTTAAGTCTCAATATGTCCAGACGTTGCTCTGACTACAATGGATTCCAAACCGAAACACAACAGTGCATTTACACTGCTTTATGGTGGGAAACACAGACATTGCGGTGGTTTTTACCCCGGTGGTCACTGACATATATGATTACGAGTATGGAGGGACGAGTATGAGTTTGGGGACTGTAAAATGTATTAAACGTTAATTAACATTATATTACTGAAGGAAAACGTATTGTAATCATTAGCTTTCTTCACATATAAGTTTGCCGATTCGCACAAGGCCAGCATCCAGACTAAGTCCTAACCTCTTGGGGGAAAATTTAACTTAAATCTTTGAACCTGATTACAAGACCTAACTGATTTATATTTCAAGAACACTTTATCGAGAATTTTGGATGAATTATTATGAATTAAACGTAGTAAGCTCATTGATAACTGAGGAACAATATATTTAAAAACAAAGAATTAAAGGTTGATAATATCCGAAATATTTCATTTTGATAAAATCCAACTAATATTCCAAATTCACTTCGCAAAGTTACACGCCAATCACTAAACCACTGAAACGACGGTTTCAGTTCGATAGTGACTGGCCATTTGGCTTCGGGAAGACCAGTTATGTCAGCCTGCCAATGGCATGAACTTAGATTGGTTTGGATTTAGATTGCACGCCGCGACGGGAAAAGCCTTCCTATTCATGCTGCCCGGTACTTGCGTTGATTAAAGCCACTGAAATGGATATTTTTAGGTTTTTTTCTGTTTGCTTCTATTAGCAATATGGCTCAGCTAGTACTGTATGACTTGTTGAATTGTGTAATAAATATTTGTTTTGTGAGTAGTCAACCCGAACGATGTGGTATAATAATCACACGGAGAGCTGAAGTCTAGTAACATTTTTGCTACTTTTCTTTGTTCGGTACATCTGATCGACAAAAACCTTAACAATGGCGGTAGGGTATTAAAGTATTTGGGCATTAATTTATCCTAGCATCATTAAAAAACCCATGCAGATACCGCATGAAACAAAATTAAATATATTATTTTTTTTCATATCCTTTCACAGTAATAATAAGACCGCCTTTTGTACTTTTTATAGATGTTATTTCTTTTTTATATTGTTATATTCTTTTTGTTTGTGTACAATAAAGATGAAATACATAAATAATAATACAACAATTAAACTACAATCGATACCAAACATTCTCGTGAAATTAACCACAAATCATAACATTAGCTAACACAATGTGAGGACAAAACATTCCGTCGCGAAAGCTTAGTGGAAGAAACCGTTATTTATTGTGATTGATACAATATATCAGCGGAAGAATTTGTACGATGTAATAAAGCAAATTGCGCGTAAAATTAACTGGCAGTCCAGTGAGATATGGCTCTACTGGGCTATTCTCTTAATAGTTATTATAATTTTGTTAATACGTTTACTTAGCTTATTGCGATGGGTCTGTGGGATGATGGAGGCTGAGTCAGGAATATATTTTTGGGGATTTTTGTGGAGAAAAAATTATGGACGAGGTTTTTTATGGCTAACCACTTGATAGAAAGTGATCAAAGATTCTAAAGAACGCTAACAAAAGTTTGAATTAGTCATATTACAAGTTGTTTCTGCGCTCTGAATGATTAGGGTAGACCGTAAAGGTGCCATAGTGAGAGGTTAATTTTGTAGTTCTAGATTATTTGTGTTCTTGTGGAGTGACAGATATATTTTTGTAATAGTTGTTTTAGCATTATATCACCAAAATTTAAAATTAGATAAATCAGCATAGTAATTCATTTGAAAAGTTTGTCTTAGATCCAATAATGGTAATCTAGAAGGCGAACCAATGCGATCAGAGCTCGTAATAATAAAGAAAAATTAATTAAGCGACTTTAGAATAAACCCTAACTACATTCAGCCTATGAAACCTAAAACATTTATCACATACAAAGACACTGATTAAAGAACAAAGACTAATCTCCAAGAAACTAACAATGAAGTCAGAAAATTCTAGACAAAACCCGTTCTAGGCAGCGATAGGTATAAGTTTCAGTATAAAAGTCCGCGGTTTAGACTAGTCTCTTTGTAAATCTGGACAGGTAACGAGGGTGACCGGTCAGCAAAGCCTAAAATAATGGACCGTTCAGCTAGCGTCGTACACGGCGCTACGAAACTATTGATGTGGCTTTGAATTGTATTAGAAGTTATTTTTTTATGAAATGATAAAGTATAAAAATAAATAAATACACCCAACAGTCACATTAGTTCTGACACCACACTAAGATCGAGTCTTTTGTCGTGGGTGTCAGGAACTACGAGCGACTTTTCGGTCTCACAAACATCCAGACCCGAAACAAATGCCTGTGGTTCAAATATATATTTGTTGTGGAGATCGAACCCGCGGCCTCTCGTTTCACAGCCAGCGTCAGACCAACTGCGTCATGGAGGTTCATAAATATAACATAATTAGTCTGTGTACACCCACTGCTAAGCATGTAACTCCTTTATGATTGAGAGTGCGGCTCAGATAATTTATGCTGTAGTAAACCACGCATCATTAAAACAATGTAAGCAATTGGGCTATGTAACTAACTGGTGGTAGGTCTCTCATATGTGAGAGGCCATCTGGGTAGGTACCACCGCAATGTCTATTTCTCCCGTGAAACAACACTGCTTAAATGCACTGTTGTGTTTCGGATTGAAGGACATTGTAGCCAGAGCAACTACTGGACATATTGAGACTTAACATCTTATGTCTCAGGATGGCGAGCGCAGTGGAATATTGCTACTGTTCATGAGCGGTCGTATCGCTTACCATCAGGCGAACGGCTTGCTCGTCTCGCCATTCAATGCAATAAAAAAAAAATATGTGTAAATAAACTTAGGTGGAGATTTTTTTATGTAGTCCGGCTCGTGACCACTAAAGCTGTAAACTAATTGAAACATCGGGTAGTCAATGTGTAAAAACTAAACCAAATCTACGATAAAAACCGTAAATAATATTTTTATTTCAATCTTTATTCCGCATACTGACAGATATTTACTGGCCAATAAAATTAAGATATTGGCAGGTCTATTGAGTTACATCCATCACACTTAGAACTATTTTTAGCCAGATCTTTTCAACCTGACAATGTACTAAGGCAAAACAATAAGTAGGGCCAAAATAATAATAGTAACCAATACTTTAACACGATTATTTTTCTTTTCCCCACTTCTTTATTGAACATGAACCCTAAAAGGAGTATATTTCCTATTATTCGTAGTTCCGCGTGCAGGTGTAACAAAGAGGTTCGTTAACAGACGCGGCCAGTTTGCCGCCATTTCAGGTCCGCCATTTTTGAAATGTTATGTGAAACGCGCGCACCGCGAAACTCGTTCTGCTGACGCGGGCTAACCCCAAGTACGTACAGGGAGAGATAAATTGAGTTATTTAGTAATAATAATTTTTGCTATTCGATACTTAAACTTTTTTCGACTGAACTACAGAGACTTACAGAGTTTACTGGTGGTAGGTTTCTCATATGTGAGAGGCCATCTCGGTGGTACCTACCCAGATGGGTAGGTACCACCGCAATGTCTATTTCTCCCGTGAAACAACACTGCGTAAATGCACTGTTGTGTTTCGGATTGAAGGACAGTCAGAGTAACTACTGGACATATTGAGACTTAACATCTTATGTCTCGGGATGGCGAGCGCAGTGGAATGTTGCTACTGTTTATGAGCGGTCGTATCGCTTACCATCAGGCGAATGGCTTGCTCGTCTCGTCATTCATTGCAATAAAAAAAAAGAGACAATGAAGTCGGTTGCCTAATTGTTAGCGTCATTTTTTTTTATTCGATATTTGAATTTATTTTATTAAGGGGACATGTTAAGGGTCGCTTGCCTGTTAGTGAGAGTCTCGGTTGGCATAAACCATCAGGTGCAATGCCGCCACTATGCCGGGACAAAGAATAAAAAAAAAAACAGAGGTAACATCACTCAAGACTTATAATCACTAATTACCGTGTTCACCACACTACGCTCGTCACTTACGGCCATTCTCTATATCCTATCTTTTTTTTAGAGTTTATAATGGCTATAATTACTAGATCAAGACAATTCTACGCTTTATTAAAAAAAAACATATATATTTATCATGCCTAGCTATCTACATAATTATATTCACCGTAATATCTATACCTCTTTATCGTTATTAAGTGAAATATAAAAAGCAACGAAATATCTAATGAAATATCTTGTTAAAGAAAGATAGATTATAGAGAAAGGCTGTTATGGGCCTTATTACTAAACTCGGATAAGTCAGGGATTAACTTTAACCCAAGGCTATTGAATAACTAATTCGATTATTTTGAAAAGCGAGGTATTCACGAATTATTAATAAACAAGGGTGTATTTCCGTCTAACATGGAAATCCTGTAATAGCAAACTTCTGATTTTAAAAGTTAAAAGAATGATTCCGCCCAACCAACAATTTGTAAGGTAATCGAAACGTTAGGAAGTAAAAATGAATAAAAGTAAAACAAATCCGCGATAAAATCCTTAAATAATAGTTGTATTTCAATGTGTAACATTCGCGTAAATCTAAGGAGATTAAGAACGAACAAAATAATCGAGACAATTCAAAACCCTTGGCCGTTGTTAAAAAGTTAATCCCTCACTCATCCGAGGTTTGTTAATAAGGCCTTAGGTATTCAGTTTGTTAATACCCAAAATTCACTGGTTATTTTGTCCTTCACATCTGAACATTACAAAGCAGTATTTAACGTTACAAGTGTGAGAAATGGAATATTCAAATAATAAACTTTCCTATCCTATCCTTAGATTTGAAATCAAATGATCTTTAACGAAATAATCAGAAGTATTCTCAAAATTTTTGATCAATAACATATCAAGCAACCTTAAAATGTCTCATGTCATTTTAACCTTTCTTAGCATAAGAATGTTATTGAAAGGCAAATCTTTACAAATATTTGAAGTGACACATCGACACTTAAGTCGATTTTAATGACTGTCACGCTTTACAGCCGCTGCCAATAAACAATCTCAATCCAAAATTTGCCGTTTTAGATTGACAGCTCAATCTATTTTCTGATACTGTATTGCCAATAATCAATCTCAATAGTTAAAAAACTATGGCAACATGACAAGAGACCAATCGGACAGTAGAAAACAATCCAGATTGACTTCAATCTAATTTTTTCGATTGATTATTGGCATCGGCCGTTAGACAACATCAAAGGATGTTATTTTATTCTGGTATGGTTCAACACGGTACATTTTAGCGATAACCAATATCTTATGTATTCCTTGATTATTCGTAATAAATTGTTTATTTATATTTTCATAATGTAATAAATACATATTAAGACTTATGTCTCAGAATGGCGAGCGCAGTGGAATACCAAGCGTTGTTTTGATATTCATAGTGTTGTTTAGTTTTGTTACTGCTCATGGGCTGTCGTATCTGATTGTTGTCTGGAAAATATCACTCCAAACAATAATACCGATTCTATTAGGAATATATTCATCAAATCTGTAAATATATGTTTACTGTTGTTCTGTATTTCGTTATATTTGGTGTTTTATTAAAGTGTTATAAAATTATTATATATGTATTTAAGTACTAAAATGTTAATAATCCTCAAATTCTGATAAGCGTCTAAAATAATTAAATTCTATCAATTTTCTATTCATATCTGAGAAAACCAAATATACACAGGTTCAACCCAAATTGAGGCAAACTTAAGTGGGTCATTATTTGGCATTACGAGCCTCCATGGCGCAGGTGAATAGACGCCGGCTGTGAAACAAGGCGCCGGGTTCGATTCCCGCACTAAGATTTTTTTTTATTATGTTTTCTTATATTTATGCGAATTGTACACATTGAAATAAAACTATTATTTACGGATTTCATCGTGATTTTGGTTTAGGTTACGTGGTTTGGTTTGGTCGGCGCTCAGCTCTGACTGAACAGATGACTAATATCTCAGTCCGCCCCGCGACCACAAAAGTTGTAAAGCAATCAAAAGTCGGGAAGTTAAAAAATATGATTGGTAATCCATATTCGCAATGAAATCCGTAAATGATGTTTTTATTGATTTTTTTTGAGTGAACCACTGGTATATTTTTCGGGTCACGGTGTTTGTGAGACTGAAAAGTCTTACGTAGGTCCTGATAACCTCGACACAAGACTTGATCTTTTTGTCCCACACTAAGACTGAGTGAGGACTATGTTTATGAATATGGGGAGTATCTACTTATTAACTTTTCTACCATTGTAAACGTATGGTGATAGAGTCCACTTAGGAAGTCCAATGCTGAACATAGGCCTCTCCCAAGGATCTCCACATCGACCTGAATACGAACATCCATCATATTAAGAATATCCCGATACAAAACTATTCAAAATTAAACACCACACATGAACTCCAAAATGATTTTAAGCCCAACATTCCAGGTATCTGAATTCTCCTAACTATTATAAGTTCGTATCTCATTAGTAATAATTAAATGAATACGACCGATATCCCACAGCATCTGGTTACAATGAGCTTCCGTCCAGTTAATGTGCACGATAATCTGAATTTCATTATGCCAGCCAGAAATATTTTCGGCTTTTATGTATCAGTTTTCAGTCGGTCCGATGGCGACGCATTGTTGAAAGCATTCATTTAAAATTTTCAATATTTACTTTCAAAATGGACTTTTTGTAAACGCAGATGTGAGTAGTAGGTTTATGGTTGGATTGATAATATGGTTGTTTTAGCTTTTAACTGTGAGGTATTGGATTACCATGTCGAATGTTAAACTTTGTATAATTGGTTTTTCAATGTCCATAAATTATTGTTATCACAAAAATACGCGACACTTTTTCCCGCCAAACAGCAGTTTGAAAGCACTGTTGTGTTTCGAATCGAAGGACATTGTAGCCTGAGTAATTACTGTACATATTGAGACTTTACATCTTATGTCTCAGGATGGCGAGCGCAGTGGAATGCCAAGCATTGTTTTGTAATTAAAGGTGTTGTTTGGTTTTGCTACTGTTCATGAGCGGTCGTATCGCTTACCATCAGGCGAACGGCATATTCGTCTCGCCATTCAAGGTAATATAAAAAACCTACAGATTAGACTTAGCTTTGTCTATTTAACTATTATGATTATAAAAAAAAAATGATTTCTCAGATAAGCAAGTTTAACATCATAAAGAGAGATCGTTTCACAATTGGCGTCTAACTGCGCCAACTTAGTATCGAATCCG
Source organism: Hyles vespertilio (assembly GCA_009982885.2). Classification (NCBI taxonomy): domain Eukaryota; kingdom Metazoa; phylum Arthropoda; class Insecta; order Lepidoptera; family Sphingidae; genus Hyles; species Hyles vespertilio. The sequence goes on along the minus strand of CM042824.1, from coordinate 16,949,218 downwards.
GGATTTCCATCTCAGTTTCCGTCGTATCTTAACTAGAAATTTGCTAAATATTAAATCAACACATATGTACCTTTTTTCCATGCGAAAACCTATCTTTCAAATAAACGTATCACGCAAAACCCACCCTAATTCCCCAACGCGATATTCCCAAAAGCACTCGAACGCAAAGCGAATAAATCACAAATACTTATCCACATACTCGGGAATTTTGAGGGCAGAAGCACTTTCATGCGACCCAATAGAGTAATTACATCCACGAGGTTCCAAAAGGGCCTAATTTAAGCCGATGAGAAATATTTGAGAGCGGCCGCCGTCGCTCGTTTGTTGCGCTTAAGTAAACATTTTTAATCAAATCCTTGTATTTTTTTTCCTTTTTTTAAATATTTGAAGAGGAATGTTTAAGACGTTTGGCAGTGTCCTCGGTGCGGAATGATTTGGTAATGGGCATGTTTGTTTTGTCGCTTAATTGATTTTATATGCGTATGCTGATTTTAAAAGTTTTAACAGGCGGTAAACTTATCAGAAATTAATTTAAAGACAAGCCAGTGTCCCTGAGAGTCTCGCCGAGCTCCGGAGCTCGGTGTCAGTTCTTTGTGTTCTGTTGATCCTGGCTGTCAGGAGTTGCAGTGGTAGGTGTGGGCGGGAAAGTCTCTGTAAGTGGGAAACTTATTATACAATTATGATCTCTGCCAATTGAGACAGTGATGTTGATATATTCGAGACAGACATATAAACAGGGTGATTCCGGAATGCGACGTATGTACCAGTGGACGTCACTATGGTTTACTTCACACCCTGTGTAAGCTGGTCGCTATCATGGTGGTTATGAAAATACTACCAGCAAAACGGAGTACTGAATTTGATTTCCATGCACTAAGATGTTGTGATAAGCGAATTATCTTTGTTCCAGGTAAGTCCACATACGTTCCAGCAACCAGACCAAAAGTCAGTTAAGATGGTTGAGTTACAAATATCGACATTTAACAATGTCAAGAGTACATAGGAAAAATATGCTACGGCTCCAAAGATTTACCAAACAGCGGTGACCTGATGTTGTTCATATTAAAATATGAGAAACATTGTTGTTACAATTACGACGATGATGCTAAAGATTGTGTTAGGATTGAGCACGAGATTGCAGGAAATACTGCGCCACTACGCTACGCTAGATAGAAACAAAAAAGTATGTACTGAGTTGTGTCCATCATGTAAGCATTTTTTCTTTTTTATTGTAAATGAATGGAGACGAGCATGCCGCTTGTCTGACGATACGACTGCTTATGAACAGAAGCAAAATCAAACAACATCTTGAATTATAAAGCAATGCTCGCCACCCTGATTAGTTACTCTGTCTTTGTATCCAGGAGGAATATTGTTATCCTTCAAACCGAAACAGTGTGAGAGTGAGAACAGAACAGTGCATTTACACTGTTGTTTGGCGGGAGAAATAGATATTGAGGTCGTACCTACCCAGGCAGCCTCTCACATATGAGAGACCAATGTTAAGCCATAAAGGTTCTATCTACGTATTTGTGAAATGCAGGTACGGGAAATATCCTCCTTTACCGATAAACAGCGAGCAATGATTAAATCTAGCACACAAAAGGATATTGCGAGTAAATCTGGATTAAACCATTGATCGAAGTTTAACTTTCAGTAAGCCAACGAGTTTTACTTGAGCTATGCTACAGATTATAACATTCAGTTGCGTTCAATGGATTTTTTATTACCTTTTAGTGATATTTTGCATCCATATAGAGATTACGCCCGCTACTGCAGTTTCTATAAGCTTTTAATAGCTTGCAAAAATGCCGAACGATTATGCATGTTGAGTATATTTAGTTATCTTTACTGGTGGTAGGTCTCTCATATGTGAGAGGCTGCCTGGGCGGGTACAACCGCAATGTCTATTTCTCCCGTCAAATAGCAGTTTAAATGCATTGTTGTGTTTCGCATTGAAGGACATTGTAGCCAGAGTAACTACTGGACATATTGAGACTAAACATCTATATGTCTCAGGATGGCGAGCGTAGTGGAATGCCAAGCATTTCTTTGTGATTCGAGGTGTTGTTTGGTTTTGCTACTGTTCATGAGCGGTCGCATCGCTTACCATCAGGCGAACGGCATGCTCGTCTCGTCATTCACAGTAATAAAAAAAAAACTAGCTTACCTTTCAGTAATTAAAATAAATAAATACACCCAACAGTCACTACATACACTGAGATCGGGTCTTGTCTTGTGGTATCAGAAGCTACAGCTTTTCGGTTTCAAAAACACCTACACCCGATATATAATACTTGTGATTCACACAAATATTTGTTTTGTAGCGGGGATCGAACCCACGGCCTCTTGGTTCACAGCCGGCGTCCAACCAACTGCAACAAGGACTGTCAATTAAATAATGATCAAAAATGGTGAATGGAATAATGAGCCCGATTTGACTGAAAGTTAAAAGTGCGTTCTTCGGTTTTCCAGATCAAATTTAACATCGAGGAATCCATATTAGGCACAAAAGTGCTTGGTGGCCTGTTGGTAAACGGACTAGACGCGACTGTTAACATATTCAGGGTGGTCGCGGGTTCGAATCCCAGGGCACACCTCTGACTTTTCGGAGTCATGTGTGTATTGATAATCAATCACCACGCACTAAAACGGTGAAGGAAAACATCGTGAGGAAACCTGCATACCATAGCGATTTATAAAAAAATCTATGGTATGTAAGTCCGCCAACCCGCACTAGCCCAGCTTGGTGGACTATATGGCCTAACCACTCTCAATCGTACTTTCGTATATGGGTTGATACAGATACATATTAGGCACAAATTTCTGAGTCCAGAATGATAATGAATAGAAAAATATCTCTACCCAATCCGGGATCCGAACCCGAGACCACAACTTTGAAATCATACCGTAGTACAAGTGCGCCATCTGTAAATGGGTCTTAACTGATAATTGACGTTAGATTTTCCGGATTCAAACCCAAGTTACACAGTTATCAAACCCACAAGAGGTACGATACGTTTCGTATTATGAAACAATTTTTCAGCTGTCGCCGGAGCGAATATCGCTCGTCACGCGCCGGCAATTTATCTCTTCCGGAATATTCACTGGTCGGAATTGTGGCGAAAATGTTCCGCTACCATTGCTGGGCGCTGTGGGTCTGATGGCTGTAAATGTGGATTTATTGAGCCAATTTCCATTTATGTATACTTTAAAAAATGTTTGGTAAGATTGACAAGGGTTCGGTAGTTGTTTCACGTCTTTTTTGCCTTCCCATCATATATTGAGAGGCAGAAAGTAGCAAAGCATCTACGATCTAAATATCGGTTGTATCTGCATTCATAAACGGCGGTAATTAATTACAACCAGGTGAACGGTTTGTTTGTTTGCTAATTTTCTCCTGAGGTTTTTTTTACAAGTTCTAATTAATTTCTAAGATCTATTTCAGTATCATAGTTATTGAATAAATGAGTACACCTAACAGTCACACACATAATCCTCACCCCACACTTAGATATAATCTTGTGTGTGTGGTATCAGGAATTACGACAGACTTTTCGATCTCATAAACATCCAGACCTTAAACAAATACCTGTGGATCACATTAATATTTGTCTCGGTGCGAGGATCGAATCAGTAGCCCCGCGTTTCGCAGACGGCGTGTAACCTGCCACGCTAAAGATCAATAATAGAGATCAAAATATATCAGTACTAGCGGCCCGGCCTAGCTTCGCCCGGGTACAAAGAGATTTCTGTACAATAATATATACATATTATACATATAAACCTTCCTCTTGAATCACTCTATCTATTAAAAAAAAACGCATCAAAATCTGTTGTGTAGTTTTAAAGATTAAAGCATACAAAGGGACATAGGGACAGAGAAAGCGACTTTGTTTTATACTATGTAGTGATAATCAATTGTCCGTTCACCAATACAAATTTTATATGGATTTCCCCTTCCTACCGTAACAATTGTGTTAAGCATTTCAATTTACATCAATACCAAGTCCAGAAATATACTCGGCTGATATCGTTTTAAATTCCATGCATAAGAATGAAGTGATTGTCAACATCATTATGATTACGCGGAATGGCTTCCTACGCGCCTCCAGTTTCGATATACAACACCAATTACTGTCCATCGTTAGAATATAAATTTTCGATATTCTTTGATGCGTTGTTACTGGGAGATAGGTTTCCTGGAACAGCCTTAAAAATAAATGGCACAAGCGACAGAAATAGAAATTCAATGGAACAAAATAGATATAGAGAACAAAAAGAAACGACACGATTTGAAAATTAAGCATGAAAAATAAAATATAAAACAAAGTTCATAATTGAATGATAGATTTGAAACGAAAAGATTTAAAAGATAATACAAAAGAGAGAATAGGAGACTGTCCCGCCCTCACACCCACCACTGTAACTCCTGTTAGCTAGGATCAACAGTGGCACGCAAAGTAATGACACCGAGCATTGAAGCTCGGCGAGTCTTCGGGAATGTCTAACTTGTCTTTACCCCCAACAAAATTAATCAGAAAGTCAAATTAATAGGAGGACTATGCTGTCTTACAAATTTTGTATAATTTGAAAAAAAAAAACGGGAGAGGTCTAAAATTGCAATGGATTCCGGCTCATATTGGCTTACGAGGAAATGAGGAGGCGGACCGATTGGCTAATTTGGCAGTATCTCAAGGAGAAGTAAGATATGTAAAATTATTTTATACGGAACTGTTGAGTACTTTTCGCTATAATTGTTTTAATAGCTGGAAAGATAGTTTTGATCAAATTTCTAGAGATAAAGGTATATGGTATAAATCAATACAATCCCACCCTATACGAATAGTCTGGTTTAAAAATAAAAAAAATATGCAGCAGTCGAATTATAATAGCACTTAGACTGCGATCAGGGCATTTTCCAACTAGAAATTTTGCTTATCTCATGAAAAAGGTGAATTCGCCGAATTGTCTAACTTGTGGTGTAAATGAGGATAATGTTACATTTGCTGTTGGAATGTGTGATATTCAAGGATAAAATAGATTTGATTATTACCAAGCTGAGACTCAATCGTTTAGATGTGGGCAAACCATATTAAGTAATCCTGCATCAGAGGAAGCTTGCATGTTATATGATCTATTTATTCGTAAAGACAATTGTTAATTTATGCACTAACTTTTTGTTCCCTAGCTATTAAGTTTTTTTTTGTATTGTAGCATTACCTAGCATAAGGTTACAATGGGGCTGGCATGCCTAATTAAGGTATAAGTTCCTAAAAATAAATGAAAAAAATAATAATAGGAGGAGTTAGGTCAGAGGGTCATTCTTCTGGCAACCTGTCCGGCTGTCTTACAGAATGGCACGGGCACGCGCTCCCGGCCCCTCGAGCCACCATTGTCGCACTCCACTTCCCAATCCGCGACTTTGGCGTCCCCGTCCCTCCCCACTACTGGTGGCAGGATCTGAATCCGAGCGGGTTGGTACCACCGTCTGGTCTATTTCTACCGCTAAGTAGAAATGCGTTCCGGTAGAAGGGCTGGATAGCCGTTCCCTCATCCATTCCTCCCTCTTCGGTAATAGGTGTTGGTTGTTGCAGGCGATGCTCGTTGATGTGGTTGGGTGTCGGGGTGGGCGCTCGGTTGGAGGTGCCGCTGTGGAGTACAGGGAGACCCGGTGGGAACGGTCACCGCCGGCCGCCTGCCGGTTAGTAGGGGACCTGAACCCGGGGATACACAACTGTCAATCTCCCTCCCCGGGAAGCTGTCCCGCCAACCGGCGAAAATCCCGTTGTGCAGTCGTCGTGCCAGAGTGGGAGACTGGAGTGGATCCCGGCGACTGCACGCGGGGGGGCATCGGGGGCCCTTCCGTGCTCCGCACTGGTTCCTTCAATGCTGTGTGTCCGCTTCGCACTATATCCTCCCATCTCGGGCATCGTTTTGGTTCAACCACGCTAATCCTTACCCTATCCCACTCTCTTTAAAAAAATGAGAAGGAAAAAGAAAAGCAGGCTCTTCACGGCGGGAAACTCATCCACATTTTCTGTGGACTTCTGTAATGTCAGGGGTCTACATAGCAATCTCGACGCCGTCCACCACCATCTTGAGACGGCGCGGCCTGCCCTGCTCTTTTTAACGGAGACGCAAATATCCGCCCCTGACGATGTATCGTACTTAAATTACCCCGGTTACGTATTGGAACATCGATTCCTACGTAAAGCTGGGGTGTGCGTCTTCGTCAGGGGTGATATTTGTTGTCACCGCCTTCGGGGCCTCGAGCGTCGGGACCTGTCCTTATTGTGGCTACGGGTAGAACACAGGGGTAGGACCCGAGTCTACGCATGCCTGTACAGGTCCCACGCCAGTGATACGGGATCTACTCAATTATTTGAGAGCGTCCAAGTGGGGACTGACCAGATTCTCGAGCAGTTCCCTTCCGCGGAGGTGGTGGTCCTCGGTGATTTCAACGCTCATCACAAAGAATGGTTGGGATCCAGGACCACTGATCTCCCCGGTCGGGCTGTCTACGAGATGGCCTTGGCTTATGGTCTCTCGCAGCTGGTAACACAGCCCACCCGTGTTCCAGACGTTGAGAGCCATGAGCCCTCTTTGTTGGATCTTCTGCTGACGACCCACCCGGACGGATACAGGATAGTGGTTGATGCTCCTCTTGGATCTTCTGACCACTGCCTGGTTCGTTCATGGGCTCCTGGAGCGAGTTCTAGCCGCTCTTCAACGACTGGAACTCGCACAGTTTGGCGGTACATGTCAGCAGATTGGGATGGACTGCGACAATTCTTTGCGTCCTACCCTTGGGGGCGGCTTTGTTTCTCCTCCGATGATCCTGACGCCTGTGCGGACTGCGTTGCGTATACGATCAGCTTGGGTATGGAGACTTTCATACCCAGCTCAAAAATACCTGCAGGGCGTCGCAGCCGGCCTTGGTACAATCGTGCTTGTGCTGTTGCTGCGCGCCTTAAGCAGTCCGCATACGCGGCGTGGCAAAACGCAAGAAGGCGTCGGGATCCAAACTCAAAGGAGGAGAAACGGAGATTCAACGCCGCCTCTAGATCCAACAAGAGAGCCTTAGCTAAGGCCAAGGCGGAGCACATCCGCAGAATTGGCGAGCGACTCCAGAGCTATCCCTCTGGGAGTCGTGCTTTTTGGTCGCTCGCCAAGGCTGTGGAGGGTAATTTCTGCCTGTCCAGTCTCCCACCACTGCGTAAGCCCGATAACAGTTTGGCCCACAGTGCAAAGGAGAAGGCCGATCTCTTGGCCCAATTCTTTGCCTCGAACTCGACTTTGGATGACGGGGGCGCCACACCGCCGAACATCCCGCGTTGTGGGAGCCTCCTGTCTGACGTAAAAATCACCCAGCGTGCTGTCAGACGGGAGCTCAGGCTTCTAGACGTCCATAAGTCGAGTGGGCCAGATGGTATCCCCGCAGTGGTTCTTAAAACGTGCGCCCCTGAGTTGACACCCGTGCTCACGCTCATTGCTGTCACATCCCTACTCTCCAAGGTCTTGGAGCGAGTTATAAACACTCAGCTCCTGAGGTATCTTGAGGATCGCCAGTTAATTAGTGACCGCCAGTACGGTTTCCGTCACGGTCGCTCGGCTGGTGATCTTCTTGTGTACCTCACGCACCGTTGGGCGGAGGCTTTGGGGAGTGGGGGTGAGGCGATTGCGGTCGGCCTTGACATTGCGAAGGCGTTCGACCGAGTGTGGCATCGCGCCCTCCTGGCGAAGCTACCTGCGTATGGAATTCCTGAGGGGCTCTGCAAATGGATCGCCAGCTTTTTGGATGGTCGGAGCATAAGAGTTGTAGTGGACGGCTGTTACTCCGAGACCATGACCATTAATGCTGGTGTTCCACAAGGATCGGTGCTATCGCCGACACTCTTTATCCTGCATATCAATGACATGTTGTCCATTGATAGCATGCATTGTTATGCAGATGATAGTACGAGTGACGCGCGGTACATCGGCCAACGGAGCCACTCTCGGGATTCCATTATGGAAAGACGGAGTCAACTTGTGTCTGAAGTCGAGAGCTCTCTGGGGCGGGCCTCCGAATGGGGTGAATTGAACCTAGTTCAATTTAACCCTTCGAAGACACAAGTTTGCGTGTTCACTGCGAAGAAGGACCCCTTTGTCATGGCGCCGCAATTCCAAGGAGTTACTCTCCAAGGATCCGAGAGTATTGGAATCCTTGGCATCGAAATCTCAAGCAAGGTAGAGTTTAGGAGTCATTTGGAGGACAAAGCCAAACTGGCGAGCAAGAAGTTGGGAATCCTGAACAGAGCCAAGCGGTACTTTACGTCGGGTCATAGATTGACGCTTTACAAAGCGCAAATCCGGCCCCACGTGGAGTACTGCTCCCACCTCTGGGCAGGTGCCCCAAAATACCAGCTCGACCCACTTGACTCCTTGCAGCGACGAGCTTGTCGAATAGTCAATGATCCCGATCTCACGGACAAATTGGAACCGTTAGGACTGCGGAGAGACTTCGGATCTCTCTGTGTGTTCTATCGTTTGTTCCATGGGGAGTGCTCCGAGGAGTTGTTTGAGTTGGTACCACCGTCGCCTATGTACCATCGCACCACACGTTTCCGCAGTAGAGTTCATTCCCACCACCTGGAGGCGTACCGTTCCCGAACGGTACGTTTCCAGCGTTCTTTTCTACCACGTACGTGCAAGCTCTGGAATGAACTCCCTGCATCGGTGTTTCCTCAGCGCTATGACCTGTCCTTCTTCAAACGAGGTTTAAGGAGAGTACTTTCCTCGAGGTAGGCAGCGACTTTGTTGTGCTGGTCCCCTGGCACTACGGAGGTCCATGAGCAGCGGTAGCCGCTTACCATCAGGCGGGCCGCTAGCTCGTCTGCCTACAAGGCAATAAAAAAAAAAAAAAAAAGTTGGAAATAAATAATTGTCCACTTCTCTCCGTGCAAAGAGGGTGACAAAACATTGAACTGAAGAAGTAAATAACCTCGCAAAAAGACGAAAAGAAAGAATACTGCGATATCTACCAGAAACTATAAAGAAACCATAATTACATACCTTCATTCTGATCTCATGTTTACACAGTATTTAGCACAAACCGCAAACCAAAGTTATTGCTTTTTATGTACAACACAAAAATCCACAGCCATTCGGGATACCGTTTTCAAATCCTAAACAATCACTCAAAACTCCTCTCAAATCCATCCGCTAGATGGCACTGCACACAAATGGCGCATCTAGAGACGCAACATCCACACAAACAACTCCTAACGAGACCGAATATGCGCATACATTTGCCACTCTTGCGCGATTGAATCGAATAACGTTTCTGTTCGGTTTGTGTACACTGTATCGTGATCATAACACGGCACGGTTTGTAGTGTCGAGTGGTCAACAATTTACATTATTCTAGTACCTTGTTTGTTCTACCTGGAGACTTTGTTAGGGGTTTATTCGATACTCTGTTTTGATTTGTCGAATTGTGTCCATATACGTTCTAACAGTGGATAAAAACAAAAGTCAAGCTATGTCAGACGTCCTTTACTTACAATATTCGGGTCAGTGTGTGTTGTTTGGTCCATAAAAATAAGCAATTTAAAGTCCTAATACAATTACAAAATTTCGCATCGAAAAAATAAAAGACTAGATCGTGGTAATAAAATACTTGACAAAGACAGTCTGTTATAACCGTCTGTTACATAAGTCTGGTCAAAGGTCACCATAAACAAAATAACCGTCCTGTAAAAAGCAAAAGCCGCATCGATTATTAAAGGCTAGACTGTAAACTTAACTGCAAATTACTAAAGGTCACCGCAGAGCATCTTCGCTTTTAAGATGGCATGAATAAACGATCGCTTCATGAAATTACCGCGTCATTTAAATAGTGAAAGTCGCCGGGGTTAGAACGAACACTTAATAAAGGAAACGATAATTATTCTCGCTCCAAGATACTCGTTACTCAAACACTTAATATAAAGATTGATTGCGGAGGGTTAGTTAAATTGTTTAATAGATCAGTACAAATACTGCGAAATCAATCAAAGTTTCGAGATGTTTAATTTGTTCGAAAGTGTGAGACAAAACTCTGAAGTTTAGAGAATTGAAATTAATTTATGCAAAATATCTTCGAGTGCGTAGTAAATTAATACTGTGATAATTTTAATATGTTAACAAAAGCAGGCTGAGTCTTATTTACGACTAAATTTCATCAGCGACTTTAATTTAGCAAAGTTATTAAAAGTTACACAAAAATACTTGTTAGTTTGTTTTCATTAGTATGGAACCACATTATCAATTTCTGTTTGTATTAAACTGCTAGCAGTTTAGATATAGGTATTTTTTTTCGTTCTTTGTTGTTGTATAAACGATAAAAGGCCACAGAAAAATTAAATGACACAAGAATGATAATATCTAAGCAAATATTATTGTTTAGAAAACACTTGTTTGAGGTATTTTCTGTCCAGCATTCAATCTCATACATTACTATTGTGGTTATGCTCTTTGCATTTAATAACGTCAGTATGAATTTCCCTGTGTGGTCAAATTTATATAAACTATCAAGTAAAGGTCTAGAAATCCCTATACGACTATCTCTCTATTTTTACACATAGGAAGTCCACTTATTTATTTATTATTATTATTATTTTCAACTCATCTTCGATTTTTAAACGATACGATAAATCGTACCCATTACTGTTAAACATTCTAACCTCACAATACTTCTGAAATATTCAAAAGCTGGAAATTTTGGCGCTTATCCTCCGGTGCTATCAAAGAATTTCATTAGACTTAAGTGAAATTCATTTCCTTTGGTAGTCGATCGCTCGTTCAGTTCCAAAGTTTGGATATTTCGCGACGGGCCGATATTAAGGAATTTTGATAATCTCTTACTTACCTTGAACCTTGGTGGTAGGGGTTCGTGTATCTAAAATAGAATTTGTAGGGCACCGTATTATTACAGAACGCATTATGTCTGTTTGGGTATCAGTTTCCTCTATAGACATTATTGAATTCATAACACGAAGATTTCTTATTTCTTTTCATAGTGTTAGTTTTAATGATTTTTTAGTTTATTTACATAGTATCGATCAAGCATTAATCGATTAAGGTTTTAGCTTTTAAAGTCCTTTTTATTAAGTTCGCCATGATAAAGTATATAGATCATACAATGTTTTAAAATAAATTAAACCACAGTGACTTTAATAACAGCTAATGGAGTCATAACGTGACACCAACCGAGCAACTTTACTGTGGCTAATATTCTGTCCCTAATACATGCAATCCGGATTTAATTTAACGCATATTGCGCTACAAATTACTCGTACACAAATGATCGTGACTTAGCTGTCACAACCGAGTTTTACTTACTGTGACCACAGCCACAATCATTTAGTATTTCAATAAATATTCCAATTGCATTTACGAACAACAATACAAGATCAAAGATTGAATTTTATGTTTAATTTATATGAATGTTTTGAATGACTGAAATAATAAAAATGACGTATGATAGATAATAAAAAGGAACCTCCTTCCAATAGAAGATCGCAAAGGACAGGACAAAATATGGCGTCATTTATAAAGTACTGTTATGTGCAACACTGAACAAAATACGACTAAAGCAACTGAAAGGTTTTTTTTATTCAAATAATATTTAGAATACGATTAAGAAATACATAAGGTTAACGATTGTCAATTCAATAATTCATGTTCATGCAAAGGTTGCCAGGAACAAAACGCTGAATGCGAAATGGCTACCCGTTGTTATTTTTATTTATTATATTTAATTATGATGTACCTTAAGGTGTACGATAAATAAAATAAATGTCTACATTTATGTTTCAAAGTAGTTCACACTACAAAGATTGTCCAACATATAATTCAAATTAGAAATATGTCTACAAACTGATAAAGCTACTTTGCCAGCGTTCAATAACCAGAACAGGCCATTAAATTCTGAATAAAATCTATTTCATGTAACTCGACTTTCCTTCAGAAATAGCATATTTGTACCTTTATAGCGTGGCGCTGAGGCATTAGTTTTCACGATACACTGGAGAGCGATGGCTGTTACGACATTGGAGACGTCGCTGAATTTAAAGAATCTAGAATTTTCACCTTTGTGATTTGTCTTATGTAGACAGACTGAATGCATGCTAACAATTGCTGTTGGATTATATTTGTTGTTAAAAATAGCGAAACTAAAAAACATGTATGTATGTATGACTATTGAATGCAGACATTTAGTGACCACTGATTCTTATTTCACAAACTTTTTTATTTAAACTATAAAAGATAGGTAGAATTTTGCAATTCGAAATCCGTTTGGCGTTGCCTTTGAGAGGCTTTTTGCGTCTGAAATTATGGATACAATATTTTATTGGACTAATGTTCTTATGGCATACATATATTTCTTGATCTAGAAAATATATCTACAACAAATAATTAAATAATTAATTCTATCTTGCCCTTCTTAGTATGGAGTAATGATGAAAAATATAAACTTGCGTTTCTACTCCCAACAGAACTGTGTGTGGTCTGTCACGCGTTCAGTTTTACATATCGTTGTGGCACTAGTGTGCTCACGGCAATAATTCATAGTGATGCGTGATTTATGCTCGCCATGTCCCCAGCTAGAATTGGACAAACGAATTGATCCAATATTTCTTTGTGTACGTCTATTTGAACCGACTACACGCTTCATTCTACGTACGTTGAATAATAGGGTTATTTTATAGAGTTTTTATCCTGGTAATTCATTTGTTTGCGTGATTTTGGTAATAAAGTGTTTGCTTACTACTATGACGGAGGTCGTGGGTTTGATTGTCGCTTTTGACTTTTCATGTTTATTACTGGTTAATAGTATTAGTAAGAGAAAACATCATGAGGAAAACTAGCGTACCGATTCACCATTCGGTAATCTAGCTACATTTTTGACAGCCTCCGTGGCGCATTTGGTTAGACGCTGGTTGTGAAACGAGAGGCCGCGAGATCGAACCCTGAAACAAAAAAAAAAAAATGTGTGAACCGCAGGTATTTGTTTCGGACCCGAGTGTTTGTAAGACTGAAAAGTTTCTGAGACCCACCAACACTCGATCTTAGTGTGGGGTCAGGACTTTGTGACTGTTGGGTGTGTTTATTATTATTTAATTGGATAGCATAATGTAAAACCATATAAAGCAATGGAAGTAAATATCTTGAATGTTTAGACTGTAATTTATGTGGAAATTAACGTCTTAAGTAACAAAACGTAATCCAAAGTAGGTAAAAGTATGAGGAAACAAATAGTAATCGCAGGGAGATGTTTTATCATCACATATATACGTATGTACATCGCTATTCGTTTCACCCATGACCTTCCTATAAAAACAAAGACACCGTCTAAACATTATTGTCTTGCAATGTGCTCCAGTAAAAATACAAAGCGAATTCCTCCAGAGGAGCGATGCCAAGTGGGCGTTAAATAAACGGTTACAAGGGAGTTCTTAAAATATTCATATGGTGTATGCCACCCCATATGTCAAAGAAATCGTCCGCCAGCTATACCTTTTTTATACTTTGACGCTATATAATCTGATTTGGTTTCAATGACGTTTTACACTGAGAGCGAGTTTTCCGCAGACTTACAGCATGATAGCATATATTTGAAGATATCATAAGGGCAGAATTGCCTTGGTGGCGTAGTTGTACTATGGAATGGTTACAAAGCTGAAGTCTCGGGTTCGAATCCCGGGTTGAGCAAAGATATTGGATTTTTCTATTCATTATCAGCCCAGAGTCAGGAATTTGTGCCCGATATGGCGATAGGCTCGCCACTTATCACGTCGTAGGACGGAACATACAAGGCGAAATGTGGGTGCCCTAGCACCTCTGCTTACCCCTTCTGGGAAAAAGGCGTGAGTTTATGTATGTATGTATAAGGGCAGAAATGCTGCGATCACGTTTTGAAAGTAATTTTTTATGCCTTTTGACTTCTAGGAATGCTCGAAGGAACCCTCGATGGGAATAGTGAACCCCTATTTCACCAACGGTAGATGACACAGTATACACCTCACATTACTATGGAGTTTGCTACTATACTGTCGGTGTATAAGTCAGCGGAACACTCGCTCTTAGACTATTTCACGCTTTATGGCGTTAGTGGTTAATGTTCGGAGTATGTGTCATCTACGAACTTTTGTTGCTGAAAGCGCTGTTGTAGAAATAATAAGAATAGTTTTATTCTCTTCACATTTTATTACATTGGATTTATTAAGAATATACGATGACGAGTATAAATGCTTGTGATTTGTATAAGGACACATATTTTAAATTATGCGGTAATAAGATATTTTTTGTTTTTATTTGTATTTCCAAATTTCGCCACACGCCTAGTTTTTACATGATCTGTAGCGAATTATGTAACTGATGTGATTCCGAATTTTTGAGTATTTTGTTGGTGTATCTCATGTAATATCAATCTAACCGAATAAGTCAATTAATCCAATAGTTAGAATTATTTTTTCTGTGTATTGTTACTTTTTTATAAATATTAAGAAAATATTTATTGATTTATACAGAAATGTATTTAATTAAACGGTTCTGAATATTATTCAATTTTGTTTAGTTCTTACGAGGTGTTTTCAAAAGTGGTTTTTAAATACTCCATGGTATTTTCGCCCCACCACATTCGAAATCGAATTCGAATTGAAAAATTATTTTGTGTTGGGTAGATTATTTATCGAGGAATGCTATAGGTTTTAATATATCGCGCTATGACCCATAGGAGGGAAGCAATAGTGAAAAATCTAGCTAGAGGATTTTTTTTAAATTTAAAGTGTGTCTGCACCCGGGCGGGACCTTGCCGTACCACTACTACCTGATACCATTTTTAGCGTAGTAACCTAACACGAGGCCTCTAAATTTCACAGTCTGTGGTTTAGCTCCATTTAACTATAGATGCTGTTCAAATATTATGGATAGTTACAAATATCATACATACGCCCACGCTTGTACACCCGAGTATGTAGGCAAGGCTGTTATAAATAGCACCCACTTTTTGCCGAGTTTATTTCTGATACATTTTAGGGGTGAATATTACAGATATTTAAACAAAATGCAATATACTAGGCATATCTGCTTACACATTTTTTTCCTAAGTATTGTACGAGATAGTCTTAAGATTGTCATTCGGTTCTCTCTCTTACTAACTGGATAAATACTGTATCAGGCTTATAGCTAAGAATGAAACTCCAGCTCAATCAATACGAGTAACAATATTATTTACTTATGGTTTTGTACAGAAATATAGTTATTTAAATTAAGAACAAATCCCAGATCACATCGTTGACTTTTCGGAGTCATGTGTGTATTGATAGTCATAAACGCGCACTTTAACGGTGAAGGAAAACAGGGAAATACTATATCAATTTGTAAGTATTTCTATCGTATGCAAAGTCCGACACTCTCAATTGTACTCCCGATTGGAGAGGATGCCCATGCCCTTCAGTGGGACGTATATAGCCTGTGTGTGTGCACGTGTAGTGTGCGTAGTGATTGACCACCAATACACACATAAGTCCAAAAAGTTAGAAGTGGGCCCTAGGCACACTTGAATCCGCGAGCACCGTAAACATGTTGGCAGCCGAGTCATTCCGTTTTCCAACAGGTCACCACGCACTTGTATATATAATGCCCAAATACTGGAAAGCCAATTAACTTTTAACTCCGATTAACTAGCTCTAATGACCTGTTAAATTGATTCCAGTTAAATATAACTTCGATTAAACCACTTAAGAATTAAATATTTAATGGGGCATTATTCATCCGATTCGTATTCTCGAAAGCAACTTAAGAGTTTGACAGCTGTCAAACAGTCAAATTTTTAAGAATTTCTAGTTTTAAGCAGCCGTCGTCTTAAGGCCGCCTGCGACCACTCTTAACTTCATCAATTCTACATAAAATTTACTAAAATGACTCTCGCGTCGGTTTCATCGCTGTCTGATGACGATATAGCTTCATCAAGGCGAGTCAATCAAGAAAAAAATCAATGCTTTTGACAAATACAAAGAAGAAAACATTCAAACAAAGTGAGGTTCGGCCTGAAGAAAGAAACTGTTCTGCATCTGTGTTCCTTGCTGGAGACAAAATAGAACCCACTACAAATAGAAGTCGATTGATAAAAACTTGCGACCAACTGTTACTTGCTTTATGATATTCTACGACAGGCAGTTACCAGAAGATTATTGGAGATGTATTTCATGTGGAACAGCCGACTGTACAACACAAAGTTGCAGCAGAGTTAGTTAAACTACAAAATCGTGGCATGAAAATTCCCAACTAACAACAACAATGCCATATTGCGAATGATTTCTATGCGATCGCAGGAGTGATTGAAGTTATAAATTTCATACATATAAGGATCAAATCTCCAGGTAATTTCTACTTATAATAATGTATACATAACTATTAAGCTTTTACATGTACACAAATATATATTTTCTTATCCTATTTTAACTAAATGTGTTTCTAAAATGCCTAGCGTATTTTATATTGTGTAGTAATCATTTAGAGTATCCCTTTTTACTGTACATAATATTATATATTATTAATCAAAGAATAGAATAATATATTATGCACAGTATAAAGGCACACTCTAAATGATTTCTACACAATAATTTATATATATATGCTTGTTGGAATCAAAACATTTAGCAGGTAATTGGCTCTTCCCCAGCCCACTGTACCCCATATAACCAAGCTCTCTAAATAGTTGTAGGGCTAAATATATAATCTAATATAATTAATCATACAATGATTTGTACTGATTGTAGCTATTCAGTATATACTGGAACAATGTTCAACTACAATAGTAGTTTCCTATAAAGAATTCAATTTTATGAATATATTTTTTCAATTTACATAAAATTATTTGTAGTTTGAAATAAGAATATTTGCTAGAGCTCTAATTTTTATTATCTTGTTTTTAGGAGGACCACAAGCAGAAACATTTAGAAACAGAAAAGGCCATTTTTCTATAAATGTGCAAGCAGTCTGCGACCCTAACTTGAGGATAAGAAACATTATAGGCCGATGGTCAGGCATGGTGCATGATAGTAAAAATTTCAATGATTCTCCTTTATGTGCATTTCTGGAAAGGGGAGACTGAAGAAGCTTATAATCAAGACCATACTAAAACAAGAAACCCAGTGGAGAGGGTCTTTGGTTTTACAACAAAGATCTTCTTGTCTGCAAGTTGGGCTATAAGTTTTTGAAAATTAGCTTACTATTATAGAGGCATGTGCTGTGTTACATAATATAGCATGTTCCCAGAATGATCATATATTGGAGATTGATCTTTCTGAATCATTTCCACCAGCTCCACATAGTATAACCAATGAAAATGTTGCAACAAGGAATAATATAATAAAATACATATTTTAAACCGTACAGTGCATTTTATTGAATTACCATGGAATGAATACAAATAAAAATGAGTTATGTTTTATTGTAGTATATTTATTTTAATAACAGCATTAGTACATATTATATTTTTTTAATTATCTACATTTCTTTAGATCTGTCTTACATTTATATCTATATTCCTTTATAAACACAAAATAATAACAATTATTTTAACATTAATTTAAAACTAAATTAATAAATGTACTATTAAAAATGTACAATAGAAATATAATATGACATTTTTTAACAATGAAAATAGGTGAAATAAACAATTTATTTTATGTATTAGGTACATATTAATTCAAATTCATAACATTCTTCAACTTTGATTTAAAACACTGTTTTCTGATGCAAATATTTCTTCCTTGACACAATTTGTCTCATTCTTTTTTGTATATTTTTATATTACATACTCATTTTAAAAGGGTGTGTATTGTCCAAATGATTTGTTGTATGCATGATTTCTATAGCGTTACCTGCAAAAGTGTTTAAGTTAAAGTATGTCATAATTTTATATATATCTCTTTTTATTTTTTATATATATTTGTTGAGCTTACTTATTTAGTCTATAGCTGATATACATGGCACTATATATATGAGCCATATTTCTTGGACGGTCTTATTATATAGGTACACATTGAATATTTATGTACTCCACTCCAGCTCCTGAAACAAAGGATTATTTATAGTTATACACATTGTACCATACTTTATTTTCCATATTTATTACATAATACTACTATATGAGGAGGAGATAATATATAGGAGGCATAATATGAGAGAAGCCTATAGGTACCCAGCAGTGGGATCCTACAGGCTGTAGATGATGATGATGATTTAAAATGTGTGAATAATCGATTCATATTATATATTAAATAGTTAATTATCATATAAATTCGTTAAAACTTAGAGGAATACGTGTATACTTACCTGTTTATAATATCCAGCACAGCTTCTCTCTCATATCGTATTTATTTACATAGTCTTCTCCATTTGGTACTTAGGTGGTTCTGCAGCCGTTGTTTGGTATTTTATATACCTATTTATTGAAAAGATATTCCAAAAACTAACTTTAAAACCGAGTGCAATTGTAAACAATAAATAAAATAAACAAACATCATAATATTTTTAATAAACTCGCTACGGATATAGGGACATAAGTTTTTTCACCCACATGATTTTATTAACAGATTTTTAAAATAATAACATGGCAATATATAATATAGCTTTAAACATAATCGTAACAAAAGTAAAAACGTTACAATGATTCCTCATATTAAATATAAAGGGTTAAATTTCCAATTTAGGGTAATCATGTATGAAGAATATTGCGTCAAATGGAACGTTTATATTTATACAATAAAAATTGTAACTGAAAACAAACTTTTCGTTAATCTGTGGAAATTTAGCTGGATGTTTGCTGAGTAGACCGATTTATGAGCTAAATGGCTATCCAGTATTTCATTTCGAAATTTAACAGAACCTCAAAATAACGTCATATCAAATGAGTCCGGTGGCTGAGTAGCTATCCAGTATTTGGGGGTAAGTTATCTAAATAGTGAATAACAAAACGTTATAGTCGGAACATTTCTATTTTCAGTTATAAGTAAGTCAGACAATGCATATTATTTAACATCCAATTATACAGACCGCTGGGACCGCTCGTTGTCCCGTTTTATTGTTCAGCGGAAATGTGAGATGAGCCTCGAGAATAATTGGTATCGAGTTGAATCGATGTCGGTTTGTTTTATTTTAATCGTCGCAGACTAGAGATGGTTTGTTTTGTCTGTTACCTGTCAGGGATGCTGTTTGTTTTGACTGGGTTTTCTGGTTTCTGTATTATTAAATAATAACATGTTTAAATGTATTTTAGTTTTTTCCTTATTTATTGTCATGTCTAATGAGTCGGACTGTTTGAAACTGCTATGATGCTTTTTCTTTACGAAAGCGGAGTTGTCCTTTTCGGTTCCCTAATTATAAAGCAATGTTTATTTTACATAAAACCGGATGGTAGTGTTAGTGACTACAAACACAATGCAATTAAAAATTTCGCAAAGTAAAGCGTCTTTTTTTCATTTGTATTTTTTTAAATCTTGGTTAATCCATAGTTTTTCATCATCATCATCATCTAAGTCACAGGAAGTCCACTACTGAACATAGGCCCCAAGGATTAGTTTTTGTTAAAATAATATTTTAAACCCTTGTGTACCAAACCGTCTTAGAAATAAAATAAATTTTAGAAAAGAGTATGTATTTACCAGCCTAGTACAATGACTTTGAAGTGACTAAAACTACCACCTGATATCGTTTTCTGTCTCAATTTTAAAATACTAATAAGTTCGCAGCAAAGTTATGATTTGATTTTCATATTCATTTGATGGTAAATGCATTGCTTTTGGTTTTCTGCGAATTAATACCATTATACCAGCCGATTAGCTTCCTATCATGAGTATGTCGAGCATTTTCTGGAAGAACATAGTTTCCGAGAATTTTAATTTTCATATGAGGTATTTTTACTTAAAATTATTGTTTCTGGAAAACAATGCAAACATTTATAATAATATTTCTAAGCGAGCGCGATAAGTCGGAAAATCTGATTGAGAAGTTCCTGTCATAAACACATTACTGTGATATTAGTTATTTTCAATGGCAAGAAGACCGTTTGTCTGATGGTACACGATGCGACCAATCGTGAGCAAAACCAAACAAAACCTCGAATTATAATATGTCTAGTAGTTATTTTTGCTACAATTTCCTTCAAATCGAAACACAATAATGCATTAACACTGCTGTTTGTCGGGAGAAATAGACATTGTGGTGGTACCTACCCAGGCGCGTCTCTCATATACGAGAGACCTACCAATCAATTAGTTAAAATATTTTCCCGACATTATGTAATAGTTATTATACAACTGAATTAAAATGTAATAATACATCCAATCCGATTTATTCTGCATATTAATTTATCTGTACGTATTCTCAACTCTTATGAACATTCAGTAAAATTCCAGTAAAAACTCAGTTAGCATTTCATTACTCTTTCAATTTATCAGTGAAAATCCTGCCAAAAACCCGGTTAACATTTCACAATTGGTTTAACAGAATCAGGACACTGCTGGGAGGGTAGACAAGCGTTTTGCATGCACTGGAGTCGCATACACACCTATTCCGAGCGTTTGCCTTGTATTCCATACCATTATGCTGCAACGAAAACAAATATCCTTCCAAACTCTTGCCATGCAATAATAGGTCTTAAATCCACGAGATAGAGTCGAAAAAATATGAAGATTTTAAATTTGTAAGTTGGCCAATCTATTCCAGCGGCAGGACAGCCAATTTCGTCGCAGTGTCTGAACGTTTGAGCGGATTCGGCTGATATGTCCCGTGGCAACGTCACGGCTCTGGTGGATGAGACAACCAGGGTTCGCCGCATAGATTGGATTAAAAATAATAAAATTCGCGAAGATAGGATTGCAATGGGAAAAATTCGATGCGGGCTTTTTATTTGTATATAATGTGTACTAACTCTAAAATCGTGAAACGAGGTATAACACTACCACAAAATGTTCTGTCAGATCTCAATATTCTAAATTCACGATTCATAACCTTCATGACATAAAACCTTTCGATTAAACCCAAATCAATTCAATAAAACTCAGTGTTTACTTTAACCCTAACATCACTTTGAATTGTGCAACAGAAAACTCGTTCCAACCCTTCCATTCTCAACAAAAGAATAAAATTACAAAGAAGCGTTTTACAAGTTTATATTCCTGTGCAGCTGCGGGTAAAATATACCGAAGTGAGATCTTTTAAGTGTTAATCACAGCGTAGTGGAAGTTTAATCGAGCGTTCGCCGCAGTTCCTAGTTTATTGATATACGTCATCACTTAAAAAGTTTCGCGGGATTTTCACTCCGCGCTCTGTATTGCTCGATTGTTGCTCGGTTAGAATTTAATTTTTAACGCTGTCGGGTATTTTATTGGGTGCTGTAATTGTATTGATTTAGATTTATTTTTATAGAGGGTTATTTTATGTGGTATCCGATGTTATTGTCTGTGTTGAGTTTCAATTCGTTCTTGCCAACGTTTGTCGTGCTGGGCTTTTTACGTTTGTGCTTGATCAGAAGCTAGTCATTATTTGTATGCATGTGTAAAGTTCGTAAGGAAATATTCACAGTATTTTAACTAAGTCAATAGTAAAACGAAATGTGGTTGTGATCCTGATATTATCGAAAACCAAATTAAAAATAAAGGTTCACTGTGGGAAATACTTAATTTTTAACTTCTTCATATTTTTAGAAGTTACATATTTTGATTTGAATTTAATCAATTTGGAACATTTATATTTTTAAATTAGGAAGTAAGATATACTTCCATCATCAATACAAACGTAAATTCCATTCGACCCATTTTCAAATCAAACGCCAATATAATCACGATTGATTAGCATTCAGTAATTGTTCCATGAATCAATCTTTTTCGCTTCTGTTGGTAAATCATCTCCAATTAAATTGTAAGACCCGTTTAAGTCCATGTGACGTCGATGACGCGGCTGAATGTACTGCTAACCAAAAAACCTGAATACGAACACAGTTCAGATGTATACAGTGTGCTAACCAAATATAATTAAAATGCCTGTATTGGGAAAAGTCAAGATGATTATTATGTTCTTCTGTATTTGAATGTGGTACTAATACAACTACTTGCAGTATGATTTTTGCTGAAAGTTTTGTTATTATATACCGACTTAAACGGACTTTATCCTAGGTGCCACTGGGCAAAATTAGAAAAAGATTTTTCCATACGATCTCTAATATAATTCCCTAGGGAAATAAATAAAAACATAATGATTTGGTCGCAGGAAGTGACTTAATACATGCTGTTCTGACAGGTTGCTGTGGAAAACCTTGGGAATCTATTTGGTAGGCTTTCTGAGAGTGAAGATTGGATCTTTTTCGTTCTTATTAAAGTTGCGTCATTGCTATCACCTTGCAACTCGAGAAAGGCCCTTCGAAAAGCCAATTACAGGCACGCTACTCGCCATTTGCGTTAATCCATGTGATTAACCTTTTTGCAGCGACTAATGGTTGATTTTTTGGATCGTCCGTCACTCTAATGTACGTAATGTACCGGTGTTTTTTTATTTTTTTTGTCTGTTGCTCTAATGACGTCATATTTTGATAATCAATGCTCATGTAGCTTAAGTATTGGTCGTTTGGGATTCATTTGATGCAGGCTGGTTGTTGATTTTAATGTTGCTGTGCGCGTGTGTAAGAGACTGCTAGATGTGCCAACTTCACTCTTATTCTTTTTTTAAATACTTATAACTGCCTCATCTTACGAACTACTTTAATACTGTTTTGACCAAGAAGCTTATACCCAAATGGAGATTGCATTCCATATAAAACACTGAAGCTCAAAAATTTGACCTTGAATGAAGTCGCTGTTGCCTGCTATCCTTTTCTTTAGAGTGACTATGAATGAACATAACTTTTTGTTCATTCATTATACTTCACTTTTATATACGGAATGCAATCTCCATTTGGGTATAAGCTTCTTGGTTTTGACAGAAACGTTTTATTTCATAAGGCTTGAGTTTATGCACACAATTATATTTTTTAAAAAATCTAACATTATCAAATAGCCTACTGACTGTTATTTATTAGCAAAAACTAAAAATATTCATAACTCCTTAGTTTTATTAAAATTATCAACTTAATTGACTATAGATACGCAATAAAATATTTATTCGGCGCTAATTTAAACATTTGAATATGGTGGATAGGAAATCAGAAAATAATGTGATCGTATACGATGACCAAAGGATACGATGGATTCGAGACAAAAGCCCTAATAATACCCCTTATAGATTTACGAGGGTCAAACGACGAGTATTAATTTAAATTATACGAAAAATATTTGCATATTTGAGGAATATATTTTAGACAGAATAAAAGCAAAAGGATTTGGGTGGTGCAAGTACTACAAAAGCATGACTCCCCAGTTTGTGAGGACTATGGAGAAACTTTATGACAGAAAAGGAATGTTTTTCAATATCAAAGATATAATGAAATACTATAAATAACCTAATTTATAGTGTTCGAATAATTGTACAACTTTTGGTTATAATTATACAAGTTAATTGTTACATCAACATTACTGCCTTTCACTGCATTACAGCAGTAGCCTATGTTATTTAAGTTATGTACAAGTGTAGTATGTATTCCTAGACAATGCACCAATATTAGTATCATAACATAATGGTAGAAATAAGGACATCCACAAAATTTTAAAAGACCTTATCTCACAAAAAATGTGGAAATTGAATTTATGCATTTGAAATTTTTGTAGGTGCAAAGGCTTCAGTTGTTTTTTAATGCGGATTTATTGGAGATGACAGTAAGTAGTGCAAACTAAGAGTTTATGTTTTAGCTTATGTGTTCAAAATCACTCTATTCAGATCGGTATTAATTAACAACACTAAATATATAATTCCGAGAATTCATTTCACTTCAAATTACTTTTTTACGGTGAAACAAGCAATCATAATTCAAATTTCTATAATGAAGCGGTCAACAATATTCCCTCTTAAAGAGTGACATTAAAAAATTAGCACATTAATAAAAACAAATTAAAATCCTTGTAAAGGCAAATTAATTTCTTAACTGCCGCAACTCCACCGCTTTTTCTGTTTACTCTTGGTTTTTAAATTAAATTGCGGATCTCTAAGATAAAAAGGCACAGAAAAACAACCCGTTTGTATTGCCGCCGTAATAAAAAAGGGTTCTGTAGCCGTCGTGTCGTATTTTAACAAGGAATAATTTCTCCTCTAATTAAAAATACGTCTGAATGGAATAGTGTCATGAATTCCCCTTTTTATTAAATAAAATAAACGCCTCGCTTTCCGTCGGTTTATTTTAACAAGTGTTAAATGGCTCTTTTAAATATAGCTAAGAAATTTCACGCCTATCAATTTTTCTGACTTGTTACGACTAACAGCCGCTGCCAATAAACAATCCCAATCCAAAATTTGCCGTTTAAGATTGAGAGCTCAATCTTTTTTCTGATACTATATTGCCAATAATCAATCTCAGTAGTGAAAAAACTATGGCAACATGGTAAATGACAAATCGAAAAGTAGAAAACAATCCAGATTGACTTCAATCTAATTTTTTCGATTGATTATTGGCATCGGCCGTTAGTGGTTTGATATTTTCTATAATATTATTTTTGTTACAGTAAAAATACTGTTTTTCATTCATGCTATAAAGATTTAATCCTTTATTATATTTGTATTTAAACATACATAATTTTAATAATTTTGTTTTGTATTCATATGGCGCTACGCTCATTCTCTATCAAATTGTGCTACGGAACACAAAGCGAAACGTGGGTGTCCTGGTATCACCTCTGCTTAGCCCGTGTGGGGAAAAGGCGTGAGTTTATGTATGTATATGAATATAATAATAATATTGTGTTGACAGTATAGTTTACAACACGATTTGTATCAGCCCATATACGTCCCACTGCAGGGCACAGGCCTCCTCTACAATCGAGAGTACGATTGAGAGTGGTTAGGCCATATAGTCCACCACGCTGGCCTAGTGCGGGTTGGCGGACTTACATACCATAGAAATTTTATAAATCGCTATGGTATGCAGGTTTCCTCACGATGTTTTCCTTCACCGTTTTAGTGCGTGGTGATTGACTATCAATACACACATGACTCCGAAAAGTCAGAGGTGTGCCCTGGGATTCGAACCCGCGGCCACCGTGAACATGTTGGCAGCCGCGTCTAGTCCGATCAACAACAACGACAACACGATCGCCAAGATAAAATAAAATAATTTCATTGTATTAAATTAGATGTCAATTTAGATTAAAAAATTTAATTTTAATATAAAATAAATTAAAATAATGTATGTTATATGAATCAAGTTTTACTGGTGGTAGGTCCCTCATATGTGAGAGATCGCCTGGGTACCCACCCATCCCAACCAATAGACAATGCGGTGGTACCCACCACCTCTATTTCTTTCGCCAAACAACAGTGAAATGCACTGTTGTATTTCGGATTGAAGGACATTGTAGCTAGAGTAACTACTGGACATATTGAGACTTAACATCTCATGTCTCAGGATGGCGAGCGCAGTCGAATGCCAAGCATTGCTTTGTAATTCAAGGTGTTGTTTGGTACTGCTAATGTTCATGAGCAATCGCATTGCTTACCATCAGGCGAACGGCATGTTCGTCTCGCCATTCATTGCAATAAAACAAGTTAATAATATTAGTTCTATACTGCGAATATGATTTTTTTTCAGGTGTAAAATAATAAATAAGCATTTGATACACTACTCTGTATTTTCATTCAAAGTTAACGTATCTCTACGACCACTATAATATGTGAACATTTAAATATATCCTTCCACGAATAAGCCGACCCCACATAACGTACCATAAATAGACGATCAATGTTTACTTTGGTTTCTAGTCCATTGTTGTTATAAACGATATCGAATTTGGAAATTAATTTGATTAAGTAAATATACGACCAGTTTAAAAAGATCCCTCGATTCATAGGGGTCCTAAACTGGTTATTGGAAGTAGAGTGGTCAATATACTTGGCTGTCTCAAGAAGCTAGAGTGCATATATTGTCTGCTAGATTTAAATCTACAAACCCGAGGCCCTGTTAGCTCATTAACGCGAGAATAAAAAATATCAGCGGTACATGAAAAAGCTTTCAGCAAACCAGCAACATGCTAAATGGTACGGTCAGCCATCGCCACCACATTTTATTGCGGTTTACTTACACTCGAGTTGGCTATATTTGTAGACGTGCACAATTACATGTGTATTAAAGGTTGGGCCAAGATATCAATAATAGCATCCATATTTTGCCGGGTTATTGTCGGCTCAAGATTAGAGAAGTGCGTCTGTTGCAATAATGGTAAATCACTGACGGTAAATCTCCCAAATGTGAGAGGCCGCCTCAGTAAGTACCAGTGTAATATCTATTTCTCCCGCCAAACAGCAGTGGTAAAGCACTGTAGTGTTTTAAAGAACATTGTAACCAGAGCAGCTATTGGATATAATGAAACATATCATATGTTTCAGGATGGCGACCGCAGTGGTCTGCCAAGCACGGCTTTGTGGTTCATTTTGTTGATTGGTTTTGCTGAAGTGCACGAGCGGTCGTATTGCTTACCATCGGGCGAATGGTACGCACGTCTCGTCATTCAGCGAAACAAAAAAAATACATATGAAAAATCTCGCACGAAGTAAGAACTGAGAAAAAGAACTCATGACACTATTTATAGCCTTTTAACTCGGCAACTGGTAACCAAGAAGATAGATAAGGTGTTTATTATGTTTGTTTTCTAGATAGCTAGAGATAATTATCTTTGGATTAACATTATGTCTACATTGGAAGTGGTAGAGGTATGTTGTTGATCAGTCATGTCTAAGCATGAATGGGCAAACTCATCATCATATCAGCCACAGGAAGTCCACTGCTGAACATAGGCCTCCCCCAAGGATCTCCACAATGACCTGTTGGAAGCGGCCTGCATCCAGTCCGTCCACCTTGTAGGCGGGCGTCCGACATTTCACTTGCCTGTACGTGGCCTCCACTCAAGAACCTTTCGGCCCCAACGGCCATCGGTTCTACGAGCTATGTGCCCGGCCCACTGCCACTTCAACTTGCCAATCCTATGGGCTATATTGGCTATGTATGTATACTTAGCTTAGATGATGAGATTGCGGGATGCCCAAAACCCCGTTTCTCTTCCCGTCCTTTTTCCCTCCTGGCGATTTGATGGGCTGGCAACACATCTATGATCCAATTATTACGGATGTTTATGGAGTGCAGTGATCTCTTTCCATCATGTGACCTGTTTGCTCGTTTGCAGAACCAATGCAATAAAAAAATCATTTTTAGTTTTCTAATAACTATTGTGCTCAATTAATAACATTTGCTATCTTAATGAATATTAAGTTACGTTATCACAAAACGCAAAATAATTTAATGTTCTATTAGACTTTTTAAAACTCCAACTCAACCTACAGTAAATTGATAGAGGTTACCAATCCAAGGCAATACCGATCTTCATGTATAAATTACATCGTTATCAACCATGGGTAACCATGTAATCATTAGTAAACATCCTGATTACGATACAAAACTGGCGATGCCTGGCACGTAACCTATCCTTGACACCACTAATCCACTTTAAACCCTGTACTTTTGTAATTAAGTTGGATTTCGATTGTGTATCAAATTAATTCATTGGTAAACCTCACGCAAATGCCTTTGGGGGCGCTACCTTCGGCAATTTGTTACAGACACTTATAAATTTGTCTTTGAAAGTAATCTAGTGTACGATTTAAACTGTGAATTGTGGTTTTGGTTTGTGGTCAACGGTTTATGTCCTAATAAAAGCTTAAAGTGTGGTTAGTAGCGTAATTTATGAATTTTACGGGCTCATAAATTTCTTCCTCAGTATGTGGGCTATGAGCTCTGGGGTGCTGGGGTGCTCTTGGTTTGATTATCAGGTCAGACATTTTTTTGTGTGAGTTTTTTGGTATGGTTCTCATATTAGTTGCCCTTTTCTAAAATTAAAAAAACTGTGGAGATATTTATCAAAGCTGGGATAGACGTAAGCTTGGTGAACTGAGGCTAGAAGTGTTGCTTCTGCCAACCCGTTTAGAAATAAAATCGATAACTTTGTGTGATGAAGATAGATGCTATCACAATGTAGGAAACAGATTTCATATCCGGGCATCGTATTATGAGATTTTTCAAACACATTACTAATTCCAAACCAAAACCTCCCGTTTCACTGGCTCCACTAACTGCTACTAAACCAATGATGCAACAATTTTTGATAAATATAAGATTGATTTAATGTTTTCCCTTAATTATTTAATTAGCCATTAGTCAATAATACTTGTAACAATTAAAATATTTAAGAAGTATTATGAAATGTTTTACTAAAATTAACAATAAACACACACAAACCCATTAAATTCTTTATAAAGTTTTGCATGCAGCATATATGCGGTTATTTTTAGCGTATCACGAGCCTTTTTACACCTTCAGTGTTAACGTATTTCAACCGATGTATTTTTTTGCATTCATTTTTTAATAAATCGTAGGATTTTACTTGTGAATACTTTTGCGGTGCAGTGCCTTTGAATAGTGGTTATGTTGTGACGTTTCATACTTTTTTATGGCTTTTGTGACTATATTATAGTGTGTGAATTATTACAGTACTTTTTAGATTAATACTTAAGCTATGTCTGCGGGTTTGGTCGCGTATTGTAACAGATATTGTTAATTTATCTAGGTGGTCGTTCCACGTGAATAGCATCATTGTAAAATTTAAAGCTTTTTTTTTAAATTAGACACTATCCAGCATAGGTTGGTCTATATCATATGTTTAAAAACGTTATTCAACTGATATTGTTTCTTCTCTATATATACTTTTACGTAAACTGACAATCACTTGAACAATCTTTGCCACAAAACACTATACAAAATAAGTCATCGTTATTGAAAGTTTTCCATTTCACATAAGCAAAATATGTAATTGAAAATATGGATTGAAGGACATTGTAGCCAGCGTGGTGGACTATATGGCCTAACCATTCTCAATCGTACTCCCGATTGTAGAGGAGGCCCGTGCCCTGCAGTGGGACGTATGTGGGCTGATACAGAAGTAGCCAGAATAATTACCAAACATATTGACACTAAACATCTTATGTCTCCGGATGATGAGCGCAGTGGAGTGTTCATGAGAGGTCGTATCTCTTACCATCAGGGGAACGGCATGTTCGTCTCGCCATTTAATGCAATAAAAAATAGATATGTCATGTAAACTGTGAAGCATTTGATATTGGTAATTGCACGCTATTAATTCAACTCTATGATGCTCTGATGCTCATCCTTGCAATAAAGGAATTCTGTTTAAGTATATTAAGATCATAACAATTTATTGAAGTCTGTGGTGGCCTGTAGGTAACGGATGAGACACAATAGGCAATCACGGCGCACTATAACGGAGAAGGAAAAGCATCGCGAGGAAACCCACATATCATAGCGATTTGCAAGAATTTCTATGGTATGTAAAGAATTATAAAAGCTGTCAAGGTGTAGTGTGAATCACTTGTTCATTGCGCGCCCATGAGTCAATTCTTTACGTAAATAATTAAAATTGAAATAAAAAAATCATAACAATCTATACTTATAATATACACATGCATTTTACAGGCCTCGAAACTACTGGACCTATTTAAAATATTCTTACCTTATTAGAATCCTACATTACCCTTGATGAACAAAGACAATAGAATATTTTCATAAAAGTATATCTGCATCTGGGCGGCGAAAAAAAACCCTATTAAAAGTGCGCATTTCACAACATTATCATGTGCGGATTTATAAAAGATGTCAGTGTGAATACTTGATTTATATTATTTGCGCGCCCGTGAGTCAAACCTTTATGCCGCTTTGTGACTCATCATTTTATTAAACTATTACCTTTTTATATTCTAAGGTCATTATCAAGCTTTGAATTTGCGAATTTTAATGGTATGGATGTATATATAAAGAAGGGAATTATTTTCACAACTTTTGATAGCGCTTTAAATGTTTTAGTGTTGTAGAGGTTTGAAAGTTGAAAATTTGATGAAAAATGTTGCAAATTTTGGTTTGTAAATAAAGTCTGCAAGTGAAATTTTAAATGATCTGAAAACTGGTGCGATAGGATGAGGTCTATGTCCAGCAGTGGATAAATACAGTAAAGATGGGCCCACTCGAATGCCGTGGTATTAGTGACTTAGAGAACACTGATTTGACCATTTTACTGATGCTTTTCATACATTTTAGTGGTAGGTCTCTCATATGTTGTGTCTGAGATTAGATGTAAAAAACAAACAAACTCTTTAGCTTTATATATTAGTATAGATTTGAAGTTCACTTTAGTTGGTTAGTCTATTCACTCACCCTACGGCGCAATGCAGTTACTTTCTTGTGCCAGAATAAAAAAGTTTCGATGGTTTATACACCGCTAATTAGTCCAAATATAACTTTGTTTTATACTTTTTTTCGAGAAAATAAACAACAAAAAGTACAAAAAGTTATGACAAGGAGCGATTGTCTAGTTATAAGCATACCTGATTGACAACTGAGAGATTGCAGACACGAGGTTTTAAGTTATTTTTGTTGCATACCACATAGGTATGAACAACGAGCAAACAGGTCACCCGACGGTAATTGATCACTGCCACCCATGAACATCACCCAACAACACAATAGGGATGAGAGAGGCGCAGGTAGGAAAAAAGATGGGAAGAGAAACGGAGTATCGGACATCCGGCAATGTCAGTCACTGAACAAAATGCGATAGGTAAGCTGTCGCTTCACGTCAATCTCCTGTGAAATAATTAATTTTATTGACTTCACAAGAAGTTTATATCACAGTTATGGATGTGAGAGGCAGTTGCTTTTTTAAAACTTTAAATTTGCGAAGTACATTTCACCGTATACTACTTGACTCCATTGAATTTTACCTGACACTAAGGAGGAAAAGCGAAAATAAAGTGTTAAACATTATGTAAATTACGTCATTACAAGAGCTCACAATGGAAGCAATTACAAACTCATTGGAAATGACGAGGGGAACCAACTGAGGACAAAGCAAAAGCAACAACGCTTAATTACTAGTGTAAAACAATAAACAACGCTCCGGTAAAAATAACCAATCGTTCGATGGTAAGAATTTATTCTGGAGCTTGCTCTGAGGATTCGCTGTACATTACTTTGTTTGTGCTCTGTAAATTCTTTTCGATGTTTAGTTTAGTGGTTGTTAAGTAAGGATGTGGATGTATTTATATTTTTCAATTTTTGTAAGGAAGTGTTGCATCATAGAGTTTTTAAGTCATATGTTTTATGACCTAAACGAGCATCTGTTTATGCCTAATATTTACAGTTATTCCCAGATTGATTTTTTTTTTATAAACACCGGAGTAATGGAAATACTTACATTAGTGGTGATAGTTGAATAAAGTCTACTTTTAGAACATTTCTCATTATGTTAGCATAATGAACCGACTACCAAAAAGCCAGAAAATCGATTATGAGGGATGATCTAACAGTGATATTTGTGTTATGTTCATAAAATAAATTAATTACTATGGAAATATAACAAATTCGTAGCTCATATTCGTAGAGGTATCGTAGCCACAAATCGTAGCGAATTTCGTAGCAGCAACAATATTCAGATCGATTGCCAAAGATTTCATAAATACTGCTTCTTTTAAATAAATAAATAAAGATACGATCATACCAGACTCTGTAAAATATACAGTATATAAATTTGATGTATATATTGAGATATTGTCTACTAGACGAGTTTCATTAGAATTTTACGAGATTGGTTTAGTCTAGCCATGAATACTAAGTGCTAATTAAATATCTTATTACTAAAATGTAGTATATTTATTTTGTTTAACAAGTCTGAGTTTGCTTTAGGGGCAGGGTTAGTGGCCTTATCGCTTGTGGGTAGATAATATTTTTAAATATATTAGCTAGTCTTTTCGTTTACATCAAATAGTCTGCATCACAGAGTACATTGGTCTGCATCTTGGTGAACATAAAAGGTATTTAATTATTTGTTGTATAAATATATAATTATAATAATTTTTAGCGACACAAAGACAACTGCTGATCTAAAAGAAAATGCTGAAGAAAATGAAGGCAACTGTTAAAAGTGGCTTGCATATATAA
This sequence comes from Hyles vespertilio, assembly GCA_009982885.2. Lineage (NCBI taxonomy): Eukaryota > Metazoa > Arthropoda > Insecta > Lepidoptera > Sphingidae > Hyles > Hyles vespertilio. The sequence continues at coordinate 16,916,988 of CM042824.1, read as the reverse complement.
ATGTGAGTTGAAATTGTTGTTTATGTGACGCAGTAGACTTCGGCTGTGAAAGTAGACCCTGTAGATTCGATGCCCGAACCGACAAAAAGTATTTGTTTCGTGTATGGATGTAAGTGAGACCGAAAAGTCTCTCATAGTTTCAGATACCCACAACAAAAGATTAGATCTTAACATGGGGTCAAAACTATATAATGTTGGATGTAATTTATTTAATTATTGTCAATTTTCCTATTACAAAATTCCATAGAAAATAATTTAATCCATCTCAAAATTATCTTTGCCTAATATCCAAAATACACCTGATTATCATTCCAGGCCACCCCGTTATCGTTTCCATTCTTCTATAGCTTATCATTATCAAAATCCCTAGACCCATGTGGCTGAAAGGAGTTTTGGCGTGTGTCCAGAATGTCCGCTGCACTTACGTGCTGTGACGACTTAGTGTCAATCAATATTAGTTTGCCGGCCCGTGGCGAGTGAAGGGAATGACTTGGGATTATCTATTCTATCATACACACGCTGCGTTTGTTGCTATGTGTTATATTGTGATTCGTTTGAGAGATTATGGCTATGACAAATGTTTTAGTAATGTTTAGTTATTGCTTATATTTTGTGGCTATAAGAATTTAAGTATGCTATTAAGCTATAAAATAAATTATATTCAACAAGCAGAAATATTCAAATTTTTGACCTTCCGGTAGAATAGAAGTATTGTGTCGTAAATATCAGAAATAAAGAGAAGAGAATTGTGTTTTCATGAAAATATTTTTTTAAGTTGATTGATTCGGTTATTCGTTTCAAAAAAGTCTAATATATGAATTTTAATTAAAATAAATCGTTAATGTTGTTAATCGTCCATTTTGTTATTGCGATGTATTAATGTCAAGGCTTGGTTATACAATAATAATGTCATACATACAAACTCAACTCCCCTTCAGTATAATAAATTGTTTAATTATTATTACTTGTATAAATTTCTTTTAATTTCTTAATTGAATATCGAATGGGTTATTTTAACCCTACAAATGCATTACGCTCGGCTCACGTCCTAATGCAAGCGAAGTTTAAAACGTCAGTCTAACTTCTTTACATTACCTTGTAGTGTTGGGGTAAATTGCTACTGACACTTAGGAAAATTGTACGTTGAGACGGCCTTCGTCTAACTGACCCACAGATGCAAATTTACACCTTATCCACCACTCATTAAAGTTCTCTATCTAATGCAGCAAATATTGTTTTTGGATAGCGGTTTTTACCTATGCATAATTTTATCTGTCATACCAAATTGCACTTTCGGTCCAACCGATAAAGTGTATTTTAAATTGCAAAACTTTTTTAGAAACATTTGCTGGTTCTAGGCTTTTGCCTATATGTTTTTATGGCAACATAAATTACACCCTATTCCAGTAATAATAAAGTACATGATACATAGCAGGTGCCTGTATTTATGTTTGGTGAGATTCGCGTGATCGCTTCCTTATTGATCTGTTATATTGTAAATGTGCGATTTGGTCGGCCAACTATGTTTAAGTTTCATTATTTATGTTCAAACAGTTTCATTTTGAAGGAGGTTTTAGAAAAGCATTAAGGAAATTTGAATTAATTAACTAAGAATTCTTTGTAACGTTCTGTAGAGGCCAGACACAGCAGTGTGTCGGGTTGATTATATCAAATTTCCAATGACTGGTTTGAATCGGTTTCTGGCTGTTTTATTATATTTTTATTTAACTTATACTTGTATGAGCCCATATACGTCCTATTGCAGAGCCCGGACCTCCTCTACAATCGAGTGCGATTAAGAGTGGTTTGGCCGTGTAGTCCACCACGCTGGCCGTGCGAGTTGATTGGATGGATTTTACATACCATAGAAATCCTTACGATTTTGGTATGTTATGCAGGTTTACTCACGATGTTTTCCTACACCGTATTTAAAATTTCGATATCACAACATATCTATATCTGGTTTCAATAGTTAAAGTAATCAAATTTTTACTGACAGAATCTAAGCAAATTATTATTTTAATAAGAACTCATCAGACCACGAATAAGCTTTATTAAAAACATCTCGCCAACAGATTTAATGCCCGCGACTCGTTTGGCTCAAAATAAAATGAGCGATAATTGTGCTCGTGATTGCGAACGAAAAAAAAGCTGTAACACCGTACAAAAGAGGACATTCATTATAAATTTAAGAATAAGAATATTATGGAGGTAAATCAAGATAGCAATTTGTTTGCTTCGGAGTCTGTTCGGTTTTCCAACAAGGTGATTATAATGTATTTTATAATTTTTTCTACATTAATTTATTTTTTTCTATGAATAAGGGTTCTAATTATCATATTTATGGTATACGAGTTATGACGAGTATGGTTCGTAACAATGTTAGAGGAAAGAAGATGTAACTTTAGTGTGTGTTTCTTAAGTTGACTGTTATTTCTTTGTACCCATAAGACGTTCCACAGCGGTAGGTGGTATAAAGTACATATAAAATAATTCTCAAGATTTTGTAAAAGCTATTTAATTATTATTTGTTGATGTTTTCACAGTGTACTTGTATCTAGAGAATTGATAAGGATGAAACAAAACATCGAGAACAATCTGTATACCATAGCGATTTGTAAAAACCTTTATGATATGTAAAGTCTATCTAGCTAGACCAGGTTGGTGGACTACACTATAATCTTAAGTCTTAAACCTCACAATCGTACATTCAATGGTAGAGGAGGCCCGCGCCCTGCCGTGTATGAGCTGATACAGAAACTGAGTTCCTTTGTCGAAAGTGATTGACAGTTAAATTAAATCTAATTCAATTTGAACCAATTATACTTCGGTAATTGTTGCGCCAACTCCAAATGGGAGACGGACGAACCTTAGTAAAATATACTTATCAAGGCAACCCGGTAGAAATTTCAGGAAGAAGGATTCAGTTCGGTTCCACTTCGCTAGTATCTCATTGTTTTCTACCAAGCAACAGTAGAATATATACATTTTGTATAAATGTCGATTTCAGCTTCATTTACCTGCATTGTTATAAATTTGTATATTCTAAGAACATTGCTATTGTCTCTGTGTCAGTTGCATTTCTAGGTAGAGTTAATAATTTTTGTTACTATTTATTTATTTATATTTCATGGAAGACTAACAGCTTTGGAACATGTATGTAACAGTTGAGTAGCAATTTGAAAGCCGTATCAAAGTCTTCACACATAGATTCTGATTACAAATAAATTATTTTACTACTATCGTTAGCACTAGCAACAACACCATAGCAATGTTACAGGCTGAGAAAAAATTAGGATACCTGAATAGAAATAGAAAAAAAAAGTGATAAAATCTTAAAAAATAGGAAATTAAAACCTGTTTCATACAGAGTTGAATGGTTCCCCGAAAGTCATCAGACAAATGTTTTTTTCTTATTGCCTTCGCAGGCCCGCCGGTCACTACCGCTCATGGAATTTCGCAATCGCAGGTTTCTAAAACAACAAGATTAATGTTGCGTTAGCTTTCTTTGGCACGCGTAAATGTTATGTTATGTTGAATCCTCGAGAGTGTACTATTAATTGTAGTTTTTTAAAACTGCATTGAATGGCGAGACAAGCATGCTGTTCGCCTGATGGTAAGCGGTACGGCTGCTCATGAACAATAGCAAAACCAAACAACGCCTTGAATTACAAAGCAATGCTTGGCATTGCACTGAGCTCGCCATTCTGAGACGTAAGATGTTAAGTCTCAATATGTCCAGTAGTTACTCTTGCTACAATGTCCTTCAATTCGAAACACAACAGTGCATAACACTGCTGTTTTGTTGTCTGGCGGGAGAAATAGACATTGCGTTAGTACCTACCTAGGCGACCTCTCACATATGAGAGACGTACCACCAGTAAAAGTAATTGTAGTAACCATTGATTAATAGACTCAATGGCACTATTTTCAAAATGTAGTAATAGCAAAAATTTGTAAAATATTTCAAAATTGTCTAGATAAACTATGACTCTTCTATACATTTACTGCATCCCATGTCTTACTCTAGAACCAATTAAAGTTTTAACAAAAAAGCAATATTAGTTAACTACAGTTCAGCAAACAAAAGCAATCACAGCTCCGAAAACCGAATTAATTGCAACATAAGAATTATCACGAAGCGCCTTTCCAATTAGAATCTTATCGCGTAAAGTTTCGACGAAAAGGCGTTTCCTTTAACGCTGAGGGAAAAAAGAAAAAAATAACAACACTCATTAGACACTTGATTTAAAAGAGGGTCCTTAATTAATTAAAGACGTAACACCGGATTTTTTCGCTCGCGAGTACAGGCGAAATTAAAAACAAAGTTTTCGCCGTTAGCCCGGCCATTTCTAATTTATTTTAAGAAGATTCCGTCGAGATTAGAAAATAAAATAGAATGGAAACTGTCGAATTTTTCATTTCGCAAATTAAGTTCTGTTGGGAAATGGCCCACGCATTATAGGCAGTTTCGTTTGGATTAGGAATTCGCAAGTAGGCTGGAAGTATATTTAGTTTGTGTTTATCTCTTTTAGTAATATACTTGTGTGCATATGTAATCATAAAAATGTGTTTTATTAACGTCGTCTGTGGCTGACTTGTTTGAAAGCTGACTTTTTTACTACATAGTTCCAACTAACGTGCAAGAAGTTTAACTGGTTGGAGGACTTTACGTACCATAGAAATTCTTACAAATCTCTATGGTACTATGCAGGTTTTCTCACGATGTTTTCCTTCACAATTTTAGTGTGTTGTGATTGACTACCAATACACATGACTCCGAAAAGTAAGAGGTGTGCTCTAGAATTCGAACCCACGCCCACCGTGAACTTATCGGCAGTCGCATCTGGCCCTTTTACCAACAGGCCCCATGTACTTTAAGTGGCTGTTCGGTGTATTGATATGTTATATACATTGTAATACCTTGCATTGTTACTAGAGTTTCGATTGACGAGGTATGATTACATAATATTGTATGAATGTGCAATTGTATGTCAGAATAATAATTACACCGGTCTCTCGTATCACTCGTACTCTGTAGTTGCTATACAAACGTACACAACTAGCACCGAGTTATTTAATTTTGTTTTAGTGCATGCACTATAACGGTGACGGAAAATGTCTTGAGGACATCTGCATTCCATGGCATAAGATTTTTTACGGTAAGTTTTTTTCAAAGAATGGCGAGACGGGCATACCTTTCGTTTGATGGTAAGCGATACGACCGCTCAGTAGTAAAATCAAACTAAACCTTGAATTACAAAGCAATTGTTTGCATTCCATTGTGCTTGTCATCCGGAGACAGAAAATGTTGTCTCTATATTTCCAGTAGTTACTCTGGTTACAATGTCCTTCAATCCGAAAAACAGTGAATTTACACTGTACCTTTGCTATATGAAAACAATGGTTTTGACATCAAGGCTATTTTTCGTTCCAAACAATACTTTTAAAATGAATTTTAGTGTTTCCAAAAGTAATTGAATTTTAATAAAGTGTCATGTAAATAGATGAAAAAATGCTTTGGCGACGTATTCCGGCTAGAGTGGATATAGTGACAAAAATGTTATTTATCTGGAATTTATGATTTTTGTACACTAGCGTTAAATAACTCGACTTTTTTTGATATAATGCACGAAAAAGGTAATATCATTCCATAAAATCTTGATTATAAGCGCACTGTAATCTAAACATATAGACTGGCAATGATACTATTTATAGTATAAAATAATAAATACATAAATACATCCGACAGTCACATACATAGTCCTGACCCCACACTAAAATCGAGTCTTGTGTCGTGGGTATCAGGAACGAAGAGAGACTTTCCGGTCTTATTAACACTCCAGACCTGAAATAAATGTCTGTGAATCACACAAGTATTTATTTCGGTGCGGAGATCGAACCCGTGGCCTATCGTTTCACGGGCGACGTCTAACTAACTGCGCCACAGAGGCTATCTGGTAATAAATGTTTAATAACTTATTATTTATTTTAATCTATATTTACTACACCAAGATATACCTCTCAGTACCTTCACACAATCTGCACATTAAAGAAAAAATTAAGGTGCAACCAGTATAACTTGAGCTCCGTCGATATATAAATAAATATGAACAATGAATATAAAATACGTTGGCTACAGCTGGAGTACCTTTGGCCCATTGCCACTGACTTGTAGCGGCACCGGTCTCATGTTTACGATATAGCCTTTTAGATTTAGTCTAAGAAAATGTACTCTGCAAATATTAAGTTGATGCTTGAGATTTTGGAAATTTGATTTCTGGAAAATTGGTGTTAGTCTTGTTAGATCAGTGACGAAAGAGACGTTTCATCAGACACTGGTTGAGATTAGATTAGTGTCTTAAGTGTATTCAATTTCAAGTTCGCCTGTCTATATCCGGATACAATCAGGATTTAATTATATCGAAAATTAATTGTCTTTAAAATGATTAAAAATATAATCTAGATATTACAATCTTCCATAATATTAGATTATGGTTAGATCGTCTACGCGTCAGATAGACGGTCTATCGCATACATGATGTTTGTGTAATTTTTTATATTTGTGTGACATAGTTACACTGAATATGCCTGAGCTTTGAGCAAAATGTGTCGGTTTGATCGGGATGGTTAGAATGCTTTGCTATTGTGTTTCGTTAAGTCGTGAGAAGCTTTATAACCGAAATTTCCTCTCGTTTTTTCTTTTGCCCTTTCTAATCTATATTGCAAATTAAAATTTTCATGAGTAATTAATTGCCATCCGAACCATTTGATCGCTTGCCAGGCCTATGTAATACTAAAAAATAAACTCTTTTCCTGCAAAATCAGAAGCGTCATGCCAACTACAAAGCACAAGTTAACACATAAACAGGAAAATATGTCAGCGTGAATTAAAATTAAAATTATCAGTTTTCACACGAGAACAGACATCGTCCGTTTAAAAACAATGGCGTGGCGTAACGAAACATTTTAATCGTCGGATTATTTGGCTGTGTTTTTTGCCTGGCGATAATAAAATTCATTATGGAATGAATTGACACGTATTATGTCAATTAACTTATGTAAATGCGGATGGTCGGGACGCGTACCGGCTTCAATACGTTTAAAACTAAGGGCCATTGGCTGGGAAAGTTGGAATTTAGATGGGGCGATTTGATCAATTTTTATATTTAGTTTTTATGAATTCGTGTGTTTTAAATTAGTTTCCTTATTTTAATAAAAATATGATTTCGCGGATTTGATTTCATTTAGTGTTGGTTTAATTCGCGATAGTTTTATTTCAATGATATGATAGTCAATCACCACGCACTAAAACGGTGAAGGAAAACATCGTGAGGAAACCTGCATACCATAGGGATTCATAAGAATTTCTATGGTATGTAAGTCCGCCAACCCGCACTAGGCCAGCGTGGTGGACTATATGGCCTAACCACTCTCAATCGTATTCTCGATTGTAGAGTAGGCCCGTGCCCTGAAGTGGGACGTATATAGGCTGATACAGATCCAGTTTTATGTCAATGTGTAAAATTCGCGTAAATCTATGAAATCGTTATAGTTTCCCACCTAGTTTCCTCGTATTACGCTAAATCTTTAGACTATTAAAAATATAAAAAATATAATATGAAAGCTGACATCTAAACTCTTGAATGGGTCTCCAAACGTGGCATTCACAGTTCGACGAGCATATTTCCGTCACAAATGTGGGTATCAGGACAGTTCATCACCATGGCAGGCGTAAGTTGCAGTCTCAGTTCCAAACAATAGTTCTCAAAGTGGATTGCCTTTTCAAACAACAAACTCTGTTCTTCACAATCCTCCGACCATACATACATACATATACAGGAGTAGTTTGGTGACAGCGGTAACTAAAGCTTAGCGTATATGGCAATATTTAGTATGTGAAGCCAGTCCCTGAGAATAATAGACAACCACGGTCTATCAATGCAAAATAAGTAAAGATTTAGCGTCAATGGGATATTAAAATCAATACATTGGATAAAATATGTGACCAAATAAAATAGGTGGTTTAAATTGAGACATGGATGTTGCGAAACAATTAACAGACATTATTAAATGTCTATTTTATTATTATTTTGTCGCTACAAAGAAATTGTAATAGTCAAAACAAACTATTTGAAAATCTTTAAGCCAATGAGTTCAATAATACATATATATACACTATGTACTTCCTATATGCTGTAGATGATCATAATAAGCCTCAAAATCCGCTTATATCAGTGAGCTCTAGTAAAGCTATGCGGCTGCTTAACAATATAAAACATAACGTAAGTTATGGGCTTAGGTAATTGCTGACCAACGTGGCAAATAGGCTTCTCAAACTAAACGCCAGCCATCTTGGGCGGTTACTCTATGATATGCTACACAATCACATTCACTCCAAACTAAGTATATGGTTACGACGTACGATCCTGTAGATACAAACATTTTGTAAATTACCTTCGTTTCACACTTGTACAGTTTTACGTACGACGTTAAAATATTTGTTCTTTTCGAATCAAAGAGAATCCCCCTGGTCTAGTGCATTGTGGAGCCTGCAACTATACTACACCATACCTTAAGGTCTCACTCTTCATTTCAATCTCTGTCTCTCTCTTTATTGCTCTCTTCATCCACAGCACATCCGCTATCAAAAAAGAGCTAGAAAAAAAGATAAAAAGAAAAAGCCCTTAAGGATGTCCATGGAGACTCGTTATGCCTAAAAATAATTGATATAAAAAACCAAAAACAAAATTCTTCCAAAACCGCAAATACAAACCGGAAATGGCACATAAAATGCACTTCCTATACCCAGTACAACTATCGAATTACTGAAAATGATTGAACAACCGAAAGGATCGGATTAAATCGTTCCGTATAGGTGAACGCTGCCAAGTTCCTCGGATTGTTCACAAACTGGCTGCCGAACTTGCAAAATGGCAGCTCATTTGGGTAAATGATCTGTTATCTCGGTTCGGAGCGCACGCGAATATGACCCTTATCGTCAGGCGAAATAAGCAAGTGAAATTAAAGCTGAGGAAGGAAGTACGAACGGCTAATCTCCTATGCGGCGTATGGTTAAAAATGAAACGGATTAGGACTTTGTGTTTTAATTTGATGTGAACGGCTTAAATCGTTTTGAAACCAAATCTCATTTCATAAAACTTTTTATTTTATTTTATTTTGCATACAAATAGAAAATTAGCAATGTGGTGTTAGGTGATTACCTTGTCTACATATATAGTTAAAACAAGTCATTATGAATATAGGCATTAGTAGATTTCATTTGGAAATTCACAGTGTTAAACAGACCAGACGCGGCTGCTATCATGTTCAGGTTGGTCGCGGGTTTGAATCACATGGCATACCTCTGACTTTTCGGAATCATGTTTATATTATAGTTAAAAGTTAATTTAATACACATTTAATAAAGTTTTAAGTATAAATTAGCCTTAGTAAAATAAAGTTTAAAGTAGTTAAGTCAGTCAAGAGTTTATTGTAAATTGATTTGATATGTGTATAATATAGATTTATTGTTAACCATTTTGTATTAGTACGCCACTGTGGCTGGACATGACTGTAACTATTTCGTTATTAACACCTTGCATACTTGTGTGTATTTACTCATGTTCATACTAATTATAAACCATCTTTATCTTTATTGATAGTCAATCACGAAGCACTATAATGGTGAAGAAAAACATCGTGAGGAAACCTGCGTACTACATCGATATGCAAAATTTAATCTCTAAATCGTAATATCGATTGTAGAGGCCCGTGTCCTGCAGTGGGACGTATATGGGCTGAAACGATACAATACTTGAAAATTCTAGTAAACATCTGATTGGTAATAAGTAGGTTTTTTTAGATAGAAGTATGTGATCTGCAGTGGAATATATATAGACGGACTTATTTATTATTTTGACTGCTTTGGTGGTGGAGTTGTACAATAGTGCGATAAAAAATCGAAAGTCTCAAGTTCGGATCCCGGGTCGATCAAAATGTTTTTTATCCATTATTAGCCCGGAGTAAGATATTTGTGCTAGATGTGGCGATAGTCGCGCTCCCTATCACATTGCATCGGGTCGGATTGGGCATTGCGTGGGTGTACTGGTATCATCTGCTTACCCGTTTTGGGAAAAGGCGTGAGTTTTTGTATTTGTGTATGAATTCGTTGAAATTTGGATATCATAAAGCAATCAGAATCAAAATCAGTTACATTAGTGTTTGTGAGTTGCACGCATTAAATTAATTGTCACGAACACTGATTTCTAATTATAATAGCGGCATTATCCCTGACACGGGTCGATTAGAGTAATTTCCTGTTTGTAATTAGCAATGATTAATACAAACACATTTCCAGCATTGTAAATTTAATTTTCAGCGGCATTAGCAGCGTTGTAGTTATTTCATTCAGCAGTTTCAGTTTGAAAATGAAGTGTGTCTAGATATTTTGTATCATCTTAAAATGTATATACAGGGTATATCAAGACTGCTACCGAAAACGAAGCCGGGTGGTAGTCTAAGCGACTTCAGACCCAATGCGACAGAAAAAGTTGCAAAAAAAAGCGACAATTTTTTTTTGTTATTTTTTTCCTATGGCCATATTTGGGTGGTAAATATTTTTTTTCCTAAAATAATAGTGTATACCCTTTTATTTATAAATACTCTAAGGTATAAAAGAGTTTAAATTATTATTTTAGCAAAAACTATGGATTTACCACCCAAAAATGACATATTTAAAAAATCATAAAAAATAATTGTCGCGTTTCTATGCGAAATTTTTAATTGCATTGTGTTTGTAGCCACTAAAACTACCACCCGGCTTCGTTTTCGGTAGCAGTCTTGAGATACCCGGTATTATCAATGATAATATGTATATCACTATATTTATATTTATATATTTATTGATTGCAATGAATGGTGAAACGAGCACGCTGTTCGCCTGATGGTAAGCGATGCGACCGCTAATGGACAGTTGCAGCGGCGTGCACAGGATTATGGCACTGGGTATGCGGCGGCGAACTCGGTCACAAAAACTTTTTCTTTTATAGTTTTTTAGCATAGCCACAGCCACGCGACGGATCTCTAAGTCGGAAACCATGCCAACATAACAAGTCTTAGATGTAGGTACTACTATTCATGTCCATCTTCTACGGCAACGCAGAAAAAATAGCGATCGATCGTCGCGGCGGAAGGAATTCTTATAAGTAAAATAAAAAAAACTCACCTAGTCAGCTTCAATTTTCACATATTCAAGGTTCCGGTTACTTGAGATTACTATATCCCGATGTAAATAAACGCAAGATTTCGGCCACCTCATTCATTCATTTGATAAACATACATTTTTAACACAAACCTCACAATCAAATAACATTTGAAAAAATAAACAAACACACTAGTAAAAGCAAATGACTACAATATCGAAACTTAGTAATAAACTGTTAAATGTACATACTTTAAAATGTTAAAATGAAAAATCTTTTAAGAAATCTATTTTTTTTACAAACATACTACCTACTATAAAATAGTAAACAATGCAAAAACACATGAAAAAAGCAAAATAGTCCCCGCGAAACACAAAACATTTTTGCTATTTAAACAAATAAAACCTTACTAACCAAAAATGCATGTGCATAGGTGATTTATTAGATTTCCGCCTATTAATTTTACCATGATTATAGGCAACGAACATTCACGATTACTCCCGACAACTGCCGAACTTCCGAGGCCTGCCGCAGGAGTCGCGGCTTTCTATACTCATGGGTGTGTGCGTTTGCGGCTGTGCATGGGCACCAAAATTACTACACACATGCAAACAAATGTCATGCGGGACGCGGCGGCATGACTCGGTTGATTAGGTACATTATTTTGCTTTGCAGCGCCGCTTGCTTTTCGCGTGGCAAACATAATGTTTGCGTGATTGCAAATAGGTGCTAATTATAAAATATTAGGCGTTTTTAAGGTACTATATTTTGTATTCATTTATTTACTATAAATTAAAGCCATCTAAAACGTACGAACGTTATAATAAAATATCTGTGAATGGCAAGTAAAGCACTGCATTTCTACCTACAAGGAGCGCACGCCCCTGGACAGTTGCAGTCCTAAACAACACCTAGAATTACAAGGCTATGCTTGGCATTCCACTGCGCTCGCCATCCTGACATAAGATGTTAAGTCTCAACATGTGTAGTACTTAATTGTTTTGAATATGAATTGCTTTTGGTTAACTAGTCGATACTAGATACTATGTGATACTGTACTTATTATTGGGTGATGTACAATGACTTTGTCATGTCATTAAAAATGTTCAGATAAAGAAAATTTTGCATTTCTATTGCAGAGTTTAGGCCACTTCCAACATTCATTCAAGTTTCATTCTTCTTTCTCAAAGAACTGCAGTTACTAGTCCTTTAGTGTATTGTCAATAATGGTCAATCTTGATAACTCCAGCTAGGCAGAGTGACGTTTTGCGAAAGTTCGCTGGCAAATGTTGGATGCAACAAGCCGAAGACACGGTGAAATGGCGCCATTTCAAGGAGCCCTATGTCCAGCAGTAGACAACAATATAGGCTGATGATGATGTGATAACTTTCTCTTTTTGTGGACTTGTAGAAACCTCGGTATTTAAATATACAGGGTATATTATGATATATCAAGACTGCTACCGAAAACGAAGCCGGGTGGTAGTTTAAGCGACTTCAGACACAATGCAACAGAAAAAGTTGCAAAAAAAGCGTCAATTTTTTTGTAATTTTTTTCCTATGGTATATTTGGGTGGTAAATAATTTTTTTTTCCTAAAATAATAGTGTATACCTTTTTATTTATAAATACTCGAAGGTATAAGAGAGTTTAAATTATTATTTTAGCAAGGACTATGGATTTACTACCCAAAAATGACGATATTTAAAAAAATCATAAAAAATAATTGTCGCGTTTCTATGCGAAATTTTTAATTGCATTGTGTTTGTAGCCACTAAAACTACCACCCGGCTTCGTTGTCGGTAGCAGTCTTGAGATACCCAGTATATTCTAATAAAAACGTTGGCGTCCACGGCAATAGGCACTTCCTTACTTCCTTTGCTGCCTAGCATTTCGGGTTAATATTATATCCAAGTCCAAAGGGAGTTACGACAGTCCCCCACTGCGCTCCCACGACATTCACTTTTTCATTAGTCTTACGATAGGCAGGGGATACCGTGGCGGGATTTGACACGCCTTCATACCACAGGGTGCATCGTGATAACTTCCCTACACAAGAGTTCGTGGACGTGATTTTATAAAGATAGGCCCTTTAGTACATTTGGAGTTTCGATAAGATGACCGTGAAAATCGCGCTAAATTAAATATTTAACTAACTTAATTTGAAAGATTTCGTGTAAACGGTGATAAAAATATTTCATTTTCACTAAACTCTCTGTCATAGTACAAACAAGTATTTTGAAAATCATTGCGGGTTTACTAATTTCACTTACACTGCATTAGAGATGTACTGGAGCGCGTGCACCACTTATGTCGGAACACTTTACGCGCTTTCTGCCCTGTCCATATATTTATGTCAATGTTTGTGGATGCAACATAATTGCTGCTAGTGCATTGAGGTATTATACTAGAGCGGACATCGGGAACAAAATTTGTGGGTATGGTGCACACGGGTACACAGTGAAGCGAGAGGGAAGATAATGTTACTTCGTAAGCGTGACAGAGACAGAAATAGAATTTACCGTTCACTTTGTTATAAACATTTTGTTTGCAGTGTCCCCTCTAGTATATTATCTCAATGTGCTAGTGTCATCTATATTTCACTGAGGTTGTTACCGTTCCAATACAGCGACCATACCGCCAGATCAAAAAAAAAACTGATCTATTAAGCCCAGAGTTCAATTTTCAGATCGAGCAGTTTACTTTGTTAGTTTTTCGGTTCAAAAATCTCATTGGTATTGTCCATGAAGCCATAAAAAGCTAAAACAATATGTACACGTATATTAAAAGGATAACATTAATGTCCAAACTGTACCTAACTACAAATGCATGCAGTGTATTTGTTTGTTATTAATTTGGTGTAATATCGCCATTTAGTCTCGCAATACGTAATTTTAATACAGTGCACACATTGTGTTATCATTTCAATAGTCATGCGGAGATTAAATTAGCTCTTCACTGTGGGAATAATGTGATACACTGGTGTTGAAGATAAGCAATTTTTTTGCCGGAATGATGACTTGAACATTTTTTTTATTTTCTCTATGAATGGTAAGACGAGTAAGCCTGATAGTAAGCGATACACATACGACCGCTCATTGACAGTAGCAAATTCATATACACCATTAATTACAAAACAAACAAAAACCCCAAGGCATCTGTTGTTAGGTCTTGGAACACCTGTAACTGTTAAAATGAAAGCCGAATTAAAATGGTATAAAGCCCTTTGCTCTTGGCGGCAATAAAATAAAAAAATTGTGGTAGTTGCTGAGACGATCTCTCAATAATCAAGCACTTATCATCTACATAAATCTTATTCGACAAGCACGTGAGTATATGAATATACTTAGTCCAACTGGACTAATAATCTTCGACATTAAGATGCAAGTCTTTCGTCGCTATACAACAATGATACGTAATTGATGGGCAGTCGTGACGCATAACCTATCTATTCTGGCTGTAAAAATCGATCGAACACAAATACAACTCCTAATTCTAACTTTCCAGCTTCACACAAGCTTATCAGTGCCACAATCCGTGTGTCACAGACCAGAATGTATAATAACCAGTCGGGACATAATTAAATATACGGAATGCGCCACTGACGCCGAAAAGCGTTACATAGAGAGTTTAATAGTGTTTCAGTGCTGGAATTAGCATAGTTGAATTTTGATTAGTCGTAAAACACAGAGTTCCAAGTTCGCAATGTTCAAGCGAAATTTAGACACCGTTAAATATTTGTTAATGACTCATCGGGCGAGCCTTTGCCAGAATGCGTGGATTTAATGGTCCAATTTGTTTTTGTCCAAAACTAAAATGAGTGTTGTTTTGTGTTGAGGACAATTGTTAAGGTGTAGGTTTGACTAGATTGCTTTAATATGGTTCGTTGTGGGATAAACAACAGATGGGAGTGAATGAGGTAATATAAATTCGTACAAAACATTGTTTTATTCTTCTTTTCATATAATTATACAATAAGTTAGGCATTTGATTGTTTTTCTGCTTGGAAAAGTAATAATAATAATAAGTCTAACTAACAAGCGCGCGGTACAAAATAAACAATGTGTTCAGTTCACATTACTGCGCGGTTATGTGAAAAATACAAATGGTTTAGTTAGGTCTTGTACCGCGCGGTTAATAGCTCCGCACGGCAACGCGCGGTTACGTGAACCTAGCCTTAGCTTGATCTTGTTTCACGCGGTTGATAATTTCGCGCGGTACTATGCGGTCATGTGAACTTAGTCTAAAACTACCACCTGTCTAAGTTTTCGGTTACAGTCTGGATATATCCATTACCCATTAAAACATACTGTTGACGTATGTCCAACAATACACAATGAGATACACATTGTTACATTTAGTTTGAGTAATTGAATTTCATCAAATAAATTGCGGGGAAAATGTTGATTATTTTCCCTTTCCAAGTATTATAGTTGGCTCAGCGCGCCCATCGAAGCATTAAGTATTTTAACCTTCGAACGCAGCCCTCTCGAATTTCAACCACTCGTACAGAAAAATACATTATTATTTTATTCTTGTAATAGCTTACAGTGTTTTCCTTCCACCAATTATGTATCATGATTTAATGAATATTACATAAATTTATCAGCATGACGTGACCGCCGACGTAAAATATGCCAAATTTCCACGTACGGTCCCATTTCTTGATAAATAAAATGATGGGGGCTCTATTCTCGATTTATCGAAATTGATCATGCGATTAAATTTTTTTTTTTTGTGGCGGCAAGAGTAATAAAATTCAGACATTATATTGCGATCTAGCCAGTCGATACAACTATGCCGGTCCGATCAAAATCTGACATACATTGCAGGATATGCAAAGGATTGCTTGACTATTCACGGTGTTGTTTGGTTTTGCTACTGTCCATGAGCGGTTGTATCGCTTACCATCGGGCGAATGATATGTTCGTCTCACCATTAATTAAAAAATACTGGTACTACTAGCACTCATCACTAGGATAGCTCAGTTCGCTAAGTCAAGGTTCTTCACAAAATGTAAGATGAACTAATCGCTATGCTGTTTTATGTCTTATTTTTAATTATACAAAGTCTTTTAGCTTTAATAAAGTATGGCATGCTTTTCGGCTCAGCATTTGTTCTCGTGATTTTAAGTCTGATATTAAGTCTTACTTATGGAAATTGTTTAGACTAATGAGGCTATAGTGATAAAGATATTTATGCATCTTCTATGGGGTTATTGTACCACGTATTTTAGCATATGACTTTATATAATTTCCACCCACCATTTAAAAAGCAACAAAATAAAATTAGGTACGACTTATAAAAGTTAAACAAAAAAAAAAAAAACAAAAAAAGTAAGTGACTTTGCGGGAAGTATATCGAAACGCCGAGAATACACCACCTGTACCCGGGATTTTAGGTTGAATTTAATAAATCTTTCCGATGTTTCCTTTTCTCGTTGAATGGGCGGCGGAAGGCCGGCGAAACTCTGTTTTCATAACAACGCCAGCCCTCAAAGGATAAAATGAAATATTTCCGTGAGCCCCAACAGATGTGTAACACGGTATTTTATGTGGCTTCTTAAATTTACAGTCAAATTGTGCACTGCTGGTTTATGACCTCGTGTATGAGCTATATTTTTAAATTATTTCATTGATATGAATCAACTAAAAAATAGTACTAACTAAAAATAAATGTACTTCTTGGTTTAATACCGAAACTGATGTGAGGGATTTGCTAGGTTCTCCCTCCTTTACTGTATCAGTCCATATACGTTCCAGTGTACACTCTACAATCGAGAGTATGATTAAGAGTGGTTAGGCCATATAGTCCACCACGTTGGACTAATGTGGGTTAGCGGAGTTACTTAACAATTAGTTTAAATGTACTCTGCTATAAGATCGAAGAAGTGAAATAGACTATTATAAATAGATTAATTTTCTATGTAGGTTTTTGATGAAATCTTTCAGAATTTCAAAGGTATATTATTCTAGACAGATGGTATATTACATTATGAATACAATAAAACTAACCAAATTACTTACTTATCATGAAACACGTCGGCTGAATTGGGAAAAGTTTGTGCGTTCCTAACACAATTTCATATTTCCTACATTTATTTGTCTTATTCATCTTTTTTCTTACTCATGTGTGGTCATAAATATATTTATATATTTCAGACAGCAAAACAAAAATAGTATTACACTGCTGTTTGGCGGGAGAAATAGACATTGCGGTGGTACCTACCTAGGCGGCTTCTCACATATAAGAGACTTACCAACAGTAAAAGCTCATCAGCTTGATTTTGCTTACACCTCAACGCATCTTCGAGTTCTAGAAAAATATATCTAACAAATTGTAAACAGGCACCGTGAACCCTTAATCCCCGAGCGAACTTCCAAGGCTTTGTAAAAAAATCCACCGTCTAGAGTTCCAAGTGTGATTATCTCGAATAGATGTAATTAATTTGACAGGCCCCCGGGTTGTCTTCTTAATTACGGGCGGGCGAAATTAAGACGTCTCTTGGAAATTATCTGAGACATTTGCCTGCCTGATAAAGCGTATGGGAGATGTTTTTAAAGGAATTTAATGATATCTACTAGTGGAGACTTTGTGAGGCAAGGTGAAGTGTTGATGGCCTGAAATCAGATTGGTATAAAAAGGGTTTGTTTTCAATTGAATGGGCTACGCTGTTGTTAGTCATGACTTACCATAAATGGGTAGGTCCCACAGGAGATCGACGTGAAGCGAAGCTTTGCTGTCACGTTTCGTTTAGTGAGTGAGATTGCGGGGTGCCCAATATCCTTTCCCTCCTCACATCCTTGTTCCTTCTTACTCCCTCCCGATTTCATGACCTGGTAAGACACATATGATCCAAGCGTTAAGGTGATGGGTGAAGTATTTTTCTACAAATATGATCGAGAATCTCGTCAGAATCGCGCAGCTTATCTGAGTCGGGGTGTCAATGTTTTTTTTTTCAACCAGGCACTCCAACATTACATCTTATCAGATTTTTCTCACTGAGGCCACTAAATGACTACAGCCTCTGCGGTAAATTACGTTGGGGTTTTGTCCATTAAACTTAATCTTAATTATTCTTTATTTAGGATAAATTTACAAAATATTTGTAATAATATAATAAATAATTGGTACACGACGTTACTGACATGTGGGATGTCGACTTAAATTATTGTAAGCTACGTTAGGCTTATGTCCAATAACTATTCATTCTTAATTATTCCTATTGATGTATTGGATGTATTCGTATAGCACAGACTACATTTTATATACTAAGATAGAGACGTCACTCAATCAATTCAAGGCGCCCTCTGGCGTTAAGTAAGATAAACAATCCAGTAATATATCTATACTTACTTTCATTACCTTTATATACGAAAAAGAAAAGATTTAGGGAGGTTTGGACCTGAATAAGATCTAACAGAATCGATTTGAATTTTGTCTATTTGAATCAAATTATTCTGTATAGAAATGTGAACATAACAATTCTCATTTCCGCATGTGTATGCATTTTAATAAATTTAATAATGGTTTTAAAATTAACTCATCAGCAAATAAGCTAATCAATGCTGTTAAAAGTAATTTAGGGCCAATAATATCCGCGTAAAATACAACCTACGTAAAATGGAGAAACCCGTACAAACCAACGATTTTTTCGCCCTCTGGTGTTAAGTTAGTAAAAACGATGATTATAATTCGTCGTTGTTTGTTCTAAGTTAAACCACCGTGTCGTATAGTGTCTATTTGTCCCGTCAAATACCAGTCTAAATTCACTGTTGTGTTTTGGTTTGAAACACGTTGTAGCCAGAGATTAGACATATTGAGAGTTAAAATCTTATGTCCCAGGATGGCGAGCGCAGTGGAATGCCAAGCACAATTATTTTGTAATTCAAGGTGTTCTTTGGCTTTGCTACTGTTTGTGAGCGGTCGTATCGCTAACCATCAGGCGAAAAGCATGCTCGTCTCGCCATTCATTGCAATTAGAATAAAATAAAACTAAGAAATTATGATTTTGGAACTTAATTAAACGTAAATATACGTACTACAAACCAACTTTATCAATTCTACATTTACGTTTAATATTTCAACATTATACTCGATGAACATTACAATATATTTGAAAGTTCCGCACACACAGAATAAAAATACCCGAAAATATCCATGTAACCATAGATATAATTTATAATAGCAATGTGTATAAATATTGGAGAGATCGGATGAATGGGCTGAGTATTTTCATTGCGAATTCAGTTTTACGCGTTCCGAGTGCACAGCCTGTATCATTCGGCGGCCAGAAAGTTTGCAAAGCTGGTGGCACAGAGAGACTATTATTGAGTTTTCTGTTTTAGTCTGAGGTGATTTTATGTTTTTTTTAGACTAGTAATACCAATGTAAATGTATAGCAAAATTACGGTTAGGAGATTTCACTAACGTCGTCGTCTGGATTTTAATATAATACCTTTATAATTAAAACGATAAAATTTCAGATATTAGGTATTGGTACTTTATCGTCAATATATAAAGTTACAGTCAGCAACATAAGTCGCTGAACACTTCACATTTTGTGATAATCTTTTTATGAATTAAAATTTGTACGTACTACTCTGTAGTCGTAAAATATAACCAAGAAAGTCATCTATGCCGAGAAGTGCCTTACGATATTGAAAATAATTATTATATTGGATGATAAGACAATTCCAAATCTCGTGACTGTGCAGTGACTTATGTTGCTGACTGTACCTATTACACTCTTACCTTCGCTAGGTAAACTTTAAGAACGTCTTATAATCCCTCGATTGCTACCGGGTGGACCAAAGTTTCAAGAAAACCAGTTTGGATTTACTACGGGTAAGTCTACTGACTCAGCAATTTCGGTTAGAAGAGCGGTAAGTACATCGATGCGCAAATATGTACTTAGTATTTTTCTGGACATCTCCAGTGCTCTCGACAACGCTTGGTGGCCAAAAAATCTTTAGTAGCACACTATCTGTCAGTAAAACTACCACCTGGCTTCATTTTACATTGTTTATTATTTTTTCGTTCCCTTTGCGGTTTAGGTCAGTGGGGTGTGGTGCGCGGAGGCTAAGGATTTTGTTCGTGAACTGGGGCGTCGTATGAGGCGGAATGGTCAGGATCACCGCGTCGAATTCTTCCTGGTGCAGCATATATCTCTGGCAATCCAACGTGGCAATGTTGCCAGTATAATGGCACCATTATCGCCAGGGACGGTTCGGGGCGGTCTCTTTGACTAAGTCTTTATTAGTTTTAAATACTAAATATGTTGTGGTGATGTGCAAGGGTATATTAGAATTTATATTTCGATGTATTATGTCTTTGTTTGTATATTGTTTTAATTACTTTTATTTTAAATTGCAATATTGTATGCTTTCTATGTTTGCGAATTTATTAAATAATCAAATAATGGTTCTACATTGCAGTCTGGATATATCCCGTAAAATAAGAATGCTTGTTCTTGGAACCTATCTATCCCCATGTAAAATTAGTTAATGAGGCATGCGTTGGTCTCAGTGTGTCTTGTGACGCGATCTGGCGCGAGTATTCCGCGGCGGGCGTTAAGCACAACGTGCGGATTTAAAATTCCATTTCCGCGCACGTGATCGCGTAAGTTCCGCGCCGGATGCGGAAACGGCCGTGTTCGCGAGGCCGGATGGATACCGCATTAAGTGTTACCCTTTTTATTCAGTACCTGGTTTGTTTTGTTCCGTTTTAATTGTTTCTGACAATTGAGAAGCAGGGAAACAAGACGTGTTGTTGTAATCAGAGATATATACGACACAAACGGCGATTATACTATCGTTGTTTGTAAACTGTAAGATAATATGAGGTGTTGGCAAAATGTCTGAAAACGTACACAGTACATACCCTGGAGATATTTATTTTATTTTATTTTTAATTATAGTGTATAAGAGTTAGGTACAATGGAACCATGGGTGCATTTTGAATATACGAAATATTGTGCAACGTCCAATACTGATAATAATTATCAGCTTGACAGTTATTTTTAGGAATTTGTGCCCGGTTTTGCGATAGGCTCGGCCTTTGTCACCTCGTGGGACGGAACATACAAGGCGCAACGTGGGTGTGATTATTACCAGGAGAACCTCTGTCTTCCTCCTCGGAAACAAAATTCTTCCTAAAATTAAATAGTCAATAAGGCGAGCGTTTTGGATGGTAATGAGCTGTTGTTTGAATGTGGAACTTTTACCTATAATGCAATTAAGTCAACGAGGCATGTGTTTGTCCCAATTTATCTTAATAAATTGTTATAGTGCTGACACGTACTCGTATATGTTGTGTGTATACCGATTCTGTAAGTTCTGTAAGTGCGTGTTGGTAAACGGACTAGACGCGACTGCCAATATGTTCAAGGTGATCGCTGGTTCGTATCCCAGGACACACCTCTGACTTTTCGGAGTCATGTGAGTATTGATAGTCAACCGCCACGCACTAAAACGGTGAAGGAAAACATCATGAGAAAAAACCTGCATACCATAGCGATTTATAAAAAATCTATGGTATGCAAGTCCTCCAACCCATACTGGGCCAGCGTGGTGGACTGTATGGCCTAACCAATTTCAATCGTAAGATTGTAGAGGAAGCCCGTGCCCTGCAGTGAGACGTATATGGCTTGATGCAGATACCGATTCTGAATTCTGGTGACTTTACTTAACTCTGCTGTATAAGTTGACATAACCCAATTATTGTTATTCAATTAATTATTAAGAAAGAAAGAAAGAAAATTGATTTATTTATTATAAATAGTTTGTAAACTGCTCTGAATTGAACGAACTCTTGTATAATCATTTATCGATATGTATTGTAAATTTATTTTGAAAAGAGCAACGCTAGAGTTTTTTGTCCATTCTTCTCTGGTGAGGACAGCCTTGTGAACTGGGTAGTAAATAATTAAGAAAAAAGTGTCTGAATCTAAATAATGTATATTACGTATATTATTTAGATTTAGTATTATTTTAAGATTCAATTCAGAAAGAAAATATAACCAAATCGCTACCTCATCGGTATGATTTAAAGCCTGCGATTCGGATATAACCACAAGTCCTAAAACCAAGACAAACGGCACACGCGAAAATATCCAAACCACATCCCGATCTTGGGTGGCAATTAATTAAAATAAAGTGATGGCGCTCCAGGCAGGCTAATGCTTGTTGACAAATCGTCTAGGCCGACGAGGGTCAGCCGTCGCCTCGGGCCGTCTTAACGTGTATAATTTATTTAGATAACCCATTGAAATTACAGTGTGTCTAGGATGTATTACGTGGAATAAATTTGCTGGGTATGATTTGTGTTATCACATTTGGCAAAAAAGGATTATGTTGTCAAAGGTCTTATATTTTAGCAGCTCAGCAAAAAAAGTGGCATCTAGAGAGTCAGATAACTGATGACTTCTTCCATTAACGTCCATTTATCTGAGATCGAAGGCACAGGCTTTTCAAAATAGGAGTGAATAGAAAAAATAATACATTATGCAAATTATTATATCTTGCTTGTAATTTTACCGCTCAATCAAAATGCAATAACACTCATTGCTTCCGACAAACTTTCTGTAAAACTAGCTAATGGAAGTCAGCTCACTTCTACATTAGTCCAACGTAATTACAGCCTGATCCCACAACATTTCAATAACTACATAACAGTATATATAACTGACACCAAAGACGTCTTCCGCATGTACTCGTAAATTACAGATACAAATTATCGAGTTCAAAGTCAAAGACGATACTCCTTTGCATAAAGTATGTAATTGCGCGAATGAGCGGCACGCGTCGATTGGCGGAGCTTAGTGAAGATCGCAATAATCAGAGAGTTCACCCTTTCATCGATTTTAACTAAACACCGTTTAATACGATTCTAACGCTATATTTTGAGGCACTGAAAATTCAAGGGCTTTAAGGTATGAGAGAGTGAAGGATTTTCAAAAAGCCAAATCAGCTTCGAAGAAATAAAAATAGTTTTATAAAATCCTAGTTAACATCTTTTTGGCTATAGGAAGTCTACTACAGAACATAGACCTCTTCAAAGGATCTCTACAGCAAATTGTTGGAAGCGCCCGCATTCTGCTAATTGTTATAAAGTAAACTAGGACGTCATTCTACCTTGTAGGTGATGGTCCGATGTTTCGCAGCAACATATTATGGCAAACTACAGGCTAGTATCGTGCGAAGTCTATAGAGGCTTTAGTCAAGCCTAAGCCTTCTTTTTATTGCACTGAATGACGAGATTAGCATGCCGTTCGCCTGACGATAAGCGATACAACCGCCCCTTAACAGTAATGGTATATAGTATGGAGACAAAAAATACTCAAAATTTTTGATATCTGAGTAACAAGACCAGTATTAAATTATGGAGTAAATGCTATTACATTTATTGAATACTAGTTGTGCCCGCGACTTCGTCCGCATGGAGTTTAACAAAAAATTAATTCTTTTTTTTTAAATAAATGTAATTTAAAATTTTTAAATAAGCTTGAGCGTCTCCAAAATCTCTGTATCAGATTCATATTTGGGCTCCGCAAATATGACCATGTTTCTGAATTTCGTGCTAAGCTCAAGTGGTTACCCATCCGGTTTCGTCGGAATACTCTTATTCTTTCACTTCTGTATAATATTTTGTTTAATCCTCTCACGCCTTCTTATCTTAAAGATCGTTTCATCTTTCTCCATGATTCACATTTAAGATCCTTGAGGTCGTCGGAGAACATGAAACTGAGAATGCCCTTGCACTCCACAGTATTCATGGACAAATCATTTACTGTCCAAGCTGTCCGACTGTGGAACTCACATCCAGTTGAGTTGCGACGGGCGGAAACACTGTCGTCATTTAAAAGAAAGGTCAAACTACATTTCCTCTCACAACAAGATTGTAGCTGAGATAATTTGTCCATTCTTATTTTGGTATATTTTTAGGATAGGTATATAGTATGTTTATGTATATGTATGTATCTATGTATATATACTTATATATGTGTATATATGTATGTATTATTATTGTTATTATGTTATATTTTTTATTTTTAATTATTAATTGTAGATTATTATTACTTCATTTACACCTTAGACTGCCCTTTCTATCTCCTGTTACTATATCCATCCCATGGTTGCCTGTAAGAAATTACCTAGTGTGATAAGGCCGCCACTTGTACTATTATTTTTATTGTGTAATATCTTTTTAGTATTTCTGTACAGTGCAAAAAAGGATTAAATAAATAAATAATTTTCTAAAACAAATGTAGGCTACATTTGTTTTAGAAAATTAATTAAGTTACTCCTTATTATATCAGCTACCTGACAAAATAAAGTCCCGTCAAAATAGGTCCAGCTATTTCAGAGATTAGCCGGAACAAACAAACAGACAGACAGACAAGAAAAAACTAAGGTCATTTTCGTTATAGGTATCGTGTGTATAACGATATGTACTTGGAAATTTTTATTTATTTTCACTTTACAAACAGATACTTCAATTTTATTTATATGTATAGATTATTACGCCTAATTACTTCACTGAACGCTGCAATCTCTTAACTCACGTCGTCTTGCAACAAATTATTTACATTCTCTTAATCAAGTGGCTGGTGTGTACCTTCTGTAGGTACTCCGCTAATTGAGTTCTGTTTTGTGTATTTCGTACTAACAGATGTTTTGTTAATATATTCAACGTGAATTGAATTTAATAAGATTTGGACGTGCAAACATGTACTTTAGATTTGCATTTGGTTTGACCGTATAAGGATAAAAGAAGGAATTAAAAATTATCTTTGAATTAAAACTGAAAAGATATTTATAACAAGAGATATTTGAAAAGTGTTTTTCATATTTTTTTATTTGCATGCTTTGCAACCTCCGTGGCGTCGTTGGTTAAGAGAAAGACCATGTATTATCTATAGCACCAACTGTTTAAATATACGAGTAGGTTTAACTGGAGCGAGATAAAATGTTTATCATACTACGGGTCCGATTCTCGCACCGAAAGAAATTCCCTAATCAACAAATATTAATTTCGAGTCTGTTGTTTGTAGGACTAAAAATTTTCTTTCTGTTTTTTTTTCGCGACGAATGGCGAGGTTTACCGGCCATTCGCCCGATGCTAAGCGAAACGACTACTCATGGACAGAAGCAAAATCAAACAACACCGTGTATTAAAAAGCAATACTTTGCATTCCACTGATATCGCCATCCTAAGACATGTATGAAGAGTTATCCTTACTTATCATTTATGAGTAATGCATAAAAAATCCTTAATTAAAAATGTTACATCTACGATCCTTTACAATTGTGTGACCAGCTTCCTCAATTCCCCTCTTAAAAAATCAGTTTATAAAGAGAATTAAAGAAGCGTCAGTGGAAATCAGCTGGAAGTAATCCACCCATTACTGGAATTGCAATGAGTCTAATGGTTAAGGCAAATGCTAGCCGTTCTGCAGTAGGAACTTTAATAAATTTCACTCCTTACTTAGATTGTTCGAGATCTTCTGTTTTGATTACGTGGTCAAATTAAATGCTCATATTCTTTTTCATTTCTATGACTATGTTTAGTTTTATGGTGTTTAAGATATACAATAAGTCTATGAAAAATTATTGAATGTAGGTCTATCATATTTGGGAAGTCGCCTACCTAGGTACTACCACACTGTCTATTTCTCTCGTCAAACATCCATCTATCCATAAATAAAACATGCATATACTTATTTTAAGGGTAGTCTTGGGATGGCTCTGCAGACCATATATTTCTTCCAAAGACTACCAGTAGACCGTGGACCAATGGTTGAAAATCACTGTACAAATAGGTCTGACCCAACATTCCAACTCCATAAATCAGATAGCAACACCCACATTAATGAATATACGATGTCACATTAAACTCAAACGGTTAAAATATTATCAAACAAGTCGTGAATTATGAACGGTGCGTAATCCTGGAATAAATTCACCCACAAATTAAATGTTAGGATATACAGGATTATGCGGAAATTGTATGCGGAATACCTGTTAATAGGAAAATTCATGACGTGTTACGATAAACCAGGATTTAGTGGTTGAAATGTGTAATTTCAGGAATTTTAGTGTGTCGTTTTTATAACCCGACTTTATCCGGGTGCAACAGTTTATATATTTTCAAGCTATTGCATAGCTTCTAACGCGGGCTTTGAGCGTGGAGACCAAATCCAGAAATTCCGTAACGAAAATAACCTAAGGCCGACCGAAATTTAAATTCAATATTTTTATTTTGATTCAAATAGGTGCCAGTACCTACTTTTAAATTTAATATTTTTATTTTGATCCAAATATGTGCTAGTACTTTTAAATGCGTATGCGCGAATTGCAAAGCTATTGCGTGATTAATTGTAATCTAACCTCTTTCTTTTATGAGTGAGTGTGAATAAACTCATCCAATATTATTTTACATAAATTCGCTTATTATTACTACTTGGAGACATCATCATCATCATCATCATATCAGCCACAGGAAGTCCACTGCTGAACATAGGCCTCCCCCAATGATCTCCACAATGACCTGTTGGAAGCGGCCTGCATCCAGCGACTTCCTGCGACCTTAGTCAGATCGTCCGTCCACCTTGTAGGCGGGCGTCCAACACTTCGCTTGCCTGTACGTGGCCTCCACTCGAGAACCTTTCGGCCCCAACGGCCATCGGTTCTACGAGCTATGTGCCCGGCCCACTGCCACTTTAACTTGCCAATCCTATGGGCTATGTCGGTAACCTTGGTTCTCCTACGGATCTCCTCATTTCTGATTCGATCTCGTAGGGAAACACCGAGCATAGCCCGCTCCATGGCTCGTTGAGTGACTTTGAGCCTTTTAATGAGCCCACAGTGAGAGGCCACGTCTCGGTGCCGTATGTCATCACTGGTAACACACAACTATCGAAGACTTTCGATTTTAGGCACTGAGGTATTTTGAACTAGAAGACGTCGCGAAGTTTCCCGAACGCTGCCCAACCGAGTTGGATTCGCCGATTGACCTCTCTCTCGAAGTTGGACCTGCCTAACCGGACCACTTGTCCTAAATAGACATATTCGTCTACAACTTCGAGAGTTGAGCCCCCAACTCCAATGGGGGTGGGCACAACATGGATATTCGACATGATCTTCGTTTTATCCATGTTCATTTTATGACCCACCTGTTGGAGACATAGTATGGCTAAAAATATATCATATTCTTAATTATAGCAAGGTCGAAAATTAATCAACCAATACATTTGTGTTTTAATATGGTAGACTGCTTCGATCAAATATACACCAGATACACAGTTCCCTGTAAATGTTCTGTTAAAAAGTGGCACCGATGCATGATGATGAAACAAAAAAAGTAAATAAAAAGATCACATATTCTAAATATATTAACACAAATTTCACCTTATTCCTGGAGCTTAAAGTAGCTTTTTACATAATATTGTCTAAAGTTCTGCGACGTTTTAGAAGCAAGGGTCGGTGCGTGACTGAAGGCGAAAGAGTGCTTAAAGCACTCTTTTGTGGTGCCATTTTCTAAGCGCTCATGTTGTATCTAGTGTATATTTGATCGAAGGGTAGACTGTATTTATATTTGGATACTATAATTTACAGGCTCATCTACTTTACTGGTGGTAGGGCTCTCATATGTGAGAGATTGCCTGAGTAGCTACCACCGCAATTCCTATTTCACCCGCTAAACAGCGGTGTAAATGCATTGTTGTGTTCCGATTTAAAGGACATTGTAGCTAGAGTAATAACTATTTAGACTTAACATATTATGTCTTCAGGAAGCGAGCGCAGTGTAATGCTCGGCATTGATTTGTACTTCATGGAGTTGTCCGGTTTTGCTACTGACTATGAGCTGTCGTATCGCTAACCATCAAGCGAATAGCACGAAAGCCTCGCCATTCATAGCATAAAATAAAAATAAGATAATTAAATATAGAATTCCGAAATCCCGCTACCCACATAGCGGGAGTTAAATTTTTGTCTCTGTATATGATGACTACAATTTATCCCTCCCTTCTCTTATCTCCATCCAAAGGTTCCCCGTAAGAGATTGTGTAGTGCAATAAGGCCTTATTACGTAAAAACAATGGGCGGCCGCCCATTGTTTTTACTTTAAATATAGCTGCAATTGTTTTGTTTTTCTTTTGGTGTATATACTATAGTATGTACAATAAATATAAATAAATAAATAAGCGTACAATTACACCATACAGCTTACTTATTGAAAAAGAACCATTTAAACCAATTCCTCTCATAAAATAAATCCTATTAAACACGTATAAACACTCCATTTAATTAAACAAACTGAATTTTTCGCACGACGTTTGTTTCCATTAGCGAAATGTCCACGGAACGAATGCGCGATCACCACATGCGAACGACAAATTACCTATTCTATCTGTCATCTTATACCGGGAATACGTTTCGGGTTCCGTGGGAGAGGTTTAAAAAAAGGTTTTATCACTATTATTTACGGATTTTATCGTGGATTTAGTAAATACATTCTTAATTTCCCGACGTTTCGATATCTTTATAGCTTTCGTGGTCATTAATCATATTCATCTTATTTCTATAAGTAACATTAAATTTAAGAGACTATTATGATATGGTTTTATTAGAGAAGGAAATTTTTTTTAACAACATATCCTTAAATTGTGGAGATTGTTTTTTTATTCTACATAAACATAATTGAGGGTTAAATTGACAGCCAGAACTTTAGAGTTACTTTATTTTTAATGAAATAAAGCTATTATCTACGGATTTTATGGCGAATTTGGTTCAATTTTTATATTTTATAGCTTCCCGATGTTGCGATTACTTTACACAGCTTTTGTGGTCACAGGGCGGTCTCCTAATTATGAAGTCTAAGAAACCAATAACTATATTTCCTATATCCAGAACCGTTTCCCGTACAACCATTTCACTCTTCCCCGTCTCGCACCTTATGTTTTCTCGAAACATTTTTCTTGATCGTGTGATTGATGCACAGTTGATGTGGCGTCGACTAATGCCTGCCTGGAAGATTGATAAGTCCCAAAAGGATTGGGGACTTGTTCCTGATCCTTATTTGAAAGCGTCACTCCGCGTGCTATTTGATGAATAGGAATTTAAATGTTTTCTTTAATGGCTGTTTTGAGGTTTTCATGTATTGATCTCGCGTTTGGATTTCTTGGGTTGGGGTTTGCTGGAGTTATCCTGGGTTGTAGGGTCGTTTTATTTCGATAGTGTTTTTTTCTGTTTTTATTTTTATTTTTTATTTAGCTGTCCACAGATTACTGTGTGAAATTAATAAAAATAGTTTGTTAAAAATTATAGAAAGAATGCTCAATCAGAGTTAAGTTTACGCGGTTGGGATTTTAATTAAAAAAAAAATATTTATTTAATAAAAATACAATGTTATTTCAATGAAAGCTAATACAAGACTAATCCAAAAAATAATAAATCAATAATTAATAAAAATGATGCGTCGGCAATAGACTGATGACTCGATGACTCAAGTAGGTTGCAACGTCGGCGTATAGGGGTTGCTATGCCGTGGTAACTCCTCCCTCCTTAAGACGGAAGCAGGGGCTGCTTCCGGTAGCGTCCTCGCTACCTTTGGTTTTCGTGCACTCCTTATTGCTATTGTCTTGCAGGTGTTTCGCGGACTTCCATTTATAAATCTTCCAAATCACCGCTACTATCAATAGGGCATACAGCAGCAGCGTAGTCCAACTGGGTGTTGCGGCTATTAGAGGCCAGTCCACGTCGTTGCTTGCAGAGATGTCCTTCGCTCGGTTTATAAGTCCATGTATGTTGTCTAAGGATATATCCTGTAGTTCTAGTTCCAATTTTATGGTTCCGTTTATTACTGGTTGTTCCTTAGGCAAAGGGATGATTTCACTGGAGATTATTGTGGTGGTATGTGATATGAGCGTTGTGTTCATGAGGTATATCTTGCAATCTTCTGTTAGCGAGATTAGGACGACTCCGGATGCTCGGCTGTATTCAGTCTTCGAATTGCATTCCGATCTAATAATTTGTTCTTCTTTCAGGATCACCAACCAGCTGCTTTCTCCAATCTTCTGTATTTTGCCGTCGGCGAGGTTCATCTTGGCACGCGTACATTGTGGTGATTTGTGTTGCACGAGGGACACGATGCAGTCTTTGGTGTTATCTGTTTTCTTCGTTTCCAGGGTTTTGCAGAGTTGTATCCCGTCGCTCAGCAGGGCGCAGGTGTTGTCCAGGTAAGTATACTCATCGTTACCAAGTGCAAGGTATTTGGATTTTGGAATAATGGTAAGATTATTTTTATCAGGAATGGAATAAAGGTGGATAAGATCATATATTTTGGAAGAGACTGATGGTATTTCTAAGATAAAGTTAATTGAATGTGCTGTACTATACGCTTTTACTGCAATTGATTTTTCTATTATGTGTATATTATTAATATTTATTTCAGCTACTGGTCTAAGGGTATATAGTCTATGTAACTTATTTAATTCGATTATAAGGTTTTGAGTGCCAATAATACTGGGATGCATAGTACCTAATCGAGCAAACGTCATTGCATCTTCTAAAATCATTAATTTATCTAATATTATTTGTAGACTAAAATCTATTTGAATATATATATCTAAATAATGTAAATGATTCTTAACACTATCACTATCTCTAGTAAGGTTCGTGAGAACTTGGGCCAAATATTTCTGATTCTCATCTAATTTACCTAACTGATTACTAAACTCATCTATGGTGTTTTCTGCTATTATTAAGGACCTTTTCTGAGAATTTTGCATATTATTAATTTTATTTTTTATACTTGCTATATCATTTTCGAATTTAATAGCATCTTCATTTATGGTGGAGTAACAAGATTCGGTATCAGAGAGTGTTCGAGATGCAAATGCTACGGGTTTATCGGAACCTACTATGCCTTGCGAAAGCACGGCGCCTAAAGCGATATCTGATGCATCTGTTGTTAAAATAAAAGGTTCGTCAAAATTCGGATATTGTAGGATTGGAGCATTGGTAAGGATCTGTTTGCATTTATTGAAAGCTTCTACAAAGGATGGGGAATGGACTACTTTATGGTGTTTTTTAAGGCAAACTGTCATAGGCTTGGTCAATTTTGCGAAATCTTTTATGAACTTCCTATAGTAGCCTACAAGTCCTAGGAAAGATTTTATATCCTTTTGAGTACTCGGTAATGGGAAGTTAAAAACAGCTTTAATTTTGTCCTTATTCGGTTTTAGTCCTTCGTCTGTTAGTTCGTGTCCAAGAAAATTAACATGCTTTTGTATAAATTCAGATTTATCTAATTGTATTTTCAGATTATGAGTTCTAAACCTATCGAAAACCTGTTTTAATTTTTCAATATGTTGTTGTAAACTGGTTGATATTATAACTACGTCATCAAGGTATGTATAGACATTATCAATTCCTCTAAGTATATGGTCCATTAGGCGTTGGAAAGTGCTTGGGGCATTTTTCAAACCAAAGGGCATTCTCAGAAACTCATAATGTCCTCTTTCGGTCGTGAATGCTGTTTTCTCGACATCATTGGGGTGCATTTCGACCTGATGGTAACCACTTGCTAAATCAAGGGTGGTAAAATATTGTGCACGACCTAATCTATCTAGGATATCGTGAATATTGGGCAAGGGGTATTTGTCCTCTATTATACGCTCGTTTAAACGTCTATAGTCAATTACCAGTCTCCATTTGACCTTTCCAGAGGCATCGGGCTTTTTAGGCACAATATGCACGGGACAGGACCAAGGGGTTATGCTTTCTCTGATAATACCTTGCTCTAATAATTTATCTACTTGTTTGCGAATCTCGTTACGCTGATGTGGGGCTTGTCGATAACTACGTACGAATATAGGAGTATTGTCAGTAAGTCTAAGTTCGTGTTTCACTGCGTGTGTAAAGGTAAGTGGTATATTTTCTGAATAAAATAAGTCTCTATACTGATAACATAGTCTAGTAATTTCGCGCTTTTCTTCTTCATTCATATGTTCGGTACGTATTTTCTTAAGATTCTCACAAAGTTCCTGATCTAAATTATTTATCTGTATATTATTTAATTTATGTTTATTTTCTGTTTCAGGTTTCCTGTATTCGTCCAGTGTTATTAGCGATTGGTTCGGTATATATTTCTTTTCGTCGCTAAAATTAATAATAGATGTTTTAAATGAACCGTTAGTTACTCTAATTATAGCTGCGGGGGAAAATAAACGGTCTGACCAATAAAAGTCATCGTGAAGGTATTCACCGTCTGTATAGTGTGTTTTAACAGTGATAACCTTTTCGCATTTAGGTTCGACTTTAATCTTTTGTACAGGATAACTGAAATAGATAGGTATGTCGGCATTAGACGTACGTAAGACACTATTGTTAAGATCAACACTACATTGTAATAACTTTAATAGATCACATCCTATTAAACCGGTATATTTTGGATCTACATCGAAAATAAGAAATTTATGCGTTAAGTTAGTGTTAAACGCGGATGGTAAGGGTAAGTATGCGACATGTTCGTGTCGGGATGTACCGTGAGCTGTAACTACTTGAAATGGTTCTATTGCTACGCAGGTTTCTAAAGGTGTGCCAAAAATAACATTGGATGCTATGGAAGACCTACTAGCGCCTGTATCTATTAAAAATTTTCCGCCAAATTCTGGTAATATAATATATGGTAAATGATCTATATACTGAAAATTAATTTTTACTATGTCTGGTTTTGGTGTTCCTCCCCCAAAATAAAATCCTGATCGTAACCTACCTTTGTATCGTCGTTACACGGCTCCGGATCTGCTATGTCGTTTTATCCTGCTCATAATCATAGCACTCACCTTCGTTGTAATAAGGTTGCATTTGCTCTAGATGACTGGGCGTATAGAAGAGCTCCTGAGTTGCAAATTGAGGTGGCGCGGGTTTGTTAACTGATCGCATTGTGACGTCAGAGACACGTTGGGGTGGATTAACCTGCTGCTTAGGCATATTTTGCTGGGTTCTATAAGTACCACTGTTGTTCCTGGAAATATTAGACCTAAAGTTACCTGATGCTGGTTTACTGCTCCATGGTTTTCCAAACTGCGGATGCTGCTTAGGTAAAATATTCTGTTGTGGAATAAAGTGACTTGAGTCAAAACTAGTAGAGGGATTATTATTTGGAAGCGGCTTCGGAGTACTACTTATAAAGTTACGGAATTGGCTATTACTGCTATCATTAAATTTCGACAATTCCTTTGATCTAGCCTGCGATGTAGAAGGGTTGTTATATGAGGTTGTTCTATTATAAGCGAGCCTACTCTCCTCTTGTCTAGCAGCTATTATTGCTAGCTCAAGTGTTTCTGGCCTAGCTATCCTAACGCATATAGAGGTTTGGAAATCGAGTTGGTTGATATATTGTTCGATAGCCATTTTCTCGTAATAAGCTTTATCAGTATGTTCGCCTATAGAATATAATATATCTAGAAGGTCTCGTAAACGTTTGCCAAACGTTTCCGCGTCCTCGTTACGTTGTTTCCGAGTACGTGTTAACTCCTGCATAACTTGTATTTCGTTACGCGGTTCCCTAAGTCGCCCGATCAAGGAGTGTTTTATTGACTCCCAGCTACATAAATCGTCATCATATGCTATAGCGTCTATGGCTGTACCGCATAATCTACTTTTAATTAAACAAATTAATGCCGGATGTTTGCGATCGGCTACTTCTAATAATCCTAGTAAATTTTCTACTTCTCTAATATAATAGTTAAGTCTTTTAGGGTTCCCGTCATATTTGGGCATTAAGTCGGTAAGTAATTTAAAATGAGCATTATCGCAATCTTTTAGAGACATTTTCGCTAAACTCTTAAACAAACTAATAAAACAATAGGGAGTAAAATTACACTTCAATGGAATGCGCTCGCGCTCGAGTTTACGTTATTCTACGTATATAGTGATTGAGTAATTAGTATGGAATGCCTAACGCAATTCTAGCTTATAGACAGACACACACAATATAGGAAATAGGATAAACTAATAGTAACACAGGAAATAGAGCAAGGAGCACTTGAATGGTACGAGAGTACTTACCAGACCGCTCTCTGCATCGCCTGTGGAGTCTTGTCAGCAACAACGGCTTCTCTATTTCTTCAGAGTCTCCGCCCGACCGCGCGTAGGTTCTTTCGGATCGCAAGGGTACGATTTGAGAACCATCACAGCTTATTCTCAAAGAGATGTATTCGAGATAAGCGTGCCGCGATCCTACCGACTGCGCCAGTTAAGTTTACGCGGTCGGGATTTTAATTAAAAAAAAATATTTATTTAATAAAAATACAATGTTATTTCAATGAAAGCTAATACAAGACTAATCCAAAAAATAATAAATCAATAATTAATAAAAATGATGCGTCGGCAATAGACTGATGACTCGATGACTCAAGTAGGTTGCAACGTCGGCGTATAGGGGTTGCTATGCCGTGGTAACTCATGTACTTTTAATATTATGTTTTTGTGTTTTTTCTAGTAGGTATAAAATATATTTTCTGATATGCATTGCAATACAAGTAGAGAATCCATCAACTAAAGGATTGTTAAAATCCGGATACACATCCAAAAACAACACACTTGAGTGGACCCTCTCTCTCCTATCGTCAACAATACTTTACAATAATAAACATTTATGTTTACTTTAAAATATTATTCTTATTTGTTAAATGTTTTCGTGGAACACATAAAAGCTAAAGGGCCGTAGATTTCCATTTGGCCTTAAACGTACGTATGGCAAATAAAGTTTTTCATTAACGTATTATATTTACGAATGCGGCGGGACGTAACTTTTTATCCCCTCGTTCATAATTTATGGTAAACATTTTGTTTCATTTCTGTATATGTGACGAAATTGTGAACTTGTCTGTGTTATTTGTTATTTGGTATACTTTAAGCAGGAATTGTACGAGGAAATGTTTCTCATGAAATGAGGATCCCCATTCATAGTATCGGTAAAAAATATCTTTGATCCCAATATTGCTTAAAATTCTTTCATCCATCCATCAGCCAAAGGAAGTCCACTGCTGAACATAGGCCTCCCCCAATGATTTCCACAGAGACCTGTTGGAGGCAGCCTGCATCCAGCGACGTCCCGCGACCTTTACCAGGTCGTCTGACCATCTTGTCCGTCATGGATGTCCTACGCTGCGCTTTCCGCTAAGTGTAAAATACTGGTAAAATTCTTTAAAGTATTTTTTATGGTTTATCCTTAAACGTTTTTCTGTTCTATCCCGAGCGACAGATTTTTATAAAATAAAGTTATTATCATCACATTTTACATTTTGTTCACAGAGCCGAAGACAAATATATTTTTTATTGGACTTCTAGTTTATTTCTCCAAGAATTCCAGACTTTGATCGCAATTATTTTTTTATGTAGAGAAAATATATATTTTTCCAGAGACAATGATACTAAATCTCATAGTAAAATAGGTATTCCGCTATCAATGGTTAATTTTTAAACTCTTTTATAGCACTGAATGGTGGGTCTTTGCGGTGGTACCTACCCAGGCGGCCTTTTACATATCAGAGAATTACCACCAGTACTCTGGCTACAATGTTCTTTAAACCGGAACACAATCTAATATATTGATCACAGTCTAATATATTGATATCGTTGAAATGCATGGCCAATTGTTCATATTTACGTATATAGCGATGAACAAATTTAAGTGTAATTACTATAGCCGAAAGTGCTCTTTTCTTGCCTTAAGGTAATTAAACATTTAAATAAACAAACCCACACTCCTTTACTAGTGTATATAAATCCGGACCACACGGATGTTCATATTTCAAGCTGTACGCAGACAATCTTCGACCTAAAGCGTTCATGGGCGATATCGTCCAGGCTTTTATCTAGATTGCCCCACTCCGGGCCTGGGCCAGCCAATTACTCCTAATTTTATTGTGAATAATTGAAGCGGTCAGGCGAGATTGTGGACTTGTGGCTTGAGTTTACTAGATGGAGTAAGTTAGTTGTAAGTTGGAGGATTTATATAATTTTAGTTTTAATTTAGCCTTTCGTAGACAGTTAAGACTAAAATAGTATTATAATGAGGAATTATGTGATTGTTTGTTTGAATTGAATAGGCTCTAAAAGTACTGGACTAATTTATACCAATAGGAGTACAGTATATACTGGGTATCTCAAGACTGCTAACGAAAACGGAGCTGGGTGGTAGTTTTAGTGGCTACAAACACAATGCAACTAAAAATTTCGCATAGAAACACGATAATTGTTTTTTATGATATTTTAAATATCGTCATTTTTGGGTGCTCAATCCATAGTTTTTGATAAAATAATAATTTAAACTCTTTTATACCTTAGAGCATTTACAAATAAAAGGGTATATACTATTATTTTAGGAAAAAATGTATTTACCAACCAAATATGACTGTAAGAAAACAGAACACAAAAAAATGACACTTTTTGCAACTTTTTCTGTTGCATTGTGTCTGAAGTCGCTTAAACTACCACCCGGCTTCGTTTTCGGTAGCAGTCTTGATATACCCTGTATATAGGCTATCATAGTCAGAGTGGTATGACGTCTGTCTCATAGGACACCTTCAGTTCTACTGTTTTATTTTCTCAATCTTAGTTATTTCATCCGATGTTTAGCATTCAACATTGTTAGATCATTAGTTCTCATATCGAACTTGACGACATCAAACTAACGACTTTTGAAAATTTTTCAATGGGTTCTATAAAATAAATAAATAAATACACATAAAAGTTAAGTCACATTAGGATCAATTAAGTCCTGGAGCGTGGGTTTCAGAAGCTACGAGAGATTTTTTCGGTCTTCAAACACCCACACCCGTGATAAATACTTGTTGACCACACAAACAACTGTCTCACAGCAGGGATCGAACCCACAGCTTCTCGATTACAGCCGGCGTCTAACCAACTGCGCCACGGAGGCTGCCAATAAAGTTGTAGTATTATAATATTTCTAGTGTTCTTTTCCATATTTTCTATATCTCTGTATTTAATAATCTCTAAAAGTGTTAATATAAGAGATATTTCCCCAAAGGGTACATAAGTAAGATATAAATGAAAAGGTTCACCTTCCACTGAAGTGTAAAAGCTTATTACCTGCTCAGCCAAATAAATCATGATTTTACAATTTTTAAAGTAATCATGAAACTATTTATTATTTGTTCATTCATTTATAAAGAGTTTGAATACTACGAGTAAATGAGCAATTTTGTGTTCTTTATTAGTGCAAACTTTACTGGATTCTGTAACACATTCTTCTGTTAACTACATGTGATATTTTCTGTTTGTTTCCCAAATAATAATAAAAAAATAAAATGGCTATTTTCTTGGTAAGACTGATCTCTTTCGGACTATTCGAGGAGAGCAATAAAAACTTTTGTATTAGTATACTAGTATATACTAGTAGTATAGTAGCTAGGGAATGCGATGATAATTTATATGATAGGAAAGTAGAAAACATTAGGTATAGAAATATGTTCAAGGCCGAATATAAGCGGCACAGGGTGATCCAAGAAATTGTGTACCACTTACCTGATTTTGCATCTTGGTTTTCGGCGGTGACTACTCAGTCTTATAAAATGCCCCATGTCTACTGGGACCCTACTATATTAATCCGAAACGAAGTTCGAAACTTCGGACGATCGAAGTTTATATACGATACGAATGTATCTACTCTGTGCAAGTTCGAATTTGTATAACGTACATCGTAACCATAAGTCTATGGCCACGACCATAAGTCAATAACGACCATAAGTATATGTAGGTACATTCGTATCGTATATAAACTTCCATCATCCGAAGTTTCGAACTACGTTTCGGATCAATATAGTAGGGCCCCTAATTACGCTTTATTAGATTTATTAGAAAATCATAGCAACACCTGCATTTTCAAACTATTGCTTTTTCTAACCACCATCACCTATTCGTCACTTTTTATTCAGCCACTTGAAAAATTCACTATTGTTCTAATTGGCTCCAGTGAACCACGTCTTAAGTTCGTTACGATCAGGATAACCGGCCATTAGCTCAAGTGTCATTGCATTTCCTGGGAAGCTCTCGAGTCACTGGGTTAATATTCCTGTCTGGCATTGAGCAATGTGATGTAATACTGCAATGTTCGTGTAATTCTTGGAGATGATAGTGAAAATTTAATTTAATTTAATTTTAAACTTAATGATAATTAATGATCGTTAACTTTTCTTACCCTAGGGTGTCACGGTGGTCTATTTTATTTGGTTTCAACAGGTGGCATAATTGTATCAAATATCATGGGACTGCCGTCTGATGCCATTCGATACTCTGGCTGGATGGCATTTGCGCGTACCATCAGGCGTAGTGCAGTCATCATGCCAGGCCAGTATAAAAAAAAATTACAATTGGTTTACACCCATTACAACACGTAAAGAAAGAACTGGTGCGTATACGAACCCAGAGACAGGATGTATAAGATAAGATTTTAAATAATATAACTCGTTATTGCTGCAAAAGTAAATAACACTACCGTACCCACAATCATATCTCGACAGTACTGGTGGTAGGTCTCGTATATGTGAGAGGCTGCCTGGGTAGTTGCCACCGTAATGTCTAATTCACAAACCAAACAGCAGCGTGAATTCACTGTTGTTTTTCGGTTTGAAGGATATTGTAGCCAGATTAAGTACTCGAAATATTGAGACTAAACATCTTGTCTCAGGATGGCGAGCATAGGGGAATGCAAAGCATTGCTTTATGATTCACGTTGTTGTTTAGTTTTGCAAATCATGCATATTTTTTCGGCATTCATTGCAATAAAAAATAAAAATACGCATATTATTCTATTATTTTAAGTTTATACATCATAGAATCCGTATCAGCAATACGTATATTTTAATCCTCTAAATATGTCGCACTGATCCAAGCCCTCAATATTGTTAATTAAATGTTCCAACAACTTTAAAATAACTGAAGTGTAAAACAGCAACTCGGCAACATTTCCTGTAAATAAAGCAACTTCCACATCATTCCGGTTTAAACAGAAACGAGGATAAATCCATTAGCATAATATTAAGCTCTCGTATTTAAAAGACTGTATTCATTTTTAATTATTTTCTGCATAGTAATGACTTTCGGGAAGTTGGTGTTCCGTTGTAAATGATTATTGGCTTTTAATAACTTATGCTTGGGTATGTTCACGCTTCGTTGTTTGTGTGGTATATACAGAGCTCATTTTCATAGTATAATAGCTGTAGTTTTACTACGTAGTGTACCGTCTATATGTACCGTCGGGCATGATTATTATTAACATACTATGAGGGTAAAATTATTTATTACTTGCCATCTTTTATTATATTATATTGATCTTAAATCATCATTTTAATGGCTATGCGTATGAGCGGTAAGCCGTAAGATCCTGTATAGGGTTCCTCGATCGGGCTATCTCCTTTGTAATTCATAAACCATTTGTGTGAACGAGGATAGAACAAACTAGTTATGGCTCCCGTTCTGAAAGCCTTGGTGGAGGGGGAAGTCAGCGGCCTTCCAGCTCGGCGTGCATATGTTAATACCAAGCTAAGTCTTTAACACTAAAACCCTACGGCAAACGGACCAAAACCCCTCGATGGCACTCTTCGCGCAGGGTGATTGCGGTCCTTGCTAACAAGATTCGCTCGGTACTATTCCAAAGCCACCCTATGCGATTTGGAGACCTATGGTCTCG
Organism: Hyles vespertilio; assembly: GCA_009982885.2. Classification (NCBI taxonomy): domain Eukaryota; kingdom Metazoa; phylum Arthropoda; class Insecta; order Lepidoptera; family Sphingidae; genus Hyles; species Hyles vespertilio. The sequence continues at coordinate 16,877,057 of CM042824.1, read as the reverse complement.
CCTTTCTTAGGGAGGATATATCGCGTATATGCGTTCATTAGCCTTTTTTTCAGGCGTTCACCGATATCACTTTCGGTGAGGCATTCTAAGTGCATAGTGATCTCAAAGGCCCCATTTAGACGCCTTCTATGACACACCCTTACCACCGATCATGTGGTATTTGTTAATCAAACAATAATTTAGTCGGAATTAGACAAATCTATGAAACAATGGATGTCAGAAAAGCAGTTAAAATTTTTTGAAGAATTACATTGCGCTTACCCTACGTTGGTGTATAACAAAGGATAAATGGCAAAGAAAATATAAGAGTTCAGTTACGTTATCACCTTTCATCTTCTATTTACAATTGGAAAAGCGTATTACTATTTCTACAAATATCAATTAGTTTTCGATGTTACAGCTTTTAGCTAAGCGTACAAAATCGGCAGCAAATTGTTGAGCGTTGTTTTATTTACACTCGCTCGGTGATTTTAATTTGCAAAAAAATAAAATGACGCGTCAGGCATTCGTGCTCAGCCCGCCGTGTTTGAGTTTTGTTTACTGCACAAGCCAATTTTCAAATACTAGATATTGTTCGCTAGTCGATGCCTATGTCTGATTTATCTTTTCACTAGTGCATTTTACTGGAGTTTTATTTGATTGATATTTCGGTCTGTTTGGTTATACCGGGTATCTCAAGACTGCTACCGAAAACGAAGCCGGGTGGTAGTTTTAGTGATTACAAACACAATGCAACTAAAAATTTCGCAAAGAAACGCGATAATTATTTTTTATGATTTTTTAAATATCGTCATTTTTGGGTGGTAAATCCATAGTTTTTGCTAAAATAATAATTTAAACTCTTTTATACCTTAGATTATTTAAAAATAAAAGGGTATACACTATTATTTTAGGGAAAAATGTATTTACCACCCAAATATGGTCATAGGAAAAAAAAAATAAAAAAAGTTGCCGCTTTTTTTTGCAACTTTTTCTATTGCATTGTGTCTGAAGTCGCTTAAACTACCACCCGGCTTCGTTTTCGGTAGCAGTCTTGATATACCCTGTATTTTATTGAAAATTAAAGGTTTGGCTAAAGCGCAAACGGATTAAGTAATGGAATGAATTGACGCCCTCTATGTACATCTGCTACGTTTGGATTGTAGGTGTATGCCATCCTCCCGAAAAGGGAAGAGAAAAGAAATCAAAAGATGTATGATAATATTTCCTTCTTTCTCTTTCTCTCTCTTTAACTCTAGGAAGACCACTGAATAAATCAGGCATCCTCAAATGATGAACTTTCATCTGTTAACATTTGCTTATAGACAATTACTAGCAACATTTTAACTAATCCTAATGAAAGGCAGCGCTTATTCCCGCATCAGTGTAAAGAGTAATAAATACAGTTCAGAAAATTCGTTAGTGATAGCGCCCGAGCGCAGAAGTCCCTCGGGAGGACATAACTCAGACTATCAAACTATTATGGCCATTGTTGCGGTTTGATTACGTTTGTCTCGATAGGTTACTCCTCTTTGCATAAAACAATTTAATTTAGATGCATTTCTTGTTTTACCTTCCGCTATGACTTATAGAAGTGGTATATATTTTCAGGGTGATGCAGATAGATTTTTGATTCAACCTGGATCATTTAATTAATCGTCAAATTTTTCCGTCTTTTAATTTTTATTGTTTATGCTCGAAGACCTCAATCGAGTCTCCCAACAGGTGGGTCTTAAAATGAACATGGACAAAACGAAGATCATGTCAAATGTCCATGTTGTGCCCACCCCCATCGGTGTTGGGGGCTCGACTCTTGAAGTTGTTGACGAATATGTCTATTTAAGACAAGTGGTCCGGTTAGGCAGGTCCAACTTCGAGAGAGAGGTCAATCGTCGAATCCAACTCGGTTGGGCAGCGTTCGGGAAACTACGCGACGTCTTCTTGTCCAAAATACCTCAGTGCCTTAAATCGAAAGTCTTCGATAGTTGTGTGTTGCCAGTGATGACTTACGGCACCGAGACGTGGCCTCTCACTATGGGCCTTATTAGGAAGCTCAAAGTCACTCAACGAGCTATGGAGAGGGCTATGCTCGGGGTTTCCCTACGAGATCGAATCAGAAATGAGGAGATCCGTAGGAGAACTAAAATAACCGATATAGCCCACCGGATTAGCAAGTTGAAGTGGCAATGGGTAGGGCACATAGCGCGGAGATCTGATGACCGATGGGGTCGGAAAGTGCTCGAATGGAGGCCACGTAGCGGAAAGCGCAGCGTAGGACGTCCACCCACAAGATGGTCCGACGACCTGGTAAAGGTCGCGGGACGTCGCTGGATGCAGGCTGCCTCCAACAGGTCTCTGTGGAAATCATTGGGGGAGGCCTCTGTTCAGCAGTGGACTTCTTTTGGCTGATGGATAATGGATGGATGCACCTACATCTTCTTATATCGGCATCACCTCAGGTTTGACTGTAAGAGAATGGCCTCAGGCATTATGTTCACCTATACAATGTATTTGTATGACGTGTAAACAAATTAATTAATATTAACAAAATATACTGTTCCCTGAGGTGGAAACATCGTGAGAATATAAGTAAATCGATTTCTTAAATCAACAATTATTCACAAAAAAAGTTTTTAAAGTCTCCTAACTTGATTTAGGTGGTTGGCGTAACGTGGCCCAGAGACTCAGGTGGTTTTCCACGAGAAATATTTCTGGAAAATGTATTCAAACCACAATGTTAAAAAATCATCGCCCACAAGACAAATAAGGGCAAATAAAACATTCTTCATAAATACATACATCACTGAACTCTGAAAGTGGGTTAACTAACTCAATCCTCGTTAAAACCAAACCTCATCATACTCGTAAGTAGAATGCAACATTGACGCAACAAACATTAATTTAGCAAAATAAAGCAACGACTCGTCGCCATTAAGTTCAGCGCACACTACGTCATCGCGGCTTCCCATCACTGGCGACGCAAAGAATATAAGAAATGTAGAACTGACAGTACTTACAATTTTGTATTGAACGTCTCTGTATCTTCAGCCACAGCGTAGTGGTGAAGATAGACTGTCTGTAACCACAACTAGATAAACTGTCCGACTTATGGCGACTGTCCGTTCACCTTTATGCGGGCTCGGGGTTTCTTCTAAAGTGCGAAGCATCTACTCGAGGATGTTTTGGTCTCAGGTCAAAAGATAAATCTGATTTTTGCTGGACTGATTTACACGAAATTAATCACCCCAAACTAGTAACTTCGATGTTCAGAACTATGTGTTCTGATTCGCTTCTTTAATTTAGTTATTGACATATAAAATTTGCATCAATTATGTCTTTCCACTTCTCGTCCTACATATGTCTGTTTTGCCCTTATATTGTAACAAATCGACATTCTAAATATCAAAGAAGTATCTAATCGGTGACATTACCTCAACTAGATTTATGTATTACTACGATAAGGATCCGCTCGGGTTTAGATACATTTTTTTTCAAATTCTAATCGCCTATATTCATGAAGGATAATGTAGTATTCTAAGAGTGATATTTTGTCAAAATGGTCCAGTAGTGTTAGAGCCTATTTGAAACAAACAAAAATCAAATTTGGCCTCTTTAAGAAATCAGGAAATCTTGCAAGCAAATGTCCCATCTATATGCCAAGATATTCATCAGCATCAGAGTTCAACATTCCGGTCTCAGGGGCACGGTAACGAGTTGACCGCCGGCCAAGCCGCACTTCGGAGCACGACTTGGGAGCGCCGAGCTGATATACACAATTTATATCCAGTTGTGTTTCAGCTAAATTACTATTTGTTTTTACTTGTCATGGACGAAAAGAATTGTGGGACGGCTGAGATGTTTGTAAGTTTTGTGATGAGGGACGTTAATTATATTTATTTCAGATGTGAATGGAATGTTGAAGGATGAAAGGAGGTAATAAACTAAACTAAGGTGGTAGCAGAAAAGGACGATTCAAAAGATCTTGTGAAAGACTATTTGAATAAAGAATATTTTGATTTGATTTGAAACTGAAAGAAATCTATGAGTAAAAGGCTATTTTTACTCAGTGTTTAAGAGCGTGAGCATTGGTTTTAAGATATCCCAATTAAGATTGATAAATGAACTGACTTTAATACCTACTTTGTTATCTATATTTTAATCGAATTCTGTAACAATTTTTTTTATTGCACTGAATGGTGAGACTAACTTGCCGTGCACCTGATTGTAAGCGACACCAAATTAGCAGAACCAAACAACACCTTAAATTACAAAGCAATGCTTGGCATTCCACTGCGATTGCCATCGTGAGACATAAGAAGACATCATTAAAGATTAGTAAGTGTGCTCTAGAGACTAGTCAAGCTTTGATGTTTTGTTCAATTCTCATAGCTTTGTCGATCCTGCTCGTCAGATATAAGTCTAAAATCTTTAGGAGATTTGTTATTTTTTATTGTAAACAATAGGGTTTTATGAATAGGCAACGTTATTCAAAATGACCTAGATGACTAAATTTATTTATTGCTCTTTTCCGAATAAAAACAAAATATATCAGAATACTAAATTGTATCCTTTTGTGATGCCGTTAAATATACAAAATCATGCATATATACAAACAACAAAAACGAATACAGATACAAATGCAACTAGTCGTAGGTCTTTCATATGTGAGAGGCCGGCTGGGCCGCAATGTTTATTTCTTTCGCCAAACAGCAGTGTAAATGCACTGTTGTGTTCTGGTTCGTAGAACATAGTGGCCAGAGTAACTACTGGACATATAATATCGTGTCTCTGGATAGCGAGCGCAGTGGAATGCCAAGCAATGCTTTGTAATTTGTGTTGTTTAGTTTTGCTATTGTCCAGGAGCGGTCGTTTCGCTTACCATCTGGCAAATTACATTCTCGCGTCGCCATTTATTGAATTAAATAAAAATTAAAACTACTTAACAAGCCTGTTGCGGAATATCCCGAAGGGTTGCGGAAATTACGCAGCCCTGTGAAGACAGTTACAATGTTTTGCTTCTAAAATACATATTTAGATATTTAATGTATATCTCAGCCTAAGACTCCTACTATCGGTTCTCGAATTCAATTGATTTTATTGTTCCTTTATTTTTGCGTAATGTTTTAAGATTACACACCTCATTGGTTTGGCAGCATGTTTGAGTAGTGGACTGTCGAGTCATAGGTTCGAATACCAGGTTGGGTATTACTTTGTGAGTTTTTTCGTTGCTTCAATTCTCATATGATTTGCTTATAGCCGTAATTTGTTTTAGGCAAGGCTCGCCTCAAATCATATTTGAAAGTTGGTTGAAAGCATACTCGACAATGGCATTAATGTCACTCTTGGCTAACACTCTTTGTATTTGGATGTGAGCTTATTAATTGTGCGTACTAAACAATATTTTCATAAAATTCTGTCACAATGTATAATTTAAGGAAGAGTTGCACTCTCCTATCTTATCAGTATACTTTTGATATAACCCCACAATCATATCACGACATTTTATACAAAACGAAAAATCTCATTTTTAAATTCAAGTTACAGTCCCAACGTTCCAACAAAACTTAGAGTCTAACTAACCACATAAAAGGCTGGAAACTGTTCTGAAACACTTGGTAACATCAAGCGGGACGGTAAGCCCTACTTGACCCAGCCAAGTGTGTCGGCTGCAAACCTTATTACCGTGTTTAATCCTCTTATGAAGACTGCCCCCCGCCGCCTCTCCCCCCTCTTATTGCGTCCCAACCTTTGCTCCCGAGATGCGACGTTTAAGTCATGGATTTTTAAATTTGAATTTTTATTGATTATCACTTGCGATTGATTTTGCGTGGATTAGTTTTGCAGATGGGATTTCTTGAATACTAAGGATAATTAGTAATAAACATTGATTAAATAAATACACCCAACAGTCCCATACATAGTCATGAACTCATTCGAAATCTTGTGTCTAAGTTATAAGGAACTACGAGAGAGTTTTCGTTCTTACAAGCAACCAGACCTTTCTTTTTTTATTGCAATGAATGACGAGACGAGCAAGCCGTTCGCCTGATGGTAAGCGATACGACCGCTCATAAACAGTAGCAAAATTCCACTGCGCTCGCCATCCTGAGACATAAGATGTTAAGTCTCAATATGTCCAGTAGTTACTCTGGCTACAATGTCGTTCAATCCGAAACACAACAGTGCACTTACGCAGTGTTGTTTCACGGGAGAAATAGACATTGCGGTGGTACCTACCCAGTTGGCCTCTCACATATGAGAGACCTACCACCAGTAAAACCTGACACAATTACCTGAGGTTCATACAATTATTTGTTGTGATGCGGAGATCCAAACCACGTTCACTGGGTTATAGTAGTATATTATTGATGTCATGTTGGTTTTGATGCTAATCATGCTGATAATAGCAGGTTTAATAAGATTCGCTTATAGTCCTTCAATAGGACCTTTTAAGGTATAAAGACCCTATTTAGGTTTGCCACGATAATACTCACTTCTGGCATATTATCATGATTTCACGGTTAATGAGACAATTATAATGCTTCTTAAGTAATAGTTGCAGTTCACTGCTGGACATAGGCCCCTCTCAAAGTACATCACAGCAACGGGTCTATTGGTTTATGAATCCAATCGTTGCCTGCGGATGCTTTTGTAATTTTAAATTGACTTTTCTGTAATTGTACCCCAGGTAAAGCATAATGACAATCCCGCCAAGTGCTTGACTGAGCATTCAGCAAAGAAGTTGGGAGTCAAACTAAATGGTAAGCAATTTCGAAGATTAATACGCGTATTTATAACTCCACAAACGAATGACGATAATCCTACCAATAAAACAGCAGAGCTCGAATTTGACGCCAACAAAACAATACCGTCACGCGCTATCGACCAGCTATTTAAAATATTGAACATCCAAAAACAGCAACACAGCAAAACATTCCCAACGGGCGTTTGTGTAAAACTCTCTCAGTGTAACTAATAAAATACGAATTTATTGTGCGTTGTATCGCGAGGACGGACAAATTGTACAATCCACTCGGAACGGATCGACATAATAGTTTAAAGCTCTGTAATCCACGACGCGAATAAATTGGTGGAATTTAATTAAAGTGTATTTCGTGTCGGGGTTCTTTAGCGTGTCTTCATTCGATTCTGCTCGGGTGCTTTGTATCAGTATCCTGTTTAATTATAATTGATTTATTGCTAATTTTATTAACAAATTTGCTTTAAGAGATGGATACCGAATGATTAGCATCGTTTAAGAGTTTTTGTGGATTATAGAACCATGGTTAATGAATGTTCATGGCGGCGATATTTCGTTTTCTATTCCTATCCAATTGGATTTGAAGCATTATTGTCACCTTTTCAAGTTTGTTTCTCCACCTTTTACGTTTTCATATAAAACTTTACATTTGTGTATTGAAAGAAATTGTGTATGAAAATATTTGTTTGGATACTGGGTGCTTTTGGAGCGAAAGGTCCTCATAGTTTCAATGATGTACGGTACGATATAAATATCGCGGTTTGAGATCACGCTTATGCAGGGTATATCAAGACTGCTACCGAAAACGAAGCCGGGTGGTAGTTTAAGCGACTTCAGTCACAATGCAACAGAAAAAGTAGCAAAAAAAAGCGACAATTTTTTTTTGTTATTTTTTTCCTATGGCCATATTTGGGTGGTAAATACATTTTTTCCTAAAATAATAGTGTATACCCTTTTATTTATCAATACTCTAAGGTACAAAAGAGTTTTAATTATTATTTTAGCAAAAACTATGGATTAACCAACCAAAAATGACGATATTTAAAAAATCATAAAAAATAATTGTCGCGTTTCTTTGCGAAATTTTTTATTGCATTGTGTTTGTAGCCACTAAAACTACCACCCGGCTTCGTTTTCGGTAGCAGTCTTGAGATACCCAGTATGTGCTAGAAATATAACATGTACCTTCATATAAACAGCCAACTTATTTTATGACGCAACTTTGAACGGCATTTACCAAATATCTCAGATTTCTTTCTCTCTTTGACGTGTAATCATTGCCTAAAGCATAATTTTTACCCGGAGTAAGGAATTTTTGTCCGATATGGCGATAGTGTAAACATTTGTAAGAGCACTATAAGCTATGGCGGTTCTGTCATGCGATAATGGCATACGATTCTCGCCGAGAAACTTTCTCCGTGTTATTGATTATTATTATTTTTCAAAACTATCATGTCGGAAATTTTACTTTATCTCTGAAATCGAACCGAGACAGTCAAATATCAAAGAATCATCACCTACAAATTAATCTTCAATGTACCTTAAAATTCCGTCACAAAGAAACTCCTATTTTCACTGAATCCCTTTTGATATCACCCGCGAGGGTTAGACGTCCTCTTATTGTTTAAGTTGCATAATGATTCCCTCGGGAACCTTTAGCACCAAGTGTCAGATTTTAACACAGCAGTCGCATTGCGGTTTTATTAAACTTGTTTTGGACAATAATTTAAGCCGGTTCGATGCGGGGTCACTTGTGGTGAATACTTTTGTATCATACATTCAAATGATTTATCCTTTGGTTAAGCGTCATTTTGTATTTAGGATTTCGTGTTTATTTGTTATAAAATTATCTTATTTTGAGGACAAATTTATATAATTAATATAATTGAAGGATCTGAAGATACGCTGATGTTAATAAGAGATTAGCCGACGTTCAGTATAATATGTTTTAATACATAAAATGTGCCACTGATCTTAGCATTCAGGAAATATGGTGATGAGTTAATTAATTATTAATATTTATAACTGTTCTGAGATGTATTATAATATTCAGCTTAGATATAAAGATATGAAAACAATTTGTCATAAAATATACGGCATCAAAGTGACTTATCGCTCTACAAACTAAAGTTCTCACCAAGGGATCGTAAAACAAGTTTACAAACTCAATGTTAGTAAAATCGAAACCATATTGAAGTAATTTTCAGAAGTTGAGAATGGGAATTACTTTTTGATATATGCAATATGAGAAAAATAGTTGTAAAATGTGAAAAGTTTTAGATCTTGAGATTTTTTCTTGTGACACACAGGCATAAGAAAAATTATATATAGTAATATGGATGCAAATTCATATTTTAATTGAGTATTGAGATGATTTAGGCCATAGTCTCCCATACTAACCTTGTGTAGGTAAACGGTCTTGACATTCCACGTATGGTATGCCGGTTTTCAGACGATGTTTTCTTTTACCCGTAAACTGAATTCTTAATATCTCAATAAATTGACTTTTAAAACCCCCAAGAACTGACATCAAAATTTTAGTATAGTGATAAATTGACTTTTCAAGGCCCCAAGAAGAACTTAAATTTAAAGTATAGTGAAACCAGTATGCAAGCTAACAAGTTACATATTACATAATATCAGAGTCGCCCAAGAGAATAGCTTCGCGAAGAGGATTACGCATACTGCCGTCCTTTGAAGATTGTTAAGCCTTCAATGTGACTCATGACCGAGAATGCACAGGTAGTACTCCACGTTAGAGTTCGGTAAAACAGTAGACAAAAAAATATAATCGCTGGTTTGACTGCTGCATATATGCTTGACTTTTTCAAAATTCGCGTGAATTTACCATGCACGGGAATGTGAAAGAGCCATCATAGATATCGATAAAAGTGTAATTCGTTCCGGGTTCAGCCTATGTATTTTTACTGCAATTAATGGCAAGTTGAGCATACCATCAATGTAAGCGATACGGCCGCTCATGGACTGTAGCAAAACCAAGCAACACCATGAATTACAAAGCAATGCTTGGCACTCCACTGCGCTTGCCATCCTGAGACTGAAGATGTTAAGTCTCATTATGTCCAGTAATTACTCTAGCTACAATGTTTTTCAAACCGGCGTATAACAGTGCATTTACAAAGCTGTTTGGTAAAAGGCACTGCAGTGGTACCTACCCAGGCGACCGGTCATATGAGAGATCTACAACAAGTGACTACATGCGGTACAATTACCATCAGATTTATAGAAGTCACTTCGTCCTACTAGCAAAAAAAAAAAAAAATTAATCCATAAAAAACGCACCAGGCTCAGGAGAATATATACCCGGTTTTATTTAGTGCGATACTGCCCAACCGGATTTTATTCATTGTGTAAATAATTCATGGAATGTAAAAATGTTATTTAAATTCGCTTCAAAACGCTCCCCGGTCGTTAATCACCGCCTGAACTTTGACATCACCCTGCTTTTTGACATCCCCACAATGGAACACTTCTGGGGACATTTTTGTATGGTTAATTTTTATTTTTTTATGTTTTAAACTATAATGGCTCTTCAGAGTAAGTGGTCAGCGCCATTCATAAAGAGTGAATGTCAAATATCATAGTTACATTGCATTTTTTAAATAAGGATAGAGGAGGTGAAAATGAGGATTAATTTAGTGGCTGGTTATTTCTCTCACAGAACGAATAGTAATAGTATAAATTTGAATTCACGACGGTGTCTGTATAACAATTGAAGCACAATAGCAATTGATGGCGGGCAGGCAACTGGCCGAACAATTATATGCCATATTATTCTTTACATCTAAAAGACCTTGCTGCACCTGAGCCAGGCAAGTGTAGAATCCTGCTAGTTATGTGGTGCCAATATATTTGTGTCAACCTGTATTTTGACCACCATACACGATGACGGTAATTTCGTCACACTGACCCAAATTTTGACAAACGTTTGGACCCTTTTTGAACAAACCTTAGTGGTTTACAAATGCTAAAATTGTGTCTTTATATTTAATATGATAAATACCTAAATGAAAGAAAAAATACGTCGCGGTTCGGGTTCAGTATATGTATAACCAGTCTCGAACAAATTTGTTCGAAAATATGAAGTATTCAGCAGAGCGATAACAATTGTCATGCACACAACATGGCAATTTGTTGCGTCCTTCTTCATTGATAATTATTCTTCTTCATTGACTGTTGACACAGCCTTTTAGAAGTCCTGTCGACTGTCGTGTAATTAGACTTAACCTCCATAGAAAACTTAACTAGATAGGTATCTGATAACTCGGACCAGCAGCATACGATCTTTTCGATAACTGTATCTGTTGAAAAATATCGAGAGTTGATGCCACTCGTAAATTCTTTATGAAATCGAATTTCGCTTCACAAGACAGTAAAAATACAAAGTATTTTAGTGAATTTCTTATTATTAACGCTGAGTTCATCCAAAATTACAATAAAATTAATTCAGCGAGACTAAAATCTCTGCAACGACACGCTGGATCATGGAGACTGGATAAGTTAAATGGAACCGGCCGCGTTGGAACTTGGTCAGGTTCGGGTTTGGCATTTCCATTATCCCTCGTAAGTGGCGCGCTATAATTATCTTTGAAACACACGTCAGTTAAGACGGGGCCATGACGTCAGACGTTAAGATGTTTTGACTAAAGCTTTAAATTCAGATTTTGACCATTACTTAGCGCAGATTTTTATAATGTAGAAATCTCCTAAGGTTATGACCTGTCCTTCTTCAAACGAGGTTTAAAAAGAGTGCTCTCCTTACGGTAGGCAGTATTATTACATAAAAATACTTTCAATATATAATTTTAAAACATTTCTCAGTATGGACTAATATATTTTCATAAATTGACAGCCTCCGTGGCGCAGTTGGTTAGACGCCGCCTGTGAAACGAGAGGCCGCGGGTTCGATCCCCGCACCGAGAGAAATGTTTGTGCGGCCCACAAATATTTCTTCCGGGTCTGGGTGTTTGTGAGACCGAAAAGTCTCTCGTAGTTCCTGATACCCACGACACAAGACTCGATCTTAGTGTGGGGTCAGGACTATGTATGTGACTGTTGGGTGTTATTTATTTATTTTATTTATTTATAAATTGCTACAATAAAAAGTTCAGTCAACTGTTACGTCAGTTTGAAATTTAAATAAAATGCAACATTGTTCATTTGCATGAAAGGAATTTTTAGTGTCCGGAAAAAATTCACAGTAGCAATGAATATTTGAACCAATCAAATAGATTTTTCGGAAATAATCGTGAAATTGTATCAGCTAAATAATATCCAGTAGTTTTTGGAGCTTGTTGCAATTCATACGGCAATGCCTATTATTGGATTCACAAAGTAAAGTTTAATAACGAGAAATTGCAGTATATATTGCTACATTTCTGTAATCAATTGATAAAATATTTTTAGAATTGTCGTTTTAAGTGGCCGATAACTAAAGCTGCAAATTTTATTAATTATCTGATTTGACAAGGTCTCTTCACCCCCATTTGTTTCTTTTCCCATTTCCAATGCCCTGTTGTATTCAATTATGAATTATATTGTAGTCAGAGCAAGTACTTAATGAGATTTAACATCCTATGTCTCAGGATTTTCAATGTCATTCAGCATTGCTCTGTCGCTTCCAACAGATCGATGTGGAGATCCTTGGGGTAGGCCTATGTTCTTAGATGATGCTGATGATGATGTTTGCTTTGTAATGTCCATTTGTCCATAAACAATGGTATTGTTCACCATCAGGCGAAAGGCATGCTCGTCATTCTATTCATCGCAATGAAAAAATATCCATTCATTTTCTAAGACAGGCAGCTTCAATATTCAATTATAGTTGCCCTTTATGGACAGCAATAATAATTTATCAGACGATTTTTTTGACATAATATGTACGTCGTAGGAAAAAATAAGCGTATTACCGCTTATTTCATAGCCTCGGTACTTAGGTTATCTAACGATTCACGCAAACCAGTCCAATTTACGTTTTGACGTAGTTGTTACGCATTAGACGAAGAAACGTAATTGCTCCGTGTATCTTTACGCCTCATCTAACATGAGAGAGGCAGAGTAATTGCCAATGGAACCTTGACTGAAATAGTGGGCGAGAATGTTGGGATTGAAACATCGATACGAAGGCAGAATGCCCAGTTTATTATTAAATTTAGTATCGGTGGGAAGATTTTTGACCCTCGATGAAACATACTTTTTGGTGTAGGGAAAAAATATATATTTTTAATAAATATCAACATAATTGCGACCCAGGTCCGGAATTTTTGGAGAAATTAACAAGAAGTCCAATAAAAATATATTTCTGTCTTTGGCTGTGTGAACAAAATGTATAATTTGATGATAATTACTTTAATTTTTAAAAAATCTGACGCTTGGAATAGAACTGGAAAAGCTTTTAGGAAAAGCAATAAAGAATGCCATAATTAATTTTAAGTATTATCGGTATCAACGATATTTTTTACCGATACCATTAATGGCCGTTCTCCTTTCTGTAGTGGACTATTAGAGGTAGTTTGATCATTATTAGGGTCAATTATTAAGTCATTATTTTCATTAGCTACAACCCTTACTATCTTAAGTGCATAGATATGAATCTAAATGAAACATGTTAATCTAATCGAATTCTAATTTGTGTTTGTGCGTAATTTTGTGCGTAGGATTTATTTAAATTAAACATAAAAATACCTTTAATTTTGGTAATTTTGGGTTTATAATAATAATGATATTTTCTAAAAAAAAAGAATCACAAATCATTATTGCCTAATACAAGAGGTCACTGAAGTCTCGGGTTTATGTATGTTTGTAGACTTATAATTAGATACAGTATTAACTTATTCATTTGTCCTGCGATAATCTATGCTTATGCAGCAACTGTGTAACATAATATTTAAGTTTTTATATAAACCGACACTTGGTTATAGCAGACGACAAAACAAAATAATCGTATCGTTCATGGTGGAAAGCCCGTGTCAGTTACACCTGCAAATCATAGCTTATTTTTTATTTTTTTATTTCATGGAATGGCTAGACGAGCTTGTCGTTCGATTAATGGTAAGCGATACGACTGCTCATGAATAGTAGCAGAAGCAAACAACACCTTGAATTACAAAGCAATGCTTGGCATTTCACTGCACTCGCCATCCTGAGACATAAGATGTTAAATTTAAATATGTCCATTAGTTACTCTGTCTAGAATGTCCTTCAATCTGAAACACAACAGTGCATTTACACTGCTATTTAGCGGGAGAAATAGACATTGCGGACCACCGCAATCGGTCATCTGGGTACCAACCTACCCGACTTACTCAGGTGGTGCCCTTCACATATGAGAGACCTAACACCAGTAAATATTTACTGCTTGTATATGTTACAAGCAACGTGATTAACTGGGCATTATTAATAAGGACCGGCCATTATTAATAATGCCCAAGAGCGATGAGCAAAGTGATTAATTTATCACTTTGACCGGCCAATATTATTAATGCCCGACGTCCATGTAATAAGTCGTCGTTGGCGCGTTCAAATGCAAAATTTCCTATTGCCGAAATAGGCGTAAGCGTTTGAGTAAGGATACTAGATGTAGATCGAGCCAAGACGGATAGTCATAATATAATTTATATCTGTCGGAAAAGAAAAACTTTACAAACTTTGTACCAAACACGGTATTTTAAACCAACCGTACTCCAGATATGAGTTTACTGTGTGTAAAGAAAAGTTCATTTCGATCGTCAATTTTCCAAAAGTTGATATTACTCTTCGAGAGTGTGCTCGAAGAGACTCATTTTGATGGACAAGACTTCCAGCATTGTAACTGTAGTGGTAACTGCAATTCAAAGTGTTGTAAATGCCAGAAATTAAACATTTTTGCAATACCAAAAGTCACAAAAGCTAATCTTGCAAAAATAAATAATTCTTATCTTAATGAATTTCTTACACAGTCCTTAATTATTAAATACTTCCGTTGATTTTTCTCAGTTTACTAATTTTTAAACTATTGTTCACAAGTAATATTTTTATCAAAATAAAAGTAGGTGACTACTGATGTTATTACATTTTTAACTATTTATTTTTTAACTACTACGTTCAATAGTTTATTTTTTGTTAACTTTTCATGAACATTTTGTAAGTTTTTTTTCCATTTAATAGACAAAAACACTACAGTTCACCCATTTTATTACTTTGCCCAAGATAGGGTGGGCATTATTCATAATGGCCGAGAAAAGTGATTAATCATGCTGTTTTAATCACATTGCCCAATTGAGTCGGGCATTATGAACACAAACCGGCCATTATTAATAGTGTCCGGACTTATCAAATTGCCCGTAACATATATATTTACTGGTAGTTTGTCTCTCATATGTCAGAGGTCGCCTGAGTAGGTACCAACGTATATTTCTCCCGTCAAAGAGCAGTGTTACTGTACTATTGTGTTCCGGTTTGGAGGACATTGTAGTCAGAGTAACTACTGGACCTATTGCGACATGACACCGCGTATCTCAAGATTGCCAGCGCAGTGAAATGCCAAGCATTGTTTGTAATTCATGGTGTTATTTGGTTTTGCTTCTGTTCATGAGCGGTCGTATCACTTACCATCAGACAAACGGCATGCTCGTCTCGCCATTAATTGCAATAAAAAATAATAATAACTGAACTGCACTACAATTTGGAGAATTGCGTGCTGGCTTGCGAAGCCATAGCTTGACGGTCCACACCATCCCGGCGCGAACCAAACGGTTCTCGAATTCGTTTTTGTGCCGCACCGTTAGGCTGTGGAATTGTTTGCCGCTTCACGTGTTCCCTCCTTCTTACAATCCTGGGTCCTTCCGGCGTGGTGTGAAGAGGCACCTTAGCAGGCCGGCATAATTGTTTCCATTGGCATGGGACTGCCGTCCGATGCCAATGGATACTCTGCCTGGGCGGCATTGGCACTTACCATCAGGTGCAATGCCGCAACTATGCCAGGCCATAATAAAAAAAAACTTGCTAAAATTTCTCTGGTTTTCAACCGGTGCTCAACGGGCCATTAGTAATGGCCATAACCATGGCACGTTGAGCCACTTTTATAATATTTTATATTGGGTGTACTTTTATATTGGGTGTATGGGGCTAACACTTCATCTAGTAGCCCAAGTCAACCTCACCTGCACGTGGTACACCTGTTGATTAACGGACAAGGCTCTGGCGAAAAACTCACCAAGACGCACTGGCCAGCGCGGTGTTTTATGTCTAAAATTCTTCTTCATTATTATGAACCACACAAATGATTTACGGCCCTCAGTCAACCATCTGGATGGTAAATGGTTAGAAGGAAATTTTCTCAAATGGTCCCCTATGAGTAGTTATTGCTCTAGAATAAAACCAAAAACTGAACTGCACTGTAATTTGGCGCTCAAAGCATTGCTAGAAATTCTCAGTGAATCGACTGAATTTCTTGATCTTGGTACTTAAAACGTCAGTAGGAGACCGCTAAAGAGTTAAGCCCCCGGCGTCTAGTGTGTCGTGCATTTGTGGCTGCTAGTTGGCGCAAATTAAGATCTTACTTGCGATACTGTCTGCCTGGCTCCGTTTGAATTGTACGGAACCATTTTGTAAAGGCAATTAGATAAAATTATAGGAGAGGTAATAAATAATTATGTGGTGTTGGTGAAGATACCTGAAACTGGTGGTAGGTCCCTCATATGTGAGAGGCTGTCTGGGTGGGTGCCATCGCAATGTCTATTTCTCCCGTCAAACAGCAGTTTAAATGCACTGTTGTGTTTCAGATTGAAGGACATTGTAGATAGAGTTAGGTACTACTGGACATATTGAGACTTAACATCTTATGTCTCAGGATGGCGAGCGCAGTGGAATGCCAAGCATTGCTTTGTAATTCAAGGTGTTGTTTGGTTTTGCTACTGTTCATGAGCGGTCGCATCGCTTACCACCAGGCGAACGGTATGCTCGTCTTGCCATTCACTGCAATAAAAAAAACTGACAAAAACATCTCGAAACTTTTTTTTTTGTTTTCCTTGTACAGGATTCCGGGGCTATTTTAATGTTAAATACTATTACACCTATGTGGTTATATAACTTGATGAACTCCTAAAAAAGACTAATATAATTCACAAATACGCACCACCTAAACATTGTGCATTTATAATTGCTGGTTTTGAAAATATATTTTTTTATGATGACTTTGACAAATATTCTCTCTACGTATGTTTAAAAATAATATCATGCGACTCAGATTGGCATTTTTACTTTATATACATTTAATTGCTTAGACAATTAAATTTTTTGAAAGCCCCATAAATGGCGTTAAAGTACGCGGTGGCTCTTGGTGGCGTGATTTAACAGACCAGACGCGACGGCCAAAATCTTTACGATGGTCGCGGGTTTAAATCCCAGGGCACATCTTTCATTTTCGGAGTCACGTGTGTTTTCGTAGTCATTCATAATGCAGTAAAACCGTGTATGAAAACCTCGTGAAAACCGGCATACCATAGCGATTTCTAAGAATTTCTATGGTAATGTAAAGTCTGCCAAGCCTAGACCAGCGGTGGAGGATATAACCTGCATGATCTAACCACTCTCAATCGTACTCTCGATTGTTGTGCCTCCCCTACAATCGAGAAATCACACTCCCGTGTCCTGCAGTGGGACGTGTGTGGGCTGATTCAGAATATTGTAGTTACACAGTATATACGAACCTTTTTTTTTCGGATGCTCTAAATTATATCCTTCTTTCCAATAAGACCATCAATTTGTATACCTTTATTTTATACACGTTATTTTTTTATTGTAATAAATGGCAAGTCGAGCTTGCTGTTCGCTTGATGGTAAGTGATAGGACTGCTCGTAAACAGTAGCAAAACCAAACAACACCTAGATTAACAAAGCAATGCTTGGAATTTCACTTCCTCGCTATCCTGAGTCATAAGATATTGAGTCTCAATATGTCCAGTAGTTGCTCTGGCTTCAATGTCATTTAAACCACAACTATTTTGTATGCTGCTGTTTGGTGGGAGAAATAGACATTGCGGTGGTATCTACACAGGAGGCTTCTCACATATGAGAGATCTACCACCTACAAATTCTTGCACTTATCTTTTCAATAAGAAAACATCACAACTACCCAATGCATTGAGTTTTCAACATAGGTGCAATAACTACAGAGTTATAAAAGGCAATAAATTAGATGAAGGAGTTCAGGTCCCGTTAGCGGACAAAGACCCATAAAGCTACATTCTGAACACAAATCCTGGCTCTCATAAACATTTGAGACATCTTACGTATGTATTTTGTATGTATATTGTATATTGCGGTCATATTTGATATTTTGGATAGAAAGTTGAAGTTTAGTTTTTGCTGCAATTTTACTTCCATAGTTGAAATCGATCTATAGTCTCTGCCTACACATCCACCCATGTATGTATCTACATGGAGTCAGTGTAACCAAATTAAAGTATTAATGTGGCAAAACGTCTGAGTTTAAGATCGTTCTATTGAATCTATATCTGTTATAAGCCACAGGAAGTAGTGTACTTAAATATATGCCTGTATCTTGTGTTGGTAAAATCCGTAAAAATTAATTTAAAACTATTTCGGGAATTATACATTATGTATTATGGTAACTCATTATGGCGAGTTTCTAATCTAAGTTCTATTCTAATCTAAAATTCATTATCCGTATTAACTTTTCGAACCTTCATAGTTTTAAATATTTTCTCCTTTGAAACAGATTTATTAACATAACAGATTTATTGTTTCTCATTAAAATACTTTTTCACTCTAGATTATTGCATATATATATATATATATATTTGTATATATATATATCTGTATTTATATATTATATGTATATATTAATGTATGTATTGTTTATAAAACTATAACCAACATAACAAAACCATATTTTATTAATTTATGCGCCTACTTTGTTTTCCCTCTGCACCATGCAATGGTCGATAATGCGTCAGGCATCAAGTCTCTAATATTGTATAGAAACCATAAATAAGTAAATAAATAAAATTTAATTATATTTTAATCACACACTCAAACAATAAAGCCGTATAAATAAACGTTAAATTCACGAATAATGATACACCGAACTAAAGTATCGCCATCTGCCTACTTTACAGTTCATAAACCAATACCCGTATATATTTCACAAAGTAATAAATCCCCACGTGTCGACCTGACCGGAACACTCATTTTATTTTATCCAATAAAAGCAATTGCTATCGGATGTTTAACCGTAACTATTGTTTGAATTCCGTTCAGCTGTTACCTAATATATCGGAGTTCCTTCGTCAGACAATCGAACATCAATTATCACTAAACAAACTTACCCTAATTGTTTAATCGGACCTTATTACTTCCACTTGGCGAAGATTGGACACATTGTACTTACGCTACGTGATACCACTTTAAATGCTTGATTGATAGCTTTTGCAGTTACTGTTTTTTTTATTGCGTTAAATGGCGAGACGAGCATGCCGTTCGCCTGATGGTAAGCAATGCGAACGCTTATGAACAAAACCAAACAACACCTTGAATTACAAAGCAATGCTTGGCATTCCTCTGCGCTCGCCATCCTGAGACATAAGATGTAAAGTATCAATATGTCCAGTTATTATTCTGACTACAATGTCCGTTAATTGTAAACACAACAGTGCATTTAAACTGCAGTTTGGCGGGAGAAATAGACATTGCGGTGGTATTTACCCAGGCGGCCTCTCACATATGAGAGACCTGCCACTTACTCTATGATTTGACACGAAGTTTGAATATTCAGATGTAGTTATAAAATAAGTAATATATAAGATTTAAACTTCTCAAAATCAGTACTATTCTATTATGTTTATTGTATCCAAACTTAGTGTATTTACGACGCACGAAAGAGGATTCCAACATTTTGTGGAGTATCTACGCACATTAGCGTACGACGACCGAACATCCGAACTACTTCGGATGGTAAAGTTACCCCCATAGCTCTGATTTCGGTACGATTGTAATGAGTGACGCTATTGATTTGGTGTGGCGTCGGTGACATATTTAGGTCGTCCTAGTTTCAGATTGCTGATGGCTAATAATATCCTGAACCGATAGCTGTTGAGATGGGACTATGCTCGAGTAATGACTTTGTTTGAGCATACGGGGTTTAGGTTACGTCCGGTCAGGTAGATTGAGGATCTTTGGAAGCGATTAGACCAAAACTGATTATTTAGTTCGACGAAGTGCATTGGAAGAGGCTTATGTTCACCGCTTTAGATAATTAAATGTTGAAAATGACTCAACATGTTTGTCACTGACACTTCGGTTATTTATAATTAGCAGTCCGGCCCAGCTCCGCTTGTGTACAGATGCACTTTTGAAAATGGCGGCCAAGTGTTCGATTCCGACTATCAATTTAGAATATCAATCGGACCATGAAAAACGACTAAAATGTCTTTTTATTCGCTAGATTTTTCACTACTGCTTCCCTCCGTTTGCCGTAGCATGATTATATGTATATAGCCATAGCATTCCTGGATAAATGACCTATCCTATACAAATAAAAAAATCAAATCGAACTAGTAGTTCCTGAGATTAGACTTAACAAACAAACTCTTCAGCTTTATGTATTAGTATAGATTTGTTTTGTATAACCAAACGCTAAGTATTGTCAACTTAATAGCATCTTGTTTGTATCTGTACTACTTAGTAACTTAGGATGCAACTAATTCTTAAAATACATGTTTACTTAGTTTGAGAATTAGTGGACAAATGAAATTGTATCTAGCAAGCATTTATAATAAATAATAACAATTTCGTTTTTAGGGGAGACTCCTTGAATGCTTGTTTGATACGTTCTTCTCTATTGAAAACCGCTTTCCGAACCGGGTGGTAGATAAAAAAATGACTGAATCTAAATGATGTAGAATATATTAATGGATTCTATAAATTATTTTCATTTCATACGCAGCTCACTAACACTTACATGGTCTAGATTCTATTTATGCGTTTTCATCTTTTAAAGACCGGAGAAGAAAATTCATTAATTTATCTCATTGAACGTACTAAGCCCACAACTCACCATTTAGTGACATAAAATTTTATTGACACTGTTTATCATATAATCGTATCGTATAACTTGAGCACATTTTATACAAATATATCATAACATTTTATATAATTATTTTACAGTATCAGCCAATTTTAAAAACGTCCTACTAATACATAAATATCGAAACTAACCAAATCACCTGAAGACCAGTGTTAGCATATCGAAGCGTTGAGTGACGTGGGTTGGCGCGGAGTGTGCGATGTATGCCCCCGACCCTTATTCTACATGAGTGTAGGAAATGAGTGGTGCGAGAGGCACTCGATGAAACGTGAGCAGGATCTAAATGTGGGGTGGATTGAAAGGGCTTGTAATTGAAAAATCGTTTTCGATGCCAGCAGTATTCAGAGCATTTACTGTTCATATTGAGTCTAGTACGTGGTAAATGGCACGCGATGGGTGATGTGCATTTTATAGCTGGTTTGTTTTCTTAGTTACTTCTTTCTTCGGATTGTGTTTTTAGTATTCTGTATTAGTATTTTTAGTATTTAAGCGGAGAAATAACAAGAATTATTTTTTATTGCAATGAATGGCGATTTAATAACCAGCATGCTATTTAATAAATGGGGATCTACTTCTAGTCTTTTTATAATTTTTATGAAATCAATGTCTGTTCGCTTTCTGATCATGTTATATTATGGACAAGGCATTCGCAATCACCATTAAATAATTCATACAAGTACGATGATAGTTTTGACATAAATCTTTAAACCCAATAAAACCCATCCGTCCATCGAACATCAGAACTAATGTCTAAATTACGAAATAATTTGTTGGTCCTTGCTATTTTTCTGAAAACAAAGAGCCCTTCCGATCTTTGCCATATGCCGTCATCGCAGGCTAGGCGTTTAATTAATTATCAATTCTAGTTATTTTCTATAAAATTACATACATGATACGAAGCCTTACATCTACTATCTTTCTCTTTTAACAGGATAACAATACATACATATGTACATAAACTCACGCCTTATTCCCTGAAGGGGTAGGCCGAGGTGTTGGTAGGAAACAAATACACACGTTTCATCTTTGTTTGTTCAATTCCACGATGTGATAGGCGAGTTTAACATTTTTCGGATTCCGGGCTGATAATGAATTGAAAAATCCAAATCCACTATCACTTCGCCTTTCGGGATTCGAACCCGAGCCCTCAGCTTTATAATCATACAATAGTACAATTACGCCTCCAAGGTTGTATAATAATACTGCAAAAGAATAAGACATATGTAATAACGATCCACAAATGCTCCTTTATAAAATATAAACAAACATTTCTACTGACCTACATAGTCTGAAAATAGCGTACAATGAAAATGTTTATAATGTTGAGGCAATTATATCGAGGGAAATGTTTTAAATACCAGCGGCGCGGTAGGTGAGCTGGTGACTGCTGGTGACTGTCACGGTAGAATCGGGATGGTTTCCATTGTCTTACGGGACGGTGAAAAGACAGTATACTGAATATTGGCAACATGTATAGCAACATTGAGGTGTTATACTAGAGCGAACATCGGAAACAAAATCTCTGCGTATTGTGCGTGCGCATAGAAACCTAGTGAAGTGAGAGCGAAGATTATGTTACTGCGTAGGCGTGACAGAGACAGAAATAGAAGGAGCGGTAGGGCACCGTTCATTATGTTACAAAAATGTTGTTTCTAGTGTCCCCTCTAGTATACTATCTCAATATAAAGAAACTGTCAGTATAATAATGTCATTGGTGCATTTACGAACGTATATGTAATATAGAAAAAAGAAAGAAAGAAAATAATATTTATTATTGGTACAATAAATTACACAGGAGTTAGTATAGAACAACTAAGGTAAAGAAAAATAAAGATAAATATTGTGCCAGCAAAGGTAGCTCTAATTCCGCTAATATAGCATTACCTGAACAGCACTGGACCGCTGATTTTCGATGAGAGACTTTCATGACGTGCGGATGTTCAGTCGTTGTAGATAATTAGGAAGAAGAGTAATGCCGGAAATTTCTGGACGCAGAGTGGTTTCAACTAGTTAGGACTTCTTTGGGGCAAAGCCTATGGATAAAAAGGGAGCAAAAATGACCAAGAAGGTTTGAAAACCTAACAATAAAACAATCAAGGAAATACAGTTGTAATTAATAAATCAGATATCGGTATTTTCGAGCTAAACATTCTCAATTAACTAATAGTCACCACGCAAAACGCGTATTTTTCTTTGAGATTGAAGATATTGAGTATACCGGGTATCTCAAGACTGCTACCGAAAACGAAGCCGGGTGGTAGTTTTAGTGACTACAAACACAATGCAATTAAAAATTTCGCAAAGAAACGCGACAATTATTTTTTATGATTTTTTAAATATCGTCATTTTTGGGTGGTAAATCCATAGTTTTTGCTAAAATAATAATTTGAACTCTTTTATACCTTAGAGTATTAATAAATAAAAGGGTATACACTATTATTTTAGGAAAAAAATAATTAACCACCCAAATATGGTCATAGGAAAAAAAAATTGTCGCTTTTTTTTTCAACTTTTTTTGTTGCATTGTGTCTGAAGTAGCTTAAACTGCCACCCGGTTTCGTTTTCGGTAGCAGTCTTGATATACCCTGTATATATTTTTCATTATTATAATAATTATTGAGACGAGCAGGGCATTCGCTTAAACGTAAGCGAGACCACTGATCATGGACAGACAGCAAAACCAAACAACGCCATTAATTGCAAAGCAATGCTTGGCATTTCACTGCGCTCGACATACAGAGACATAACAAGTTTAGCCTCAATATGACCTATACCTCTAGCTACAATTTAATCAAATTGAAACACAACAGTGCATTTACACTGCTGTATGAAAGACCTATCACCACTATTATGCTGAGTTACCCTTTCAACTTATGGAGATAGTCCAATGGAAACACGATCAAATAGGCGTAGCATGAGTTTGAGAATCAAGCCAATGTTCAGTATAAAATCTGGCCTACCCACCAATTATCATGGCAGCCTTTGTAACCGGCTTTCTTTACAACCATTTTATTGCATTTGATTGTAATAAATCGTTCTGGCACGTTGCATTAACTTCCTCTAATTTTGATTTAAAAGCACGTTTATTATGAAAATACTTTTTGCTAGTTGGAATTTTTACTTAGCTTTATAGTGGTTGCTTTGAAAAAGACTGCGATTTCTATGACAAAGGAGCTTAAGAGTTTATTAAAGGTTCATTAATGTAAAATAGATTACGTATCGTACTAACCTTTGTTGGATCCTACCGGCCATATTGGCTTGGTGCTGATTGGTAGACAAAAATATAGTTTAAGAGATAATTTACTATAAAATGAATTTAAAAACATATTAAATAAACTGAAAACAAATACTAATTATAATTTTCTAATCTTTGTTAATTAATATTATGTAATGTTTTCTTCGTTATTGGCGTATTATTTAGACTTTATCAATTGTGATATTTATGCATTATCAGGTGTGAAGAACTTTTCAATAGTTAATACAATAAAGAAATAATTAAACTTACTTTTTTAGGTTCTTGTCCTTTCCCAAGTGTTTTGCGACTCTAATAGTATAGGTAGTTATTCAGTTTAAACGTGTAACAACACAGAATTTGTACTAAATCAAAATAATTTATGACCACTATGTACTGTATGGACCAGCGTCGGAGAAATTGCCCGGTTCAGAATGCGGGATGGCTCTATGTTTAACTTTCGCTAATTGTTTGTTCTGGTTTCCACTTGGCTGACCAGCTCACATAGACCCCTGCTTATCGACGGATCTGGCCCGCTCCCATCCCATCGCCGAACGTGTGAGGGGGGAGGGAAGGTCAACACAAAAAGGTGACATCGTGCAAACGGTCCCGTGAAAATCAATGTTACATGGAAAAGTTTAACAGTATTTATATTTAATTTGTTTGTTAGTTATTAGTGGTTTACTCAACTTTCTATGCTAGTTTTAGCGTTGTTTGTACACGGGTGTTGTTTTAGCTGGATTAATATTTACATAAGGTAGCTTGTCGACAATGTTTGTTTGCGCCAGATTTTGCTTGAAACTGCAGTCAGCATTTCCTTAATTTTAATTTAGCTTTCTGGATGTTTTGCTTTATAGTTTGAAATAACGTTGATAGCAGTGGCTGAAGTTGGTAAATTGAATTAGGAAATCTATAAGTAGTTTGATATATAGGGTTTATCAATACTGTGACCGTAAATAAAGCTGGGAAGTAGTTTAGTTTAGTCACTACAGGCTGAATGTATCTACAAATTTCGCAATATAATTTTTAACGATGTTTTAAATATATCATCACGGTAAATCCATAGATTTTGGTAAAATAATAATTTAAGCCCTTTGATAGTATAGCGTTTTCAAAAATTAAAAGGTCTATATTATTATTTTAAGAAAAACTATGTATATACCACCCAAATAGGAAGATAGGAAAAAAATACAACAAAATCATCGCATTTTTATATTCTTTATGTCTGAAGTCAAACTGACACATGGCTTTGTTTTCGGTCATAGTTTGGATATAATATATTATCATACTATATTTTTAAGAGATAGATTAGAAACCGATTTTTCCTTACGTAGTTTAGCTAATCAAATTGAATAAATCACTTTTACATACATAATATATGAGATCTTCACCCAATATTGGGATATACGCAAATACCACCACAAAATCCACCAAAGCGTCCAAACCAATCAATCGACCACAGATTCGACGACATCTAATTGTTTGTAAGCAAATTAGGGCATTGTACATTGCGTGACCCCGATAGTTCCGATCGATACACGTAAATAGGAACTAAGCGATGCATTCTTCCTTTTAAATATTCACGAGACACAGCTGTGTAAGGGCCCGTAATATTAATGTCGATGTGAGTGGTGCTAATTCAAAATTTATCATTTTATGAATAATTTTGTGCGGTCGATTTGTGACGGTGCTGTCTCTCATATTTGGTTTGGAGTGGTTTCTTAGTACTAATTTTATCAAATGGTAAATTTATGTGTATTTAAGAAATTCTAGTTACTATAGTTTTTAATATTATGAAGTCAATTATCAAAGAAAATGTTGTAGATCGGTTATAAGACAATTTGTCAGAAGAAAATCTAAGCCAATCGTTCTTAATAAGAACTTTAAAAGGATGCGAAATTTACCATCCAGCACAAAGTAAACTAGACCAGTATCTGAAGTAGACTTCATAAACATACAACACAGCTCGAACAGCTAGCAAATTAAACCCACTGAATGCAATGGAGTTAAACCATCAGAATTACGACTCAAACACAAGTCCTTACAATAACAGCAACCATAAATAAATAAATAAACCAAACATTTCTAGCCCGTTTTTTTCTGGAGAAAGCCTTGAAGACGGGGTGGTGAATAAAAGTGATTTAATCAAAATGATGGATATCATAGAAAATATTCAATGCAATAAAATAAATCTTTAATTCGCCCAACAGTCATATGTGTAGCCCTGACCCCACACTAAGATCAATTAACGGCCGTTCTCTATATGCTATCGATTATTATCTAAAGATTAAAATAGCTAACATCACTGTCAGTAGAATTCTACGCTTCAATAAATAATTATAGATGCATATATTTATCTTATCTAGCTGTCTATAAAATATACAGCATATCCTCTGTAATCAACTATCTACCTCTCTAATTTTACTTGCTGAAACATGCAATGCATTTAAATATAACATAATGTAATCGCTTGTTAAACATAGATAGTTTATAGAGAACGGCTGTATGTTTTGCGGCATGTAACAAACAGTAATTCCATTTCATCCCATCACAGTTAAGTGGGCTAATAAAAAACAGTCGCACTTACACAGAAATGTAATGTATCACGCATATTTACCCACAAAATGACACATAGCACCCGAACGACAAAGTTGCTAGCACAGGCTCCGGTGATTGTTAAAACTTTGTCAAATACGAGTTCGTAGTTTGGGAAACTGTTATTTTTGGTTGTTAACCGTGAGACGGCGGGTATGTTTTACGTTAGTTTCCGAGTTAGTCTTCAATGCGCTGTTTTGCGCTGAATTATGCATAATGTGCACAAGGATCTTGCAAGCATTTAGATTTTACAGCAAGGCTGGGGTGATAATATAACGCTTGCCCGTAGTGTTGCAAAATATTAATATACATATTGAGTTAATTTTGGTCTTTTAAAGGATTAAATGATACTTGTTGGTGGTAAAGTTGATGCCGAGCTTTACTTTACCTTCACATTACCTGAATATTTCGTATATTTGATTTAAAGGATAGAAACCAAGGAAAACCAAAGCTTGAGACCGATCTGATGTTAGTGTCCACATTTGGATAAAGTAGTGGACAGCAGGCACCAGGGTTCTCAATGTTGGATTATTGCTTTAATTATGTAAATTAATAACACCCAACAGTCACATACATAGTCCTAACCCCACACTAAGATCGTAAGAGTCTTGTGTCGTGGGTATCAGGAACTACGAGAGACATTTCGGTCTCACAAACACCCAGACCCGAAAGAAATGTTTGTGGGCCGCACAAACATTTCTCTCGATGCGGGGATCGAACCCGCGGCCTCTCGTTCCCAGGCGGCGTCTAACCAACTGCGCCACGAAGGCTGTCAAAAATCTGTAATTTTATTCAAATGTTTTCATGGTCATGGGGCGGAATGCCCGTCCCGAAAGCTGAGCCCTAAAAAATGTAAAAAATGTGAGCCGTCATGGGACGCCTGGCAGATGTGAAACATCGTGTGTGTACAAGTAATACGCATAAAAGATAATATTATTACAGGAATTAAATATAGCCTAATCAAAAAATGAAGTATTAAGAATTTCTTACAGAAAATGGTAACTTTATTTAATAAACATTAAATACTTAAATAATACATTAAATATTTAAATTTAATAAAAAAAAATTAATTGTAGATAATATGAATATAATTTATATAATTACTAATATGATTAATATGAATATAATTAATTAAATATAAAAATATAATAATTACATTTATGGGCACTTGAAAAATACGATCCATAAAAGAATAATAAATAATATATACCTAATATAATAATAATAAAATATAATGTATACCTTAGTATAGCGTGGCGACCCGTCGCCACGCCAACAATTCGGTTTACAAGTGAGCCTATAGATGTTTCACATCAAAATTTAACCAAATCCACGATAAAATCCGTAAATAATATTAGTTTTATTTCTATAAAAATAAATAAACTGAACTAACGTTCGCGTAAATCTAAGAAACAATGATGTGATTTTAAATATTTTGGCACGAAACCTTAATTTGATTGATAATGTTCAGACTGAATTTATTTATGAATAGACATATGTTTAGGCTACAATTCCATTGACTTACTTAGTTAAAACTCTAACGGACTCATTCACAATTTTAAAACCTATTTTACTTATCGAATGATTTGTCCCTTTCGAACGACCTCTGAATTCACTTTGTGCGACAAAGATGACTTTCAGTAACTAAAATGGGTTTGTAAAATGTCCTAATAAGTCTATTTAAATAAAACGTTTTGTCACGTAATCTATGGCTAATAAAACTCTATAAAATACAAAGTGCGTGGTGGCCTGTTGGTAAACGGACTAGACGCGGCTGCCAACATTTTCACGGTGGTCGCGGGTTCGAATCCCAGGGCACACCTTTGACTTTTCGGAGTCATGTGTGTATTGATAATTAATCACCACGCACTAAAACGGTGAAGGAAAACATCGTGACCCTGCATACCACCACACCACCCTAACCTGCATACCATAGCGATTTATAAAAAAATCTATGGTATGCAAGTCTATAATAAGTGGGACGTATATGGGCTGATACAGAAAATACAAAGTTTACCATGTATATCAAATTACCCAGTACCCACGCTTAAATCTTTAACAACGACACAGCCTTTGCCTTCGTCCTGTAAGCAAGAATACCTTTGCAATACAGGTTGCTGGTAAAACTTTAATTGGCCCGTTTCCCCGGACGAGGCATTAATTCTTTCTGGGCCCGTAATTACGCGTTGTTTATAGCTTAGTTACTCGAATTACTGTACCCATTAGCTTTGACGCAAGGCTTGCCCGGCGCCCCTACTTTGAGTCACGTATTAATTTTTTCCTGAAGTTACTTGTCGATATTTCTTAACTCAGACAAACCTGTACTATCCACAGGAAATATCTAGACTGCGACCGAAAACGACGCCAGGTAGTAGTTGTAGTAATTTATTTATTTATTTATTTATGCTTCATATACAATAATGTATAAAGGCATATACGATAATGTATAAATTTATATTATAAATATATGTATAATATATATATATAATTAATAATATATATATATATATATATATATATATATATATATATATATATATATATAGCACGTAGAGATATAAATTAAAGTGACTCTGCCAGTTTCTTGAGAAAGTTTTGGCGAACCTTCACCTTAAATGCCAATCGAGTACCAGACGACCTGATTTCCAGAGGGAGTGCATTCCAGAGGAGTATAAATAAATAAATAACACCCAACAGTCACATACATAGTCCTGACCCCACATTAAGATCGAGTCTTGTGTCGTGGGTATCAGGAACTACGAGAGACTATTCGGTCTCACAAACACCCAGACCCGAGAGAAATATTTGTGGGCCGCACAAACATTTCTCTCGGTGCGGGGATCGAACCCGCGGCCTCTCGTTTCACAGGCGGCGTCTTACCGCCTGCGCCACGGAGGCTGTCCAAAGTATAGATTGGATAGAGAAGGAAGAATGAGTGAAATAAGATCTATGGGTAGGACAATGAAGAAGTAGATTGTTGCTAGAGCGTAGACTCCTGATTTCAGTCACAATGCATACAAAAATTGTACAAAAAATATGATTTGATGGTTTTTGTATATGAATACTAACAGCCTGGCCCAGCTTCGCCCGGGTACAAATAGATTTCTGTACAATAATATGTACGTATTATTATTATACATATAAACCTTCCTATATAGGGACGCTGCCGCCGCCCCGGCCGACCAGTACCGCCGCAAGCGCTACGTCCCGCAATTTTATATCTGTAATATCTTCGAACCATGTACATCTATATGAAATCAACAATATATTTAAGCAATTTTATTGGATAAGGATTAATGCTGTATTGATTAAAATCGCTTTGAAAATACTGGGTATATCAAGACTACTACCGAAAACGAAGCCGAGTGGTAGTTTTAGTGACTACAAACACAATGCAACTAAAATTTTCGCACAGAAACGCGACATTAATTTTTAATGATTTTTTAAATATCATCATTTTTGGGTGGTAAATCCATAGTTTTTGCTAAAATAATAATTTAAACTGTTTTATACCTTAGAGTATTTATAAATAAAAGGTTATACACTATTACTTTAGGAAAAAATGTATTTACCACCCAAATATGGCCATAGGAAAAAAATAAGAAAAAAAGAAATCGTCGCTTTTTTTGAAAATGTTTCTATTGCATTGTGTCTGAAGTCGCTTAAACTACCACCCGGCTTCGTTTTCAGTAGCAGTCTTGATATACCCTGTATATGATTTCTTAGGTTTACGCGAATGTTACTCATTGAAATAAAACTATTATTTACGGATTTTTATTTCAAAAAAAAGTTATTGTGATATATGTGATAGATAGACATATGTCTATCTCTTTTGGATAAAATGGTATACACCATCGCGGAGTTTTCTGTAGACCTTTTCAATGTGTACAAATAATTAGTACATTATTTTGATAAATCTCGTAGGGTTCAGCCTGCGTTTGCAATGTAAGCGGAAAAAAAAATTATAATTAACGACATCACATTAGAAACCTCAAAAATAACAGTATTTCTCTAATATTTAATTGATGTTATTATACATGTAAATTTTTCTATTGAATCACTCTATCTATTTAAAAACCGCATCAAAATCCGTTGCGTAGTTTTAAAGATTTAAGCATACAAAGGGACATATGGACATAGGGACTGAGAAAGCGACTTTGTTTTATACTATGTACTAATTAATAATTGTTATATAATTGACAGCCTTCGTTGGTTATACGCCGCCTGTGAAACGAGAGGCCGCGGGTTCGATCCCCGCACTGAGACAAATGTTTGTGAGGCCCACAAGTATTTGTTTCGGGTCTGGGTGTTTGTGAGACCGAAAAATCTCTCGTAGTTCCCGATACCCACGACAAAAGACTTAATTGATCTTAAAGTGGGCTCAGGACTATGTATGTGACTGTTGGGTGTATTATTTATTATATTAATTTATTTACTTAATAAATAAATAAGAACACTCAACAGTCACAAACATAGCCGTACTCCCACATAAGATCAATAACGTTTTATGTCGTGGACATCAGGAACTTTTCCGACCGAACCGAGAGACATTTCGGTCTCACAAACAACTAGACCTGAAACAAATATCTGTGATGTTGTCCCACAAACATATGTATCGACGTTTAGTACGGCAATTGATTTCTTTCTATTCTCAATAATTGAAGAGAAAAGAATTTTTAAGAATACTTTAAGCGACACTGATATTACAGGAGTTTCAGTGGTGGGTGAAAACGAGATACTCTTTCAGTCTGTAGTTAATCAGATTTGTAACACTATCTCATATGATTATGATGTTTGAATACACGTGAATACATGATTTGCATATATGCATAATGCATAATATGTGATACTGTCGGGACTAAGCTTCACCTTACATCATGGACGAGAATTGGACCATACTACAGACTAGTAGTTGTTGCATTAATAGGCTTTAATAGTCTTATATTAAATTAATAGTCGTGTATGATAGGTCCCAGAAATTAAGGGCTCAAGTCTTAGAAAACCCAGAGACGATTTTTGTTGATTGGCGAAACGATCCATTCGCGCGATTTTAAGCGATACGACCTTTTATGAACAATAGTATAACCAAACAACACCATGAATTTACAAAGCAATGCTGGAAATCTTAAAGAGTACTCAAAACGAGTCACTCGAAAAATACGCTTCTTACCTTTTGCGTTATTGAAGATGTCAGTATGAACATCTCTAATCTTAAAAATAAATGAAAGTATCAAAGAATTATGAATAGCAAATTAATCAATGCTAGTTAAAGCGCGAAGAGCTGGTGGTCGTTTAGGGTGAATAGTTCAGGAGTCGAGGCGACGTACAGGCATGCGAAGTGTTGGACGCCCCACTAAAGGTGTATGGACGATCTGGCTGAGCTTGCAGGAAGTCGTTGGATGCGGGCTGCTTCGAGTAGGTCGATTTGGAGATCCATGGGGGTAGCAGCTGTGGATTTTTTGTAACTGAAAAGAGAGAGAGAGCGAGTTAACATCGACTCTAATTTACATCATAGTAGTCTATAGTTACCTGTTTAGTTCATTGTTTTGTCGCGCGCTTTGCACGGAGGGAAGTGGACAATAATTTATTTCCAACTCCTATTAATTTCACTTTCTGATTAATTTCGTTGCGGGTTAAAGACAAGTTAGACACTCCCGGAGATTCACCGAGCTTCAATGCTCAGTGTCATTACATTGCGTGCCACTGTTGATCCTGGCTCACAGGAGTTACAATGGTGGGTCTATCATTAAGAAACTACGCACGAGGGTGATTGTAGTTAACTATAGTCCATCTTCATACTTATGATAGGGGCATCTGAAATACTTACCGTGTAACTATGAAATAAAACTGTACCGGTTTTACTGAGGAGTGAATGGGTCTTAGGGTTGCTAGAAAAGGCTGCCATTAAAAGTTATAGCCTAGATTGGTTGGTAGTTTATAGCACAATATCTATTTATTTGCTCATCAAGCGAGTTTAACTGGTAATGTAAAAAACATTGTATGAGAATACGAGTATTTATTGATATTTAGTTGATATCTGCCTACCCTCAGGAATAGAGACGTGGGCGTGTGTATGCATTTGCAGCACATCGACTGTATTTATAAAAAAAACGTGTATGAAAATGTGTGTGAAGTCGCTAAAACTACCACCCGGCTTCGTTTTCGGTAGCAGTCTTGAGATACCCTGTATATTTAGTTGCAATTTTATTAACTTGACAATAAATCTTGTTCAGTCGCCATATGCCACATTTTTATAGCAAATTGTTACAATCCTGCTTACTAAAATTACAAATCTATATATTTCATCCCTACTATCCTTATTAGCTTCCATTTATAAAAATTGTTGTCAGGAAAATTGGGCATCTAGTCAAAACAAAGCTACTCACCAAAAGTCAGCTTGTTAGTATAAATAATAAATACACCCAACAGTCACATACATAGTCCTGACCCCAAACTAAGATCGAGTCTTGTGTCGTGGGTATAAGGTACTACGAGAGACTTTTCGGTCTCACAAACACCCAGACCCGGAAGAAATATTTGTGGGCCGCACAAATAATCTCTCGGTGCGGGGATCGAACCCGCGGCCTCTCGTTTCACAGGCGGCGTCTAACCTACCTGCGCCACGGAGGCTGTCAAGTAAAGTAATAAATGGTACTTAGTTAGTACCACTTAAACAGTTTTGGAATACATGTGATGTTAGGTACCCTCATTTAAAATATCTTTACATAGTCTTTTATTTTGTGTTGAAATATGAATGTGTTTTCTGTATCAGCCCATATACGTCCCACTGCAGGGCACGGGCCTACTCTACAATCGAGAATAGGATTGAGAGTGGTTAGGCCATATAGTCCACCACGCTGGCCTAGTGCGGGTTGGCGGACTTACATACCATAGAAATCCTTATGAATCGCTATGGTATGCAGGTAGGTTTCCTCACGATGTTTTCCTTCACCGTTTTAGTGTGTGGTGATTGATTATCAATACACACATGACTCCGAAAAGTCAGAGGTGTGCCCTGGGATTCGAACCCGCGACCACCCTGAACATGTGGGCAGCCGCGTCTATTCCGTTTACCAACAGGCCACCACGCGCTTTATGAATGTGTTTTAATAATGTGAAACTTAACATATTTTTCGACTACAATTTACGTTTAATTGTACAATAAAATACGCGATACAAAGTGTTCGTTAATATACAATTCCTTTGACTTCTCAACAATATAACATGGAGTAATTAAAATGGCTCATGATTTAAATAATTTGAATTCAAAAGACTTATATAAAATGATTACGGTATAAGATTGTGTAATATATTTATATACGTTTCAGCTCTAGCTTCTAAGGTATTGTTTTTAATTTGTCTGTATTTAAAAAGCTCTTTGTTACTTATTATATTTTTTATTTACGTACCGTCTTTTTAATGTTTTCTGTTTACATATTATATTGTAAATGGGTACTACATTAAGAGGGACGCTTTAATAAACATAATATTGATACCACGCTTTTCAATAATTTTCAGTTATTGTAGTTTTTTTTTTGGAATTGCGTGACGAATATATCGTACGCCTGATAGTAAGCGATACGACTTCCACTCGCTCGCCATTCTGAAAAATAAGATGTATTTATGAAAGATTAACGACTGTACTAGGAATAGTGGAAACTATACCTAAATCGATGTTAAAATGGGGCTTTATAAACTGAGATGAATTTGACATTACATTTAGGCTTTAAAATTTGGAATATTTTGTTCATTCTTTTTACTTTTAATATACCGGGTATATCAAAACTGCTACCGAAAACGAAGCCGGGTTGTAGTTTTAGTGAGTACCAACACAATGCAACTAAAGTTTTCGCAAAAAAACGAGACAATTTTTTATATGATTTTATAAATATCGTTTTTTTTAGTGGTAAATCCATAGTTTTTGCTAAAATAATAATTTGAACTCCTGTATACCTTAAGAGTCCTTATAAATTAAAGGGTATACACTATTATTTTAGGAAAAAATGAATTTACCATCCAAATACGACCATAGGAAAAAAATAACAAAAAAAAAAATCTTCGCTTTTTTTCTCAACATTTTTTGATGCAATGTGTTTGAAGTCACTAAAACTACCACCCGGCTTCGGTTTCGGTAGCAGTCTTGAGATACCCTGTATGTGGGGTGCCATGACATGTCTGGCCGGAATACATCCGTGTTTATTAATAAAGTCGAGAAAAACTGGCTATTCAAAATAATCGCGTCTATTCTAAAGCCTTGGTCTAAAGTTATTCCCTCATCCGAGTTTATTAATAAGGCCCATGGTTTCCCACCATCAGACAGACCTATTTATCCCGTAAATCACGCTTTATAAAAAATCTAAAAATACCATATAAATTAAACATGAAACATACAAAAGAAAGTAGCGTGGTGCGGCAAGTAATTGAGATTAACGCCGCCCTTCTAATTACTAAACTTGCTTTTCCCTCTCACCGCGTATAAATATAAATGGAGGCTTATTTTTATTTCACACCAATTCTTTCGCGAAGAAATCACGTCTGGTTTCTGTGCGTGGATTTTCAAAAGGTCTGTTGAGATTTCTCTTTCTAGTATGAAATTACCTAACGGGTGCCCGTGTCCTTTTCCTGCTCAATCTTCATAATTTCCTTCGACTTTTACCACCATAGACTGCAATATCAATGGGTCTCATAGCTTCCTTGGGGATACGAAGCCAAAATATATTAAAAATGCAGACGAAAATTGCGGAGACAGTTAAGATTTAAATACTGCTAAAACAAACTTCTTTTCACTCAAATACTTATTAATGTCGATAGTACATTTGGTCAAAAAAGTAATAGGACTTTTTCCTTTCTGAAATCCATGTTGGCACTCATGCAAAATTTTATTTTTTTGCAAATAAGTCCCTATCTGATTGACAATACATTTTTCTATTACTTTATCTACGCTCGATAATAAAGCGATTGGTCTATAATTAGTTACCTTTTTAGTTCATTATATTTCGTGGAAATTTTAGAAAAATAACAGTTTTTTTTAATACTGCTAAAATATATCAAATTAAAATATATACAATTTATTAAATATATCTATTTACAAGGTTTATAAAACATTCATGCATTTTGGAGTTCAATGACGGTAAACCCATCATAGAGACTCCTGCAAGAGTGAAGCATTCCGGGCTCAGCCATGATGTATGCTATTTTGAGCAGATCGGCATAATGCCGTCGACTAACGGGAGATTACCTTACATCACGCCAGTCCATATTTTGGATTGCGCCACACTTACCATAATTTTTATTATGGTTACAATGTTGTGCAAGTATCAAAAATGTTTGTATCTGTATCTGTATCAGCCCATATACGTCCCACTGCAGGGCACGGGCCTACTCTACAATCGATAATAAAATTGAGAGTGGTTAGGTCATATAGTCCACCACACTGACCTAGTGCGGGTTGTTGGACTTACATACCCTAGAAATTCTTCTAAATCGCTACGGTATGCAGGTTTCCTCACGATATTTATTTGTGTGTGGTGATTGACTATCAATACACACATGACTCCGAAAAGTCATAGGTGTGCCCTGGGATTCGAACCCGCGACCACCGTGAACATGTGGGCAGCCGCGTCTAGTCCGTTTACTTTACTCAAAAATGTACACCCAGTATAAACTATAATAGTTATTCCTCTTCATCCGTCTGAACATCATATGAAACTCCTCCAATGACGTCAGTGACCCTGATCCTAATTCAGCGCTGCAGTATTTAGCAAGCATCTCACATAATTAACGAAGTTTGTTTCGGGAATTAACCCGGCAAAGTACTGGCCCACATTTCCTATGCAAACGGGGTCCCTTTGGAGTTTTATCGCGAGTTTTACAGTTTACAGATGACACAGATAGATAGATGTAATACTTCAAGTTGGGATGGAGTTACTTTAATCTACGATAAGGGATCTCGTGCGTTTATTTGATTCATCGTGCATCCATTTGTTTGTTGATTCATTCAGTTTATTTAGAAGCTAAGAATAAATTTTTACTGGCTTCCATTTTTTCCCGGACCCTTTTGTAGGGTTATGCTTCAATTTTAGGAGCTGGCTATATTATTTGAATTCTTGCATAAATCTTTTAGACATGAATTTCGGTATTTTTTATCTACAAATTAATCGGCAACCAAGTAACACGCACGCAAACCTGTATATTAAACTCGTACATTTGAAAATTGTCGCTTAAGTAACACCTTAAAAGGCAAATAGTACACAAATATTTAGAGAAGCGAATACACATCAGCTTTTACGCGAAAAATAAACAGTTTGACATCAAAAGTGTACAATTAATTAGCTGCTGCTAACGGCAAACGCTTTCAATTAGCCAAAGAGGCTGCCGTTCGAGAATGAATGCTTTCTCATCATTTGTATACGTCCTTTTAACTGAAGGAATCATTTTGTTCGATATATATGATTTTTTATGGTAGAAGAGGAGTCATTTAAATAATTTTGACCACTATATATTATCATATTAGAAGACTGTTCTCTTCTGCCTTTTTTATCAAGAAGAAAGCTGTTTAGGTACCCTTTTGGTATCCTGGGATATGTTAGTAATACGGTCTACCAGGCCGGCACGCTGCAGATATTGCGACCTGGCCGGGTAACATAGCCCAAGCCTGACAGCAACATAACGTGTAAAGTCCTTTGGTGGCCGTCTCGAGCATTTTGGCTGGCACTGGATATTTCAGGGTGAGAAGCGCCCCGATTTCTTTCCTATGATCACCTGGCGCAGAACTAGGACTCAGACTGGTCTCCCTTATTCTCATTTATGTATTTATATAATGGTACCTGATGAGCTGTTTCCTCATCTCCCCCCCTCTCTTCAGCTACAGGGAGTTCACTGATGAACAAGGGTGTCCCCCAAGGTTCTCCACATTTATTTATTGTTATATATTATTATATATTTACATACTTTTTAAAAACGTACACAGCTTATTACATTAAATAATGCTAAATAAACTCACTGAGTTTTTCCGAGCATTATGATTTAATCGTCAATTTTATGATTATTAATGATTTGTCTGCATTTAAGATAATGGCATTATCAAAAATGCAGACAAAACTAATTATATGTTAATCCACTCACCGTATTTTCGACCCCCCCATAGTAGTTCCTCACATTGTTACCCATACCTTTACTTGTATTCACAATAATTTCTTAAAATATGCATGTAAAGCAATTGAAAGAGCTAAAGTTGTTACCTATCTAGGATTGAAAGTTGACAAGAACTTTTCTTGGTCGTATCATATAGACTATTTATGTAATAAACTTCGAATATTATTAGGAAAATTTTATCACTTAACATTTAAGGTTCCTCTTACTACACTAAAATGCTTGTATATGTCTTTAGTGGATTCTATTTCATGTTATGCGCTTGACTGCTATTTGTTTCTGCTTTAAAACGTATATTGAAAATCTATAAACACTACAAATTAGATTCTTAAAATGATTAGTTAACAATAAAACAATAAATAGTTGCAACCGTGAATACACAAAATTATTTAAAATAACTAAAATTCTTCCTATCAGCATGAAACATAAATACTTGGTGCTTCAAAACAATCATAGCAGTCAACGATTTAAGAACCTAGTCAAACATGGTTATGGCACGCGTTCGATAAGTACTGGTAAATTCGATGTACCGAGAGTTAATAATTACTATGGAGACAGAACCTTGGAGAAACGTGCCCCATACCTTTTAAACAGCTTACCTGTAGATATCAGAAATGAACAAAAATATACGTTTGTGAAATTGCTGAAACAATACATGTTGGATGTGGTTTGAAACATGAAATAGGATAAGACACAATTGTAATACAAAATATATACTTTAGTAATTTAGAGACTCTTTAGGTTCCCACAGACAAACAGACAGTTTTGTGGGGCTATGGAACTGTATGTGGATTTGTAAAATTTTTAATGATGTAATAATAAATTTAAAAAAAATATCTAGCATTACTACATATAGTTTAACTAGATAAAATGATGATAATGTCAAAGTAAAGTTTAATCCTTTTTAAATCAATTCGGCAATATTGAGAATAGTTCAAAATAGCTTCATATGCATCTCATGTTATAATAATTTATTTACGTAATAATTTCTAACTAACAAGAGTCACGTTTAAAGTCTGGATTAATGGATTCAATAAATTATTTTCATTTTTTCCTTTTCATTGTCACCTATTCCTGTCGCTTCTGGGAAAAAGGCGTGAGTTTATGACTTTATGTATTTTATTATACTACACAGTGATCAAAACGGAAGTTAAATTTAAAAAATAATATATGTAGACAGAAAGAACTAATAGTGACGTCTATAGTCGGTATGTTCGCGTAATGAGACATTTCATAATGATCAATCCCGACTATATACTGATGGTTCTTTACTAAACACACTTTGGATATTTATTAAGGTTCATAATTAATATTTCCAACCTATACAAAACAAAGAAAACGACAGTAGGAGCACCAAGCAACGCGTCACAAATTACAATAAATATAATCATAAATCTGAACTGTTTATATCAAACTCTGAAATATCTCTCACGCACAGCGCCAAATTGATTTGGTGCCTGCAAATAACACCATTTAATTCTTCGCTCACGTCTTGTTTTATTGTGAGGCAAAAGTTACAATGGAACGGGGCGAATAGTAATCTTTCCTTGCGATGCGCCGAGCGGAGTAGTACGGCACCCGGGGGACTCGACCCACGCTCTGAAAATTCCGCTTCACGCTTCGCCGGACGCCGGTGCATTTTTATTTTTCAGTGAAGATTACAATTTGATAGCTAGGCTAGATGGTAAGGAAATTGGAGTAAATTGAATGGTGGACTATTTTTGTTTTCGTCTAGCTACTAGCAAATATTAAATGAGCATAATCTAAAAAAAATATCTGTAAATATTCGGAATAACATGACGTATTTCTGATTACTATAGATTATATAAGTGTTAAATATAATGTTTGTGTTTACTAGGTGTTTTAGTTAGTACTTAAGTATTGATATTTGATGGTCGCGGCATTATTGTTGTTACTCAATATAATAATAATAATGCGACAACAAATAATAATGCATTCGTTATGTCGTTGTTGAAAATCCATTATTATTTGTTTAAGGAATTGTCACGCAATTAGAATGTGTATGATTGGAGACAGTGCACCGGCGAGCGAAACGTCGGGTACCATACTCTATTTTGCTCAATGTTGGGCGAATATAGCTCACGCAGAATAGTATATTTAAAAGGAGTAAGTACTTTCATTTACATTTGTATTCAAGTTAGCAACATGTACCTACTTGCACACGACGAAGGTCGAACAAACTTGTCTCTCTCTCTCTTCAACCACAGGTTGTTCATTGCTGAACATAGGTCCCCTAGTATCTCATCAACGACCTGTTTAAAGCTGTATCCATCCAGCAACTTCCTCAAAACTTAACTAGGTACACCTTGTAGGCGGGCTTCCTACTTTCGTCAATCTATACAAATATATGAAGCTGAAAAGTTTGTTTGTTACCTCCAATCTCAGGAACTCATACTGGTTCGAATTGAAAATTATTTTTGTGTTTTATAGGTCATTTATTTACGACTGCTATATGCTATATATAATCACGCTATGACCTATAGGACGGAAACACTAGTGAAAAATCTAGCAAATACGAGGAAATTTTATTCGTTCTTCATGGTCCGACTGGTCGATATTCTAAATTGATACCCGGAATTTAACATTTAGGCCGCCATTTTAAGAAAAATATCTGCACCCACCGCCTGGCCAGACTGCTAGTATAATATAAATATTCTCTATCCCTAATACGTCTCTGGTGTTATGTAATTCTTGAAAATTGCCAGCCGGAACGCGGTGGGTGCGAGAGCTAATGTATTCACAACCAGACGCGCGCAGTCCTCACTATTCTTGGCGAGAACAAGCCAGGGTTTACTCTTTGTCAATTAAAAAGGCCTGTTTTGTGACCTTCTGTAACTCGGTTCTGGGACTAATGTATGATCATATTTTTGTTTATACCGTTCTGATTTTATAAGGTACGCGAGATTATGATTTATAGTGATAAAATATGGAAATTTGATATTATTTTTATTAGTTTTTCTTCTTCCCTGGCGTTTTTCCGACCGTGCCAGTGTCCGTCCTCAGGCTAATTCTCCTC
This sequence comes from Hyles vespertilio, assembly GCA_009982885.2. Classification (NCBI taxonomy): domain Eukaryota; kingdom Metazoa; phylum Arthropoda; class Insecta; order Lepidoptera; family Sphingidae; genus Hyles; species Hyles vespertilio. Next base: position 16,836,196 of record CM042824.1, on the reverse strand, counting down.
CATTTCGCCCGATCTGCGGCATCCCTAATAGCAGGCCATTGACCCACATATCTTCCTTGACGAACATCTCAATCAAAATCCTCATATTATTATTTTTCTTATATTTTCTGTATCAGCCCATATACGTCCCACTGCAGGACACGGGCCTCCTCTACAATCGAGAGTACGATTGAGAGTGGTTAGGCTATATAGTCCACCACGCTGGCCTAGTGCAGGTAGGCGGACTTACATACCATAGAATTTTTTCAACATAGGTTTCCTCACGATATTTTCCTTCACCGTTTTAGTGCGTGGTGATTGACTATCAATACACACATGACTCCGAAAAGTCAGAGGTGTGCCCTGGGATTCGAATCCGCGACCACCGTGAACATGTTGGCAGTCGCGTCTAGTCCGTTTACCAACAGGCCACCACGCACTTATATTTCTTTTATTTTATTTTTATTAATTATTATTTTTATATGAAGGTTGAAGGGATACTCAACCTCCGTTTATAAATAATTAACAATTGGTACAATTTAGTTTGTTGATAAGGTAACAGATTGAACTAAAGTTCTCGAGAACCTGATGCCCTTTCAAATGAGAAAATTATACCGATATAACAGTTCGAAAAAATATTATGAAGAAGATAAATCCTTACAAACCTATCCAATTTCATACCAAGTAGCGCTTAAAAGGTGCATTAATTAGATCAATTTAATCACGTATAACCCGGCCAATTATACGAGCTTTTAATAAAGGCTACGCAAACCTATAAAATTAACCCTAAAACGCGGCGCGCTGTTTGTGTGACACGATAATCATATTTCCGCTGGAATATTAAAGGTTATATGACGTCATAAAGATATATTGGGCACCCAAAGTGGTTCCACTTTATTAGATAATATTTACGTTTCATTAAATGACACACGGCGGGTTATTGCGTGATAAAGGCAGATTAACTTATAAAAATCCGGCGGCGCTCTAACCCTTTGATGCGTCTGACGGATATGTACACCAGTTTTTTTTTATTAATTTTTGTTTCCAGAATTTGGGTGACGGCTAGAGCTATTATACGATTGTGTCAAATAATTTGTGCCCAGCATGGTAATAGCTTCATACCTTATTACATGTTTGATTCATAATAAGCCAACCATTGCTAGGGTGGCATTAGGGTCTCCGCTGCCTACCAATTTGGAGATACAGGCTTTATGTTATCTGTGGATGAATATTTATGAGAATAAAATAATTATTCCATGCACATTACTAATATCATAATAATGTTTCTTATTAACTACAAGATGTTAAACCACCACTATAACATGGCCGTTTTGAAGCATTTGTTTTAGATCTACGGTGAAACTGCATTCAATTTTATTTTCTCTCTATTTTCTAGTATGTAAAACCACCTATGCAATCACAATACATGTTTTTACAATACATGTTTCCTATTTACCAGTCCTATGCCACAAAAACAGATTCGTATTCATTGAACCAGCTTTAAACGCTTGTCTTCACAATACGCCATTTTAAACTTTACGCTCGTCGCGCAGATTAAACAAATAAAACATGGACCAAAAAAAAAAAAAACAAATGACATTTCCAATTTATAAAGCCGACCAGCACGGCACAATAACTTACGAATTTCCAATTGCAACGATAAAAGGCAGGAAATTAAATTTTAACCATGAATTACTAAAGATGGAAAAGTTTAATATGGCATTGTTGCGGTCGCCGTATCACCGGGGCTGACAGAATTGTAAATATGGCCCGACTACGCTTTATTATGGCGATTTTAATAAAGACCATATTTTGGTCGTGATTTATTTGATTTCTGATCGGAATGGAAGTGTCATTATCTTTTATGCTCGACAATTTGAGTATAATGCGCCTGACGGAAGGACAAAAGGTTACAATACCGCCCGGATAGAGAATCGAATTAAAACAGACAGTTATTTATTTTGTTCGACATAATTATGCCAGTTTTTATTAGTAATAAACATAACAAATAAACTTTCCATATAGCAAATGGTTCAGGCCTAAGATTCAAATCTGCTATTTTCTGCATGACATTACTCTTATTAATTACATTGTTTTAAAAACTAAGGATATAGCTTTCAGTATATTGGGAGTGTCTTATGACGGCCGTGAAAAATTGCGTCACCTGTTTTTGTTATAGATTTTTTTCTTAGCTGTGGTCAGAATGATTATCTTTTCTTGTAATTTTATTTTCTCAAGAATGATTATCTTTTTATTCCAATATTTCTGCCACAATATAAACAGGCGTAGTTGCGAGTGACGACTAATTTCAGCACTGGAGCGCCGCACCACTTATATCGGAACACTTTAGGCGCTGCGCCATGTCCATATATTATTTATGTCAACGTCTAATACCACTTATACTATCATTAAACGATAATAAATTATGAAATCTAATTGATTACCAACCCTTTGTACAAAGGCCTCGTACAAGAATACAGGAGAAAAGGAATGAAGGTATAGCTAGGGTCGGGAACATCGAGTGGTCTCGTAATAAAACGTTCTTGAATTAATAAATCTTAATTTCGCGAATAAATAGAATTGGGTATTGAATTGTAGAGATTTTTTCCCTTATAAAAATCGGATTGTGGGTTCGACGAAAGATTGGAATTTGAATGGAATAGTAGATGAATTGGTTAAGTAGCGGTGCTATAATATATTTTTTTTCATTCTCATTTGTTCTTATGTTCTTTGTCATGAAGTTCTGTATTTGTTTAGTAAAAACAAAATCAACAAAAAGAACCTTACAACCAAAGACATATACACATGCATAAATTATTTGTAATCCTCTGCTAAGATACAAATCATATTCCATGAGAATCAGAAACCACAAAAACTTTTCGAACACACACACCCAAACCATTTGGTCACACAAACATTTCTCTGGCCAGTGAAACCCATGGCCTCAAGTTCTAAGCTTGTAACTAACTCTGCCACGCAGCAAAGATAACGCAGGCCTATTTATCAGATAGTCATCCCAAAACAGCCAGATTGACATTGAAAGTTGGGCAGTTTTGCGTTTATACCAAACGACATCGAGTAGTTTCCAACTTGTTTTGACGGCGCTCTTAAAAGTTTATTTCCTAAATAGTTTGCGGATCGTGCATAGATTTTGTTAAAGATCCCTTTGGAACAGTTTGTGATAAAAAGTAAGGGTGACATGGGTTGGCTTAAATAGGAATTTACTTACGCCTCAACCTTTTCAAAGGGAGCAGATGAGAACATGCAATTTGAAAGTTTAAGAAGCTATACAAATAGGATTTACCCATGAAGGCTTCAAGAAATCGATCAAACAAGGTTTAAAAATAGGATATAATAAGAAATACGCATTGCATTCTACAAAATACCGACCCAGAGGCCAGAATAAAGAATTCTACTTTCTCGAATCCCTGAAAGCATTTCAGTTCTTTTGTAGCATGAGTGTTGAACCTTAGTAGGATACTAAGAAATTACTTTACACCAAGAACATTGAACGAGACCGCCTTCGAACAGCCTCGTTCAATTGTAGAATGTGTTCGGGGGTGCTGGCTGCGTGGTAAATAATACCAGTGATTAGAAAGTAGAAACTTTATTCGCACTGAGAAGTACGTTTTACAAAGTGACGTAATTGCGGCGTAATTACGACACGTAACTGCGGCACCGTCGTGATGTAGCTGCAGAGCTTCGTTCTGGTATCTCCCGGCAGCGATTCTGCTTATTCTTCACTACTTGCTGACTTGCTGACTACTTGCTGACTTGCTGACTACTTGCTGACTTGCTGACTTCTTGCTGTTTTCTTCACTGTAGGCCGGAACCGAACTGATTTGCCCGACCCAGGGTGCCGATCTATATTCCCAATTTTGGGCTAATCCCTAGGGTCGGGCCCGCGATCGTCACAGGCGCGCTCGGCCAATGAGAGCGCGCGCTGCGGGGTGTCGCTGTAGCGACTTGCGGGGCGGTAGCTCGGTCCTGCGGGGGGTGCGGGGCCGCGAGGTGTAACTCCGCACCGAATATGTGGGAGGCACCTAAGTTCGGCGGACCTCGCACCCGACACTATGCTTAAATCAGTATATAAACTAGGGTCTGACAATATTGTTCTAACTACACAAAACTTTATATAATCTCCAATAGATAAACACTCTAGTATATAATAAGTAACAATATTGCACATAACAATTTACATAGAAAATTATGAGACTATACATTACAACAACAACGACTTATACATAAGTTTATAACTAAGGGAATGTTTGCTTTATTTATTTAACGATATTTTACATAAGAGCATTATAAGAACATTTATATAACTTAAATAAGATCAAAACACAAACAAGCTTAACTATTTACTATTAATTAGTCTTCGTCCTGCACAAACATTATATGTTTGTTTGTTTGGTACATTTACTTAGGTTTTCTTATAATTATTTCTGTATTTTCGGCAGACTTACCCTAGTATCTTAGTATTCAGAGATCTTTTAGCAACAAACGCATAGCTACGGATACGATATTTTCAAAAAAAAAAAAAGATAGATTACCGTAGTCTTAACCTTTTAAAACTATACCGCTACAATAATTCTTCATAATCCGATAGAAGAACCTTGGAATAAACACGAGCGTTGTTTCTCCATTTAACAGTAGAGATTATTAATTAAATGCATAGAAAGGGGATTAACCCCTTCGCTTAATAATTCTAACCCCTCTCAATTGTACTTTCGATTGTAGAGGATCCCCTGGAGGGTGCCCTGCAACGGGACGTATATGGTCTGATACAGATAAGAACAGAAAATAATCCAAATAATCCATAAAAATCATAAATAATTTACTGGTGGTAGGTCTCTCATATGTGAGAGGCCATCTGGGTAGGTACCACCGCAATGTTTATTTCTCCCGTGAAACAACACTACTTAAATGCACTGTTGTGTTTCGGATTGAAGGACATTGTAGCCAGAGCAACTACTGGACATATTGAGACTTAACATCTTATGTCTCAGGATGGCGAGCGCAGTGGAATATTGCTACTGTTCATGAGCGGTCGTATCGCTTACCATCAGGCAAACGGCTTGCTCGTCTCGCCACTCAATGCAATAAAAAAAAAAAAATAACAATTATACAATTGAATCATCCACCCACTCTCAAGCGCTTGTCACTCGGATGACTAATTTTATCACTTTTAACATCCCTTATCATACACCTCCATCCAGGGTGGGTTGACAGGCATCATTAATTTATCCCATAATGTTGATGGTGGCGCATAAAGTGCGCTCAACAATTTGTAAGGGTGTTCTTATGGCGGTATTATGTAATACTGTATTAGCTCCCTTATACCTTCTGAGATATTACCGGGCGTGTTTCGGGGAGAAATGATTGGTAAAATTTTATTGTGAAGTGGCGAGACTATGGATTGAGTGCAGGTTTGCATTCTATAAACGAAAAAAAAGTTTATTTCTGAACCAACACAGAATGTAACGATAAAAATGTTGCCATAATAACTGCATTAGTAGTAACTGTGTCGCAGTTATTAGGCCCTCCTTATAACATTAGCTTTCATAGGTTTCTTAAAATATGAAATTTAAATTAACGTGATTATTTTTCCGACCCAAATATCGACCAATAGAATTGCACCATTCGACGTCACGTGGTACAACCTACATGGTATTATACTGATATTTTTTTGAAAATTTTCTCTGGTAGTTGCTATATATAAAAAACAAAACATGATCCAGTCAAATTAACCACACGTCAAACTGACAGGTTGAATTCAATTGTGAAAATTGGAGATTTTGCATGAAAATGAGTTTGAAATTAAAATTTGGGACGGAAAAATAATCCCCCGAATACCACACGAGCTTCAAAATTATCTGGCATTTCCCTCAAGGTTCCCTGCAAACAAATAAAGTCGTCAAGTTTTGACTCCTTCATTTGTTTGCAACGAACCTATCGGGAAATACCCGATAATTTTGAAGCTCTTGTGGTATTATAAGTGATAAAATAATGTGACAAAATCAAAATATAAACAGCCAAGAAAGTATGAGCGTAGGTGGACTAAAGGACTTTATACTTGTCAGAGTAGGCAGAGTCGCTAATAGTTGGAACTATTCCCCAATATGTTAAGCTTTTTTCCCATAATCCCAAAATGCCATATAATATCATGAACTTATCACTCATGCTCGGCCCAATTTCCAAATCACGGAAAATCTATTTGATTTTTTTTAAAGAAGCAATATCAAATATTCTATTAATATTATGTCTCATGTCTCAGGATGGCAAGCGCAGTGAAATGCCAAGGATTGCTTTGTTAATCATGGTCTTGCTTGGTTTTGCTACAGTACATGAGCGGCCGTATCGCTTACCATCAGGCGGACGGCATGCTCGGCTCGCCATTCATTACAATAAAAAAAATACCTGAGATTCAATCCTAGGATTAAACGATGCTTAGCTTATAACGGATAAGATCAAGGAGACGGCCTAAACATAATAAATTAATTTCAAAAGTGTTCATAATTACAAAGTTAAGTTCATAAATAAAAATCATAAAGCTTTCAAACAATAATATTAAATTTCAAAGGGACTTTCAATATTGTACACAAAATACGTTAATTAATATAAAGATTAATGACATAAAACATTATTCGCGACAGATAAAGGCGGCACTCGACAAGAATTAATTTCGAGTATCCATTAATATTGGAGAAACAAAGTAGAAAGCAATTTAGCTGAAAATTATTTTCGCAACATTGTAGTTTATAATTATTTTAATAAGCAATAACGGGGGATTTTCGATATTAATAATATTTTATGGATAATTTGTTTCAGGTGGCTGAGTTATTGCCGAATATTCAATAACATCTATCTTTCTCTTTCACACTTTCCTTTATTTCCCAAGGTTGGCGTCACACCTACAGTTTATTCGTTAAGAGCATTAGTAAATCTTAATTAGTTCCAAAAATGAAGACTTCAAGTAGAAGCTTATTGCTTACCTTGCCTCGAAAATTTTTACAAAAACTCTTTGCCACGAAACTCTTTATTGTGAACTGAAAAACACTAAACGAGTCTTTTTACTATTCGGCTTTAGCTGGCTTGTCAAAACTTAATGGATACTAGTGGGGTTTAATATATTGAACGTAATGAATATCGAAAAGCCACACACATGAAGTAGGCGGATGACCTGTTCATAATTGCGGAAAGTTGCTGAATGCGGGCAGCTTCCGATACATCGTTTTGGAGATCCTTAGACGGGACCTACATTAAAGTGACTGACGGTAACGATAATAATGAAAACTTCAATGTTACGATCGTCTCCACCTTTAAATGAAAATTCCACTCCAATACTAGAAACAAAGTAGGACATACATAAACTCACGTCTTTTTCTCAGCAAAAGTAGGCAGAGGTGCTACCAGGACATCTACGTTTCGCCTTGTGTATTCCATCCCACGATGTAATAGGGGGCGCACCTATAGTAGTAGTATAACTACATCACTAAGAAAGCCATGAGGAGATATATAAATTAACATTAAGATATTTAATTTCTTAACACGCTATAAAAATCTCAAAGAGTGGGCAGCTTAATCATCATGTTTTTATAATAGAATCTCCCAAGCGGAAACAAACAAAAATCGCAGTCAAAATTACACAAAGAAAACCGCACACAACTACATCACAACGAGAACAAACGGATATAACGGCCACATTACGAATGTAAGATCTCGTTTTCATGCATTAAGAAGCAAATAAGAGACACAATAATGATGTTATACTAAGATTAATACCCACTAAGCTCAAAGGGAAGGTTAAGGCGGGGTTAGACGTTTATCCATTTAATACAACACATTACATGTTAATGCGATTTGCGTCAGTTATGTTAAAGGTGATTTCTGAAATGATTAGTAGTTGAAAGTACTCATATCAAGCTTCAGATCCGCCATAGGCCAATCTGTCAATCGTACTGTTTGTAGAAGAGGTCCGTGCCCTGCAGTAGGACGTATACGGGCTTATACATAAATAAGTAGTTTTTTTTTATTGCTTTGAATGGCGAGACGAGCATGCCATTTGTCTGAAAGCATACGGTAAAAATTGTCGTGTCCTTATTTTAAGTAACATTTTACTTCAACCTGTTCTGAAATACCAAGAAGCCTTCCTTTATACTATTTAATACTATACTATACTATACTGCAAAACAAAATGGCTTCTTTCTTTCTTTCCTTATTACAAAAAAATAACGTGACGTCATATGTATAATCTTGACCCCCGCCTTAATTCCCACTAAACACAAAGGGAGCGTTAATGGTGCAGATTATTACGCAAGTTAGTTTGTTTTAGCCAGTAATCTTTTCCTTACTACACACGCATTAGTAAATGTAATTGTCACCGGGCAAATGATGGGAAACTTACTTTTGCCTCCAGTGGCTTGAATTTACAGTGACTTTCATAATATGCTTGGGTTTTTGGACTTTATAAACTTATTTGTTTTTTTATACATTCATAAAGATGCGAATTAAAGATAAGCTAATTTCACTAACGGCCAGTTTCTACAGGGTATATCAAGACTGCTACCGAAAACGAAGATGGGTGGAAGTTTTAGTGACTTCAGACACAATGCAAGTAAATTTTGTGCAAAAAATTGTGACGATTTTTTTGTTATTTTTTTTTTCTATCGTCATATCAGGGTGGTAAATACATCGTTTTTTTCTTAAATAATCGTGTACAACCTTTTATTTTTAAAAACGCTGTGGTACGCAAGGCTTTAAATTATTATTTTAGCAAAAACTATGGATTTACCACCCAAAATCGACGATATTCAAAAATTAATAAAAAAATATATCGTTTCTTTGCAAAATTTTTAGTTACATTGTGTTTGTAGTTACAAAAACTACTACTCGGCTTAGTTTTCGGTAGCAGTCTTGATATACCCGGTATAATTTACCTATCTTTCACAAGAGATTTCATTAGATATTTCGATGCTTATTATGTTTCAGTGGTTTCAGTTAACAAAGATAGAGAGATATAGATATGCTGCATATATTTATAAGCTTGGCAAGATAAATGAATTCGTTTACCTTTGTTTAATGGAATAGAATTATAGAAACTTAGAAATAGTAGCATTTTAATATCTACTTCTTCTTCTAAATATAGATATGATATAGAGACCAGCAGTTAGTATTGCCGAGCTCTAGTTCTGAAAATTATTTGCGTGCTGTTGATCATAGTCGACCGGAGTTGCAACTGTGAGTGCCTGGGCGCGTTATCTTTAATTTTCTTCAGGATATTTGATAATGAAATATGTAATGCATTATTCATGATTCTGTATCAGCCCATATACGTCCCACTGCAGGGCACGGGCCTCCTCTACAATCGAGAGTACGATTGAGAGTGGTTAGGCAATATAGTCCACCACGCTGGCCTAGTGCGGGTTGGTTATTCATGATTAACCTAAACATATTTTTTTTATTTAAGTGGATAGTTAGCGGTGACTCTACAATGTTCAATCCTCTGCTCATTTACATCTTCGATCCTAAATGGTATCACAGTAGTAATTATCACTTAAAATGAGATACCCTGTTTACTCGTTTTATTATCTTTATCATTATCATCCCGTTGCAGTCCACTGCTGGATATAGACGTCTTCCAAGATCCTCCACAGAGCTCCTAGAAAGAAGCCCTTTTCCTTGTTTACTTTTCTTAAATATTAGTTCGTATAACAGACTCACTGCAAATCTTCCTCCTCGATTTCTACCGCAATGTCTACGTCCCTTGCCAAACAAAAGTGTAAACGCACTGTTGTGTTACGGTTTGCAGAACATTGTAGCCAGAGTAACTACTGGACATATTGAGAATTAACATCTTAAGTCTCAGGATGCCGAGCTCAGTGGAATGTCGTTCTAGTCTCGCCATTCATAGCAATAAAAAATACAAAAGTTGCTTCTATTCAATATTATTGAGTCTTAAACCACTTCAATATTTAAAAACACTTTTGCTATGAAACAATAGCACTAAGACTATCAATTTTAAAATCCTATTGAAACAGTCACTTTTTGCAGAAATAATTAAATCTCGATTTATCACTCGTTCGAGGCGAGCTAACTTAGTAACCACTGGCGATGGTAGCAACAGTGCAAAATTTGCATTCCGCGGCTACAAACGTCTTTTATTTAATTTAGCCAGCATTTGCAGCGTGCCGCAAGCTCTTTGAATTTTAAACCGTACAGATTAACGTTTATATAGGTAATGTAAATCTTCTGGGAACTAGAAAACTTTTATGCTTGTTACAAAGGCTCCGCCAGCCATGAAATCATACAAGAATAGTTGGTTTGAATCAGCCAGTTGTAGGAAAGTTTTCGTAATTTGATTTCTGTTATGTTTAACAGAAATGTTTTCGTTTGCGTTATTGTTTTTGCGTTTTATTATAAGTGTGGAATATGTGAAATCTCAATGGGGCTATATTGAACCGGTTGAAAAAAAAATACAACAGTAATTTAAAAATTCAATTTATTAAATGATACTCGTTGTATACATAAACTCACGCCTTATTCCCGGAAGAGGTGGGCAGAGGTTTAACCTGAAGGCCCACAATCACCTTGAACTTCCGTCTCACAACGTGATAGCTATCTCCATATCGGGCACATTTTTTTAACTCCGGGTTGATAATGAATACAAAAATCAAATATAATATTGCCCGATACGGAATTCGAACCCGAGACCGCAGCTTTGCAATCATTGATAAATTAGGTACTAAGTATTCTTTCGTCCTACTGTGTTCATATGCACAATAAAAAATAATTCATGCCACAAATACATGTACCGCTTTTTTTGTCACATCGGAGTAGGCCCCTGTATTGACCATAGCGAGAAATCATGTGCTCATACACATATGAGAAGAACCCATTAGTCGCCAACTTGTGTAATGTTCGATACTAACGACCAAAGTTTTTATTCCAATATATATGGCTTTATTGTTATTCGACCCAATGTACAGAATGGTACCCAGTAATTCAAACCATTATATTAATTAAAGTTAGTGAAAAATGCTCCAACAGCTTTAAAACAAATTACGCAAACTATAACTGAAACGCGAACATAAATCACAACACTAAATTTATTGCTTCAAAACAGACCAGCGTTGCCACGGTTAGACATTTGTCAGTGAGAAAAATACTCGAGGTTTTTAATTAAAATCGTTTAAGTATTTATTATAGTCCAAAGCGCAAATTAAAAGGGAAAATTGCTCACTCTGCGCTTACGTTGAAAAGGTGAAAGCCGTAAAGAACTTAATAAATTACAGAAACAAACCATATTACAAACTTTCGGATACCGAATTAAAAAAACGACTCTCCGAGTTGAAATTTCTTTGACCGTAATAGGTAAAAATAAAAAGGAAGACTTAAGCCTATTAGGGATAGGACGGGCGGCGGAGACATCAAAACATTGGAGAGTACTTTCAGTGAACTTAGAACAAAACTCAATATCAATGAAACGTCTCAAGTGAACGGTAGAAAGTATTTTCTTGAGAAAAATAAATCACCTCAAGGGAAGTTAACGTTATTTCTCCGCGCGGCTGAAGGTGGGTGCCAACTTTTATCGCCGCCTCTCAAATTAGTTCGGGGTTATACTTTTTTTTCAATTCTGAAGTTTTGAAGTATGGATTCCAATATTGAATTTTTACTATGTCTCCTTCGAGGTCGTAACTTTGTTCCAAGAATTTAATATGTAACTCCAAGTTGGGAGTTTTTTTCCAATTGTAAACTGTGAATCGAATTTGTAATATCAACGTCTCTCATTGAAAAGTTAATTTAGTTCCGAGCGAACGGCACCGATGGCTTAAGCTTCGATTTTATGAGCGTGGAACAAATTAGCCTTCTTTAATGTAGGGAAATAGGTATCGGAGTTTAAAACAGTACAATAAAACGCATTCAAAGACCGAGTTAAAAGCTAATAAAGCGGGGCTCGCAGTACTTTTGTTGGATCCCGTACGTTACGTTCATTTATGTAAATAGGCGAGCGATTCTCTCAAACAGCGCGATACACTTGAGGACTCATAAAAATGGCTCAACACTGAGTCAGCCCCTTGGTTAAACGTAGGAAATATAGGTTGGCCCCCACAATATCCGCATTCGCCTTGCATTCTGTAAATTTCCATTGACAGTTTTATAGGGTCTAAAGTTTTTCCGCAGTGTTGCAGTGCGGTCGCTTCTGTTGCTTATGTTGGTGTAATATTTTTTAAATAATCGTCTCTCCGATGACAAAATATTATAATGGAGGACTTTTATACGTCATTATGTTTTTATGTGAAGCTCTTTGGGAGTGTGACGGCCGGAATATGGTCCTTACAGCCGTTTGTTGTTGTTGCCGATTATGGCCTTTGCTTCTTGATTATCGTTTCTGTTCTTTTTATATTACCTGGGATAATGTCTGGCGGCGTTAAATTTGTTCTTTTAGTTTGAGACATCTTGTGAGGTGATAAAAAACTTTATTTCGTCCTTCCAGTCTGTAGCTGTTACTATGTAAAAGAACATTCTGTTGTCTCAATAACAGTTTACAGAGCAATATCACAACAGGGTTTAGTAAAAATGTATTATGATATTCATGCATTCTTGATTTTTTATTATTCTGGAACACTTGATCTATCACATAATTCTTTGTATATTATGAGCTAAACTCTTCAACAGATGCACCCTATTTCATCTTCCACATAATTACTGATGGATGTATATATAAAATGACCAATCTATCAATGCAGAATGCAAATTCCTTGAAACGGCTTAGAAAACCATGTCCTAACCCAGGTAGGGAACCACTAAGCCGATAAAGCAATTTAACCTGCAGCTAAAATTTTAACTCCCGTTATAAGCATAAAATTTAGTACAAAATATTATCCACAATAGCCAACCGTGGCAGTTTTTAATCCGATATTACGAAACCTGGAAGCCTCATATACTCGGTTTTAACCGAAAAACTCCACGCCAACAAAGCGATTTTATATCTATATCATGCCCAAGTTATTTAGTAAATTCATATTGCCGATGTCACAGACGTAAACTTGCTGGCCACATAAAAGTGTATGAGAAGCGGGCAAGCACTATTCAGAATAAAATTATTAGTGTTCCGGCCCTTCCTTTTTATAATCCATAAAATATGTAACGTTGCGACAAATTTGTAGGAAAGGTTGTGTGGTATTTTTATAAATGGATTAAAGAGGACATATCATAGTTTTTATCATTGTCATCATTTTTATTCACCATGTCTATACACCGTATTATCTAAATACAATTTACAATTTATTAAAGTAGACCAAACTGGCTTTGATAGCAATAAATACACCCAACAGTCAGATATAGTTTTGACCACCCACATTAAGATCAATTAAGTCTCATGGGTATCAGAAACTATGAAAGACTTTTTGCTCTCACAAACACCCTGACATGAGACAAATATTTATGGGCCTCACAAACCAACTGCACCATATGGCTGCCTAATCAATAATGATCAAACATTCACAACGTCACGATATATAAATTGACATAGATTGTATTTGTTGCAATTTAGCTTTAACAGCCAAACACAAGTACTAAAAAGCGCTGAACAATAGCAGTCTTTTTAATAAAACCTAATTTAAATTCCACCGTATTTCATGTCGACCAAGGATCTCCAAAACTAATATGACTTGAAAGCAAAAGCTAAGGCTTCCGATGGTCCGGAACAGTGAACCCCGACCTCGCATCAGCGGGAATGGAAAACAAAAGAAATCATTTGTCAGTACACACTAGTCCGAATTTTGGCTCGACATTGAAATCTCTTTGATCGAACTTAATACTGATTTGTTATTGTAACCCTTTGAAATGTTTATTTGGTGGATTTACAATTAAATTCAGATGTATTCCGACATATGTAGATTTCAATTTAGTCATATTTTACATAGAAATAAAAGAGGGATGTTTATTTTTTAATTTAAACTTATCCAGTTGATCCTGTCATGCCCAAATCGCCAGATGGCTATTATGTGCTTTAGTTACTAGTATTTAGTTTTTAGGTGTATTTTTAGTTTTTTTTTTCTATTATGTAACTAATATTGCCTATTGAAGTGCGTGGTGGCCTGTTGGCAAACGGACTAGACGCGGCTGCCAACATGTTCACGGTGGTCGCGGGTTCGAATCCCAGGGCACACCTCTGACGTTTCGGAGCCATGTGTGTATTGATGACTATCAATACACATTCCTTCACCGTTTTAGTGCGTGGTGATTAGACAAAAAAGTCATGTGTGTATTGATAGTCAATCACCACGCACTAAAACGGTGAAGGAAAACATCGTGAGGAAACCTGCATACCGTAGCGATTTATAAGAATTTCTATGGTAAGTCCGCAAACCCGCATTAGGCCAGCGTGGTGGACTATATGGCCTAACCACTCTCAATCGTACTCTCGATTGTAGAGTAGGCCCGTGCCCTGCAGTGGGACGTATATGGGCTGATACATACATACATACATACAACTAATATTATTTAGTAACAATAGGGTTGATGTGTCCATGTGGACAAAAACTCTGTTAAAACTAATAAATTAAAAAATGCAGTTAGTAAGTCGCATTAATGGTCATCTACGATTCGAATGCAAATTTAGCTTTATGATAAAATTATGTCTTTGTATTTGTTGTATTATGCAAATCGCGAAGATCTGAAATTACAGCTAGGGATACCAATTTATGATTCAGTGAGTATTAAGTAAGTACATAATATATTCACTGAACGAATCTTTATCCTGCAAAGCCTAAGTGGACCAAAATGCATCATATTTTGGCTAGACTTCTTGCAACGATGCTTGTGTTATATTGAAAGTGAAAATAACACGTTAGTGCCAAGTAGAGCGTCGAAAATTCGAGAATTGAAAAGAGATTTAGTGCAGCAACTAGAAAAATATTTCAATGATCATAAATATTTTAACGTTTCAGTAAATTTAAATTTGGAGATATTTCAAAGCAGAATATGAAGTTATAGGAATGCAATAGACAAAAATATCAGATCTCCATGATGACTTCGAAGTATTAAGCATTTTTAATCATAATCATCATCCACAGCAGTCCTCATAGCCCCACTGTTGGACATAGAGCTTTCAAATTAGACACCGTGGAACCAATATATTATAAGTTGGAAATATTTACATATTTTAACTTCTAGACGAGAACTCCTATGTATTCAAGTTTCTTCAAGATGTTTTCTCGTAGTGTTAATATGAACGATCGTTCAGTATGCTACGAACTGAATGCTATATATTGGTTAGTTAGGAAGATTACAAAATATATAGTCCGAAATTGACATTAAGCTAAAAAATAAACATATAAAATAAATCAGACCAATTTAAGTTTAGTCTAAACCATTCCCCCGTTCGTACATTTTGTACTGTTGCATGAGGTTTCTATAAATTAAAAAGCACAAAATAATAGTCAAATCAAAGGTATCTTGTTGTAAGTATCTTGTAAGTATCCTAACGAGTCAAACAAATGATGTCAACCTCGTTGAAAATAATAATAATTAAGAATTCAAATCAAAAGAGAACGTCGCAAAAAAGACTGACACTTGACATTGTGAGTGCAAATACAGAGAAAACAAACTGCTCTCACCTTTGGCTCCAATACAATTAGACGATTATTCGTGCCTACCTCCGTATAACTAAACCTCTGGCCCAAGTCAGTGTCTGTTATACATGCTTTTTAATTTTATGAAATTTATTAGTTGTTTATTAGCCTTGGACAACTTTTCAGACCTGAGCTAACTTCGTGTGCTCTTAGTGTATCCTGCTGGCTAATTGATGCGGTTCTGGATAATCCCGTACTAGGTTCGTATACAGTCTCTCCCAGTTCTAAATATAGATGATCGTAAGGCCTGCCTTTAAAATAAATATACTTCTCGATCTGGTTTTTAATGTCCTCTTTGTCAAATTAATAGCTATTACTTAAGATGTAAATCTTAATACTGAAAAATAATTTATTTGAACATCAACAGGAACCTGTTGAAAGCATCCAGCAAATTATTAACCTTACACTACATCTAAAATAAAATTTCAGCTTTACACCCTCTGCCATCTCTCATCTGGCACCACGCTCCAAAGTCGTGATAAAGCTGAATTGATCTGGCTCTTGTAAGCCGCTCTTGCGTATAATTGACTCTTCTCTGTCATTGGCTGCCAGTACGGCCTGTCGCAGACGCCGTGTATTTCCAGTGTTTAGTGATGTTTGCACGTATCGTGTTAGACTTCGATTCCTTGTTATTATTTTTGTTTACATACTGTACTGTATCAGCCATTTTAAGTCCCACTGCAGGGTACAGGCCCCCTCTATAATCGAGATATATATTGAGAGTGGTTAGGTCATATAGTCTACAATGCTACCTTATTTACAAATCGCTATGGCATGCTGGTTTCCTCACGATGTTTTCCTTCACCATTATAGTGCGTTGTAATTGACTATCAATACATACTTGAATTCGAAATTTCAGAGGTATGTGCTCTAGTATTTGAACTCGGGACAACAGTAAACTTGTTGGCAGCCGCATCTCCTCCGTTAACTAACAAAATTTATTAGAAAGATAAGTAGGTAACTGAAAGTAATGACGGAACCGTGAGCAGTTGTATTTATGTGCAGATGACTATGACATCTATCTTTATTTGCATCTATTAAGTATTTGTAGGTTTATTGCTGAATAGAGGATGCATATAAAAATGTTATGGTGACAATTTCTGGAGAATTTCTAGGTAAATGGATTATTTAACACAAAAAGAATTTTTTAATTAGAACCAGATTAGCGGGCACAAACAAACAAATAAACTCTTCTGCTTAATGTATTAGTATAGATTTATTTTTGTGGCAAAAATGTGACTATACGATATAAAATTCAACCTATTTACCACGACACCGGACTATTTTACCCGATTAAACACATGAACAAAATCAAACGCAATGAAATAAACAAGACTCCTGCAGTTCTCGAAGGGTGTAGAGTGAATTTCACGGCTCATCGGGCACAGATCCCGATCCAGGATTCTGCCCATGGGATCAATCCCACTTTATCAGAACATTTCATTACGGCCCCCGACCGCCGACTAAATCCCGCCGTCGACCGATTCGTTTTAAACTTTTTTCTCCTGTAATCCACTCGGGTTTGATATTTAAGGGAAAAGTGTTTTCAAAGTTTGTATTGTTTTTCTTTTCGTTTATTTAAGATATTTTAGATGCTTATCGTTAATTTAATTTTTAAATTGAGATTTATTTGTAAAGATTTTGTTTTGTAATTGTATCGTTACATTAATTTAACCACATTATGTAACATACAAGAATTGTATAGGTAATGTGGTTCTAGAATGGAGGCCACGTATAGGCGAGCGAAATGTGGGACGCCCCCCTACAAGGTGGACGGACGACCTGGTTATGGCTAAGGTTGCAGGAAGTCACTGGATGCCGGCTGCTTCCAACAGGTCGAAGTGGAGATCCTTGTAGGCCCCCCTATGTTTAGCAGTGGACTTCTTGTGGCTGAGATGATGATGATTATGATGAATGGGCGGCGGTATCCAGTTCCTGTCTAGTAAATTATTTGCCCGTTTGTCAAACCAATGAAATGAAACTTTGTAATAATTAGTCCACCAGCAAGTATCAGATAAATGTGGTCTATAGCCACATGGTTATGTCAATGAACAAAGATGCAAAAATAAATAATGTTTAAATTGTTATCCTAACCAAAGCTTTTATTGAGCAACCGACCCTATGCATAAAAGTGATGCTATATTTGTATAAATAAACCTAGTCTAATATAAAAAGGTAACAATAAATAAAAGTTAAGTTATTCCGAATATGATGAAGACCGTCATACCAAACAATTAGAAAGCGAAGCTAGCTTGGTGAAGCAAGTTTTAACTAGCTCTGCGTCATGCCCACGCTACGATGCATGCATCACTGCGAATTTGTTTATTATTTATGATTACTCATATATACAGGGTATATCAAGAATGTTACCGAAAACGAAGCCGGGTGGTTGTTTTAGTAACTTCAGACATAATACCACTAGAAAAATTGCAAAAGAAGCGGCGATTATTTTCGTTGTCTGTTTTTTTTTTTATAACGTGTTTGGGTTGTAAATACATAGTATTTTCTTAAATAATAAGTACACAAATCTAATTTGTAAAGACGCTGTGGTGACGGGTTTAAGTTATTATTTTAGCATAAGCGGTAAATCCATGGTGTACCGCCAAAATACGATGCTATTTACCAAATCACAAAAAAATATATAATTTTTAGTTGCATTGTGTTTGTACTCACTAAAACTACCACCAGGCTTCGTTTTTGGTAGCAAATTAATATTCCGTGTATTTTTTATGCGACACGAGTTATATGACGAAAATACGATGCTGTAGTTAATTTACGGTTGTGTAGGAATACCCTATAACAAGGTGGATTATACTTTAAGGTGGACAGACGAGCTGGTTGAGTTTCCACTAAGGCGCTGGATGCAGGCCGCCTCCAACAGGTCGATGTGGTGATCTTTGGGGGAGGCTTATGTTCAGCAGTGGACCTCATGTGGCTGAAGAGATAGAGAAAGAGAGAGTCATAATCACTACATAGTATAAAACAAAGTCGCTTTCTCTGTCCCTATGTCCCTTTGTATGCTTAAATCTTTAAAACTACGCAACGGATTCTGATGCGGTTTTTTTAATAGATAGAGTGATTCAAGAGGAAGGTCTATATGGATAATACGTACATATTATTGCACAGAAATCTTTTTGTACCCGGGTGAAGCTGGGCCGGACTGCTATCCTTTTATAATGAAGAAGTTTAATGCAAAATCAACATCAATCAATCAACATATTAATGATTAAGAAAATTTTCTTTTAGTTTCGTTTTATTGTCTTGAATGCATTTTTAAGTAGGAGGAACATATTTATTGAAAAAGTAGTATCTAATGATTTAGTTTAAAAATAAAAAGTAGTGTAGTTCAAGTATTTTACCCAGTAAATAAGTACTTAAAATGCCATAATATTTAACACCTTCTAAACCAAATTAACATTATATATCTATTATTCCTCATCTCTAAACAAACAATCTACGAACGAAAAAAAAAAACTGTAAAATATAAATATAAAATTCTTGGCATTTCGCTTTTTTCACAGCCTTAATTAAGAAAAATAGAAGCCTAAGTCAGTAATCTAGATTGGAGAGCGTTGATGCTTAAAATCCCCTTTGCCATTTGCCAGGATATCAGGTGTATTCCGCAATAATTGCGGTCCATTTGAATTGAGTTTCGTCGATTCTTGATGGTTATTAAGTTAAGCCTCCATTGCGCTGCTGTTAGCTGAGCTAAGCGATATATTGGCGTAGCTTAATATGGACTGCGGGTGTTAGGTGGAAAATTGTGTGTTTATGAAGCTAGTTAGAAGTCGGTAATCATGTTGCTGTTGCCTTAAATTGTGAAATTAGTTTTGAGAAAACATTGCCAACACAACGTTTTGTTTCATATTCAAACATATTCGGCCTTAGTTCCGTAAACGGTCAAGTTTACCTAATCTAAAGAGATCACCTGCGCCTGTGTATCTAGGATGTGACCGGGAACAAAGCCAGGTGGTAGTTTTAGTGACTTCAGACATAATGCAACAAAAATGTTTGCCAAAAAGCGACAACATGTTAGTGGGTTTTCCTATTGTTGTATTTATTCGTAGATGGTAAGTACATAGTTTTTGCTAAAATAATGATGTACACCATTTTATTTTGAAAGAAGCTATGGTACGCAAAAATTTACATTACTTTTTCAGCAAAAACTTGGATTGGACTATGGATTAACCATCCAAACACAATGATGATTTAAAACATCACAAACATGCATTGTGTGTGTAGACACAAAAAATATCAGCCTGCTTCGTTTTCGGTCGAATGAAATTGGTAACGAATAAAATGACGTGCGGAATGGGCTGTCCTATTTAAGTTTACGAATATATATTATTGAAGTGTATTTTTGTTATCAAAAACCAAACCTTCCATCAAACTAAGGAAAAATGATACTATGAAATGGAGAGTCCGTATAATTTGTCCATCTAATTGGATTTACGTGTATTTGTTCGATATTTGGTATACAATAATGTTTAACTCACATCTCGTTTTTACTATATTATTGCCCAAATACATACATACATAAACTCACGCACTATCACTATGTCCCATTGGGGTAGGCAGAGAATATTGAACGCCAAGTAATTCCATACATATCTCTTCCGCTTCTTCAACTGTTATTAATCTCTTCATACACGCTCGTGGGTTTCGAGGACTCCGTAATTTTCACTTCTTTAAAAGGTCTCGTATTTTATTTATTCTCCTATTTTATTTTTACCTACATCTATAACATACCACCTAAACTGGAAACAAGTATACACGACTGAGGTATCTGCTCGAAGTAACTAGACAACAGGTGCACCATGCAATACCAAGCAAATCTTGCGTAGATTCACATTAACCACTCAGCACGCGTTCGCGAATCTTTTAAGCCGGTTAAAATTAAACGGGAGATATTGTTATCAGAATGGGGATGTGCACATTTTAACACAGTGTAATAATAGGGTTTCTCCTGTGTTTTAGATGTGTTTGTTTACGCTTTTTACTCGTAGGGAAAGTAGGCTTAAAGTCACATGATGGTAAGTAATAATATTATAAATTTTATTTTAGTTGCATCTGAAAATCAACGTTGTTATTCCGATGATAATTCTGCAATAATGCTGAGATGGGATCCATTTGGAACGTTTTCGAAATGTTTTTTTTTTAAATTCTGTTACTGTTTCTTTCTGCTTATTCTTTTAATTCTCTTCTGTCTTTGTCCTATGTGTTGTGTGGCAATCGTGTCAATAAATATTAGTTTGTTAATTATACAAGTGCAATCATACAAAGTATCAACCGGTTAAAGATAGCTAATATATGTTGTCCATCGATATATCTATATTAGACCATATACGTCCCACTGCAGGGCACGGGCCTCCTCTACAATCGAGAGTCCGATTGAGTGATGGTTCCATCGATATAGCTTACACAAAAATAATATACTTATAGATCTCTGTGCGGGTTTTCCACTACTAACACTTATCGCTATATCCGTCATCGTGGCAGTACAAAAATACCTAAAAAATATTGTTGTATTGTATCAGCCCATAAACGTCCCACTGCAGGGCACGGGCCTCCTCTACAATCGAGAGTACGATTGAGAGTGGTTAGGCCATATATGGCCTAAAAAATATACTAAGAAAATATTTTCCATACCAAAACAAAATACACCGGGGGATCCATTGTCCGAAACAAGCCATTAAGTCCACAATAAAGAGTTCATTTGAGAGCATGATTGATTCCTGCTTGCTCCCATTGTGTGCTCCCATTCCGGTCCATAATGACCCTTGGAATATCAATAAAGGATCCATTGTAAACTATAGGGATTCCTGTCCTGTGAAAAAGGGCTTATTGTTCGAACTATAAAATCCAATCGGAGGGTCTTGTGTATTTAGTTTTTAAAGGGTGGGCAGGTCGGGATTTAGTAAAAATTTGGGGGGCTATGAACTAGTGGCTTAACATTTCACGGATAGCTTTTTTAGGCCTGGGGAGATTTTACCAAATTGCATTAGATGTCGCTGTTCTCAATATTTTTGCCTTAACCCTAGACCTATTCTTTTCTTTCACGATTCGCACTCACTCACTGATTCGCTTAACAATTTACCCTTCGTTCACTCGGAAAACAATCGCTAAATTGTTATTTTATTTGCATAAAGATATATGGTCAATACTATTACTATTTTTCCTAAACAAGAATCCATAAGCCTACCCAGTTAATTGTCTGAACTGTCTGGCTTTGGAAATTATTGGGGAAATATAATTTGATATTATTATATAACATTGGACGAGCCTAGTGGCGTGCCATAAGAGAGGCATATGTCGCAGCAGTGGACGCGAATAGGTTGATGATGATGATTATTATTATAATTTGAATATTGACGAGTCCTGTTTGCTTGTAACATTTTACACAGACAGAGGGCGTTAATTCCCTTATTCTGACTATTGACTATGTCCATATACATATACAATTTACTCTGTTCTTGGCCTTGATGAAAATGTATGGGACACACGTTCCACAAATTGTGTTTATTTAGAAAAAAAATATGCTAAATCATGGATCAATGTTGACCTTGAGATCCTAAGTGAAAGTCATAGAATAGGCCATGCATTTTATTTGAGTCTATGGGATTAAAAAAGCTCATATCTATTGCTGGAGCATTTGTGCCTGGTATAGCTACGGTATGCCAACTCGACTCGTTCCCATAGTTTGCGTGGAAATAATCCAATCAACTGTGGTTAGCACTAATGTCACCTGTGTCTACCGCTTCGAGAACATAGACGTAAACTTAAACAGAATACTGGCTAACCCTAGACACAATATCATTAATGGGTCATACACAAAACGAGGCGAAAAATTGTATAAAAAATACATAGTCGGGATTTTTACAAAATCAGTCTCATTTAATATGACATTATCAGAATATTAAAATTAAAACATAAAACAACATCGTTTACTCGATTAGGCTACAAAATGAAATTATAATATTTTTTTTCGAGCACAGAAGGGTCTTGTGACTACACAAAAGAACAAACATATCAAAAATAGTTACAAAGTCTTCATCGCTGAAATTAAAAAATGAATATATTTTTGTTTTTTCAATGGTGCAATTGAGTTATTTGAATCACTAAAGTTAAAGAATGATGAACGGACATCACATAATTCGCTATCATATGGAACATGGTTTTATTCCGATACTGAGTAATAATTTAATATTATTATAAGCTAAATACATTACTATCGAGCCCACAGCACTCCACGTCTACGTTTACAGGCAAGCAAAATACTGCGTTACTTGTTAATTCATTATCACTTATTTTTTTCTGTAGACATTGTCTTTCGTGTGGACTTATAAGTCCACAGAAAAGATGTCCACAGAAAGGACATTCTTTAAAAAAATTAGCAATGCTAATTTAGTTTTGAGGATAGCCAAGTAGATAAATTTATTCCACAACTACTCCCCTTAAGCTATTTCGGCAGCATGTGAATTAATAAAACTAATAATTATTTACTCAAGTACACAAGGAACAGAAAAGAAGCACCGATCTTTGACAATAACACTATTAAAGATCTCAATATCTTAATGAACAACCTACGCTGGGCTCAGTCATTAAATCCAATGTGACCGATGCCACCCGTCAGTGTAGCCAGTTTTTTTTTTTGTAAAATTGTATTTTATTCAGGCTAATTTATTCGGTTGAATTTAAGGTCCACAGAAAAGTCGCAGTACCGTGTAACCAACAGTTTATTGAAATTTTTGTGGCGTCACTTTAACATATATTAATTTACTTAGTAAAATTTTAATAGTCAGTATATATACTAATGATATTTAATATAACGTAAATAGATAACGCATATCAAGTATGAGAAATATCTATGAAAATATGCCAAGTGCGTTTACGAACAGTCCACAGAAGGGGACATTTGAGGAAATTTTTGTTGTTATATTAATCATGGCTGAAGATAATTCATTATTTGGTATATGTCTTAATAGTAATACTTGTAAGTCATTTACCAAAATTAAGTCAGAGAATCAATCCAGAAATTTGAAGATAATATTCATTCTGAACATGCGTATGTGTATGACCCTAATATACAAATAAATTCAGGGTTAGCAAAAATTAGTACCGAGCTATTAATAAATCGCAAAAAACGAGTACTAAGAAAGATAAACATAATTTATTATTATCATAAGCAGGTGCGTAATTAGACTGTTGCCCAGTGGGTCACGGCCTCACCGCGCCTTGTAAATCTGATCGTTGGCGTGTGATGTATAGCGAAAGCAATTAATATGAAATTAGCGTAGGATAGTTAATTACGATTAGGAACGTAATTAGTTTGGTCTGGAATATTTGTTGATTAGCCGTTTTCGGTAGGCTGACCTCATTGTGTGATTTGACCGCTAAAATTATGATGCTAACTTATAATTATGTGATAAGGGTAATGTTAAGAATCTTACATGATTTATCACGTTCACAGTTTCATGTTCTTATTGTATCAGTGTACAATTGCCTACTGATAATGGGACTTATCTACAATGAAGATATCGATTTAGGGTTAGGGCAAACTGGCTTGTTGAGTATTTGCAGAATTCTCATAACATTTAAATTCTTATAATAGTCTATACAGGACTTATAATAGTCATCATTATACTCACCACTGGTGGTAGATCTCTCATATGTGAGAGTTCGTCTGGGTAGATACCATCGTAATGTCTACTTCTCCCGTGAAACAGCAGTGCACTGTCGTATTTTGGATTGAACATTGTAGTCAGTGTAACTACTGGACATATTGAGACTTAACATCTTATGTCTCAGGATGGCGAGCGCAGTGGAATTTTGCCACTGTTTATGAGCGGTCGTATCGCTTACCATCAGGCGAACGGCTTGCTCGTCTCGCCATTCATTAAATTGTATGTATGTTTTTATGTATCAGTCCATATACGTCCCACTGCAGGGCAAGAGCCTACTCTACAATCGAGAGTACGATTGAGAGTGGTGAGGCCATATAGTCCACCACGCTGGCCTACTGCGTGTTGGCGGACTTACATACCATAGAATTTTTTATAAATCGGTATGGTATGCAGGTTTCCTCACGATGTTTTCCTTCACCGTTTTAGTGCGTGGTGATTGACTATCAATATACACATGACTCCGAAAAGTCAGAGGTGTGGCCTGAGATTCGAACCCGCGACCACCGTGAACACGTTGGCAGCCGCGTCTAGTGCGTTTACCAACAGGCCACCAAAGCACTTCAATTCATTGAAATAAAAAATTAAAAAATCTTCATACAGGTATGTTCAGCAGAGGATTTTCTGAAGCCAAATTATATTATGATGCTTACGATTACTTTATAAGGAAAATCATTTGAAATTATTTGTATAACATTTTTTCCTTTCTTATTGCAATAAATTGTGAGACGAGTATACTTTTCACGTAATGGTAAACGATACCGAATAATATTTGTCATATTTTTCAATATCATGTACCTTCTATTTCTTGGTTATAATCGGATAAAATTTTATCAATATCAATAAATTTAATTAAGTTTCTAAATTAATTTTAGTAACCCCAGACTGGATGCTACGTAATTTAATTTACAATAATTCCAAAATACTGTATACTACTAAAGTTATATTCATTTAGTTAAAACGATTTGAAAATTGATTATGCAAACTTTTAATGCCTAAGTTTGATTGGCTAGGGATTAACCTGCGCGTAGGTGATTTTCGGACCGTAATTTTGTGTTACCAGTATATATTTAAAGTTACTATTATCTTATACAAAATATAGCTGTATTTTGATATTAGACTTCTCATTATCGTGAAATAAGTAAATGAAATAAGTAAAGAAGTAGAGAGTAAAAAGAAATGAAATTCTAACACGGTTCGCTAATTTTGTTCTACACTAGTTTTTTTAATTTCAATGAATGGCGAAACAAACATGTCATTCTCCTGATGGTAAGCGATGCCACAGCTCATGTTCAGTAGTAAAACTAAACAACACCATGAATTGCATTGGTATTCCACCGCGCTCGCTATCCTGAGACATAAAATGTTAAGCAATATATCCAGTAGTTACTTTGGCTACCATGTCCTTCCAACCGAAATACCACAGTACATTTACACTGCTGTTAGTCCTGGGACATACTGTATCGTATCTCAAGACTGCTACCGAAAACGAAGTTGGGTGGTAGTTTTGGTGACTACAAACACAATCCAACTAAAAATTTCGCAAAGAAACGCGACAATTATTTTTTATGCTTTTTTAAATATCGTCATTTTTGGGGGGTAATTCCATAGTTTTTGCTAAAATAATAATTTAAACTCGTTTATACCTCAGAGAATTTATAAATAAAAGGGTATACACTATTATTTTAGGAAAAAAAATGTATTTACAACCCAAATATATAAAGCCATAGGAAAAAATAACAAAAAAAAAATGGCACTTTTTCTATTGCATTGTGTCTGAAGTCACTTATACTACCACCCGCCTTCGTTTTCTGTAGCAGTCTTGATATACCCTGTATACATTGCGAATGTACCTGTCCAGGCGGCCTCTCACATATGAGAGATCTAAGTGGAAGGAGTGGAGGGTTTGGTAAGGAACTAGCCTCGGATAACGATGGGATGGCTGGACCATAGTGGTGCCACAGTTGTGTTTCACTCAGTAAGTTAGATTGCCGTAAACCTAATATCCCTTTTGCCCCCATAACTATTTCGTCCAATTTTGAAAAGCCAGCGACACGTATACAATTAAAGTGTCTAAATCATCAATCGTCGGTAGTCGTACACACATACATCATGCCTTTTTCCCAATAGGAGTAGGCAGTAATCCAACGGACAACCACGTTAACCACCTCTTATGTGCTCGAACTCAACAACAAAAATCAGCACAAATTCCTGACTCTGGGATGTTAGCGAATAGCAAAATCCAATATCACTTTACCAAACCCGGGATTCAAACTTAAGACCTTAGCTGTATTACAACGAGGCCAACCAATACGTCTTAAATCACTTATTAGGTAATCTGTTTATTCATCCCGACCTCTGCAATAAATATCCAGCAAAAAAATCACACCCTTTAAATGAGATGTAATGTTAACTACGGCCGTGAAATGTTTGCAAAACGCCCGCCGAGAGTACGTAAATTGCGCGCTTATAATGAAATTCAATGAGGGAGGTTCAACTAGGCTTTACCTGCCTCTGTATATTGATAAATGAATTAATGTTTTATTTAATTACGGAAAAGAGCCGCGTTCTCTGGATTCTGTTGGTTGAAAGAAATTTGTGAATTTATTCGGAAAGTTATATAGATGTTTTTAGATGCTAAGCTTATTTACTTGGTTTCTTTATCATTCCTATGTCTATCTTTCTCTATTAGAATTGATGAAGTATGGTATAGGCAGAACAGCGTCTTGTAAAAATCGTCTGTTCTGCAATGAAATATTTAATTTAAAAAATAGTGTGTGTTGAAGGGCTTTGTATACCTTTTAATTATTTACCCGAAATATTAGGCATTCTTATTGTATTTCACATATTAATAATAATATAAGAATTGAAGTCCAAATTCCAACACTCTTTATATTCCACTACAGATTCTACGACATCAAAAACTTGGTCGGTGAGACGTCGCTCACTGATTATCAGCGTAGATAAAAACTTCCCGACGCATAATGTCCAGTTTACTGCCTCGGAGTTACACCGAGTCCTCAGTATCATTGTGGTCATTTGCCGTCGTAACCTTTATCGCGGGTTGAGTGAAATTTGAAGCTTATCTTTGCTGGGTTTTTGGGGCTCTGCATCTAACATTCAAGAGCGTGGAGAATTGTTAAGGAAATAAATGTGTTCTTCGACTTTTTAGGTGGCATAGTTGTACTACGGTCATAAACCTTGCTAGCTATCTCTCGGTTACCACCGTAATGTCTATTTCTCCCGCCAAATAGCCCTGTAAATGCACTGGTGTGTTCCAGTTTGAAGAACATTGTAGCGACTGTACTTACTGTACTGGCCATATTGAGACTTCTTATGTCTCAGGATAGCAAGCGCTGTGGAATGCCAAGCATTGCTTTGTAAATCATGGTGTTATTTATTTTTGTACTGTCCATGAGCGTTCGTACGGCTTCCCATCAGGCGAATGGCATACCGGTATCGGCATTCACTGCAATAAAAAAAAATATCCCACCACTGAAATGAGTCACTTCAACTGGTTTTCCTTAAAAAGTATTTTATTATAAGCATCATGATTTGGTTACAGAAAATTCTCTGCTTACAAAAACAATAAAACAATACAAAATTAAAAACATACTTACAGAAGGATCGGTTATAAACATACATAATATACCATAGACAACGTTGAAATTAAAGTATCATTTGGTTCACATTTAAAATTTTTTTTTGGCGTTCCGATCCGTCCGATCTACGCAGTCTTGTAAAATCCGTAAATAATAGTTTTATTTCAATATATCATAGTCTTTTATAATTATTTAAATGTTATGAAAATTATGCAAACCCTCAAAAAAAATAAGAAAGCTTAATCAGCTTATATTCCGTCCGTAATTGGCTACAGGCTTTCTCTTTACAAGGCTGTATACCCATCACTTCGCATCCAATTATAACCTGCTAAAACTGTTTTCCTCAACACTTCTTATATTCAGATAAAGACATTTGCGCTCTGTTGTTTAACAAACGCTAAAACGCAAACATTATACGCTGTTATTCGAATTTTTATTGCATTCTCGGTCACGGGAGAGCCTTAATTTAATATGGCCGCTCGATTTGTTTACAAAGGAAAAATTTATTCATGAAATTTGTTTTCAGAGGGCCCGACAGGCCGAGCGAAATGAACTTTCGTCTAAGTAACTCCGACCGGGAATTTCCGTGTTCCGCGCGATAATCTTCATATTTTCTGTCTCGTGATTTGGATTATTCAAATATATTTTGCGTCACTTTTTCCTTATATAGTGTTTAGAAGTGAGCTGTATTCTAAATGTTTGCGGCTCGGACTGATAAATTAATTTGTGTTTTTGTGTAGGCTGATCGGTCATAATAGATGTGTTACAAAACTTAGATAAATATCTGGATTTCCTGAGAAGAATAATGGACACGTAGAGATAAATTTAAATATAAGTTTCTTCTATCACAATACATCGACTATTGTACATAGTAGTAACTAACATTCTAGTAACAACTTACAAGTAACAGTATTCATAAAATCATAATTAGAACCTTATTTAAAAATCATTCAGTATTAAATATTGCATTGCTTTTCAACAGGATTTATTGCCATCAATTATCAAATTCTATGCTCTTAGATTAATGTCATTAAAAACCTACCACCGTACCTATTAGGACCTCAAACACAAGAAAATAGATAAATAAAACTTTTTTTATAATCATTTATGACCAACCGACCAGTTGCAAGCGTCCATATAACTCAATTTCTGCCGGCTTACGTGCTGAAGTGAATCGAACATATTTTCATTTAAGCCACACTGCGCTTGAGACATCGGCTTTCATTTTGAAAAATTTTACCCTGCACCACCAATTTGATTCCGATTTTTTATTGTTATCTTCATAAAACCCTATTTACACGGGGACGGTCTCTCGCCAAAAAACAAGATTATCGTATGGATGTCAAAAACATTAGAATACGCCAATTATCGTATTTTATAATGGCATACGTTTCGCGACGAAAATAGGCAAAATTAAACCAAATGCGTTTTATTTCAACATTAAAACTAGTTTTAAATCCAGTATCTACAGCTATACTAGTACACTATCTAACGGCCGGTTTCTATAATATATCTATCTTTAACAAGAGATTTCTCTCGAAATTATAATTCAGTTTTTGCTTCAGTAAAGAAAGATAGAGATATTTAGATAAGGTACATGTATTTATACATAATATCTAGGCAAGATAATATTGTATGTCTATATTTGTTTATTCAAGCATACAGTGGTATCGACATAGTAACGTTATCCATTATAACCTCTTGTTAAAGATAGATAGGATATAGAGAACGGCCGTAAGTTATCTAATCAACATACCAGAGCAGTGCGTAGTTCGCCCCGCATTTTACAATGAGCGCTTGAAATATAAAAAACAGAACATTTCATTCTGTTACAACGGCTAATTTATGGTAGCTTTTGTATTGCCTTTTTGAATGGATAAAAAAAAACATTGTGAAAAACTGTTTCGCCTTTTGTAAATCACCGCTTTACACTGTTGACCTACGGCGCGTTATTTTTTGTCGGAATTATTTTTAAAAGGTTTTTTTTATTGTAATTTAATATAGTAGTTGTTAACGAATACTAACATTCTGTTGAAATTCGGATGTAATTTACAATTAATAACCAAAAATATAATTTTAGAGTCGACTTTTAGCTGGTGTTTTGGACGATTAACAATACCCTACCTTTGCTTCCTTACTAATTTCATTATTCCAAGAAGGACTTTCTGGACGGTTAGGATCTTTAGTCATCAGCTTATGTCGAAATAAGCCCTAAAATATCTTAATTTGTGATCATATTTTTTGTTCAGATTCTGTGTTCGATAAGGTATTGAAATAGACCATTCAATTAAGCCTTTTATCACATATATACATTTTCCCAGCAGAGGTAGGCAGAGGTGCCAGAACATCCACATTTCGCACAGATTTCTGACTGCGGGCTGATAATGAATAGAAAAATCCAATATAATTTTACCAGAGCCGGGATTCGAACCCAAGACCTCAGCTTTGTAACCGTACCGTAGTATAACTTTGCCACGCAGTCTTTATCACATTGCACAAATAATTTTATTTACAAGGATTCACTTGATGAGTTTATGTTTACATAAATATATTCTGGTGCAAGCATTTTAACAAGTTTTAGAAGAGATTAGCGCGCAAATTCTGAATTAACATTTTCAATAGCAGACTAAAAACCGACAGACCTTCTCATAGTTTTGGTAGAGGCGTAATTTAATTTACCCACATCGTACTCGCAATACACGAATTAGGGTATATATACGTTGATTTTGCTAAGAAAAACTAAACTCAAAATATTATTCTTTATATTTTCTCGCACTAGGCCAGCGTGGTGGACTTTGGCCTAAACTCTTTCAATCGTACTTAGGATTGTAGAGGAAGCTCATATCCAGCATTGCGACACATATGGACTGATAAAGACATATTTTTGAATAGACACGGAAATAGAATCCACACTGATACCTGATGGTAATAAATGAAATTCTTTATGCGTATCTATTTGTGCAAGCCACCATATAGAGCTGCTTTAGTACACTGTTGTTAATTCTTATTTACGACCATCTACAAGCTTGCTTCGAAAATATGGTATTTGCTATACAATGTAAGGATGCGTCTGGACGTTAGAATCTAATAAAAAACTCCATAAAAAGTGCTACTTTACCTCTCATCTGCACAAGAGCCATTCTATAAAATCCATTTAAGTCACTCAGTTTTATTGCAGCCTGAAAGAATTTCGTCGATTAATATGATTCCATAATTCGCCAACGGTTTGTACGATCAAAGATTATCAAATATAAAAATTCAAAGAACGGAAATTGGTCTACAGCATGTCTGCATTTTCACAAAATATATATTATTTTTATTACTATGAATGGCGACATGAGCTTGCCATTCAATTGATAGTAAGCAATACGTCAACTCATGAACAGTAGCAAAAACAAAATGCACCTTGAATTACAAAGCAAAGCTTGGCATTTAACTGCGATCGCCATCTTGAGAAACAAGATGCTAAGTCTCAATACGTACATTAGTTACTCTGGCTAAAATTTATTTATTCAATGATCTAAATTAAAGGAGACAAAAAGTTAGTATATAAAGCTAACTTGTCTTCCATTTCTGGCGACATGACTTACATTTTAACATGGCTTCAATTTTTAAAACCAATAACTATAAGAAATTTAGGAAAAATGAAACAATAGAGTCTAAAAACAATTCAAATTTAATAAGAGATAGCTTTGCCATATAAAGCTTTTGATCGTCTTCTAATGAATAAACAGTTTTTTAAGACATCAATAAAAAGAAAAACGTTCATATGACACTGACCTTGCACTGACGGTAAATTTATATTAAATTCTATTCGACAATAATTTGTGTGTACATATTATTTTCTATAGCAAATCAACACTTAAAATTACTCTATTATTAACAATAATGCGATGATTATCTGTCTGTCTGTCTGTATCAGCCCATATACGTCCCACTGCAGGGCACGGGCCTACTCTACAATCGAGAATACAAATGAGAGTGGTTAGGCCATATAGTCCACCACGCTGGCCTAGTGCGGGTTGGCGGACTTACATACCATAGAAATTCTTATGAATCCCTATGTTATGCAGGTTTCCTCACGATGTTTTCCTTCACCGTTTTAGTGCGTGGTGATTGACTATCAATACACACATGACTCCGAAAAGTCAGAGGTGTGCCCTGGGATTCGAACCCGCGACCACCGTGAACATGTTGGCAGTCGCGTCTAGTCCGTTTACCAACAGGCCACCAATCAGCTAAAAATATATCTTTAATATCCAGACAATTAAACACACGTGTAAAAGAGAAGGCGCATGACCTTACGATGTCCAGTAAGCCAGCTTAGTTTTCCATTACTCCGGCCTGCCCGGGGGAACCAGGCTTTAAGGATTTTGAATAATATTCGCCTTTGTACATAAAGGATTGGAGCCCGGTAATAGGTTGTGCAATCATGAGTTAGTACACGGATTTGATCCTTGGCGCGAAATCGATTGTGTGAATTAGGATTTAAAGGTTTTTATTTATTTATTTATATTATTCACAACCAACTTTATAACAACATTTAAAAAAGTATAATCCGCGGCCTTATAGGCAATCTATTCCAAGCAACCTTTGGTTGGAGACTGGAGATAAGAGAAAGGAGACAGAAAGGGCAGTCTTAGTCAGAGAAAAATATAAATTGATAACAATATTTCACTACCTAGAATTTGGCCTTCGTTGTTGTGTTTCAAATATTGTGTAGATATTTTTAAAATTTGCGAATATTTTTTTAGAATTTTATTGATCATTAAACAATTATTTTCAGCCTTTGTCTGTCACTTTGGTTCTCAGGCGGATCAATTCATGCCTAATTTTGTCCTTCATAGAGATCCCAAGCTATTTCTCTAGATCGTTGCGCGACTTTAAACTTATGGATCACCGATTATGTCTATAAAGCAGCAGACCAGGTAAACCCTGGGAGAGGCCCAGGTCCAGCAGTGGACTGCAACAAGCTGGCGATGATGATGATTAACAATGAAAATTAACAATTCTTTTAGCTTTTAATAGATGGATTATATGCCACTTACCAGTAAGTGCATTGATGTCATTTTGTACCAGTACAAAAAATAAATGAGTATTTTCCGAGCCACAAATAAAACATCTCGACTAGGGCTGTACAATTTAACCGGCCAAGCCGGCTAAAAAAGTTAGCTAAATTAACTAGCTAGCTAACCGATAGGCTTTGCTAATTTAACCGGTTAACTTAATTAGCTCAGCTAATTAGCCAACGGCTAACCAGCTAATTCTTTTTTTCAGCTATTCACAGACAGGTTCAAAAAATAATAATAATGATTTTTTATGACAAAAATAACGTAAATAACGAAATAACGAAAGTAATTTATTTAATTAATTAACACTTTACAATATTTTATTTATGAAAATGGCTCTTAAATTAATTATTATGTTTGTTTTCCGTAATATTTCTATTTTGATATAGAAAAATTAAAAATATTAATTAAACTGATTTTAGTAGTTAACATTATTTCCTACATCTAAATTATTTAACAATTTGTGTGTATTATATATATATATATATATATATATATATATTATTTTATTATATATGTATGTATTTATGCTATTTATTATGTATGTATGTATGTTATGATGATGTAATTTATTTTTTTTAGTTAGTATGAATATTATTTAGTGTCCTCTCTTTTAATTATTTATTTTACACTGCCCTCTCTTTCTCCTTCTCTTTAAATCCATCCCATGGTTGCCTGTAAGACATTGCTTTAAGCGATAAGACCGCCAGTTGTACTTTTTTATTTTTTTTTATGTTCTGAATATTGTATTTGTTTTTTATGTGTACAATAAAGATTTAAATAAATAAAAATCAATAAATAAGCATTTTTGGGTAGTAAACAGTTGCGTTTTGAGCTAATAATGTTTCCAGCTGTAGAAAAAGCCCTTTCAGATGATGCACTTGATGCTGGGACACCTAAGTATCTTCTCGCCAGCCTAGCCAGGTTAGGAAACTTATGGTGTTTTGAGTGCCACCAATGAAGAGGGTTGTCACCAAGCGGAATATTTGGCTCCATTTTGAAGCTATTAATTTCTTTTTCATTTTCATTATCTAAATAATTTGGATTATTTACTATGAAATTTTTGTAACATACGACAACTACTAGAAAAATATCACAGCGCACAAAAAACATCGGCCAAAAAACGAACCAATTTATAAATTAACGTCGCCATTAAAAAAAAATCAAAAAACGCGCGCAATTTAAAACATGTATCAAAAAAAAAATAATCAGTGTATAGCTGAAAAAAAAATTAGCCGGTTAGCCGTTGGCTGAATAGCTGAGCTAATTAAGTTAACCGGTTAAATTAGCTAAGCCTTTCGGTTAGCTAGCTAGTTAATTTAGCTAACTTTTTTAGCCGGCTTAGCCGGTTAAATTGTACAGCCCTAATCTCGACACATTTATAAAACAATACGGTACCTAAAACGTTCAATAGCATGAACCGTGCGCGCTAGTAACAGTTTTGGACCGTAGTCACGACCTATTTCTGATATTATTAACACCTCAGAAGGCTTTCAGTGGAATTAAATGATGGCGACCGATAAACGCTTTTAAGCTGACGCGAAATTTAGTTTGGCTTGTTACGATGCGAAAAAAAAATTGTGGGTCTTTCCACCGTGGACGGAATACCGAGTGGAATATTTGCTTATTTATTTTTCGTACTACTGGATATTTTGGTATTTGCTTTTAAATATAATTGGTGAATGATTTGGCGAATTTCATTCGTTATTTTTCAAGTGCTGCTTCAAATTTAATAATATGAAGTAAAGTGGCATTTGTACATTTATCAAAATGATTTTTGGATGTGTACTTTAAATATAATAAATAATAACTTATTAGCAGCATTTATATCTCAAAAACTTGGTGGCCTATTGATAACAGACCAGACTCCTGTGTCAACGTGGTTATGGCGGTCGGGGGTTCAAGTCCCAGGGCACACCTTTCATTTTTCGTCGTCGTATTGTGTGTTTTGATAGTCACTCACCACGCACTACAATAGTGAAACAAAATATCGTAAGATAATCAGCGTACCATGACGATTTGTAAGAATTATATGGCATAGTCTGCCAACATGCACTAGGCCAGGGTGGCAGACTGTAAGGCCTCAACCCTATCAATCATATTCTCCATAGTAGGTGAGCCCCTACAGTAGCACTTATATGGGCTGTTACAGTAAAATTATACAGTACAGTTAAAAGAATTGTAGGTGAAAGTGCTAAGCTTGGTCTCAAGATAAATCATTCGAAAACCAAAATAATGGTAATGGGAACGAGGAGAAAGAAAGAGAGTACAGTTTTATCTTACTGCAGGGATGGTTCATGTCTACAACCAAAATGGCTCTACCTTATGCCTTCACCATGTTTACCACCAAATTATATGCTGTGTGATCAGTTTTCCGAGTTAATATAAAAAATAAAAGTGATATAATATCAACTCAAGCAAGTAGGATGGTAATATAAATTAATGTTTTCAGTAGCTTTGCCTGGTCAGGCTAATTCCAGAACACTAATTATAGCGCATAATATGTTATTCCAATATACAAGTAACAGTATTCTTAGGGCCTTAATGATAAATATAGATGAGCGAGGGATTCATTTTAGCTCAATGTTAGAATAAACTCGATTATTTTGTTCATTATTTTTACTTCTAAAATTAGTGTGTTCATATAACAGGATTATCATATTAGGCCGAAGTAAAAATGTGATTATTATTCATATTTATTTATTTATATCTTTATTATACATACATGTCTACAATGAAAACAATTGTAGCTGTATTTAAAGTAAGTGCAATTGGCGGCCTTATTGCACTAGGCGCCATCTGACAGGGAATCTTTGGGTGGAGATAAGAGAAAAGGAGAGAGAAAAGGTTGTCATATTAAAAAAGTAGTGACTACCTCGCACTTCAAAATAATCGAGTCAATCCTAAAGCCTGAGGCTAAAGTTAATCCTTCCCTCAACCGAGTCTTTTAATAAGACTCTTAAAGTTTCATCAAAATCCGTTGAGCAGTTTTTGAATTATCAACTAACAAACATAAATCCTCTCTATCAGCCCACATACGTCGCACTGCAGATCACGGTCCTTCTCTACCATCGAGAGTACGATTGAGGGTGGTTAGGCCAAATAATCCATTCTCACATTTAAAATATTAGAAGTATTACAGAAAGTTCGCTTGGGGCAAGCATTGTTCACATAAAATTCTTAAATTCCCCGAACACTGAGATTTTCTGACGTATCACCTTCTCAACGGGCTTAGCTTTACAATGTATAAAGTATGCTTTGTACTATTTTACGGGATTTTTATTCTCGTTTTATCCCCATTTTATTTTTATTTTCCTTTCAATGAAGCCTTTATGTAGCCTTTGTTTGGAAATTGAGTTGGCCTGTTTCTTGCTATGTAGTGTGTCTGGTATATTCGAGATCAAATTGATAGGATCGTTTGTAGTTGACATTTTCCAGTACAATATTCAAGTACTAAGAAAAATTGCAGTTGATAATTTTATTTCACTTAATTGTTGTAAGTTTTAACAGTGTTATGGTGGGAGCTTCAATGTATGTCGTATTCTTTCCATCTGCCCATACCTACTCAGCTAATGTAAAGGTATTTACAACTTCGGATGTTGTAAGTGTTCTAAACTATCACAAAGAGAAAAATATCTTTGTTGGGTATTTTGCAAGAAGATATTTAAAAACGAAGTCCATATACAGGTCATCAGTTCTTTATTAATCGTGCTCTTGACTACAATTATTATCAATAAACATTTATTCGTTTAAGAATTTATTTTAAATATTCTAACCAATATTTATCTCCTACTCAAAAAGAACTATTCCTCCGAATTATCTTCTTGAACTTCTATTACATCTAGTTCTATTAGGTATGTACTTACAATATTTTATATTAACTCGAGCGTAAAGTACGTGCCGCCAGAGCCCATACTGCAACGATTTAGTGAACTATTATGATATTTAAACAGGAACTCTGGATAGCTTTTAGGGTTTACATGCATATGTATTTATAGTAGGGATAGTTATATGCAATACTTGCATTGAAGGTACATACACATAGGTATCCCGGATTGGGCAAGTGATATGGGATTTTTCTATTCATTATCAGCCCAGAGGAATTTGTGCCCGATATGGCGATTGGCTCGCCACCTATCACATCGTGGGACGGAACATACAAGGCGAAATATGGGTGCCCTGGCACCTCTGCCTACCCCATCTGGAAAAAACACGTGAGTTTATGGATGGTACACTTAGGTAGTGTAACTTATCATAACCTCACAAGAGCTATTTAGACTTTGCAGTTATTATATATTAGCAGATTGGTAAGAGGTATGAACTCGTGTCATAGAAAGCTGAGATATAGGTAACTGGTGGGAGATTAGTAAGCTGTATTTTCGTCGCAAATGAATTTTAATTGTTTCTAGTTCAGTCCGTTTACAATGAGATTCGATTGGTTCCACCTAATCACCATCAACTGCACTATAACAATATCGTATAATAATATACCATCGTATAATGTTATTACATATATTATTATACTATCGTATAATAATATATGTAATAACATTTGTAATTACTTGTATAATTATGTTCTTTTTTTTTCTTTTCTCTTATCTCTTAATTAAGTATTCATACACCTACTTCTGCTCATCTCTGCATCACCTAAAGGTCGACTGGGAGAAAATGCCACAGGTATTAAGTCCGCCTTGTATACATTTGTATATGAAGCTTAATAAAATAAAATAAAATAAAATATAACAGCAGACAACGATTGGGATATTCCAAATTTCAAAGATTTTCCTGCCTGGTATTTAAATTCAAAATTTCACGAATCACATACATACACTTTGTATTTCTTCTTAGCATGCACTTTCCAAATCGCAAAAAATATGGATTTCATGGCCCAGAAATCAAACCCAGAACGTTACCATATGAAAGCCATACATGTAATTCTACGGTTCTCGGATTAAGTTTACCCAAGAGTAAAGTAGGATAATAAAGGCAGGCGTCCACATATTCGCATCATAAGTATCGGACGCATCGCATGTTCTTTGTATAGGGATTCATAGATTCGAGCGTTCTGTACGATGCGAATAATTGGGCCTGCCTTAAAATGCTTTAATTTCCTTTGACGAGTACCGTCGGTCGTTATCACGCGAAACTTGTCCGACATAATTGTTTTCAATTCTTATCTTTTTTGTCCCCTTTTAAAAGCCTTTGTTGAGTGGAAATCATTGGATCATTAGCTTAGACAGTTGGTGATACAGGTCGAGTTTCATTGTTACATTTTATTCTGGTGAAAAGGGAAAAGGAGTGGCGTAAAAGTCACTGAAATTGGGATATTGTATAGTAAATTTTTTTTGTTGGAAATATCTTATAACTTATTTATTTATTTAATTTTGTAAGCCATTTTTTTACCACCAGTATTACCATCGTATTGTAAGAATATATTATATTTAAAAAATGCCGTCATAATATTGTATTGGATTCTGCAAACTAATAATCCAATGTGCAAATATTGTTATACTCGTTTAGCCTCGGGTAGCAATATGATATATTCGTCGAATTTTGTAGCGCTTAAACGGTTCTATTGATTTAGAAAAACAATTTCCATAGTTCGCTTTTAGTATCATCAATTCTTTATGTAAATAATAAATAGAGTCTACAGTCTCATATCTATAATATTACATCCGGATCAAATACTAACATAAACATTTTGTGTCGTAGGAATCAATATGAGAGACTTTTGCCTACTGGTGGAAGGTCTTTCGTTTGTGAGAGGCCACCTAGGTCGGTACCACCGCAATGTCTGTTACTTCCGTCAAATATCAATGTAAATGCACTGGTGTGTTTCGGTTTGAAGGATATTGCAGCCAGATTAACAACTGGATATAATTTTTTTTTTAATTTATTGGGACATAAAACAGTTGAAAAATACAGGTTAGTAGAACATAATAACATACATTGAATATACAAATCTTCAACCAACAACATTGTCCACAGATTATTTAAACACAGTTATTGTATGTATTTACAAATAGTGAACAAACTATTGTACATTGCATCGAGTACGTGACTAATTAGGTTATGATTTAACAATAAGTTTACGGGTGATATTCTTCTTAAATTGGTACTTTGATAAGTAGAAAATATCAACATCGATAAATATATATAATTCTTGTTATAATTGTTGGGTTTGGGTACTATTTAAATTAAACTCGTTAGAATTCGTAATACTGTTAATAATATGTTATCGAAAAATGACGTTACAATTACATGACCAAGACAAGACAACAGAAAACAATATACACCTCTATCGACAGGAAACGGAAACTTAATTTTATTCTTTTAAGAATATACTATACAACAAAACGTTTACAAAGATAATCGAACTACTTTATAAATTTACACTTTATTCAATACTCCCACTTAAATTTATAAGGTAGTCCTAGCAATTCACTTTATATTAAACACACAAAACATTAAACATAAGCCACATCAAATACTTTTCAAAATCTTATCTCTATACATATTAAACGCCAAGTCAGAATCGTAGTACCCTAATAATTCTCAATTACCTTTGTAAACAATAGACATATCTTTTATATTACTTACATACCGTAAAATTCTTTTAACAAAAGTTACATGTGAAGGACCCGCATCATAGACATATCTACTTACAATAATATTCACAGCATATGATATATCAGGTCTAGATACACATGTTAATAATATCAATGCTCCCACTGCCTCTAGACATGGGAAATTATTAGGAACAATAATTACAGTACTCTTGGATAACTGCTCATTAACATCTGCAGGAGTACTGCTACATTTAAAATGTAACATATTTAATTTCTTTATCATAGTCTTGACACAATGTTTTCGACTTATACAATCATTACTTTTATTTATATTAATTCCGATAAATGAATCAAACTTTAAAACCTTTATGCCATAACACTGTCTCATATCGTTTAATACAACCTTACTTATTAACAACAAAAGTCCATCATCTACAATAAAATTCAAAATTGCTATAAAATTATTAAAATTACCTACAAATACACAATTATGAGATGGACATGGCTTAAATCCATAACTACTTAGGAAAGAACAGATCTTATTAAACCAAAATCTAGAATATTGTTTAACTTCAAACATAGATTTAATTAACTTACATAATATTACTTTCGAAGGCTCAGCTTTTACTCCCTCTGGCACCAGTACGTCATATTGCTCCATCTGCAGATCTTCACTGATACCGATAGTGAGCAATATTCTAATGGAGTCATACCTGCTAGTGAGGAAAAAAGTATTATTATAATCCAAACCTTTTATTTGGATAAAGCCTTCAATATTTTTGTATCTGTTCTTCTTTTCAGTTCTATCACTTAATATCGAAGTTTTATTATTTTTATGTGATATAAGTTCTTCATCTATAGCTTTCTTCCAATGATAAGAATCAGAACTATTTACTGCTTCTTCAGAACTATTAGGTATATCAATTTCTGATAAGTTAACTTCCAACCTTTTATTTCGTCGAGGACGCAAAGTAACA
Organism: Hyles vespertilio; assembly: GCA_009982885.2. Classification (NCBI taxonomy): domain Eukaryota; kingdom Metazoa; phylum Arthropoda; class Insecta; order Lepidoptera; family Sphingidae; genus Hyles; species Hyles vespertilio. The sequence goes on along the minus strand of CM042824.1, from coordinate 16,795,681 downwards.
TTTCTCTGTCTGGGTTCTAAATTAATATATCTTGGAGGGTTGTAAGTATCATCTGCATCTTCAATACTTTTCATACTATCATCTGAAGAAATATTATCTTCAGGTATATTATGTTGATCTTGACCATCGCTTTGTCCTTTTTGTTCTTCATTAAAATTTATCTTCGAAAAGTTTTCTTTGTTTTCTGTTATAAAATATTCTTCAAATTTTACATCTCGTGACACTGTAATCTTTCTCGTATACTGGTCATACATCCGGTAATTATTATTATCGTATCCAACTAAAATCATTTTCAAGCTTCTCTTATCTAGTTTCCTTCTTTTTTCTTTCGGCACATGTACATATCCAATAGAACCAAAAACTCTAATATGTTCTACATTCGGTTTTATTTCGTGCCAAAGTTCATATGGTGTTACACTTCCTGTTTGACTTCATGTATTTCTATTAAGTAAATATACTGCGCAATTGACAGCTTCTGTCCACAAGTTCAAAGGAATGTCTTTTGCATACAGCATTGATCTTGCACTTTCCATTATTGTTCTCATCTCTCTTTCCGCTCTGCCATTTTGCTGCGGCGTATAGGGTGCAGTACATTCATGAGTTATTCCTTTACTTTCTAGGAAATTCTTAAACTCATTGTTTACATATTCTTTACCGTTATCCGTGTGTAATATGTGTACATCATGATGAAATTGGTTATTTACTAGGGCATTATATTTCATAAAATACTCAAAAACTTCATTTTTATGTTTAATAAAATAAACATGACGATAACTAGTGGCTCCATCTTTAAATAAGACAAAGTACCTCATACCTGACACGGAAGGTTCTTCAATAGGGCCATATACATCGCTGTAAGCAATTTGACCTGGTTTGGTCGGGCCTCTATCGGACTTCAAAAAACGGAAATCTTGCTTGTTTACCATATTGGCACGCTTCACAAATAAAATTGTCATTTCCTGTCAGTGTAACTGGAATAATACCACATTTACCTCAGACTAAATACTCTCTAGACGTAGCCATGCCGTGGCCGCACAAGAGACAGATATATAATTCTTCAGTGTGGCCATGTTGGGAAAAATTCCTACTTTTGGTGGGTACTAACACAGGCCAACATAAGCGTTGCCAACCGTACGATTTAAATCGTATTTATTCGTATATCATATTTATTATTAAATGATAATGAGTTTATGATTATTTTTTAATTTTTAGTTCGATCTTATATGAAAGCTTGTTTTTTTAGTTTTTAAACTATAATTTAATTGCTTGCACTAAAACATCTATCTTCGGCTGTCTTATCAAAGAAAGACAACTGCGCGCAAATTACCAATTATACAGGGTATATCAAGACTGCTACCGAAAACGAAGCCGGGTGGTAGTTTAAGCGACTTCAGACACAATGCAACAGAAAAAGTTGCAAAAAAAAGCGTCAATTTTTTTTTGTTATTTTTTTCCTATGGCCATTTTTGGGTGGTAAATACATTTTTTCCTAAAATAATAGTATATACCCTTTTATTTATAAATACTCTAAGGTATAAAAGAGTTTAAAATTATTATTTTAGCAAAAACTATGGATTTACCACCCAAAAATGAAGATATTTAAAAAATCCTAAAAAAAAAATTGTCGCGTTTCTAGGCGAAATTTTTAATTGAATTGTGTTTGTAGTCACTAAAACTACCTCCCGGCTTCGTTTTCAGTAGCAGTCTTGAGATACCCGGTATAGGTAATATTTTTTCAACAATAATATTTTGTTTATTATTCTGGATAAAATATAAAATAATATCATATACTTTTTAAATTATTGCGTCGTCATCAGTCCTGGATACGTATGCAAAATTTCAAGTCAATCCGACGTTTTGAAGTGCTCGAAAATCGACTTCACAGATTCTGTTACATACATATAGGCGAAGTTAATAAAACGGTGTTAAAAATAATTAATGATCAACTACTTACATGAACATATTTTATTGGGACTGCTTTTGGTTTCACTATAACATTCTTCTTTTTATAATGAAAGGAATCTATCTCGAAATGTATTGAGCAAATTTTAAAATTATTTGTTGGTTGCCAATTTTGGTGTCCATTAGCTTCCACCCATTTAATTCTAATTACTGTTAGTAGGAAACCTAAAATAAGAAGTAATTTTATTTTTTTACGTATGAATAACGCTATGTATGCAAGGAATAATATGCAAGTATTATCTAGGGTAAACCAATTTTCATAACAAGGTAACACTAAACTTTTAAGAAATTAAGGTTATTTAATATTATTTGTAGAATTTCTAAATGTAATCGATATTTCTCTAAGTAAAACAATTTGTATTGATATTAAAATACAACATTATTTACCAATAAACGACAAAATAATTATAATGTAACATAAATGAGTAACTTACGAGTGAAATGTTATTCCACAAATTTTTCGTTCACTGCGGCTTTTGCAGCCTAAAATACTACAACCCACCATTGCATATACACTATAGTCACTAATATTTGTATAAATTGCTGCTTTACACTATCCAAAACTATTTAAATATCGGAAAAACTGACTGACGTATATTTGTTTGACAAACTGCGCTTATTGACAAATAAAAAAACCGGCCACGGTGACAAGGACAAAGAAAAAAACTCTCTGTCTCTTTTACGTACACTAATTTTTAACTTGCGGTCTCACTCTTATTTCTCACGTTCCAGTTATGGCTACGTCTAGAGAGTATTTAGTCTGAGACATTTACTCATATTTTGAACTTCCTTAACATTCAAATGTCCCAATCTCTCATGCCATAACTTGACATCTGTCTGAACAATGTTACAATTTTCTTGTACAACTGTTTTGACTTCCAATTCATATCAATTGTTTCCTTTTATTTGAGCACACATTACAACTTTGTTATTTCTCATTATCATTGCCTTTTCACATTTCTTCACAATGACATACCCTTTACGAATGGCTGCTCCTTCAGAAAATAAATTTCTTCGTAGTTCAGGCACATAAAGAACATCCTCTAATATGCATCGTTCCCATTTTCCATGCACAACTTTATCTATTAAAATATTGCCTTTACCACATACTTTAAGACTTTGTTTATTGCCTAATTTGACTTCTTCATTAATGTCGTTGTTTCGAAACTCATTCAATTCACAGAAATAATCACGTCGGAATGTCATGTGCATTGATGCTACGCTATCTAAAATCCAAGCTTCTTCACTCTGTGCGTACAAAGAAAATTTCTCCGCACCAAATGCTGACATGTCATGTGTCATCTTATTTTTATGAAATATTTTCTTAGCAAAATGACCTCTTTTGTTGCAGTTGTAGCAAATAAATCGATGATTTGAGGTTTTATGATAATTCGTTACGTTCGATATGTTCTGCTTATTTTCATTTCTCGATTTAAAATTTCCTTTCGACATTACTAATGCAGTCTCACTAGTACTTGCCTCATTCGCAAGGCTTGCTTCTTCGTCTACCAGGCGAGAGGTGAGGTTCTGAATAGTTTGGCTTTCTTCATTTAGTGACAACCATGCTTGTCTAAGTGAACGGTATGTTGATGGTAAAGAACTTAGAATTTTTGTGATTATTGCGGTGTCACTGATTTTCTCACCAGTCTCCCGTAGCTGCTTTGCTAGACTTTCCACCTTGGACACGTGTTGCGCCATCGTATCACTTGAACTGTACGAATACTGATAAAATTTCTCATGAATTAACATTTTGTTGTATTCTGATTTATGCTCATATATGGCTTCTAACTTTGTCATGACTTCTTTCGCGGTTTCACAGTTTTCTATGAGGGATATTTGGTTTAAATCCATGGACGATGTCAGAATAAACATGGCCATACCATCATCTTTGTCCCATTGCACTTGTGAATTCACTTCCGCTGGTCTTGTCCGTTCTATGTTTAAGCCTTTAGCTCTCAAGGCACACTTAATTTGGAACTTCCATTGCTTGAAATTTCTTCCGTTAAATTTCTCTACTTTCATTGAATTTGCAACCTCCATTTTCAATTGGTTTTTCACCGGTTGTAATCTTGCTCTTGACTTCAATTTGTTTGAAATATTTAATAATTAAAGATGCTGGGCCCATAACCTGTTGGGTTTGGGTACTATTTCAATTAAACTCGTTAGAATTCGTAATACTGTTAATAATATGTTATCGAAAAATGACGTTACAATTACATGACCAAGACAAGACAGAACAGAAAACAATATACACCTCTATCGACAGGAAACGGAAACTTAATTTTATTCTTTTAAGAATATACTATACAACAAAACGTTTACAAAGATAATCGAACTACTTTATAAATTTACACTTTATTCAATAATAATCATCCACAAGTCTGCGGAGGGGAGCGCGTACCCCGGCATTAGTTCTACACGTGTCGATATGAAACAACCTGGGCACGCGCACACCTCGTCTCACAACAGCTCTGGGCACAGAATAACATAAATCATTTATAACTCCAGGACAGTCAAACCTATTGTTGCAAAAACCATGCAGCAGCATGGCACCCAGCAATAAACGTCTTGATTCCAGACTTAAAATATTGAAGCGCAATAGTAACTGAACATAAAACATTTTAGATTTAAAACATCTAAAGTTCGCAGCACGCAAAAAAAAATTCTGGACTATTTCAAGTCTAGTATTGTATTTGTCATAATAAGGATTCCAGATCGAGACAGCATATTCTAAATGAGGCCTAATCAAAGTTTTATATAATAAAATATATTGAGACTTATCATCTTATGTTTCAGGACGGCCAGCGCAGTGAAATCCCAAGCATTGCTTTGTAATTCTAGTGTTGTTTGGTTTTACTTCTGTCCATAGTTTCATAGCAGTCGTATCGCTTCCAATCAAACGGTATCATCTCACCATTAACTGCAACAAAAAAAAATCTTCAGCCTCACGTTTTACAGCCTCTTAACAAACTGCTTCCAAAAGGCTATCACAAGTTAGCAAAACTCCTTTATAATAACAGAGTTCCTCTTTCATTCATAACAGGGGGTCGGTATTTATCGCCTTCCATTGTTTATGAATCACTGAATGTTGCCATAATTAAATTTATTGTGCGGACATAACTGCCAGTTCGCGTTATTTACACATTTTCATTTCCGATTTGCTTTTTTTATGTCTACTTCGCTGAATGGGGTTCTGTTTTATTTTCATAATCAGAATTTTGGCACGTCTTTGTGTTGTGGTTGCTTGAAATTTGTATTGTTATTTAAGTGTGGAGGACTTGCTAATTGCTTTAAACTATATTTATAATATATAAAATTAAGAAAATGTATGCTGTTAATTTATTTATTTATTTAAATCTTTATTGTACATAAACTTAAACGACTATACAGAAATTAATAATTTAAAATGTACAATTAATGGCGGTCTTATCGCTCGACAGCAATGTCTTAGAGACAAACATGGGATGGATTTAAAAGAAGGAGAGAGAGAGGGCAAGGTAATAAATAAAGAATTAGGTATTTATTCAATTAAACCCCTTCTGATTTAGTAGTTAGTGATTTCCACCAAACCACTTTTGAAAGCCTTTTAATACAAGGTTTTCATAATTCTCCTTTGGTCTTAACCTTTCTAGTTCATCATATTGTCTCCTGCTTTGCTACGGACAATAAGAGGACATCTTTTTTTTTCAATTTCTCATATTCATTTAGCTACTTCATTAATTTCAGAGCGGGATATATACAACTTAGAGATATTTAAAGACTAGCCGTGCTTCAGCGCTGGCCATCATTATTCAATACCACTGTCAATCCTTTTTCAAAGACATCGCAGTAGCAGGCTTGATGGGAGAAAAGTCTCAGCCAACTAGAATAGTCTAAAACGTTAAAATCATAATCACGTGTATTTGTCTATCCAAGTTTTACTGCTCGGCATTCTTTAAGATTTTTAGTATCGTTCCAAAGTTCCTTTCTCGTTGATGAGTCAGTTCCTAAGATATAGGTTAAAACCTTTGAATAGGCAGAAATGGAAACGTTAATTTGCATAATCTCGACTCTAGCCATACTATTCAACTAGCGTCTATTTGGAAGGATAATTATCATTAGCTTATTTAAATTCACGCAGTCAGTAAGTTTGGTCTCTTAGAAATTATTTTCATTTGCGAACATTCTTTATATATACATATTTTAATATTTAAAAGCTGACTCGGTTGCGAAATTGTACTATGGTATGATTGCAAAGCTGAGGTCTCGGTTTCTAATCCTGGGTCGGGCAAATCTATAATACTTTCTAACAATTGAGCTATTTAGGATGATAATACGAAAAAATACTTAATTTCAACAACCAATTAAAGATATAACTCGATAAATTACATGTATACATAAACTCACACCTTTTTCCTAAAAAGGGTAGCCACAGTTTCTCCTAATAACAACCAGGATACCCAAGTTTTGGCTTGTGTGTTCCGCTCTATGCTTTAACGCCATGTTGGGCACAAATTCGATAAATTAAAGATCGGTTTCCAAATATATCATATAAACAAGATGCGAATGACTTCTAAATTTTGACAAGTTTTAATTTCATTTGTTCTCGAATTTAAAAAGTGATTTAATTAGCATCGATTATTAAGTTTCTGGCCTGAACAAAGCCTTTGTTTTAATTCGAAATGTGAACTGATTTCTGTTTAATAGAACTTGTTAATTTCGTATTATCGGTTTCTGTTTGTGAATAATTAGTATCCCCTCAAAAACATCCTGTAAAAAAATTCCAAGTCTCGCAGCTCAGGTTTTCTACCGCAAAAAGTTGTGAGATGCATGTAATACCAAGTCGATTAATTTATTAAGTCCTTGCTTAAGGGACCTTCTGTATAAAGTTTTTACGTAAGTACGTTATTCATGCAGTTGGTGTATCTAGAAAACTAGACAGAAATTATGAAATGTTTCAATTTTTCCTTACTTTAGACACTAAACACTAATTATATTCTAAATTTGAAGGTCCTATGTCTGCTAGAAGTGCCTTAGACTTTTGATGATCGGTCAGTCAGTCAGTGAGTGACAAAATTAAGAAAGTTTGACATGTTACAATTCTTAAACTACTGGTTCAAATTGAATGAAATTTTAAATATACCGTGTTTATACAATGCCTGCTTAGTAACTGAAAATTCCTTCTTGCTTTAACCACAACGAAGTTATAGAGGGTAGAAAATGGTCTGAATTGCTTCGAGAAAAGGATGGTACGAGAGTGCCGCTTTTTAGCTCGACTTGGAGGGGGCACTGCCGTGCCCCCAGATTTGAACTTAATTGATAATTAAAATGTAATATTTATTTGTTAGATTTGTGGGTTAGAAATTATTGCAGAAAATAAATTTTGAGGTATATCTCAAACGTACTATTGTCTTACGCCATCGAAGTAACTTTTATTTTAATTGTAAAGTCCAGTATGTCACCCACATAAATACCAGTCTAGAAATCATGCGCTAATTTTATTTCACGATCCAAAACCATTATTGGAGATAAATAACAAACATTTTCTACAAGAGTACTATTTAGCTATATCCGCCCTATCGCTATCACCTTAGTGATGTGTAAGGTCATGGAGCGGATCATAAACGCTCAATTGATCCGCTACCTGGAGGATCACTCGTTGATCAGTGACAGACAATACGGATTCCGTCAATACCGATCAACGGGTGATCTTCTAGCGTTTGTCCTTCATCGCTGGGGTGAGGCGATTGACAGGCGTGGCGAGGCTCTTGCTGTGAGCCTCGACATAGCCAAGGCGTTTGATAGGGTCTGGCACCGTGGTCTTCTTTCTATGCTTCCGGCATACGGTCTGCCCGGCAACCTGTGTTCGTGGATTCCCGGCTTTCTGCATGGGCGTAGAATACGTGTAGTCGTCGACGGACACGCTTCGGCGCTCATGTCGGTAAATGCCGGTGTTCCACAGGGCTCGGTGCTGTCGCTCACCTTGTTTATTCTGCATATCAATGACATGTTGTCGCTTGGCAACATTCATTGCTATGCAGTTGACAGCACGGTTCATGGGCGATACCACTGCGGGCCTGCGGGTTGCCGAGTCGAAACTGTGAGGGGACGTGAAGATCTTGTCATTGAGCTCAACCGGACCTTGGATCTCATTTCTACATGGGGTTCCAGGAATATGGTTGAGTTCAATGCCAAGAAAACTCAGGTGTGTGCGTTCTGTATCAGCCCATATACGTCCCACTGCAGGGCACGGGCCTCCTCTACAATCGACAGCACGATTGAGAGTGGTTAGGCCATATAGTCCACCACGCCGGCCTAGTGCGGGTTGGCGGACTTACATACCATAGAATTTTTTATAAATTGGCTATGGTATGCAGGTTTCCTCACGATGTTTTCCTTCACCGTTTTAGTGCGTGGTGATTGACTATCAATACACACATGACTCCGAAAAGTCAGAGGTGTGCCCTGGGATTCGAACCCGCGACCACCGTGAACATGTTGGCAGTCGCGTCTAGTCCGTCAACAGGCCACCACGCACTTCTAATGTGTGCGTTCACGTGCAAAAAATCCCCGTTCTCTCCCCTCCCCATTCTTCAGGGTACTCCCCTCTCAGTGTGGGATGACCTGAGTATCCTTGGTGTGGATATCCGCCGTGATCTCAATCCAAGGAATCACATCGAGGGCGTAATATCTGCCACATCACGCAGGGTTGGAGTCCTGAACAGGGTGCGTCAGTTTTTCACGCCCGGTCAGCTTTGTCGCTTATACAAAGCGCAGGTCCGGCCGGGTATGGAGTACTGCTCGCACCTTTGGGATGGATCCGCCCAGTACCTGCTCGATGCCTTGGTTGGATTGCAGCGGCGGGCCATCCGCATTGTGAATGATGCAGTCGTTACGAGCAACTTAGAGTCGCTACAACTCCGGAGGGATGTCGCCTCTCTAAGCGTGTTCTACCGCCTGTATCACGGTGAGTGCTCTTTAGAATTGTTCAACTTGATCCCCTCCTCTCCATTCCTTACCAGAACCACGCGTGCTGGCTTGCGAAGCCATAGCTTGACGGTCCACACCATCCCGGCGCGAACCAAACGGTTCTCGAATACTTTTTTGTGCCGCACCGTCAGGCTTTGGAATTGTTTGCCGTCTCACGTCTTCCCTCTTTCCTACAATCCTGGGTCCTTTCGCCGTAGCGTGAAGAGGCACCTTAGCAGGCCAGGCATAATTGTTCCGTTGGCATGGGACCGCCGTCCGATGCCAATGTATACTCTGCCTGGGCGGCATTAGCACTTACCATCAGGTGCAATGCCGCCGATATGCACGGCCAGAGTAAAAAAAAAAGCTAAAAATGAGATTAAAACTTAAAAAAAGTATTTTGCAGAACATAAGGGTAAATCTGGTAATAGATTTGGAAATTGCGATCGAAATAAGGTCAAACAAAACATGCCGTAAGAAAAAAAAAACTATAAACAGTAGCCCGCTCCTCTATTGGATTAAGATTTAAGCGCACGTTTGTATACTTCCTTAAAATTTGGCCCGGAACGTAAAGAAAGAGACAAGAAACTTTACAGCAGCTAAACGTAAAAACCAAACACAAGACCCAACTACAAAATAACAAAAATATTTAACCCATTCTGTGTTACGCACTCGTAGGCGAGTAACTTTCTATTTTCAAAAAACATCTAAAAATCTCTAAAACCCTCACGAAACACGGCCGAAGGCAGAAAAAGTCAACTAAAACGCCACACGGAATCGTTAAAATCTTTGTAGTGGATTTTAGCAGAACAATTGCAGAATGTGAATTCCAAAAACGTTGGAAAACTTTTCCGGAGTCCGGTGGTAGTTTTATAAACTATTGTCTGGTGAAATTTTGGATCAGCATGCCGTTTTATACATGCCTGTTTCTGTAATGTTTTTCTATTACAACGGACTGTAGTGTGAAGCAGGCAGGTAAATATTGCAGTAATATAATCTAATTGTACTTCTCGCCTATATCTAGTTTACTCTTTGTCACGTTCCCCTTATTTGGAATCATATATAAAATATATCATGTCGTGCAATTTACATTTCAATATTAGGAAAATATCAATACTATTGGAAATAAATGGATGCAGTTCAGAAATTATTTAATTTATGAACACACTCACATACACACGTACACTTGCACAGGTGGTATTTTTTCAAAGCCGGTATTGCAGTGACCATCAAGTATGGTATATTCATTTTACCGAGACACGTTAAAAAAATCGGGATCAGCAGATTATTACGTGGGTAGTGATTTCTTTCTTTTAAAAAGAATAACCTAACAATGTCATTTCTTGCTTTATGGGCAGAGGACACTACAAGATACCTTTTGGTTTATAATATCAAATTATTTCTGGCCAAACAAACTAGTACATAAATATTTGTCTGAGTCCGTGGATCAAACCTTCGGGCTCTCCTTTCATAGCTGGCATCTTTTTTTTTATTCCAATGAATGGCGAGACGAGCATGCCGTTCGCCTGATGGTAAGCGATACGACAGGTCATAAACAGTAGCAGAACCAAACAACACTTCGAATTGATCGATCGATGACAGCCTCCGTGGCGCTGACGGCTAGACACCGCCTGTGAAACGAGAGGCCGCGGGTTCGATCCCCGCACCGAGAGAAATGTTTGTGCGACCCACAAATATTTCTTCCGGGTCTGGGTGTTTGTGATCCGAAAAGTCTCTCGTAGTTCCTGATACCCACGACACAAGACTCGATCTTAGTGTGGGTCAGGACTATGTATGTGACTGTTGGGTGTTATTTATTTATTTAATCACAAAGTAATGCTTGGCATTCCACTGCGCTTGCCATCCTGAGACATAAGATGTTAAGCCTCAATATGTCTAGTAGTTACTCTGGCTACAATGTCCTTAAATCTGAAACACAATAGTGCTTCTACACTGCTGTTTGACGGGACAAATAGACAATGCGGTGGTACTCACCCAGGCGGCCTCTCACATATGAGAGACCTACCACCAGTAACTTCTTATCCAATTGCGTTACGGAAGCTGTATATTAGAGGAATATTGTAATGTTGAAGAAGTTACTTCTCGATAGTTTTCTATCAAGTTTGAAGACAACAGTCAAACTATTACTGCTGTAGAAAAAAAAAATACTATAGCAAAACTGTACCGCGCATAAAATTAACGAAGCCACCAGGATCTGTTAGCTACAAAACGGTTTTGTTAAAGTACATTCTCTGTACATTTTTTTATACTCTTCATTTGTTCGTTATTTAATTTTATTATTCCTTTCTTTTTACAGAAAATGAACTTTTTAGTTCATTTTCTAAAAGGTTTATATAATTCCAGTGAATTAATTGTTATTTAATTCACTGGCCGCGTGGTGTCCGGCGGAGTAGAATAGCACCAACCCATTATACTTTCGGGTGTCGTACAAGGCGACTAATGGTCAAGGCAGAACATCTGCAGCTTCCATAGACCAGAGAATGGGCAGCAGCGTTTTCTGGTATTCTCCATCCACTGCGATCGCCAACCCGCCTGCCCAGCGTGGCGATTAGGGCATTACCTCCCAATGATAAACGCACCAAATAAAAGGCCCCGAGTTCCCGGCCGCCTCACCAGGCTTGGCCACGGTAGCGGTCATAGCGTCAGTGGGGCACGGGGTGCTAAGAATCCCCGGGTTACGGAAGGCTACCACACATTGACCTTGGCTACGTATAACGGACGAACTCTGAGGCTCAACGAACATCTAGCCGAATTGGAGGTAGAGTTAGACAATATACGATGGCATGTTCTGGGGTTGTCTGAAGTCCGTAGAGAGGGGGAGGACACAGTGACCTTGGAATCAGGCCATCTACTCTACTTCCGAGAAGGCGACAGCCTCTCCCAGGGCGGTGTCGGATTTCTCGTCAACAAGTCCCTCACTGACAACGTTGCGGAAATATCCAGTGTGTCGTCTAGGGTAGCGTATCTTGTACTCAAACTGACCGATAGGTATTCTCTTAAGGTCATACAGGTTTATGCGCCGACCACCACACACTCGGATGACGAAGTAGAAGCTATGTACGATGACATAGATAAAACCCTGCACAACACCTCAAGGGCCCACTTCAATGTTGTCATGGGGGATTTCAACGCCAAAGTGGGAGTACGCACGGACACCGAATCGGTTATGGGCCCACATGGTATTGGGACCAGGAATCACAGGGGGCAGATGCTGGTCAATTTTTTGGAACGAGAAGGGCTATTCTTGATGAATTCCTTCTTCAAGAAGAAGCCCCATAGGAAGTGGACCTGGCAGAGCCCCGATAACGTGACTAAAAATGAGATCGACTTTATCATGACGGATAAGAGGCGTATATTCAAAGATGTCTCAGTGATCAACAGGTTCAACACCGGAAGTGATCACCGACTTGTACGAGGCACTTGAATATAAACTTTAAGCTAGAACGCACCCGTCTGATAAATTCCACGCTCCGACCTTCAATGTTTCAAACCATTGCCGGCTCCAAAAGATTCCAAATGGAACTTCAAAACCGATTCGATGTGCTGGAAACCGAGTGCGACGTTGACGAGGACTTAAATAGAGTAGTGGAAGTTGTGAGGGATGTGGGCTACAGGTTTTGTCGGAATAAGCATGCAGGCAGAAAGTCCAAACTTTCAGATGAGACCCTGGACCTCATGAGAAAGAGACGCGCAAATACAGAGGCTGCGGTGGCAGACCAGCGAGTACTCACGAGACATATTCGAAAAGCGGTACGGCGGGATCTTCGGAGTTCCAATACACGCCTGATTAAGGAGGCAATAGAACAAAACCGGGATTCCAAAGTATTCGTGAAGCGTCTCGGGAGGAGCCACATGTCCAAGTTAACTACCGCTGATGGTCGTGTCGTCTTGTGACGTTGTGGGAATGTCACCTTTTATATTTGCGATCTATAGTTCAATAGTCGACATAAATCCTATTGTCTATGCCAATCAACGCCTCCGTTGCGCTGATTGGTCGATTCATTTACTGACTGACATCTGTCAAATTTGACGTACGAACTGTCATCGGTGCTCGCTTAAATACGCGTGTAACGGCGCTCGCGTCCTTTTCCCTAACCTGAAAGCCGCGTGCTACCACGCGTCTTTCCGAACCCGCTGGGGTGAGTGTTCTGTGTAATATTAACTGCTAACCGCTTAACTGCTTGTTTGTCAGTGTATTCTGTCTGCCGGGCTTGTGAACTATCACGAGTCGCTGGCACGGAATGCAAGCCTAGTTTGCATTCCGATTTCTTGGACGCTGATTCCAGGTTCTTCTTCTTCTTCCACTTGGCGTTCTTCGTTCTTGGCGTACTTGGCGTTTTTTCGCTAACTCCGTGCCTACTGCCCGCTTTGCTCCGCACCGCTTCCTGCCGGACTGCATCCGAGCCTGCGCCTGCCGCTGACCTGCGCACCGTGCCCGGCCACGTGGCAGCTGACTTCGCCGGCGAGCTGTCGCCGGGTTCCGCCACGTGCCGAAGACCCGGATCAGTGTCCAGTGAAGGCCAGTGACTCCTGTTGCATACCACCAGCAACAGTGCCGGGTGTAAATAGTGATGCGAAATTATTAAAGCCCGAACCACGTAACTACCCTGAGTTCTCATTTAACTACCTACCCCTACCTGCGGGCGGCCTAACCCGCCGCAGTGGCGCCCAATTCTTTGTAATACGTGGGTTTTCGCATCACCGTTATACCCGGTACTCCACACACAGTCCGGTTGCGCAGTCTGCAACTGGGCAAGCGAGCGGTTTAAAAGTGCAAACAGGTTTGTCAATTTTTCTAACTAAGTGAAGTGTAAAGTCTAATCGTGATAACTAATTTCCAATTACATTGTTTGCATTTTTTTTTCCGTCTTATCTTCTTTTTTATCTTTTAAATTCATTCATTTTTACTTATAATGGACACTCACCCTATCAAGTACTTTTTATTAAATAAAAATGAACTGTGTTACGAAGTATTGATTCGCGGCGAAGATCCAGCCGACACAGTGCTACAACTTCGTAAACAGATTCATAAACTGTCATTGTTATACCCATCTGAGGACATTGATGAGTCGGGATTAGCATTTGATATAGATCTAAATTCCTTAAATGTTTCTTTTAATGACTTAAAATCAAAAATTTCAAACCTAGAATGTTCATTTGATATAAACATGTTCAAGCGTACATCCACTCTGGCAAATCATATTTATCACAGAGCACGTAGATTGAAACCGATAACATCTGCCGATAAAAAACTATTGCATACATTTAACACTGATTATGATTCATTTATCAATAGGCTTAAAAAACTTAACTCTAGTGAACCGACTACTTTTAATTTACCCACATCAGTTGATAAAACAGATGTTACAACGTATCTATGCGAGCGTCCTCGTTTGTCCGATTTCAAACTAATAAAATACGACGGTTCTACTTGTGTTCGTATATTTTTACAAAAGGTCGATGATTTTAAAGCCGCTAGGAGTATTTCATCTTCAGATTTATTAAATTTCGCTACAGAAATATTTTGTGGCAATGCACTACATTGGTTCCGTAGCATTAAAAGTAAAGTCAAGGATTGGGATCAATTGTCTAAATTTTTGATAGAGGATTTTGGCGAATTCGATTATGACTATCGTTTGGTTTCAGAAATTCGTAATCGTACTCAGCATGAAACTGAAAACATCACTGTATATTTTTCTATAATGTCTGAATTTTTTTCTCGTCTTTCTAAAGAATTGCCTGAGTCGGAAAAATTGGAAATTTTATTACACAACATTCGTCCGTGCTACTCTAACGTTATAGCATGCTCACCTAAAATTTCTACTATCGAGGAACTCCGTTTGATATGTAAAAATTTCGAAAATATCCAATGTAGGACAGCTCAATATCGTGAACCGCCTCCCATAACTAATAATACGCTAGCTCCAGATTTAGCCTACTCTAATAACACTACTAACCCTAATATACAATTTAATAAAAAACCTATACATTCCTACATTTTCAATAAACAAACAAATACACAAACTAACACTATAAATACATCTATTGGTACAAGTAAACCGGTTTCTCGCTTATCGCTCGAGAACAAAAGACGTTCAGGTAGTCATTCACATTGTCCCCGCTGCCGCACTAATGACCACACGCTCGCTGAGTGTAAACAAGATAGGTTTCCGATTTGTTTTAAATGTGGTACTAAAGGTGTTATTTATCCTAATTGTTCGAATTGTTATTCTAAATCGAATCCAAAAAAACTTGTAGTTCCAAATTGTTGTGGTATTACTACTAAAAGTGTTAATTTTGATAAGGATGATTGGGAACAATGGCTCTCCACTATTAAAATATTTTTTTCTACTTATAACATCACATCAATCTGGGAACGTAAACCGGAGAATGATTCTCGCCCGTATCTTAATGTAAAAATTGGTGAAATTTCTTTTTGTGCTTTGTTGGATTCTGGATCTTCAGTGACTATACTGGGGAACGATTCACATAAACTATTATTATCAGCTGGTTTTAAGTTGTGTACAGACCTTAACGACATATATTTTGTTGCCGCTGGCGGCCAACGGTTAAACCCTATAGGTTATATAAATATTCCTATAAGTTTTGAGAATAATTTTCATATTCTTAAAGCCTACGTGATACCTACAGTATCATCGTATTTAATTTTAGGTATTGATTTCTGGTCTAGGTTTGAGATTTGCCCCAAGTATTTAAAATCAATAACTTTAGGTGATTCTAATACCGGTAGTGTTTCTTATTTGAATAATAACAAGAGTAAATTATTTTCTTATGACGATTTAACCAAATCGCAGCGTCTAAACGCTGATAATACTATTGACCTATTTCGTTCTATTTCTACGGAAAAGCGAGGCCTAGGCAGAACACATCTCATCACTCATCGCATTGATACTGGCAACTCACAACCAATGCGACAACGATATTACAGACTTTCTCCCGAAAAACAACGCGTGTTATGTAACGAGCTGGATGAAATGTTAGCACTCGGTGTTGTCGAACCTTGTGAAAGTCCTTGGTGTTCACCTGTCTTATTAACTCCTAAAAAAGATGGAACATTGAGATTTTGTTTAGACAGTCGTAAACTTAACTCAGTTACTAAAAAAGATGCTTACAAATTACCGTACATGTCAGAAATTTTGGACAATTTAAGTAACGCTTGTTATTTAAGTTCTATCGATCTTTCGAAAGCCTTCTGGCAAATACCTATTGAGAAGTGTGATCGTGATAAAACAGCATTTTATATTCCATCACGTGGTTCGTTCAGGTTTGTCACTACTCCGTTTGGTCTTACCAACGCACCTGCAACGCAGCAAAGATTGGTTGATATTTTATTCTATGGTCCTGAATTTGAGAATTGCGTTTTCGTTTTCTTAGACGATATCATTGTTGTATCACCTAATTTTGATCATCATATGGCTATGCTTTTACGTATCTATAATAAATTAAAATATGCAAATTTGACAATAAATTTTTCTAAATCACAATTTTTTCGTACTGAACTAAAATATTTAGGTTATGTTGTTAACTCGAATGGTCTGCAAGTCGATCCTGGAAAGGTCGATGCCATTCTTAATTTCCCTACACCGACCAACCCTAAGGAGGTCAAACGTTTTTTAGGCACTGCATCTTGGTATCGTAGATTTGTTCCTAACTTTAGTTCAATTGCTGGTCCCCTCAATAAACTTACTTCTACAAGTAAGAAAGCTAAACCCTTCATTTGGTCTCCAGAGGCGCAGGATTCTTTCAATAAGCTAAAAGATTGTCTAGTGCAAGCTCCCATATTGTCGTGTCCTAATTATGACATGCCCTTCGAAGTTCACACAGATGCTAGTGACTATGGTGTCGGTGCTTTACTGACTCAAACTATTGATGGCGTAGAACATCCCATTGCCTATATGAGTAAATCACTGTCTCCACAGGAGCGTAACTACAGCATCACTGAACGCGAAGCTTTAGCAGTCTTAGTTGCTTTAGAACATTGGAGATGTTATTTAGAGAATGGTAAAAAATTTACTGTCTATACAGACCACTCAGCTCTTAAATGGTTTCTTAACCTTAATAACCCTACAGGTCGGCTCGCTCGCTGGGGTGTCCGCCTCTCTGCATTTTCTTTCGATATTAAACATCGTAAGGGTGCAGATAATGTTATTCCTGATGCTTTGTCTCGTTCTTGTCCTAAGCATATTAGTACTATTGATACTTCCATGCACGTTAATAAAACAACTGATGAATGGTACCTAAATATCTTTCACGGTTGTCAAAATTCACCAACTTCATACCCTAACTATATAATTAAAAATAACCGTCTTTATCGGTTTATGAAATCTAAATGTGTACTTAATACTGAATTTGAGTGGAAGGAAGTTGTACCTCAGGAACTTCGGTCTTCTATTATTTCTGAAAACCATAGTAACCCTTTAGCTGGTCATTTTGGTATCTTCAAAACTTACAGAAGGCTGGCACAAAAATACTACTGGCCAGGAATGCATGCTAGTGTAGTAGAATTTGTTTCTTCTTGTGATACCTGTATTTCTCATAAGCATCAAAACCACACCACTTTGGGTGAAATGGGCAGACCTAAGTCGTGTTCCCGACCATTTCAAATGTTAAGTATAGATATTGTTGGACCTCTCCCTTGTACTAGAAAGCAAAATTGTTACATTTTTGTAGTCACTTGTTGTTTTTCTAAATATTGCTTACTTTTTCCATTAAAACGCGCTACCGCGGAAATTATTACCAAAATTTTAGAAGAAAATGTTTTCCTTGTTCATGGCATTCCATCAACCATTCTAATGGATAATGGACGTCAATTTATTAGCTCAACTTTAAAGAATATGTTAGAAAAGTATAAAATTCCAAATATTCATTTTACACCTAAATATACGCCTCATGTAAATACTGTCGAACGCTACAACAAGACTATTATGACAGCTATTTCTACATTCATTGAAAATGATCATCGAGTATGGGATCTCTTGATTCCCAAAATACAGTTTGCTATTAACAACTCTGTTAATGAGGTGACTGGCTACACTCCCTCATTTTTAGTATACGGTCGTGAATTAGTCACTTGTGGCTCACACTATGTGGACACTAATACAGACCAGGATATTATTTTCATACCTCGAGATCATTATGCTGAAAACTTAGGCATATTATCTAATATTTTTAACAAAGTACAGTCGTTGCTCCTGCAGGCCCATAAGAGGAATAGTGCTAACTATAACCTAAGAAAGAAACCTGCTGAATTTAATGTTGGCGATGTAGTCTGGAGAAAAACTTTTTATCAAAGTGACAAAGATAAACGTTTTAATAGAAAACTTGCTCCCAAGTTTATAAAGTGTAAAATTATTTCTAAAAAATCACCTTTGGTATATGATTTAGAAGATATGAATGGTAATCCACTAGGTACCTGGCACATCAAAGATTTAAAACTTACTAACTACAAATATTAATGTATATTCACACATTTAACATTATGTTTATTTTTAAATACATGACATTAACTGCGACACTTAACAGATCCCGCAATTTACTAACATCGTCTATTTTACAAATTTTCTTCTTGTAGTTTTGGAGAGTCCTTTAGTATCGCAAAGTATTCTCTTGTCTATAGGGTCTTGGTCATAATATATTTTGATGCTAGACATTTTGTAAGGATGAAGTATGTAAGAGGATGGAATGAAAGTGTAATCTAACAAGAATGCTAAATAGGCAGACGGATTTTACTCATATTCAGTTATAAGTAAAATCCTGGTCTTTTCGGCGGGGTACTGTGACGTTGTGGGAATGTCACCTTTTATATTTGCGATCTATAGTTCAATAGTCGACATAAATCCTATTGTCTATGCCAATCAACGCCTCCGTTGCGCTGATTGGTCGATTCATTTACTGACTGACATCTGTCAAATTTGACGTACGAACTGTCATCGGTGCTCGCTTAAATACGCGTGTAACGGCGCTCGCGTCCTTTTCCCTAACCTGAAAGCCGCGTGCTACCACGCGTCTTTCCGAACCCGCTGGGGTGAGTGTTCTGTGTAATATTAACTGCTAACCGCTTAACTGCTTGTTTGTCAGTGTATTCTGTCTGCCGGGCTTGTGAACTATCACGAGTCGCTGGCACGGAATGCAAGCCTAGTTTGCATTCCGATTTCTTGGACGCTGATTCCAGGTTCTTCTTCTTCTTCCACTTGGCGTTCTTCGTTCTTGGCGTACTTGGCGTTTTTTCGCTAACTCCGTGCCTACTGCCCGCTTTGCTCCGCACCGCTTCCTGCCGGACTGCATCCGAGCCTGCGCCTGCCGCTGACCTGCGCACCGTGCCCGGCCACGTGGCAGCTGACTTCGCCGGCGAGCTGTCGCCGGGTTCCGCCACGTGCCGAAGACCCGGATCAGTGTCCAGTGAAGGCCAGTGACTCCTGTTGCATACCACCAGCAACAGTGCCGGGTGTAAATAGTGATGCGAAATTATTAAAGCCCGAACCACGTAACTACCCTGAGTTCTCATTTAACTACCTACCCCTACCTGCGGGCGGCCTAACCCGCCGCAGTCTCCTCTAAGCCAGAGATCCTCTCGGAAGTGGAAGACTTCTATGGCTAGTTGTATGCCTCGCAATCTCCGCTACCTGAACCAATCCCCTGCGATCCCCGTGCTGCTTTAGTCCGACACTATTCCGACGAACTTCCCGATGTCAGCATTGAGGAAATTGAGTTGGCCCTCAAACAACTAAATAGTGGAAAAGCCCCGGGCGAGGACGGAGTTACAACTGAACTCTTAAGAGCTGGGGGAACTCCTATCCTTAGGCAGCTACAGCGTATATTTAACTCTGTTCTCCACCAAGGGAAAACTCCAAGAGCGTGGAGCAGGAGCATGGTAGTTTTATTTTTCAAGAAGGGGGACAAGACCCAACTCAAAAACTACCGCCCTATATCGCTTCTGAGCCACATATATAAGTTGTTTTCGAGGGTCATCACTAATAGGCTGGCACGAAGGCTGGATGACTTCCAACCACCGGAGCAGGCCGAATTTCGCGGAGGATTCGGCACCATAGACCACATACACACCGTGAGGCAGATTATTCAAAAGACCCAGGAATACAATCAGCCTCTGTGTCTGATTTTTGTGGACTATGAGAAGGCCTTTGACTCCGTTGAGACCTGGTCTGTTCTGGACTCCCTGCAGCGCTGCCAAGTTGATTTTCGATACATCGAAGTACTGAGAAGCCTGTATGACGCCGCAACTATGTCCGTCCAAGTACAGCCTCAATAGTCAAACAAGACCGATTCCATTGCATCGAGGAGTAAGACAGGGGGATTTGATATCCCCGAAACTGTTTACAAATGCCTTGGAAGATGTTTTCAAGACTCTAAACTGGAACGGGCGAGGCATCAATGTAAATGGCGAATACATCTCCCACTTAAGGTTTGCCGATGATATCGTAGTCATGGCAGAATCGCTGCAGGAAGCTCAAGAAATGCTGCACAGCCTAAATGAAGCCTCTAAACGAATTGGTCTCCGGATGAACCTTGACAAGACGAAAGTCATGTCTAATGACTTTGTCGCTCCGGGACCAGTTATCATAGATGGCACTCTCGAAGTTGTCAAGGAGTATGTCTATCTCGGGCAACTAATGCAATTGGGTAGAAATAACTTTGAAAAGGAAGCCGATAGGAGGATTCAGTTGGGCTGGGCAGCATTTAGGAAGTTGTACCATATATTTTCGTCGGATATACCACAGAGCCTAAAGAGTAAAGTGTTCAACCAGTGCGTCCTCCCTGTAATGACGTACGGAGCCGAGACGTGGACACTGACTGTGGGGCTAATCCACAAGTTAAAGGTCGCTCAACGTGCGATGGAAAGAGCTATGCTCGGAGTCTCTCTAAAGGACAAAATTCGAAACGAAGTGATCCGTCAGAGAACCAAGGTAACCGACATAGCTCTGAAAGTTAGTAGGTTGAAGTGGCAATGGGCTGGCCACATATGTCGCAGAACGGATAACCGCTGGAGTAAGCGTGTTCTGGAGTGGAGACCGCGTCTTGGCAAACGTAGCGTGGGACGTCCTCTGGCCAGATGGCAGGATGACTTGCAGAAGAGGGCTGGCAAGAACTGGATGCGTAAAGCTACAGACCGGGCTCTGTGGTGTACCTTGGGAGAGGCCTATGTCCAGCAGTGGACTGCAACGGGCTGCTGATGATGAATTGTTATTTATAAATGTTTTTTACAATTAGGCATCCATTTTTTAACCTCCTTGCAAACCTTTTAAACTATACAACATCGTACAACCACTGGTACCCCAAAAACCTGCCTAATTTTGCGTCTTATGGATAACTGTCCAAAGAAAAAATAAAGAAATCAAATAATAATTATAATAGTACAATTGGCGGCCTTATCTGGAATTGTATTCCACAGTCGGAAAGCTTGGAATGTAAAAGATTTGTCCATAAATGCTGTTGAATGCTCAGGCATCCTTATTATTAGCTTCTCCGACGACCTCAAGGATCTTGTGTGTGAGTCATGGAGAAATAAGAATCGACATTTAAGATAAGAAGGCGTGAGTGGATTGAACAAAATATTGTAAAAGAGAGAGAGAATATGAGTATTCCCACGAAGCGTATATGTAACCACTTGACCCTGGCACGAAACTCAGAGATGTGATCATACTTGCATAGACTTGCGTGGCCTTTAAGAACCATCAAAGCATTCCAATCCTCAATAAATTTAGCATATAATTCCATGCATTGCTTCATAACGCAGAGTTGACAAAATACATTAACCGGGACAAAGTGGCCGATCTCCCCACTATATGAATGCGGCACGCATGGGCGGCGTGAAAGCGCGTTACGTTTTATAAACGTCCCGTGAATGCAATCTTCTAGGAAACAGAGCTACGGTGTAAAAAATACTTGCTTAATTTTGGTGTTTCATAGCTAAGCTTTGAGCTTCCATCACGCCTCTGCAATTCTCAATAAATTCAGCATATAATGCCATGCATTGCTTCATAAATCAGAATTGACAAAACACATTAACCGGGACAAAGTGGTCGATCTCCCCAGTATTTGAATGCGGCACGCATGGGCGGCATGAAAGTCCATTATGTTTTATAAACGGTCTGTGAATGCAATCTTCTAGGAAACAGAACAGCAATGGATAAATACCTGCTTAATTTTGGTGTTTCATAGCTAAACTTAAGTTACTCTATCACGACACTGCAATTCTCAATAAATTCAGCATATTATTCCATGCATTGCTTCATAAAGCACAATACATTAACCGGGACAAAGTGGCCGATCTCCCCACTATCTGAATGCGGCACGCATGGGCGCCGTGAAAGCGCGTTACGTTTTATAAACGTCCCGTGAATGCAATCTTTGTGGGGAACAACAGAACCGCGGTGCCATTGTAAAAAACCTTTCGCCGGCGACGCCACACTCGCGTGAAAATAAAAGATTAAATTGGCCAAGTTGTGAATAGAATTGTTTTTGAATGTTCCGTATGGTGGAGGCTTTGTGTCTGTTGTTATCGAGGGCTTTATCTATCTCTCAAATATATGTTTGGGACGTCAAATGTATAGCGTTGGCATAGTTTTGGGCAATATATTCGCTCCAAACAGCAGTGTAAATACACTATTGTATTCCGGTTTAAGGACTTTGTAGTCAGAATAATTACAGGACATATTGACATTTAATATCTTATGTCTCAGGATGACAAGCGCAGGGGAATGCCAAGCATTGCTTTGTAATTTATGGTGTTGTTTGATTTTGCTACTGTCCATGAGCGGCCGCTTAATATCAGGCGTATTCGCTATTCGTAGCAAAAAAAAAACTGTAGCTAAGTATGAAAGGAAAAAAATGTTGATTGGGATCACCCATCTATAATGCGTTTTGGGTTCATTCAGTGTACGTAAAGTGAACTGGCCAGTGATTGTATTGTGTCACTAGGCCAAGGTTTTTCCCTCCCTTCACCAAAATTTAGGCTGCTAAGACTGAGAAGACCAAGTCCGTAAGGAGTTTTAATTCTTTTTATGATAAAAATATATTTTATTGCGAATTTTTCATTGTCATATCTAACACCACCTTGTATTATTTTTAATCACAAACACAAGTGTATATTAATGAATAAATATTTAAAAAGAATACATACCGTAATAACCTCAAGGTTATAAATGCACTTCTTTCGCCTCGCCTGCTCACAGGTCTTTTTGCAATGCTCTCGTCACGCATTCACCAGCTCCCTTCCCAAGTCAAACAGGCGTAAAGAAGATTTCTTCAAAACATAGTTGCTGTAACAAAGCAAAATACCTCTTTACTCCAATGATTTGTCACCGCTTGGTTACAGAGGGAAGTGGAAAATAATTTATTTCCAACTCCTATTGATTTAACTTTCTGATTGAGTTCGTTGCGAGTTAGATACAAGTTAGACATTCCAGGAGACTCGCTGAGCTTCAATGCTCGGTATCATTTCAAATGATACTTACTTATCACTTAGCTAATAAGACACCAATTTATTGCAATGTAGGAACATCTAACTTACAGAAAAAAGTGTTACTATCAACACCAGTTTTTTTTTACATTTATATTTTGTCAAAGAAGGGTAGCGCTGTTGGTGAGAGGCATTTAAAGATTTATTGCTTTAGAGTGAAACATTTTAAAGTTTTTGACCAGGGGCCAATGTATCTGTAAAATTAGTATTAATATATTACAATATAAAAAATAGGATTAAAATAATAAATAATTCATGCCAAAAATCTTGGTTCACTACGTGTCTAGAACACTCGTTTAAATGTTTTTTCTACCCTCTTTACCTTCGGCAATGTAATTATAATTGTGGAATAAGAATTAAAAATTTTAACACTGTACTTACATATTTACTCTTTTTTAATGCAATTTATGGCTCAGTCTAGTAAACTAAGGCTCATATGTGTTAATAACATAATTTAGTAGTGGATTTGCGAGTTATCATAATTAAGTTGTTGTGTAGATATAAATCTTCATCAACCTGATATCTTATATTACTCAATCTAATTACTAATTACCACTAAAAAGTTTATCGTTTTTTAATAATTTATTTATTTATTTATGCTTTATATGCATGCAATTGTGTATAAAGGCGGCCTCTACCAGTCGACCTTTGGACGGTGCAGTGAGAAAACAAAGTGGGCGCATAAACTAACAAAATATAGTTATGATGTGGTGATTATAGTTTTATAAATAATACATACAGACAGATATACACGCAAGAGTTTTTAGTTCCAGTATTTGTCAAAACACATACAATTCTCTTGTACATTGCCTAGTATTTTGTAATTGAATATGTACGATTTCTGAGAATCTTGTTCATTCGTTGGAACTGCTTTTTAATGATTACATCGAAAGACACATTGCATTTGACAAAAATTCCAGTGAAGGGTTCAGATACTGTTTTCAAGGAACCCTAAAAATTGTTCCACGATGGAAATTAGATTACGCGCGGCACTGCACGTATTACGTACGTTGCTGTTATTAACATATATTTAGAAGTAAAAATACTTTTTAAATTTTTTAATTTAAATTAGGAAGAAGCGAAAGGAAAACTTCATGACGATTTGATGGTTGCGAAATTTTAAATATTGCATTTTAAATGTGCATTCGAATTGTATTGTTCCATTTTTGAATTTTTGATGAAATCTCTTTTCATCATCATTTACAGTTACAAGAAGTCCACTGCTGTAAGTAGGCCTCCCCAAACTTTAAATTTTTAGGGCTCACCACATTTTTAGGGCTTACTTTCGAAAAACCTACTAATATTATAAATGTGAATGTAAGTTTGTAACACTTTCACGAGTAAACTATTTAATCGAATCATCATGTAACTTTGTAAACATATCTATTCTTGGAGGAATTAGAAGTAACATAGAAAACTTCTTTTGAATATTTTATTACAAAAGATTAAAAAACTGTATTGTACTGTATTAGCCCATATACTGCAGGGCACGGGCCTACTCTACAATCGTAAGTACGATTGAGAGTGGTTAGGCCATATAGTCCACCACGCTGGCCTAGTGCGGGTTGGCAGACTTACATACCATAGAAATTTTTATAAATCGCTATGGTATGCAGGTTCCTCTCTGCCTCGGTGGCGTAGTTGTACTACGGTACGGTTATAAAGCTGAGGTCTCGGGTTCGAATCCCGGGTTGGGCAAAGTGATATTGGATTTTTCTATTCAGTATCAGCCCAGGTAGGAAATTGTGCCCGATATGGTGATAGGCTCGCCACCTATCACATTGTGGGACGGAACATACAAGGCGAAATGTGGGTGCCCTCGCACCTCTGCCTACCCCTTCTGGGAACAAGGCGTGAGTTTATGTATGTATGTATGTATGTATGCAGGTTTCCTCACGATGTTTTGCCTTCACCGTTTTATTAAAAAACATTATCATAAAATTAATAACCTATATTACAAAAAAAAAAAAACTATTGTAATAACATTTTCAAAAGTTTATAGCCATTATAATTTAAGTATAACAACTATACATTCGCTGAAAATTCGACTCATTTTGTGAGATTTTTTGATTGAATATTTTTAAATGTATTGTCCAAGAATGAAATATTCAAAGCTGATGATAAGCTCGCTTCTTATCACAACTTAGCATAGAAATGAGCTACGCAAATTACCTTTTTGGATACATACATACAAAATTCAGAGGGTTATTTTTGTAAAATTGATACAGGCAGCCTGGCCTTAATGCATTTACGGCTCCACTAACGAATCCTTTTAGTGGAAACTGGATAGATGTTCAGACCAATATTGCAGGACGCAACCTATTGAAAAATATTTATTATATATATATCGTTTATTATATATATATCGTATATACAGGGTATATCAAGACTGCTACCGAAAACGAAGCCGGGTGGTAGTCTAAGCGACTTCAGACACAATGCAACAGAAAAAGTTGCAAAAAAAAGCGACAATTTTTTTTTTGTTATTTTTTTCCTATGGTCATATTTGGGTGGTAAATACATTTTTTCCTAAAATAATAGTGTATACCATTTTACTTATAAATACTCTAAGGTATAAAAGAGTTTAAATTATTATTTTAGCAAAAACTATGGATTTACCACCCAAAAATGACGATATTTAAAAAATCATAAAAAATAATTGTCGCGTTTCTATGCGAAATTTTTAATTGCATTGTGTTTGTAGCCACTAAAACTACCACCCGGCTTCGTTTTCGGTAGCAGTCTTGAGATACCCGGTATATCGTATTCAATCGGGGCTATTTTACTAAGATATTTTTGCATACATTTTATCTACTTTTTTATTGCCATCGATTCATTATATTTCTTTAATATTGTGTACATAATAAATTAAACCTTAACATAATATATAAAACAATCATTTATTTAATTCATACAATTACATCAATTTATTATGTCGGTGTGCGTTGAACATACAAAATTATTTTATATTCCCCCACCAAACAGTAGTGTAAATACACAGAAAATCCAAAACCAAGATAAATACTTGTCTTGGTGCTCGGATCAGACCCGTAAACATTCGTTTTATAGTCGGCGTCAAACCAATTGTGCCACGGAGGCTCACAAAACGTTGCCGGCCTAGTTAACAGGTCGTATATATCTAGAAATGCTGCTATTAATCGAATATCTAGCTGATTAATCGGATAACTCCACATGTAGCTCCTGTGGCCTAATGTATAAGGCGTCGGCCTTCTGAGCCGAAGACTGTGGGTTCGAGTCCCACCAGGGGTTTTAAACAAACAAGGAGATACACGAAAATTTTTGTTTTTAAAAATGTTCAAATGATTATTCTCATGTGCATCGCAGTATGAAATTAGTCGTAAAATGACAAATTACTTTTTTATAATCCTTATTGCGATGTCACTCCTAGTAGTGCTTGGAGTTATGTCTCGTGAATATCCAGTAATTTATTTATCATTCTTTAATCTTTATTGTTGAATAATATGATTTATAAAAAAAGTGATGTACACTCTTATTCATAAATAGTTTTAAAATCTATTTTAGACATTAAATGTATTCTTTTCTGCGCTCAAACTGTATTCCAAAGGCAAAAGGCAAAAATTCGGTTAATTTGAAATGGATACACCCATTTAAGATGAAATACATACACTCACACCTATATCCAAGAAGGGGTAGGCAGAGGTGCCAGGACACCCACATTTCGCCTTGTATATTCCGTCCCACAATGATTTTTATTTTTTTTTATTTCAATGAATGGCGAGACGAGCATACCGTTCGCCTGATGGTAAGCGATACGACCACTCATGACCAGTAGCAAAACCAAACAGCACCTTGAATTACAAAGCAATGCTTGGCATTCCACTGCGCTCGCCATCCTGAGACATAAGATGTTAAGTCTCAATATGTCCAGTAGTTACTCTGGCTACAATGTCCTTCAATCCGAAACATAACAGTGCATTTAAACTGCTGTTTGACGGGAGAAATACGGTGGTACCCACCACCAGGCAGCTTCTCACATATGATAGACCTACCACCAGTAGTAGGTGGCGAGCCTATCGCCATATCGGGCACAAATTCCTGACTCTGAGCTGATAATGAATAGAAAAATCCAATATCACTTTGCCCAGCCCGGGATTCGAACCCGAGACCTCAGCTTTGTAACCGTACCTTAGTACAACTACGCCATCGAGGCAGTCCAGTCAGTTAAGATGAAATATGAACATAAAAACGATTTTCCATCCTGTGCAGTTATCACTAGGTATAATAATTCATTTTCGTTTGCTAAAGAAAACAAATATACTATTGCTAAGCATCGAATATAAAAATCTATCAGATATTAAAATAGATAATTAAAAAATTACTTTCTTGCAACTCTAAATAGCCTAGGCAGTGGCATATGGCCAGGAAGAGCGACGATGGGAAAAATAAATATGGATGGAGTAATATTAATAAAAAATATTTTATCATAAGAAATAAGTACGTTGTATTCGTAACGGACTAGACGCGACTGCAAATATATACATGTAAATACAAATAATACAATAAACATATTATTTAAGGGAATACCTGTAACTTTTTGGATTCATGTGTGTATTGCTAGTCAATTACCACTCACTATGACGGTGAATGAAAACATCGCGGGGAACCCTGCATACTATACCGAATTGTAAGAATTTCTATAGTATGTAAAGTCCGTCAAAACGCAATATAAAAGCGTGGTTGACTATTTGGCCTAACCACTTTTAATCGTACTTTCGATTGAAGAGGGATCCCGTACCCAGCAGTGGGGTTCAGACTGATCAGTAAATTAATTATGATTTTCCTTTATCTCTTAAAACTTCGACATAACTTTTAAACTCTCTATAATAACCTTTGTTCAAATCTCTTAAATGTTAAGCTGTAAAATATTGTTTTTCTTGAAACACACAAAATCCATTATCATATGTGAAGGCAAAAGTTTTGGAGCACAAACTCCGTTGACAATGACAGGTAATTTATGTGAAAACGCCGCGCCAGTCTTCAAATTCACAAAAAGCTATTTATTTTTCAATTTATTATGAATGTTCGAACTACTTCGCTAAGTAAATGTCTGAGCAATAACGATTCTCGAAAATAAATATAGTTTCGGTTTGATTTTTCGCTTTATAATGGATTTGTGGACGTGGAGGATTTCTCTCGTAGAATTTTATGTTTGATAGCTTCGTATTAGAGATTCTGTACAAGGTTCTGTAGATGTGAGGTTGTAAAGCCACTTTTTTCGGAATTATCTTAAGAAACGATACCGTAAAAAAGATATATTGACTATAATTAGTATTTATATTGAGTTATGAATTTAACTACATTTTAATCTATTTGTTTTAGATCAAGTTGTGCTTTTCTTTTGCTGTGTAACCTTTAAAGGCTCGTCACCATGCATTATACCTATATACATAAAACAACATTTAATTTTATCGGTGGCGCACCGATAGTGTATTGATTTAATAAATAAATTGAATAAATTAAAGAAATAAGACTTTGGAGTCCAATAATTTTTTTTAATCGTTGTTGAAAAGCTGCAAATAGAGTGTTATTGCACTCATGTATGCAAAAATTCTGTGATTTCTGTCCAGGCATTTGAACCTGCGACTACAATTTTAGCAGAACCCGTTCGTTACACGGGTACCACGCTATTTAATATTGTACACGCTTGATTATAATTACTAATTACCGTATAATCCTATAGAGCCTCGGGCTTTGTTATTTGATAGACACACTGAACATGACTAGCGACATAAGTAATATACGGTTTTTCTCAATGTTATTTATCAATCTCTTTGTTAATATAAAATTCTGATTAATATTAAAAACGAAATGAGAACATATTTGATCTGACTTTATTAATTTTCGTTTAATTGCACACACAAAAGAAAATAAATGCATAAAAAGTACAATTGGCGGTCTTATTGCTTGGATTTAATGAAAACAGAGGCCGGTTTAAAGTGTAAAGGATGGAAGCTGAGAAGGAAAACTGTAGCTAGTACAAAGAATTACAAATATAATAAAATGAATAAATAAAACAATATCAATACTAATATAACATTATACTGCTCTATTTTTGTATTGTACAAGTGACATAATTTGAGAGAGGGATATCTCTTTCTCTCGCTATACCCAGCAGTGGGACCCTACAAGCTTTGGATGATGATGATGATTTCTTTATTTATTAATTTAAAATTCATGGAATTCAGATTTCAAAGTCATTTAAGAAATTAAATTGATATTATTATTATAGTAAGTATTTCATTTTGAAAAAGGCTTTCTATTATATGCCCAAACAGTACTTTTGCCGACTGCACGCAATTTGAGGATTAAATCAGACGGAACATACATAGTAATACACAATTTTACCAGAAAACAAAATATTTTAAATCAACTGTGAAATTCATGTACAAACAGTAACTCAATAACTCAATTTTTTACAAAACAATAAAAATCTTATTACAAAAGATACAAATTCAATACAAAGGCACGATAAAGAACACAAATTGAAGAGCTGTATTGAACATGAAGAAAAGATGAAAAACACAATCGAAGATAGAGAATATTTTATGTTGAATTTATCAAATAGTTACAAAACTATATTAAAGTTGTCGAGGAGGGGAAATAGGGATAAAATTGCGTGCAGAGGGCCGCGACACGGTAGCTAGCTTATCTTTTAGGTTGGCCGTGTGTCACACTGTGAAGTAAAATATTCATTTTAAACAAAACTATTTTGGAAGAATTTTATTTTATACCGGGTATCTCAAGACTGCTACCGAAAACGAAGCCGGGTGGTAGTTTTAGTGACTACAAACACAATGCAATTAAAAATTTCGCCTAGAAACGCGACAATTTTTTTTTATGATTTTTTAAATATCGTCATTTTTGGGTGGTAAATCCATAGTTTTTGCTAAAATAATAATTTAAACTCTTTTATACCTTAGAGTATTTATAAATAAAAGGGTATATACTATTATTTTAGGAAAAAATGTATTTACCACCCAAAAATGGCCATAGGAAAAAAATAACAAAAAAAAAATTGACGCTTTTTTTTGCAACTTTTTCTGTTGCATTGTGTCTGAAGTCGCTTAAACTACCACCCGGCTTCGTTTTCGGTAGCAGTCTTGATATACCCTGTATAAGGACATCCAATTGTAATTCAATTGTTTCTTATATCTAATACAATTACAATTTGGTTACATTCTAAATACACTACCTGCAGGAGTCACAACATGTATTGAATATCAAATAACTGCAAAGTAATACTAGAAACAAATTAAAATATAAACAGAAGGAAATCTACAATAAGATAACCGACGCGCTGTTCACCAACGTGACCAGCCACATCAGATAATGTTTGACATATATTACACTATTCAAATGACAGACAATAATGCCAAGCATTGCTTTGTAATTTCTGGTGTTATTTGGTGCTAGGTACTGTACATTGGTTGTATCGCTTATCATCAGGAAAATGGCTACTTGTCTCGTCATTCATTATTGTAACGCCAATAAAACAATATTTACTGGAATAAAGGAAAGTAAAACTTAAGATATGATATTTCAATTACATATAAGAAGTACAGGTTGTGGTCTTATCGCTCTAGGTAAATACTTACAGTTACTGGGCTACCATTATTATGTCAGTAAAAAACTAAATAAAAATACCTTACACGTCGGTGTGATTGAAGTGTCGGCGGATGCCGCAGTGAATCTACCGTACCTCTAAACTCAGGAGCTCGTGAAAACGGTCTGTAACTTGTAAAAACTTATAAGTAGTGGGGAATGGAATAAAAAAGACTCGACACAATGCTTTCGGAAATTGTTCTAGCAATTGTTTTATTGCTATACTTAATTGATGTTTCATGCAACGGGTTGATGGCTTTGAGGCTATGGTTGTGGATTATGAACCAGAAGTCGGGCTATTCTTGTAAATAAAATTTTTGTAAGAAGAGAATATGATCGAGATTTTATTTACTTTCGCTTATACTGCACTGTATCTCCATATGCGTCCCACTGTAGGGCACGGGCCTCCTCTAAAATCAAGAATAGAATTGAGAATGGTTAGGCTATATAGTCCACCACGCTAGTCTAATCGGCGGATCTTACATACCCTAGAAATTCTTATAAATCGCTATCCCATGGTAGTCGGTAAGAGATTGCCTTGAGCGATACGACTGCCATTTGTACTCTTATGTTAAATATAAGTTTAAGTTTAAGTATTATTTGGTGTACAAAAAAGAATAATAAATATGCCATGCAGGTTTCTTTACGGTGTTTTCCATCACCATTTTAGTGCGTGGTGATCGACTATCAATACACACATGATTCCGAAACTTACTAATTTACTTAATTTCGCTTCCTTATGTAAAAATGTCAATGTGCTGAAGATTTAATGAAAATAGTTCAACTGCTTCGAAAATTTTTGTCGTCTCAGTTCGCTCAATAATATTCTCCCATCTTTTCTTCATCTATCATATTATTGCGTTTCGAAACTATACCTCTATATGAATAAGTAATCCTATATCAATTTACGGAGTATTTAATATTATGTCAAATTAATATTTTGTAAGACTTACAGCCGTTCTCTATAATCTATCTATCTTTAACTAGAGATTTCAATAGATATTATAATGCATTTTATGGTTCATTGAACAAAGATAGAGAGGTATAGATATGGTGCATGTATTTATAAATAGCTATTTAAAAATACATGTACCATGATCATGCCTAGCTAGGCATGATCAATATATATGTTTATCTTTGTTTAATAAAGAGTAGAATTCAACTGACTGAGTAATGGTAGCCATTTTAACCTCTAGTTAAAGATAGATAGGATATAGAGAACGGCCGTAAATAAATATTTATTAAGCAAAATATTAATATACAGACGATATACCAAGTATTCTGCCCAGTAGTTAAATCAGTCTGAAAATTGTCAATGCTTTACATTTAGCATCGTACAATCGGAATAGCTAATTGCTGGCGATTACTCTAATGCATATACCGTTTGTGAATTGAGAATATTCATAAATGAGCTCTTTGTGGTAGTGTTCCTTACCTATTAAATGTAATTAATTAACATAATAAATGATAGACTTGTAAATTATTTAAAATATACCAGATTTTTGATGCTTTCGATGCCTTTATGAAGTAATATTGTAATAATTATAGACATAAATTCAAATTTACTTATTAAAATTATTTGTGTATTAATCACCGCTTAAATTTTGGGGAAATTATGTATCCATGCTCTTACACGTCCCACTGCGGGGCATGAGCCTCCTCTACAATTGAAAATAAGATATAGAAGAAAATATGAGGAAATTTATGTAACTATGAGATCTCTACAAACAAATCAGGGGTAACTGTAAATTATCAACCAATAGATTGCAAAGGCTAGGGTCTAAATATAATGAAACAGAGAGAGAATTTAGGATAAAGTTGCCTTTAAGAATTTTCTTTTATTTATGGCTATATGCAATAATACTCTATATGCATAAAGCAGCAGACCGGGCTCTGTGGCGTACCTCGGGGGGAGGCCGATGTCTAAGGTTTTTTCTGCGTTAATTTCTAAAAAAAGACTGCCTTTACGACTTGAAAAAACGTTTCAATTCCCTGCTTCATTGCTGTAAAAAACTCAAGCTCACAAATGATACACCAACCAAATTTCCAGCAAAAATCTTTTGTCTCGACGCGTATCTCAAAACACTGCCATTATATTCTATTACAAGACACGAACGCGTTTGCACTCGTTAGGTGGCGAAAAAGAAACAATAAAACGTTACGATCGGATGAGAGGAAGGTCGTTTGATAAACCACCAGGGATGTGAACGAGCCTTTGAATCAATTCGAATCGATGAGCATAGAATCGATTTTAGAATCAATTGGGATCTAGAAGTTGAACATTCTTTCTTCATCATTAACGCCAGTGAAATACTGTAGATGTATCATCTTAGAAGTTTGATTGTGAGGACCTGTATTGAGCACTCTAAGTTAATATTACGTAAAAGGCACTTAGAAGGGAATATTTATAAAATTAAACATTCTGATTTTATAAACAATTAGCGGCCCGGCCCAGCTTGGCCTGGGTGCATATATTTTATGATTCCACTCCACACCAAATACATGTTATTTTTCCTATAAACTCTTGTATACCTAAACTTGACGTAGCTGTCCTACTGTCCGGCTCAATCCCGTCTCATCCGTCTGTTCAATCTCTTCCCGATCCGTCCCGTCCTTTCTCTTTATTATCCATCCCGTCTTATAACGTGCATTTACATTTGGTCCTATCAAATGTGTCAGCTATCCCAGTCCTCTCCCGTACCTTCCACTCTATTATATCCCGTCTCTCCATATACATATACATATAAAGATTGCCTTAGGAAATTTTGATTTTAAAATCTTAAGCGTTTTTTATTGTTCATCAAATATTCCTTCCCTTAATTCAGCACCAAAATGCTGTTTTTCCAAATAATATTTCACGCCATTACTTTTTGTTAGTAATAAAGTAATAATAATCTGTATCAGTATCAGCCCATATACGTCCCACTGCAGGGCACGGGCCTCCTCTACAATCGACTACCGATTGAGAGTGGTTAGGCCATATAGTCCACCTCGCTGGCCTAGTGCGGGTTGGTGGACTTACATACCATAGAATTTTTATAAATCGCTATGGTATGCAGGTTTCCTCACGATGTTTTCCTTCACCGTTTTAGTGCGTGGTGATTGACTATCAATACACACATGACTCCGAAAAGTCAGAGGTGTGCCCTGGGATTCGAACCCGCGACCACCGTGAACATGTTGGCAGTCGCGTCTAGTCCGTTTACCAACAGGCCACCACGCACTTTAATAAACATTTAAAAAAAAGAATTGGCCAAATTGGTCCAGGCGTTGTTGAGTTTTGCGCTTACCAACACATTTTGCGATTCATTTTTATATTATAGAAGAAGAAGATATAGTCCACCCCGCTGCCTTAGTGCGGGTTGGCGGATTTTATTCGACGTAGAAATTAATACGATAAGTCAGAGGTGTGCCCTGAGATTTGAACCCGTGACCATCGTAAACTTGTTGGCAGTCGCGTCTAGTACGTTACCATATACAAATTAATAAAACCTTCATACTGCCTTACCAGGTGACGTAAGTAATAAAACAAATATTTAAAAATATAAAACTGCATATCGTTTCGTTATAATGTCTAGATACGGCATCAACGTACCATTTTTTTTTTATACTTGAGTCTGAAAACAATACTAATGCGGAATTTAAATTTGTCCCCCAGCGCATCTTAAAGTATCAATTCAAAAAACAATGTCGTTTATGAAAACGAAAAATTATAATTAGATATATTTTGGTGTACTCCGGCAAAACGCTTCGATAGAGTATAAAACTTGTTTAAAACTGTTGCAATAATCTAAAAAAACAATGGGTTATTTTGGTAGATATGGATATCGTTTTATTTTACATTTAACAAAATTACGCGCAAGACGCCGTATCTAGATAATATTATATACACGTTGTACACATTTTTAGAATTTTGTTCTATTTCGTCAGCCGTCAATGAAAGACAATGGAAAGATAGATCATTTTACGTTGAATGGTAGTTGAAGCTGGACCGTCTTTTACGTCTCCCGTCAAATAAACAAAGATCATCCTATATTAGCAGGACGCATCACGCTTGAACGATACCCAAAAAAAAGGTTTTCAGTATCTTCCTTAGAAATTTTCCAATTTTTCTCACTCCTAAAACCGTCCCAGAACTTTTACGAATATTTCAAGACCAAAATAAGCCAAATCGGTTCAGCCGTTCACGCGTGATGCCGTGACAACGCGAAACGGGTTTCATTTTTATATATATAGATATATATTTTACTTATAATCTTATGCTAAGTCTCTCATATGTATTTAAGAGGCCTCCTGAGTAGGTACCGCCGCAATGTCTATTTCTCCCGCCAAGTAACAGTGTAAAACTGCGCTTTTGTGTTCTGATTTTAAGAACATTGTAGCCAGTCTTTTGGATACATTGAGACTCAACATCTTATGTCGCAAGATGGCGATCGCAGTGAGGTGCCAAGCATTGCTTTGTAATTTATGGTGTTGTTTTTTTTTGCTACTATCCATGAGCTGTCGTATCGCTTACCATCAGGTGAATGGCACGATCGTCTCGCCAATCATTGCAAAAAAATAAAAAAAAACATAAAAAACTAATATAGTCACAATTATTTATACAGGGTATATCAAGACTGCTACCGAAAACGAAGCCGGTTGGTAGTTTAAGCGACTTCAGACACAATGCAATAGAAAAAGTTGCGAAAAAAAGCGACAATTTTTTTTGTAAGTTTTTTCCAATGACCACATTTGGGTGGTAAATGCGTTTTTTTCTAAAATAATAGTGTATACCCTTTTATTTATAAATAATCTAAGGTATGAAAGAGTTTAAATTATTACTTAAGCAAAAACTATGGATTTGCCACCCAAAAATGACGATATTTAAAAAATCATATAAAATAACTGTCGCGTTTCTTTGCGAAATTTTTAGTTGCATTGTGTTTGTAGTCACTAAAACTACCGCCCGGCTTCGTTTTCGGTAGCAGTCTTGAGATACCCGGTATTAATTGCTTAATGGTACTGAAATCGTTAAGTATCAATATTTTTTAATCTGACGTCAACCACGCTTTTTGAACGAGCAAAATCAATGATGCGGCAATATTGTCATAATCAATTGGTAAATAACATCGAGTTACGAATAATCGATTAGTATTATAATCACTTTTTCACCTAGGATGACATTAAGATTTGTTACAATTATCTTTGTATAATAA
The DNA here is from genome assembly GCA_009982885.2 of Hyles vespertilio. NCBI lineage: Eukaryota > Metazoa > Arthropoda > Insecta > Lepidoptera > Sphingidae > Hyles > Hyles vespertilio. The sequence goes on along the minus strand of CM042824.1, from coordinate 16,759,411 downwards.
AAATATTATTAAAGTTTTCATTATTTTTTTTGTTTTACATAAAACAGTGGTTCAGCAGTATATTTAATTAACTTGCATATAATCATGTTAATAATAATAACAGTGACAATAAAAATGTGCAATCTGAATTATACTTTTATTTTCTAAATGAGGGTAGATATGCATTTTTGTTGTGTTCTTCTCAGTTTTACGCGTGGAGCCTCTCGTGTGCGTACGAATACGTCGCGTGTGCTATTTCGCGATATTCTTTTATTTTGTATTGTGTAGTGAATAGTTCAGTGCCAGTGATTTGTTCTCATAATCCCACTCTCGATTGTAGAGGAGGCCCGTGCCCTGCAGTGGGACGTTTAGGGGCTGATACAAAACAAGTGCTGTGTAGTGCTTTAAGTGTCCTCGTGTTTCATCGGCGACGGCTATTCAGCTTCGAGAACGGGCCCGAGGTAAGTTGATTTGTATTAATGTTTACTGGATTTTATTTTGTTTCTATGTTCATTTTTTTGCATATTGATTTGCAGATTGTTTAAAGACAGCTTATTACGGCAGATGTTAATTATAATCTATGGTCGGCGGTGAAACTAGAGGCCGTGGTGCGATTCCCACACCAAAACAAATATTTTTTGAACCTACCACACGTTTCTCATATGTGAGAGGCCGCCTGGGTAGGTACTACCGAAATGTCTATTTCTCCCACCAAACAACAGTGTAAATGCGCTGTTGTGCCCTGGTTTGAACGTCATTGTAGCCAGAGAAACTACTGGACTTGTTGACACTTATTTCAAGACTTATCTCAAGATGGCGACCTCACTGGAATACCAAGCGTTGCTTTATAATTCATGATTTTGTTTGATTTTGCTAATGTCTATGAGCGGTCGTATTTTTTCGAACAGGCGAATGGCACGCTTGTCTCGCCGTTCATACCAATAAAAAATACCACAGGTTTTGTTCCGGGTCTGGGTGTCTGTGAGACCGAGTAGTCTTTTGTTGTATGTGATACCCATGGCAAGACTTGATCTTAATATGGGGTGAAAACTATGAATGTGACTGTTGGGTGTATTTTCATTAACTATCATTAACATGTTCACGCACGCTTGTCACGTAATGTGATAATTACTAAGTAGCTTCATTAATTATAATAATGAGTAAGTGTAAATTTATCACTGAATATACCGGGTATCTCAAGACTGCTACCGAAAACGAAGCCGGGTGGTAGTTCTAGTGACTGCAAACACATTGCAACTAAAAATTTTGCAAAGAAACGCGACAATTATTTTTTATGATTTTTTAAATATCGTCATTTTTGGGTGGTAAATCCATAGTTTTTGCTAAAATTTAAACACTTTTATACCTTAGATTATTTATAAATAAAAGGGTAAACACTATTATTTTAGGGAAAAATGCATTTACCACCCAAATATGGTCATAGGAAAAAAATAACAAAAAAATAACTGTCGCTTTTTTCGCAACTTTTTCTGTTGCATTATATCTGAAGTCGCTTAAACTACCACCCGGCTTCGTTTTCGGTAGCAGTCTTGATATACCCTGTATGTGAGGGGTCTAGAACGGGTCCTTTTTAGCAGTTATTTATCGCTTAGACTTTTGATATTACGCATTCAAATTAACGAGCAGGCATATTTGAAATGTGATTTATCATAATTATATATGTTTGACATTGAAAATAAATAGTTATAATTATTAAATAAGTATTGGGCTTACTGATGCCCAATACTACTTTGTTCCACCCATTTTTTATCCTACATGTATCATTTACATCGGCTGCAAGGATCGCTAACGTTACGGTGAATTGTTTGGATGTTTGTTGGTTCATTCGAAAAAAAAAACATAAGTAAAGAAGTCATCGTGTAGATTTGTAGTGTAAAAAATGAAAAATGAACTTTGATCAATGACTTTCGACAGTCAACAATAGGCATACAAAGAATTCAATTTCAAGATTAAGGCACATTTTTTTGTACTTACATTTTTTGTTTTTTATTACGCTTACGGAATTGCTCTCAAAATATAGAGGCATGCTTGGAAAGTTAAATTAAAGGATAAAATTGTAGTAATTAATACAACTATTAATTTTCTTTCTAAATACCCTTTTTAGCAAAAGGCGCGAGTCTAGGTATGTATGTAATTTATTTGTACATTTATGTTTTTATTAAAGTACAAACTGCAATAACTTTAGCCATTCGCAAACTAACGATCGCTCAGTTGTTCGATATTATAGAATCATTAATACAGGTGCAGTGAAATTTATAGCTCTGATTTGGAGATTGTGACTACTCAAGTTTGTGTACACTGCTTACTATCGGAAAATTTATAGAATTTTAATGATATATAATTCAAGAATGTGACTTTTTACAATAGTTTTATTGATTTGATTATTAAACTTATGATTGAATTATATGAAAAACAAATACAAATTATTGAAACTATAAACTCATTAATATTATCCAAACTTTCATAATATGTCTTGACGTGTTATGATATGTTTGTATAAAAACATACATACCAAAGCAACATAAATAACTTTATTATGAATTAAGCACACCGCAAGAGAATGATACAAACATAAAAAACTTAGAAACTTAAAATAAGTATATTTTTTACCTATGGGTAGGATTTAGAATACAATATTCTTCCTTTATTAAATAATAACTGACATAGCCTTTAGGAAAGTTGAATATAGCACTCTCTCTCTGTCATTCTTGTTGAATTGAAAGTGACTGAAACCAATAAAAACTACTGCTTCAAAACGTGTCAAGAAACTCTCACAGCAATGCAAAATGCCTTTTTTCTTCTTTCTATTCCTTTCTTTCTTTTCTATCTTTATTTTATTACAATGCTTTGACCAGTGTACGCTTTCTCTAACAATGTTACCCGAACGTGTCTGCAGGGAAATGCCGGGGCGATGCCACTCCTTCATAATTACTGTTTCAAACTTACTTTAACAATGCGCAGGCTGTATGGTAGGAATGTTAGTGGACATTAGGACATGAATCATATTTTATATTTATATCTGTTTTTTGAGTAAATAAGTTATAATTAAGCACGAGCTAAGTTAACAATACCTAGTGTGAGTTAGTAGAAAAAAGCATTTATTGAAAAAGAAATGGTTCGATATATGCGAATTTAAGAAATTTTAAAAATTAACTCAAAAGAAAACCACGTGGAAACAAGCAAAGAGATATTATTTCTCAGTCAACGTACAATGGTTCGAGTGCTCCCAAACGTTGCTCATTAGGTATGAGTAAACAGATAATTGTACTGTATCTGTTTAGCATCTGCATAAAATAGGTAATAAATAAATAAATAAACATAAAATCAGCTAGTATTAACGACAATTAGACGCTGCCTATGAAACGAGAGGCCGCGGGTTAGATCTCTGCACCGAGAGAAATATTTATGCGGCTCACAAATATTTCTTTCGGGTTTGGGTGTTTGTGAGAACAAAAACTCTCTCATAGTTTCTGATATCCACGACACAAGACTGGATGTTAGTGTGGGGTCAGGACTATGTTTGTGACTGTTGGGTGTTATTTATTTGTTGTTTAAAAGACAAGAGAACTGAGTTCGGTTACGATGGAGAGAGCTTAGTATAGTCCTTGTGGGCTTTGCGATTTTCATTTAAAATATCCATGTAAAGTGGTGGTGTATTTCAACTATACATGGTTAGCTGACGAAGCGTGGCGTTTAATACGAATCCAATAGCTTTTATACTAGATCTGGGGTGAGCCAGGGAAGCACGTTGGGGCCTACACAATTCATTATTATGATAAACGATTTACCGGGAGTAATAAGCACCTCACATTGTTTATTATTTGCGGATGATTTAAATTTATACCATGCAGTAAACGGGTTAGAAGACTGCGTAGCAATGCAAAAATATATAAATGCTATTATTGAATGGAGCGAACAAAACCGCTTAAATTTTAATACATCTAAATGTAAAGTTATTACATTTACACGCACACGCAATCCACTTTTTTTAACTATTGTTTTATAGATAGTATTATAGAAAGAGTAGATCAAATAAAGGATTTAGGTCTGTTATTGGATTCCAGGTTAGATTTTAGGCAACAAATAATGTCAGCCTGCGAAAGTGCCAGTAAAATTCTCGGATTTGTATTAAGAGTGTGTTCTATGTTTAAAGGATGTAGAGTTGCTTTAACACTTTACAAAGCTTATGTACGAAGTAGACTCGAATATAATTCTGTAGTTTGGGATCCTTATCAAAGCACATATACCCTCATAATTGAACGCGTTCAAAAGAAATTTTGCAGATACATATACAAGAGAATGTATGGGTACTATCCCTATTTATATCCATCATTGTTTATAACTGGTATGGTGGGGCTAAACACTCTAGAGTATAGGCGTCAGCAAATACTTTTAGTTCACTACTACCATCTTTTCATCAACAAGGTGGACAATCCGACAGCATTGGAGCAAGTGGGTTTGACTTGTATTCCGGCTCGATTTCTGACTGGAGGTGAGGGTCCGCGTAGACATAGAAAAGTGTTCGCAATACCACGCGGGGTGCGCACGCGTCGCGCCGCCGCCGCGCCCACCGCCCGCGCCGTCGCGCTACTCAATTCGATGCTCGCTTACCACACAGACCTCTTCCATGACAAACCATATCTTGTGTACTCATCTATGATTAGTTTTTTAAATAATTCATAAAATTGTAATTACTGCATTTTGTAGAAGATAAGTGTTTATAGATATTATTAAGTTTTTGATTATTTTAAGTTATTTCAATTTTTGTTACCTAAAACTACTATATTTACTTTTACTTTGTTGTTAATTTGTTAACTAGTTTTTTTTATTTTGTACTGAAATATATAAATGTCTCTAATTGTTAAAATTTTAGAAATAACAGTAATAATTTGTATGTTCCATTTATTATTAATTAGAATGTAAGTGTTTTGGTTAAAATACTGTAAACTTGCATTTTCCTTGAAATAAATAAATACAACGCAGTGAAAATACCAATATTTAAACCATCTCACCAATATTTCACCTGTTTGTACAAATTCAGCCGTAGACGTGAAAATATAACTAAATTACGTAAAGAGGAAAGGAATCGCCAATTTTAACGTGTGTTTAACTTGTATTTTAACTGAAATAAAATAGTTTTCTCAATTTTCGGTGATTTTTCTCTACGCACACCAGATTCATATCTTAACATCAACATTCAGGTGTACAAACTGTCCAGTTGAACTATATGGCTACACACTCTTATACTGAATTTCGCAGTGAGCCGTATATACGGGCTGTTACATTTACAAATGGTAGAGTATCAGTGATTAGGTGTAATCAGAGTACAATGGAATCAAAAAGTGGAGTAAGCTATTTATTCCCTCGAGCTCACAAGATTTATACGGCAAACTCTACGTTAGTTCACTTTCTTTGTGACACACTGTATTCTCGGCTTAAACGTTGCTCCCAAGGCATAAGTGGCAGCGAGTTACGTAATGGTTTAATTAAAACTTTTTCCTGTGTCAAGGGTTTGGGGACTGTAGTGAGATATCTCATATTTGTGTTTTTGTAACTTAAGTTAAATTATGTTTTATGTCCTATATAAATGTTACTTATGGAAATGTTTTATTTTGGAATGTTTGTCATTTTAATAGATGTTTTTACCCTCAGAGTTAGAAACAAAATTAAATTACAAACATTCTCTATTTATGTTACTCGGCCTTGTTAGGAATCACAAATTATTATTTAAACTTAAATAGGTCGCAAATGAGATTAATATGCACAAATATTTCTTGACAATCGCGTTCGTGAGATCGTTAATCAGTCAATTAATTAACGTCAAACGTTGCATGTGACAGTAGACTAACCGCTTTAATCAAGAGGTGCGCTAATTCGTATCAATACGGCACCATCTAGGTGTAGAGTAATGCATGTGAATATCTTTAGTGATGACTACTTGACTGCCTCGGCTTAGTTGTACTAAGGTTCGGTTACAAAGCTAAGATCCCGGGTTCGAATCCTGGGTCGGGCAAAATGTAGTATCAAAGTGATATTGGATTTTTCTATTAAATGTCAGCACATAGTCAAGAATTTGTGCCCGTTATGGCGATAGACTAGCCTCCTATCACATCGTGGGGCGGAACATACAAGACGAAATGTAGGTATCCTGATTGCACCTCTGCCTACCCTTTCTGGGAAAAAGCGTGAGTTTATGCATGTATGCATTTCGTATTAATCTTGAGTCCCTTACACAGATACAGATACACAACAATTTATTGAACACCACAAATTACAGAGAAAGAAAAAAAAAATACATAGAGAGACCTTACAAAAAATCTCTTCCAGACAACCAAAAATCATAGAATGGATCGAAAATGAAAGTGGGCAATTATGTGAAATAGTAAAAATAATGATAAATAAGTGTGTGCGTAACTTATAACGGCATTGTTAAATAACCTAGGTACTAAAAATGAGTAAGATAAAATAATAATCAAAATATACATTTTATAATAATACAATTTCTTAAACGTAGAAGAATAAAAGTAAAAAAAAATCTTACGATGACTTAGAAAGAAAATGAGTTTTTATTCTATTTCTAAAAACGTTAAGCGATGGCGCTTGTCGAATTGCCAGAGGCAGAGTGTTCCACAGACGAACAGCCTGGACCGTAAAAGATCCGTCGCAGAAAACACTTTCGTGACGAGGAGTCTTCAATTTTAGATTCTCTGACGATCTCAAAGCGCAGGAATGAGAGCTGTGGAGGAATTCAAAGCGTTCCTTAAGATAAATGGGAGAACTAGGATTAAATAATACATTAAATAGAAGGCAAAGAATATGAGTATTCCGGCGAAAGCGAATAGGGAGCCACTTGAGCTTAGTGCGAAAAGCAGATATGTGATCTTATTTCCGCAAACCAAATATAAATCGTACACAAAAATTTTGGAGCCGCTCAAGTTTATCAAGTTGAACTTGGGTTAGTTCAAGATAACAGATGTCAGCGTAATCTAGCACAGGATGAAGAAGAGATTGTGCAAGCATAATTTTGGTGGCAATGGGGAGGAAGTTTCGAAGTCTCTTTAAAATTGCGGCCAACGCAAATACCTGTGGACCCCATGATAATGAAGAGTAACCCCTTAAATGAAGAGTTAAGGAGCAATTTATGAGGCCAACGTGATTGTTATTAATGGCAAGAAATAATATATCAGCAGTCAATTCACTACTTGGACGTTACTTCAATCAACTTTGTCGTTTCAATATTTAAGCATATTCTAATCGTCAATAATGAACGCGTTAAGTAATAAACGCAAAGCGTCGAGGCTACAATCGCTCTCGCTTCTGCCTGTGGTAAAGACTAAATCCGAACTCTGGTACAGTTTAAATTGCTTTTTCAGACACAGCGCGTCTACAGGCGATGTTGAAAACTACTAACAACAGTTTCTTCACGATAATAGTCTTAGATCAAGTTTGCACGTTCTGTTTTGGATATGCTGTAGATGTTTTAAATAAATTTAAAACGTTTCAGTGAAATAGCCGCGCCGTACAATTGATTTCGCTCTTTATCAATGGATTCGAGAATTTGCTTCGTTGCTGCTTTGCTATTTGATCTGTTTTTGGTTTGTTGGAGATTTAAAATCAAAGGAATAGTTTGTTATTTAAAGTATGGTTTTGAATTTCATTTGTTCTTTTGTATTAATTTGATCATTCTATTGAGTCAATGCTTTTCGTTTGTTGAATTAATGTTTGCGGTTTCTTTTATTGCGATAAATGATGAGACGAGCCTGCCCTTCGCCTGATGGTAAGTGATACGATCGCTCATGGACAATAACAAAACCAACCAATGAATTATAAAGCAATGCTTAGCATTCCACTGCGCTCACCATACTGACACATTAGATGTGAAGTCTCATTGCCTAGTAGATCTTCTGGCGACAATGTCCTTTAAACGAAACATCACAGTGCATTTACACAGTTGTTTGGTGGGAGAAATATATAACAATGCAGCTAGCACTACCTTTGAATTAAATGTTCTTTAAATATTTATTTTTCGGTTTTGCTAACAAGTATCGTGCAAATATAAGACAGCTACACAAACGATCACCAGCCGACCAAAATAAATATGCTTTATTGTATTATTTTCTTCCATAACTTCTTATATTTGCTACGTTGCACATATAAGAATATTACTGTATTATTGTGTCTTGCTCTCTAGCATACAAAATATTTCATTCTTTAGTGCTGCAGAAAAATTGTTTATTTATTTTTATGATACAGCTCTACCATATTTACACAAGCTTTATAGAAGTAAGAAGTGGAGGTGAACTAAATGTATGTATATACTTCACGTATAGAGATGTACGAATGTAATAAACATACAAACATAAATTAACACACACCTTTTCCCAGAAGGGGTAGGCAGAGATGCAACCAGGACACCCAAGTTTCACCTTGTGTTTTCGATCCCACGATGTGATGTCCCTTTATAGTATTTATAGTTCACAAAAATTGTAACAAAATATAATATTCTTGGATAAATGTATTTGAAGAATGTAGTGTGATAAAAGAAATCTTAATAAGTGACTATTATAATTTATTTACTGCACACAGTTAAACATTTAAAATGGCATATCAAATATTGTTCATAAACAAATATTAAATCCCATCAAAAACATCCTGTAAAAAATACCAAGTCTTGCAGCTCAGTTTTTCTACCGCAAAAAGTTGTGAGATCCATGTAATACCAAGTCGATTAATTTATTTAGTCCTTGATTAAGGGACGTTCTGTATAAAGTTATTACGTAAGTTATTATCATATCAATATTAAAAATTCTTTACGTTGTAAATATATAGATCGACATGGCCATCGCATGAAAACATAATGTATCGTACAATTTATGCATAATGCTACTGGCCAAGTCGATCTATTTATTTACAACGTAAAGAATTTTTAATATTGATATGATAATAACTTACGTAATAACTTTAACCGTGTTTACACAATGCCTAATTAGTAACTGAAAATTCAGGCTTCTTGCTTTAACCGCAACGAAGTTATGGGGGGTTGAAAATGTTCTGAATTGCTTCGAGAAAATGATAGTACGGCTGTGCCGCTTTTTAGCTCGACTTGGAGGGGGCACTGCCGTGCCCCCAGATTTAATAGCATTCATGGGATAATCTGTGTAATCTAGGACTACTCATATTTACAATGAAATTAATAGGAATAAAAAAACGCATCGAATATTTCGAAATCATATTGGCCACTGATTAATGTGATTATTTGCTAATAAGCTTCATCAATCATGTCGATGTCGATATTTTCAATCCGCTGCAGTGAACAAAGAGGTTTTGAAATCATAAAAATACTGACTATTTCGGTCCCTATTTGGTAAGCGAAACGACCGCCCATAGACATTAGCAAAACCAAACAACAAGAATTACAAAGTAATGCTTGGCAATCAAAGCATTTACTAGTACGATGTCAGCTTTAAAATGTTCGTCAATTCCGCCACTTAGCAGTTTAGCAGCCTCATACATGTTGGTGCTAAATATATATGCTTATATGCTTTCAGATAAAACAAGAAGAAGGCAATTACAGTTTTCTGTAAACATAAGCATTTTTTTATTAAACGCACACCCTTCTCACACTAATTACAAAATTCAAAAGGACAATGCAAACAGCGCACCAAAAAATAAATTGTGCGAACCGCAAATAAACAAGTTCACATAACAACAAGCACTTTGAGTTGGCAACTTAAAAGGAAACGCTGTACGCGGGTCCATGTACCGCAAAACGGATAAAGTTTTAAAACTCAGCCGGTAACAGGGTCGATGGCCCCCCATTCGTCTGCAAAAAGAGCCAGGTGTGTGCCGGACCCCACGATTCATGAAAGACATTTCTTTCTCGCGCGACATGTAAAGAAACGCCCTTACTATTTGCTTTCGAGTTACTGGTTTGGTTTTGAATTTTTATGATTGTCTTAAGTTTTAGATTTTTCATACCTTTTATCTATTAACCATCTTTCATCTTCATCCAAAACTTCTCACATCCTTCAAATTTATAATTTGAAGAAAATATATATTAGATAATATTATTTTACATATTATAATTAGTCAAAATAAAAAAATAATAATAATAAGTTTTTATTGAAATAAAAGAGTTACAGAGAATTAAAACTACTTAATGTTAAATAAAAATAGTGAGACCCTAAAATTCAAGCTGAACCAGAAGTTCCCAAACTAGGCGTAGCCTGTGACTTAGGATACCAATACTAGATTTAGCGTTACAGTATTACTTGATTACCAAAAAAGCATTTTTAGCAGATCTATGTATGTTACAAAGAAGTGACAATAGTTTTACACCAAAATTAGTAAATTGAAATGTAAAACATGATAACAAAAATTAAAAATAAGAAGGAAATCTAAAATTAAAAACAAAATTAAATGATTCTTATTCCAGGTACAATTGAACCCACAAGTCAACATTTAAATTAAAATAAATAAACTTAAAAATAAGAGGAAAACAAAATTAAAAATAAAATTACCCTGCTCATGTTTATTTTTAAACATATTGACCATAAATAACCAATAAAACAAAAGAAACTATATTAAATTACTTTCAATACGACATCAAGAATAATTCCAGTCACACTTGAAACACCAATGCCAACTTTCAAATTTGGAAGCGCACGAATCTTACCGTTCAACCAGAATCTGGTACGCACTCCAACTCGCGTCATTATAAGTTGGCACCCCGACAGCGACAAGTGAGAATTGAAAACTGAGTAACTCCGTCAGTTACGTGTGCACTTGGAACTTAATGTTTGTAAGCGGGATGTTTATTTTCCCCGTCTGAAAAGATGTTGGTTGCGTTTGTGGCGCTGAGATATATCCTCTTGCTCGCGATTGGAATGTTTGAGGTTTTGTGACTCTGGATTCGATTTGACATTTATTTTATTTATAGAAAGGAGATATTGTAAAAATCTTCAGCTCCTGTGTTTGAGTCTCAAATGGGTTGACTGGAAGAAGTTTAAATTCTTACCCGTTTCTAGGCTGTATGTGATGGTACTATAGCATCATTATTATTAACGCATTTAAAAAGTAATTGCTTTAGAAATTAGTTAACAGCCTCTGTGGTAGTTCTAAAATAACTATTACTATACCATTAAACATAGAAGCGGATATCATGACCCCTATTTTAAAAGTGATTCAACATAGCCAAACAGTAATACTTTTTGATCTATTGTATAGTAAGTGAAGCCCACCAACCCAAACTAGGCTAGCGTGGTGGATCATATGGCTCATCCCCTCTCAATGATATACTCGATTGTACAGCCCATGCCCTGCAGTGGGACATAAAGGCTACAGATTTTTTAAAGAACTTAAGCAAATCTATCTTCCTAATAACGTCCATAAATAAATGTCCCGTTGCGATATTACCAATCGATTAACCACCAATTAATCGTGCTGGAGCCCCAGCGGTCGGATTGCGGCGTCGAGTGCTCAGCACGGCTCAATTACTGCCCCCACTACAGATAGCCGTGAATTGGTTCCTTGCAAGCCGAATTTGAGTCCGCAATTGTAGATTTACATCGGGGTATGGATAGACACGTCGCACGTTTGGTTATTAGTGTCTGGTATGTATCAGTCGGTAATGGTACGGTGGGGATTGAACTTGAGAGTTATTATTTGGTGCAGGATTGTTGGGGAATTATAAAGGATCGGTTAGCGTCTCGTGTAGGGCTGTGCTTTGACATTTTTAATAAGAGGATTTATAAAAAGAATTCCTGAGGAACGAAATGAGTATCAGTTTCAAGAACCAGAGAGTTACAGAAGTTGATGTTGACTATTAAATGAATAAAAGTTAATAATTACCAATGGATACAATGGCTTGATTATAGGTAAGCTCAAAGCAATTTGGTTTTGTAGATTAAAGTGTTTGAGCTTTATCTAGCCACCTAAATCAATCTTCCTACAGTGGGAGTAGATCTCTCATATATGGCAGGTTGCCTGGGTAGGTACCACCGCAATGCCAGTAGCAAGGAGCAGTGTAAATGCGCTGTTGTGTTTTGATTTGAAGGATATTATAGCCAGAGTAAGATTGAACATTTTGAGATTTAACATCTTATTTGGCAGAATTGCGAGCACAGTGGAATGCCCAGCATTACTTTGAAACTCAAGGCACTTAATTTTGCTACTGTTTAAGAGCAGTCGAATCGCATACCATCATGCGAAGCGCATGTTTGTCTTGTCATTTAATGCAATAAAAAAAGAGAAATAAATAAAATTATGACCAAAATTTGTTACCGAAATATCTATTGTTGCGCATTGCTCTTTTAATACTCCTATAAAAATAGTAACAAACAAATAAGCAATCAATGAATCAGACACAATTGTAAACAGCCGCAGTACACGGCTGAATTGTGGGCTGCGGGCGCGGCGAGCGGTGCGGTTCCATTACCGGCAAACTACACGCGCCTTCAAATTGATTCGTTTGCACTTGAAACTGTTGTGAACTGTCTCTATCCGGTACTTTTGCACCATTGTTGAATTTTACAAGTGAATAGAAACGTCGCATTGGGTTACTTTAAGTTCTGTGTTTTGTTTGTGGAAAGTGGAACGAAAAAGAGACAGCTTTCGCTTTTTTTATTATGGAATAGCACAATGACTGCATTGCAACTGGTGGTAAGTGCAAGTACCGTCCAGATAGGGTATCGAATGGCATCAGACGGCGGTCTCATGCCATTCGATACAATTATGCCAGCCCGTTAACATGCATTTTCACACAACGGCGGAAGGACTCAGGATTATAGCAAGCCAAGGAGGGAACACGCGTGATGGTAAACCGTTCCACAGCTTGACGGTGTGGCAGAGAAAAGAATTGGAGTATCTTTTGGTTCACGCTGAGATTATTTGAACCGTCAAACTATGGCTCCGCAAACCAGCACGCGTGTTTCTGTTAAGGCAAGGAGAGGAGGTTATTAAATTTAACAATTCCTCAGAGCATTCGCCATGATACAGACGGTAGAACACGCTTAGAAAGGTGACGTGTTCTTCGCTTCTTGGGCTTCTTTCACTTCTTGCGCTAATGCAATTAATGCTTGATTGATCAACAAATAAATAATATTAGTATCGAATCTGATTGATTTCATTATTATATTTCTTAAATTAGTCATTAAATTAGTTGCCTATAAATATCTAATTTCATATTTACTTCCGAATTAGTTTCGCGGTATATTTGATTTGACTCAATTTTTCTGGCGCAGAATTTGTGGTACTAGATCTCAATACAACTCCATGGCCTCAAAGATATCCCAAATATTATCTTCATTAGGTGTGCATTCGATAAAAAAATAAAATCGTCTACTAAAAGTTTATACCTTTTAAAAACAGAACAGTCCAGCCGATATATGAAATCTAAACAAGAAGTCTTCACCTAGTCCCAAATTCCCTCAAAAGCAAGCAAACACTTCAGTGTTGTGAAGTCTAACACCAGGTGACCTAACCCAGGTCATTCGGCCGAGAGGAGACCGTGTCTTCCGGAGCGGTCGATACCAACAGCAAGGCCGTTGGCTGTATGCGCCCGCCTCTTGTCACTTCAAATCATTGACATTGATAGTATACATTTATGCCTTTATAATAACATGCTTTGACCACCAGCGTCTTTCAGAAATATTAAATCCATTTTCACGTGACCTCTGGCATGTACCACAGTAAATACTGATGGGGATCTTGATGTATTATAGAAATTAATCGCTCAATTATAATTGATGCAAGCGAATGCGTAATACTATCCAATGCCTCTAATTTTTGATGTTGGTATCAATACAGTTAGTAGTTTTGTTGTGATTCTAGAACAAACGTGTAAAGATAAATAATATAACATAAAATATGTATATACCAATACTTAGTTTATATGCTTTAAGTGTAATTTGAAGAGTAAATCTAATTCTAGACATAAAATTTTGAATAGAAATTCAAAGCATCTCATGTCCAACAATTTAAAAACATAAAAACCAAGAGAAATATAAAATAATGCGGCATATTTGCTGGTAGTGCACGCGCCGAATATAATTTTAAAATGCTCTGATATGATTTCATTTCCTTGCTCACACGATCACGTACCGCGGACTTCTTTTTAATTCACCGTATAACATTATTTTATCAAAGCTATTTTTCTGTATCAGCCCATATACGTCCCACTGTAGGGCACGGGCCTCCTCTACAATCGACTACCGATTGAGAGTGGTTAGGCCACATAGTTCACCACGCTGGCCTAGTGCGGGTTGGTGGACTTACATACCATAGAAATCTATATATTAATACGTGATGCAAAAACTTTGGACCCCTTTTTACGAAAATTGCGCGGACGCAGGAGCATAAAATTTGGCACACTTATAGTTTATACCGGGTATCTCAAGACTGCTACCGAAAACGAAGCCGGGTGGTAGTTTAAGTGACTACAAACACAATGCAACTAAAAATTTCGCATAGAAACGCGACAATTATTTTTTATGATTTTTTAAACATCGTCATTTTTGGGTGGTAAATCCATAGTTTTTACTAAAGTAATAATTTAAACACTTTTATACCTTAGATTAGTTATAAATAAAAGGGTATACACTATTATTTTAGGAAAAAATGTATTTACCACCCAAATATGGCCATAAGAAAAAAACAACAAAAAAAATTGACACTTTTTTTTGCAACTTTTTCTGTTGCATTGTGTCTGAAGTAGCTTAAACTACCACCCGGCTTCGTTTCCGGTAGCAGTCTTGATATACCCTGTATGTAGGAGAAGTGCAGAACGCTAATATTTTTCAATAATAATGCTTATAAAGTACATTAAATCAAAAAATCTGGGGGCGCGGCCGAGCCCCCTCCAAGTCGAGCTATAGGCCGTAACATCCTTTTCTCGAAGCAATTCAGACCATTTTCAACCCCCCTATAACTTCGTTGTGGCTAAAGCATGACGCCTGAATTTTCAGTTACTAAGCAGGCATTGTGTAAACACGGTATATTTAAAATTTCATTCAATTTGAACCAGTAGTTTAAGAATTGTAACTAGTCAAACTTTCTTAATTTTGTCACTCACTGACTGACTGACCGATCATCAAAAGTCTAAGGCACTTCTAGCAGACATAGAACCTTCAAATTTAGAATATAATTAGTGTTTAGTGTCTAAAGTAAGGGAAAATTCAAACATTTCATTATTTGTGTCTAGTTTTCTAGATAGACCAACTGCGTGAATAACTTTGTAATCCCATATAAATGTATAGGATTACATTATATTTGCAGTTTATGAATCATTGTACCCGTATATAATGGAATAATAGTTGTAGATAGATATCTATATACATGAGGCATAACAGGAGGGGATATAGAGAGGGAAATGGTGTATTCAGCCCATGAAGCTGTACAACATTCCTCTAGAAAAACATGACGAAGAAAAACTTGCAAATAAATAGATTAAATAACTCGAAAATATCAATCAATTACAATGAAAGAAAGAACATTAATAATCAAATCCACTATATTTGTGATAAATTGATACCTACAAAAATAAGAAAAATCCATAAGACAGAGGCTTTAAGAAAATCGTTAGTGATATTCTAGAAGTAAGAAGTACCGAAAAGGAAAAAGTAGGACTCTACAAAAAGACGTGAGATCCCATCAAAAACATCCTGTAAAAAAATTCCAAGTCTCGCAGCTCAAGGTTTCTACCGCAAAAAGTTGTGAGATGCATGTAATACCAAGTCGATTAATTTATTTAGTCCTTAAGGGACCTTCTATATAAAGTTATTACGTTAGTTATTACCATATCAATATTAAAAATTCTTTACGTTTTAAATAAATAGATCGACTTGGCCAGCAGCATTATGTATAAATTGTACGATACATTATGTTTTCATGCGATGACCAATGACAATAATTTGAGACCAACTGAGTTATATCTACAAATTCAAATGGCAGCCACAGCTTTCAAATTTCGCTTTTCAAAGCATTTGAAACAATAATATGTACATATGATTAAAAGTGATTTGAAGATTGAAAGTGATTCGCACCTAGAAAATATCAAACTGTGGGGTAATTTTTTTATCATACGTTAACCCTAAATATTACGTATTTTTCAACTGACAGATTAGTTTTCTCTGCCAGTGGCACGCCAACTACGAGTCTATTAGTATTATCTGTCTACGACACGCATACATACTCTGTTGTCAAATTGTATCTTTTCTTTTTCATTTTGTTCTTCTGACATAGACATATCAAACAAAAATTTTATTTGCCTAATGAGGTAATAATATTAATATTAAAAGAGAATATTAATTTTAAATGAGGCAATGATTAATATTAGGCCTAATATTAAATGTAATATAAAGAAAGATTTTAATAATAATGCATAAAAAGTACATTAAATCAATAAATAAACCAGCATGCATTTTACACACGCATACACAAGTATTTGTACACGTATACATACTCTTTGGTCAAATTGTTTCTTTGGTTTATTAAAGACATAGTTGAATGTCAATCAGAAAAATTTGTTTACTCTGGTTTTGTTGAATGTCAAACAGGAAAGATTTATTTGACGAATACTACGTGAAATACTGAGCGCTTATACAAACTGTGTAGCAGTAAAATACTTTTAAATGTACACGGACTATCATTATATGCATAAAGAAAGTTCTGTAGCAGCAATCTGCAATAACAACATTCAGGTACAAAAAAAATATATAATTTACTATTGCTGGTTCAAAGCAATTATTGTAGTTTACGATTTTAGTAATTGCATATACTTCAGGGGAAATAAGCGATTTTGAGAGATACGTACATTTAAATGTGCATGAATTATCAGAATAACAACATCATCATACAGGTAAAAACTTTTTCTCTTCTTGATTTGGTCGAATTTCGACCACTAGGCGACCACTAGTTTTTATAAATCGCTATGGTATGCAGGTTCCCTCACGATGTTTTCCTTCACCGTTTTTATATATACTTATTTTTAAAGCTATTTTTATTTATACTTATTTTGTTACCTGTATTTGATTTGAATAAGCTTGGTTTTGTTTGACCACATATCGACAAGGGCAGTAATAATATGTATATCAAGCTGGATAGACCACTTAAAAAATATTTATGAAGTCGCTGGATGCAGGCCACCTTCAACAACTTCAATTGGACATCTTTGCGGTAGACTTGTATTTAGTAGTGGACTGATAGCCAAAATCACATGCAGAAAGTTTCTCGCGGTGAGAATTGTAATGCCATTATCGCATGAATATGGACATAGATAATTGTGTTCTGGCAATTGTTTACATTATGCAACCTTTTTATATCTGTACAATCATCGCGTCTTCACTGTGGATGATGATAATGATGAATACTTATAAATTGTAGGCATATTGCTACATTTAGTTTTAGATGTAATGTGGGATTTAGCGAAGGGATTGAAGGGTCGCAAACAATCTGCATGTTCGATGACTATGCAAGTTCGGTCCTCGTAATGACATCAATGTTCAGCTAGAATTTTCTATTTGTGTTTGTGTGTGGAATGTGGATGATGTGAGGCCGTACGACATACGTAACTTCTGATAATCATGTTCCAAAAATTACATCGTATAGTGAAATCATAACCATAAGTGAAACTATTGGTCTTACTTATGTAATATAATGCCTCAAAAAACAAGAATTAACATCAGACGAGGCAGATGTTCATGAGTCCGGTCTTTTAAAAAACTTTCATTCTAGACAGAAACTTACTTAATACATACAAAATTCACGCATTTTTTCCCAGAAGGGGTAGGCACAAGTGCAACCAGGACACCCACGTTTCGCCATGTATTTTCAATCCCACGATGTGATAGATGTCACGATGTCGCCGTATCGAGCACAAATTTCTGACTCCGGGCTGATAATAGAAAAATCCAACATAACTTTTCTCTACCCGGTATTCGAACGCAAAACCACAGCTTGGCAATCATACTGTAGTACAATTGCGCTACCGAGGCATTCAGACAGAAAGACAGAAACCTAACACGAACAAAAATAAATATTCCATTTCACAAATCCGTATGCAAAATTCCATTCTAACAACATTACCTTACAGTGAGTTGAGCTTTGGTTGCAATTTTAAGTAAAACTGAAAATAGTCGGATCATCCGAATGGACGGATCACAAACTACACTATTGATGAGTAATTGGTATATTGGATTTCGATGAGTAAAGTTCTTATCGTGATATTTTATAAATTGCTTTTTGTCGTGGTTGGCTGTTAATGTACGGTAGATTGGAGTGTTTAGTTATTGAGCTGGTAATTTGTTCGGTTTTTGTTTAATATTGCGATAGTTTAAAAATTTTGGTGACTTATGTGCGGTTGAAAATATTGAGTTCTTTTTAAAAGATAGATAGTTTGACTTTGAGATTATTTGTTCTTGCTTTGTTTTCGAAAATCCGTCCTAGAGACTCCTCCATTGAAGAATGGCATAATTGTGTCGATCAGTCAGTTTGAAAGACAATGCTCTTATACCATTTGAAAGATATGCTTAATGTTATATCTATCTATACTCCAAGTAAGCGACAAATCATATAACTAAATAGTTATTATTAATACTCAATAGTTATTATAACTAAATAGTTAGTATTCGTAATGAGTGAATTACGAATACTTCACTACTTGAGAATCGAACCTAAGATCATAAGTTTCACAATCCACACCCGCTGCTGACATCGAATAATTCAATAATCCACAATAATAACTAAATGGTTAAAAATACACAAAGCTATACAGCATAATAAAACATTCCCCCAACACAATTCAAGATCACATGAGTTTTTATTCAAGTTTTTAGATAAAGCAGGCACGCGAAAAAACAGGTTGCTTTGTCGCGTCTGTCAGAAGCAAAAACATTTGAAAAAGTAACGAGGAAACCGAGAATCGCCACAATGGCGAGAACGATCGACGGAAAAAAAAACAATCTCACTTGACAAGGGATGGGACCCTTTGAAGAACAATCTCGCCTACAGCTTCTGTAAGTCTGCGTCGATTTGGTGAATTTTGCTTTCAGAAGTTGTATTTGCATAATGGTATTCAGTCACAATGAATTTCTTATGACTAAAGGCAATGGTATTGATAATATTAAATTTGGATAGGGTGTTTGACTCAATTTTTTTAGTAATCAAAATCCATCATACACAGAATTATGTAAATCCTTTGAGAATTTAGAAGTTCTAAACGTTTTAAAGCTTGAAGTGGGTGTGAAAGAAAAAGTAGAAAGATAAAGTGCACTTGAAAGAAAACACACTTTCTATAGCGGTCTAATATACTACTGACAGTACCACTGATTTTAGGAAGCCCAATGTTTTTACTGCATTGAATGGCGAGACGAGTATGAAATTCGCTTGATGGTAAGCGATATGAGCGCTCATGGACAGTAGAAAAACACACAAGATGTGAAGCCTCATTATGTCCTGTAGTTAATCTGGCTACAATATCCTTCAAATCAAAACTCAGCAGTGCATTTGTACGAGTAATTTGGCGAGAGAAATAGAAATTGCAGTGGTACCTACCCAAATGGCAGACTTACCACCAGTCTTTGGTAGAGCCACGGCCTACTTGTAATGGATAGTTGAGGAGAGCTGAAAAAACTAAGTGTTCTCTTAAGCATGCATTTAGGATTTTATATAATATATCATCAATAAATATAAATTTAAAATGTATAGGGTTGCATAAAGTAAAGCTTGATACCTTAGGGAGAAAGTATTAAAATAGCAATAATTTGGCATGATTGGCTCCAATTTTAGATCTTTATCGTCTTTAATATCTTATTGTCAATATACTTTGTTCAAAGGATTTTCCAAGAAGTTTGGCAGGTAAAATTATGGGTTCATAGAAATTCATTAACATTATTTTCCTATTCAAAGGCAAAATGTTAATAGAAAACTATATTGCTTGTTTTCCTACCTATTTTCATTGTATTTAGGAAAATTAAGAAACAATATACATTTTATGGGTTTTGATTCATACACTACATTTATTCAATAAAATAAAGAAAAATATCATGACACAAAAAAATTAAGGGTACAAAAAAAAACACTCAATCTTACATTCCTTTTTTTCGTCTGTATAATTATTGAGCAACAGGAATAGTAGGGCCAAGACATAATATGATAAAGGAACCACTTACACGCTAAGCGGTAACTACCAGTAACAATAGCCAGCGCCCACAATTTCTCAAAAGCAACAACAACAGAATAACGAGCTGCAGTAATCACTCAAACCTAGTTCTAATTCAGAGCAAATCTCAAGGTATTTGTCAGTACACGCCATTTCTTTCTTAACAAAACGTGCAATCCTTTAACATCAGCAAACATTTGTAATCTGAGGCGCTATTTATCAAGCTCCATTGTAATACGGCTCGTCCATATTTCATCTCTCGCTACCACCTTAGGAAGTGCCGTAATGATACTCATTTTCTGTGAGCGAAGTGTACAGTTCGAAATTGTTTCTACCGAGTATAATAGTTTGGGAATGGCCAACAATTTTGTAACGTTGTTGCTGTTATTGATCTCAAGTTTGTAGTTTTTGTTAGTTTGTTACGTGTGGTTTTAATGTTACGACTTGCGCTAAACAGATACGAGTAAAATGTAGGAGACAATGTCACAATGAAGCTGATATTTACTTTATGTCCGTTAGTAGTTTTATACAATACATTATTTATACAATTTGGTCCGCATATGGTCCGAACTGCACTATTATACGAGAGGAACATAACATTTATATTCAAAACTAAGAGTTGACCAAGTTTATATGTATTTACTTTTGTATTGCCATAAATATGGTTTCTTTCGTAAAGCTGTTTCTTAGCTACTCCTGCTAAAAGGCTTGTAGGAACAGAAATAGAAAATAATAATTTAGTGAATTTAAAGATATTCAATAATCAATGCTCAAAAGAGATGAAAGCAGAAACTCTGAAATCTTTCCGAGTCAAATTAATTTTCCATAAAATCCTCCTACTCTTAAGTTAAACGTATATAAAAACGCACTTTCACAATTTTCAATTAACCCAAACCGTACCTTTTCCGTGAAGATTAAATTCCGATTTTTAATCACGAAATTGAAATCAATAAAAAGTATTGCATCCAAGTTGAATAATTGGAGTGTGACGTGTTATGCTTTCGGGACATACACATATTGGATTTCGTATTAATCAGTTGATGAAGTTTTTATTAAATTAATTAATTTGACAATCTTCCGGTATTATGATGTTGAAGGAGCCGTGTTTATGTTTCTTTGTATAGCTTTGAGTTAGTGAGATGAAATGGAATTTCAAACTTGAATTTTAGGGCTAAAATCTTGATTTTAGCAAAGCAATTAAAGATTTGTTCCCGTTGAAGTTTTGGGCACAGTCTCCTATTTTAACATAATTCTGGTCATATTGCTTAGTAAAATCAGCCTTTAAATTTTGGCAAATACTATGATTTTACTATATGGTGGACTATATAGGTTAGGCTATATAGTCCACCATTTGCTGCGTCGGTGGCGTAGTTGTACTACGATTACAAAACTGAGATCTCGGGTTCGAATCCGGAGTCGGGCAAAGTAATATCGGATTTGCCTTTCTGACTCTGGGCTGATAATGAATTATCAGCCCAGGGTCAGAAATTTGTGCACGATATGGCGACAGGCTCACCACTTATCACATCGTGGGACGGAACATACAAGGCGAAATGCAGGTGCATAGGTGGCCTAATACCACTGCCTACTCCTTCCGGAGAAAAGGCGTGTGTTTATGTATGAATGTCCAACATTTAAGTGTGTTTTATATAGATTCCCTCTGTAAAATGAACGATAATTACTTACCAGTACACAATACCTCGACGTTCCAAAGGATAATCAATTCAATAGTGGTATCAAAGCATAATTGGCTGTCAGATGGACCAATACACCATCTTTGAAGTATATATTAATCGATTTTAGTGCTATTGAGTAGATATTTTTACTTTCTACAACTTCCTTATCTTTTTGCGCCGGTGGCATAATATTTCTAAGACACGTGTTTCAGTAATAGCCCAATAAAGGAAAAAAAAAAGAAATCGTGAACCAGCCTGTATACATGTTTTTAGCAGATTTTGAATAATCAGTCAGTATTCAGTATCAGCCCATATACATCCCACTGCAGGGCACGGGCCTACTCTACAATAGAGAATATGATTGAGAGTGGTTAGGCCAAACAGTCCACCACGTTGGCCTTGTGCGGGTTGGCGGACTTACATACCATAGAAATTCTTATAAATCGCTATGGTATGCAGGTTTCCTCACGATTTTTTCCTTCACCGTTTTAGTGCGTGGTGATTGATTATTAATACACACATGACTCCGAAAAGTCAGAGGTGTGCCCTGAGGTTTGAACCCGCGACCACCGTGAACATGTGGGCAGCCGCATCTAGTCAGTTTACCAACAGGCCACCACGCACTTAAGACTAAACATAGTAATACAAAACTGATGTAATGTTACATCAGAAATGTAGCAATTGGCTAGAATACACTCATAAACAGTGATTGATACGCATACAAAATAACAATAAAACGATACATCAGAATAAATGCCGCAGTTATCGATATCATAAAGGCAAACAAACAAACGTAACTCACTGTCGAATGTCGGGAAATGACTGTTGCACGAATATATCTTAAAAGCATATATTAATTTTATTTATTAACCCTTTACTGTATTCAGACATTAAATGAATTTTAACCAACACTTATCCATTAGGGAAGAGTATTCCCTCAACATCTATTTATTGCAGTTATTAATTAATGTTGATAAAATTAGAAGTATACAATTCGGCTGAAAATATACATAGTGTGGAGTTTCTGTACTTCCTAGTAAATATATATATATATATATATATATATATATATATATATATATATATATATATATATATATTTTTAATCTGATGGCCATTTATAAATAAATAAAATAATAAATAATAATATATAACGCCACGGAGGCTGTCAAATTCAATTTATATTTTGTATCAATCCACGTACTTTTTGAACTACATATCTAAGAGTGATGACAGCCTCCATGTCGCAATTGGTTAGACGCTAGTTATGAAACAAAAGGCCGTGGGTTCGATCCCCACCTAGACAAATATTTGTGTAATCCACAGGTATTTGTTTCGGGTCTGGCTGTTTGTGAGACTAAAGAGTATCTTGCAGTTCCTGATACCTACGTCATAAGATTTGATCTTAGTGTGGAGTTAGGACTATGTATGTGGCTGGTGGGTTTTATTGAAATGTATGATACGAAATTTCAAACGTATTATATGAATATCTGCTAACACTAATTCACTGTGCTAAATTAAAAAGGAAAGTTCCAAATGAATGAATGAAAAATTCATGAATTAGAAGTCACAACATTCAGCAACATAGATAAATAAAGTTATGCTGCGCCAACATGTAAGTCTGGGATACAAGCGAGCTGATAAAGACACCTAAATATGTACACACTCGTATAACAATATATTGGGCCCAATAAAATTGATACACCAGCCTTATTTATTCCAGCGAACTCGTTTGTAATGGACGAATCGAACGCAATCAGATATTTTAATGCACGCCCAATCATATCCGATGGAAATCTCTTGTTATTCAAGAGGAATGAACGAGACGTCCTGATGGCTCGTAACGATTGTGAAATCACGTGAGTTGTTCGAAGGCAATTGATCGGATGTATTTTTCATATATAATTGTGCTGTGAAGTGGATTTAAAATATGATCATCAGCTTTTGCTGCGTCACCTTTGATGACTTGCTTTTTAACCGGAGTTCAAAGTTAATGAGCTGTTTTGCTTCTTATCCTATAATTTATTTGTAGCAGAGCATTGTGGCTGTATCTTAAAGAAAGAAGAAAGAAGGTTTTTATTTATGACAAGCAGGGATGCTAGTCCCTGAGAGACTCGCTGAGCTCCATTACTCGGTGTCAATTCTTTGTGTGCCTCTGTTGATGGCTGACAAGAGTTGCAGTGGTTGAGGTTTGGGCGAGAAAGTCACAAGCAGAATTCAATGGGGAATATTAAAAAAACATACAATAAAATGCTCGTCACAAAAACACAATACTCAACGTGTACTGATATATTATCAGAGCTGGTCTTCACTATTGCCGTTAGGTCAATATATCTACAAATTTAACTTTGTCTGCATTACTAAAACAAATGATATATCTTTAGGATCTTTCTCTTTCTTTAAGCACTAGCCGTAGTAGCATAGTATAAAGTATTGGATAGACTATGAACCTATCAACAAATAAAGAAAAATCACTACATAATTCCAAAGCGTTAGCTCCAGTAATCTATTCCTAATGCTTAAGAGAGTTAAGAGCAAAGTAGTAAAGCGTGTTTCTGGTGTTGCAACACTAGCAAACACGGTGTCGCACAATAAGGCTCCCCTAGCTAGTTTGTGAGGTCATTAAAAGGTTGTTGGAAAACTTTTCTAATTAGGCTGGAAGCATTAATCTTCCTGACGTTCCGCGAATCGTTGTGACTGGCACAAGCCGTTAAATTATAGAAATAATTACATTGGAATTTCAGTATTGATTGCTTTGGTGTTAACGTTGGTGTGGCTGTTAGTGGATTTTAGTTTTAGATTGGATAATGTGTATTTTTATTTTCTATCTATTTACGTCTACTATTTACCTTATTTATAGAAAGTTTTAAATCCTATTTTAGTTATGGTTTGTTTTGGGCGTTTCAAATGACTTTTGAAACAGAAGGGACCGGCAGATGTGCCAGGCTACCCACATTTCGCCTTGTACGTTCCGTCCCATGATGTAATAAGGGGCGAGCCTGGTGTCATATCGGGCACACATTTCTGACTCCGAACTGATAATTAATAGAAAAATCCTGTATCCCGAATAGCCGACCTAGCATTCTAACCTGAGACTAGAACTACGTGGACACATCAACATTGTTTGGAAATTGTATCTTCCTAAAATTTAAATTTCGTGGTGTCGTAAAAATTAATTTAGTTTTACATTATTTCAGTTGGTTTTGGTTTTTCACTCAGGCTTCCTCATTGTATTCTTTCTCTACCCATTCATTTAGCAACACTCTTTAAATTCTTTAAAATTGCCAAAATAAATTAAGAGTAACCTACAGTAAACTAGTTCAATTTAACACTGTACCTAGCTAGGTAACAATGAAAAACAACCGACGCTCCTTCTCGGCTACAAATAACAACGCATGGTTCCTTTGTTTACCGTAAGCAGACTTAAATACTTCCAGCCTCAGACAAGAGTTTCAATAGAAGTCGCAAGCCATTTGAATGTTTGACCAATCGTGTCAGTTTTAGAACTAACTGGGATCATAGATAAAGATTAGGGTTTTGTCGCTGGTAGTTCTTTCGTATGTTAGAGGCCACAAGGATAGGTACCAGTGCATTGTCAAAATGCAGTATTACTGCACTAATATGTTCCAGTTTGAAGTCCATTATAGCCATAATAACTACTGGATATAGTGAGACTTAACATCTTAGGTCTCTGGATGGCGAGCGCAGTGGAAAGCCAAGCATTTTTACTATCAATTGGTACTATCACGCTAGTCTCGCCATTCATAGCAATGAAAAATAGTGATGACATTTTTGCGCGAAACTATTATATAGTTTAACTACATTTGAAGAGCCTAATAACCTCAAAGCAATCGAATTAAAAGTGTCAAGAACAGTAGGTGCGTCTAAATGAAATATTGTACTTTAAAATAAGTAAAATAAGCTTCCTTTGGAGACCCGAAGCGTATATACTTGCACCATCTATAAATATTAAAATCTGTGTTCAAACAGAGGGGTTGTTTAGATCCCTAGACGTTTTTCAACTGTTATTTCACCTTACCGTTGCTTTGGCGTTGAAATTATTCAGCTCCCGGAGAAAAACTACGGCTTTGTGGATTTCTTTTTTTCGTTCAGATGATAATGGTAGCGCAGCTCTTCAAAAAGATTTCCAGTGACCTGATGGAGAACCTTTGAGATTTTTTTAATTGATGATAAATATATGATGTTGATGATGAATCAAGATTAACATCAGCATTTTTTTTTTAATTCAAAATAAGTAATAATTATATCAACAAAATGAGACAAATAAAAACAAATGAAGAATATAATCAGGTCATACATAGATAAATATTTATAGGTCATAATCATTATGTGGTCTTAGGTCTCTCATATGTAAGAGGCCGCTTGGGATTGTACCACACCGATGTCTATTGTCTCGCCAAACAGCAGTATAAATACACAGTTTTTTTCTGTTTCTACGACATTATAGGTAAAGTAACTACTGGAAATACTGAGATTTAACATAATAACTTTTGTCTCGGAATGGCGAGCGTAATGGAATTCCAAGCATTGCTTTGTAATTCATGGTGATTTTTAGTTTTGCTACTGTTCATGAGCGGTCGTATCGCGTACCATCAGACGAACGGCATGTTCGTCTCGCCAATAATTGTAGAAAAATATACAAGTATGATAAATAAGTCTGGGCGTTTGTGCGTGTAATATTTGCATAAGAAAATCCAACAGAAACAACACTTATACTTTTATAAGCATTTTTTCCATTGACACAGACAAAGTATGCTAACAGAATACGAAACTTTCAACAATGGAGAAAATATTGTATAATACGATTACATTGTCTGCAAAATATTTTGTAATGCTCTCGCCAGCAATATGCTTGTACAGCTGTAGCATAATGTAGGGTACAGTGTGAAATCTACTATACAAAATAAAAGTAATATTTTAGTTATATTAGTTTATATTCAGATACAAGTAATTCGCCATATTGGATTATTAGGTGAAAATCTATTGTCTCTCAAGGGATAATATCAGGACCCCACTAAAATATCAAGAGTACTATAATTGCTTAAAAAATATCACAGTCGATATACATATCTCTCGTTCTCTCTCACCCTCCAATAGATTTCTGTACTTATCATTAAAGTTAATTAATCTTGCAGTCGAACCGTCATATACAGATTATCAATCACAACACGATGTTACAGCTCACGCGCGCCCCAGCAAAAATAAACTTATACGAGTATAATCAAACTAACGTCCCTATTTAGTGTCTGGTAATAACATTTTAAGATGGATATGCTCACTCCTATATTTCTGTAGAGACAAGCAGTGTTATTACCGTCATTTTCCTCCTTGCGTCGTATAGCTCAGAATCAAGGGTTGTCAATCAACCTTCCTTATGCATTGCTTTCGTTTGAACGAGCTTCCTCCATTTAGTTTCGTTCCTAGTAGTGTGAAGGGTGCAGTGAATTGCTGAGCCAAGAACTGTGCGGATCTGGTCAGACCAACGTTTTGCGTCCACGACTTCTCTGTGTTTGTGCCCGGCAAAGAGGACTATCTTCCTTAGAATGCTTATGAATAAATAAATAATGCCCCCACAATCACATACTGTACATACAGTATTGACATCATGGTTATCAGGAACTACGAGAGACTTTTCGGTGTCACAAACGCCCAGATCCGAAATAAATATTTGTGGGGCACACAGACATTTATCTCGGTGCGGGGATCGAAACCGCGGTCTCTCGTTTCACAGGCGGCGTCTAGGTGCCTGCGCCACGGAGGCTGTCAAATATATAATTATAGTCTAGGATGTGATAGGGGGCGAGCCTAATACTGATTAACCAGGAAGGCTATTTTGTAGAAGTACTTCTATTGCCGCCAGATAGTGACGTATTATAATATCTAGCATTATAAGAACTTTTGGGCCTGTTAAAGTTTGTTTATCAGTCTGGGCAATCAAGGTTTGCAAATAATTTCCTTTATAGTATTTGGTATACCTTTATATTCTTTCTATTTGTCTTATGAATATGACTGTGTAATATAAGGCACAATATCTGTTTTACCAATATTATGTAGTTTGTGTGTCTCAATATTTTCTATTTCTATAACCGTGATACAAATTCAATGAAGATAAATCAATACCAACATATTTTCTCAAAACATACAAAACAATATGTCTTTATAACAAATGTTTTCCTTGACAAGGAGTGAAATATCGGACACTAAGGTGAACGGGGCATTGAGATGCCTTGTAGCGAAAATGTCTTATACAAGATCCATTATAACTCGTCTATTATGCAGGGCAGACACCCCAAACCATAACGTTGGATGCACATTAATCAAACAACAATAGGGTCATTGGCCTCACGTACTAGCTTCGACCCCAAGTCACGCTATGATTTCGTATAGTCCGCTGAATGCCAATTTCTTAGATGCAATTTTGGTAAATACCAATATTGTCTGGAACCCCTTTTTGAATGGAATAGGGTTATGCAAAATTGTTCTTAGAACATTCCTTTTAAGTTCTAAGGAAAGAAGGTTTTGGTTTGGTTTTTCGTGACTGGTTAAGTTTCTATTTCATGAAGTTCTTTTTTATTATAGTGCCTGACGTCAACTGTTTTGGGAATGCAATATTCTATGTCACCCATTTTTAACAAATATTAATTCTTACACATGCATTCTAGGAGTACAATTTGTCGTAAATCAAAATGTTGGAAAAATTGAAACCGCAATTTCTGACTTACTATTTACGAGTTAAAATTATCGCACCAACTTACCAAACTACTTAAGAACACTGCACCAGAAGGTAAAACAAACTTAGCCGAAGCGAGGAGCGTACACAGAAAATATAACATTATTAAACCGCGGAGTCTTTGAGAAATTATTCAAAATCAATAGAGCCGCGCGGCCACCGCAGTCGGTAGTTTTCTTAATAAAATTCAAATAGAAATCTAAGAGGATCTTTATGTAGGAAATTTGCCTGCAACCAAGTGCACAGATCTCGCCGTATTTAAATAATGCCGGGCGGAGTACGGCGGAGTTCCCTTACTATGCTTATTTATGAAAATGATTTCTTCACAGTTGCAATTATTTCGAACTCATTGAATTTGAAATACTATCAGCGCCGTTTGTTTGTTCAGTAACGTTGAAGTGCAGGTTGGGGTCATTTATTATCCTGACTTGATTTTATAAATAGTCAGGAATGGTTTTTACAAAAGTAATACTAGAGTTACTTTCTCATTCTTCTGTGATGAGAATCTCTTTCCAAACCGATTCATAATGAAGACAATTTTCTAGGATTAAATTTTGTATGGTATTTGATAGTATTCTAAGACCTATTTTGATTTTCAATAGTGTAGGAGGTTTTATATTAAAAATAGTGAAATCAAAAATTAATAAGATCAATAGAACAAGGTTAACTAACGAACAACGTAATATCACATTTTTTCAACCAAATTCAATTTTTTTATATGTCTTGAATAAATTCGAGCAATTTTTCTATAATTTCCCGACGGGATTGAATTTAGTAGGCCTACTCTTCACAACAATTCCAATCTGAAACTAACTCTGGACCAGTTTACAATCTAACCTCAAAGATATTGGAAGTCGAATCTGGGGGCGCGGCCGAGCCCCCTCCAAGTCGAGCTATAGGCCGTAACATCCTTTTCTCGAAGCAATTCAGACCATTTTCAACCCCCCTATAACTTCGTTGTGGCTAAAGCATGAAGCCTGAATTTTCAGTTACTAAGCAGGCATTGTGTAAACACGGTATATTTAAAATTTCATTCAATTTGAACCAGTAGTTTAAGAATTGTAACTAGTCAAACTTTCTTAATTTTGAAACTCACTGTCTGACTGACCGATCATCAAAAGTCTAAGGCACTTCTAGCAGACATAGAACCTTCAAATTTAGAATATAATTAGTGTTTAGTGTCTAAAGTAAGGGAAAATTCAAACATTTCATTATTTGTGTCTAGTTTTCTAGATAGACCAACTGCGTGAATAACTTTGTAATCCCATATAAATGTATAGGATTACAAAGTTACATTTGCAGTTTATGAATCATTGTACCCATATATAATGGAATAATAGTTGTAGATAGATATCTATATACATGAGGCATAACAGGAGGGGATATAGAGAGGGAAATGGTGTATTCAGCCCATGAAACTGTACAACATTCCTCTAGAAAAACATGACGAAGAAAAACTTGCAAATAGATAGATTAAATAACTCGAAAATATCAATTACAATGAAAGAAAGAACATTAATAATCAAATCCGCTATATTTGTGATAAATTGATACCTACAAAAATAAGAAAAATCCATAAGACAGAGGCTTTAAGAAAAATCGTTAGTGATATTCTAGAAGTAAGAAGTACCGAAAAGGAAAAAAGTAGGACTCTACAAAAAGACGTGAGATCCCATCAAAAACATCCTGTAAAAAAATTCCAAGTCTCGCAGCTCATGTTTTCTACCGCAAAAAGTTGTGAGATGCATGTAATACCAAGTCGATTAATTTATTTAGTCCTTAAGGGAACTTCTATATAAAGTTATTAAGTTAATTATTACCATATCAATATTAAAAATTCTTTACGTTTTAAATAAATAGATCGACTTGGCCAGCAGCATTATGTATAAATTGTACGATACATTATGTTTTCATGCGATGGCCAAGTCGATCCATTTATTTAAAACGTAAAGAATTTTTAATATTGATATGGTAATAACTAACGTAATAACTTTATATAGAAGTTCCCTTAAGGACTAAATAAATTAATCGACTTGGTATTACATGCATCTCACAACTTTTTGCGGTAGAAAACATGAGCTGCGAGACTTGGAATTTTTTTACAGGATGTTTTTGATGGGATAAATCTTTCTGAAATATGCATAAAATATATTGCCACACCGATGTTAAATAGGTCTGAGATAAACGATGAAATCATATCATTGAAATTTTAAATAAAAAATGACAACTACACTAATAAAGTCCTTCCATCATTCCAAACTCAGTTAGTAATGGACAACTTACACAACAATTAAAACAAACAACAGAAACCATTTCATAGAAAATTTAAATTAAGAATGACGATTATACTAATAAAGTCGTTCTGTCATTCTAAACCCAGCCAGTAATGGACAACAATTTCCTGTATTAAAAAAGCATACTCCAAAACGCAACAGCCGAATTGCCCACACCCACAACTCGTGTGTTCATTAATAATACATTTTCAATTAACATAGCATTTACGCCGGAAAGTGGTTCTTGCGAGGTGTAAGTGAGCGTCTGGGACTAACAGTCCCAAGTTTCTCCATTTAAATAATATGCCAATTCCTTAATACACCAGCTGTAGTAATTAAATCCATTCGGTTTGTTACCTCATCATTGTTTTATTTTGTTTTGTTTTCCTTGACTTTTTGCTGTACGGAAATTGAGTTGACCGACATCTTTGGTTCAAAGTTTTTTTTTTTCACTATATATTTTTAAGGTTTTTTTTTAATATATTTCGTTGTTATTTTTATCTATATTTGGGTATAAAGAAATCAATGCATATTTCTGTTATCAATGAGTGATGTTATAGTTATAAATCAAACATACTACCTATTTCTTTGAATTTACAGCAGTAACATTTATAATTAATTGTTACCGCTCAGCCGATGAAATATGTGTACCAAATATAATTCTAAAGTTTAAAAGTCAAAGTTTGCCAACTTACGACATCAGTCAGTTGGTCACCAAATGATTATAATACTCTTGCTTAATTTCCAGGAAATTTATAGGTTCCATAATATCATTCACAGAATATTGTACTGACAAATGTGATTGTCCCGGAAACACAAAAATAGCCTTCTCAATCTTATTTCCAGAATATATCGAGGCGAGGAAACATTTATTACAATATTTCCATAGAATTTGATATTACGATATATTTAGGATGTTAAATTATGCTTTTTTAAATGTAGGTTTTAAAACTATCGAATTAGTGGAACATAATTATAATTGAATTGACTGGACATTATATGACTTAACATTTTATGTCTCGTGAAGGCGATCGCTTAAGAATGAATATTTTAGAATGCCAATTATTACTTTGTGATTCATGACGTTGTTTGGTTTTGCTGTGGTTCATAAACGGTTGTTTCGCTTACCATCAGGCGAAAGGTACGTTTGTCTCGCCATTCATGGCAATAAAAAACTTTTTTTATACTGATTCCATAAGAATTTTAAACGGGACAAAAAACTTCACATACTTATAATAAATCTGACTTATTAATAGGAAGGAATAAAATCCCAACTTAACCGTATAGTCCAGACAATAATACTAAAAATAAATCTGACTTAATTTATTATATAACTTTTTATTAGTAAAATTTCCTAGAGAAACACATCAATCGACACCTATTTCCATATAATTTCTAATTGAATTCTATTCCCGATAATACCACATGATTTCGAGATTGGATACGGAATGAGAAGCCTTTGAAATCACGGTTAAAGGTATTAGTGATATGATAATTTTTTATCTCAATATCGGAGAGATTTCTATTCCTTTTGAATTAGATTTAACCTATTTGAATTTCATTCATAACATGAAGCAAATCTGAGAACGCATTCACGTGAGCAAAGATTGTCTTCAAAATTAACTTCTTCTTTTGATTTTCATCGGATAAGGCGAACTTACATTTCTACTGTACTGTATCAGCCCATATACATGCGTCCCCCTGTAGGGCACGGGTCTCCTTTATAAATTCATATAAATCACTATGGTATGCATATTTCCTCACGACGTTTTCCTTCACCGTTTTAGTGCGTGGTGATTGACTATCAATACACAATATATGGCTCTGAGAATTCAGAGGTGTGCCCCGGGAATCAAACCCGGGACCACCATGAACATATTATCAGCCGGGTCTGGCATGGGCGTAGCCAGCCATGGGCTCAGGGTGGGGCAGCAGTTTAAAATAATTCGTATTATCCAAAACACTTTCTTATTTCTCACCTAATTACACCTCGAAATCATGAATTCAAAAATGTGTCTCTATCTACCGCCGTTTGTGCTCTGGGCGTATGCCAGTTTGTTAACCATGCGATTTAGCGGTTTATATCTACCTGTAATCTCAAAATCCACTCTTGCGATTCCGCATATAATACAAACTGCAGTTGCAATTCAATTCATCGAATCAATCATATAAAATACCTTGGCCTAATTTTGGATGACCGGTTGAGTTTTGAGCCGCATATTACTAAATTAACAAGTAGAATCCGTAAAGTGATCGGAATCATGAAGATTGTACGCAACTCTGCTAATATCAATACTCGTAGACTAATTTATTTTGCAATCTGTCAATCTCTGCTCAATTATTGTATTTCGATATAGGGTGGTGCTTGCAAATCCTACATGCTACCCCTTGAAAGGGCGCAACGAGCGGTCTTGAAGGTAATGTTGCAGAAGCCCTTTAGATTTCCCACAGATACTCTGTATAAGGAAGCAGATGTGCTTAGAGTCCGCCATCTTTTCATACTCAAAACTTGCATCCAAACACATAAAACAACAATTAATTCCGATGATTATGACACATTATTAAGTAAAAGGGTTTTTAAATTAGATCAACCTACAGTTAACTCCACTTTTGCCAAAAGATTTCCATTCTATTTACATTCACTCCTTTATAATAAAGTAACTAAGCTGTGTGACATAAAAAGAGCTACAATCAATGAAGCCAAAAAGAAAATCACAAAGTGGTTAAGCAGTCTTGACTATGATACGACAGAGACTCTTTTCATTTCATATTCATAGTTTGCCTTATTTAAATATGTACATATATTTTTTCTTGCATATATTATGTATTTTCCTTTTTTCTATAATTATCATATTTTCTTTCGGTGCAAAGTAATGTGAATTTTATAACTTTAATTATTATTTTTTCGTAACAAAACTAAGGCTCAGTTGCACCAAGTAACTTTGCCAATACCTTTGCCTATGAAAATGTCATCGCCATACATTTGAGATGTATTTGACCTTGCGAATGTATGGAATTGACAGTTTCAAGGGCAAAGGTATTGGCAAAGTTAGTTTGTGCAATTGAGCCTTAGTGTTCATGTATCCAATTAGGAACTATATTGCAATTACTGTTTCGCCATTATAAAATATAACTAGGTAATTACAATTACTCCATGGCATCCCAAGAAGACAGGCTAGGCCTAGTTTGGGAGCCCCTGGCAATGTTATTAGTTTAGAAATTATGTATGTTTTAATTACTTTTAAGGAATTTAATTACTTTATAGAAATTATGTATGTTTTAATTAGTTTTTAAGAAATTGTAGCGCAATTTGGTTAGTGAATATATATATATTTATTCGTTATTCGTTACTCGTAGTTAGTACTTTACCTATTTTTTTTAGTTTTGGTTAAGTACCTTACAGATCAGAGCCAGGGTGGGGCAAGCGCCCCACTCTGCCCCACCGTGGCTACGCCCATGGGGTCTGGTCCGTTTACTAACAGGCCACTACGCACTTCAACTTCAAATTATTACAAAGATAAAAAAGACACTGTGGAAATAATTGAAAAAGACTTATGTTCAGCAGTCTGACAAATTATATAAGTGGCTCGCCTTCTCTCTTGTAAGAGCTAAGATAACGAGAAAGGAAATATTAGTTTCAAATCTTTTAAAAATTCAAAATCTTTGGACCTCTAGGCCTTCTTTGCACACAATCAAAATAGTTTAACATGAAAATTCCATTTTTTATATAATATGTACCTTCAGTCTCAGACCTTTTTGTCTTCTTTCGACAATGAAGTTAAATATGTAAAATTCCACTTCTAATGCCTTCCACTTTCAATATCGTCAAATTAGGTGACTGAGTATATTACAACAACAAAATATTTTTCTTGTCAGGTAATAACTTAATAAGTAGTACAATTTAACGGAGCGCCAATACCGTATGCTTGGAGTGCTGCGGAGTGCTAAGTGAAATAATTCTGGTTGGCCATTATAACCACTTCGGCACCAGCAAGAAACTTAAGCGTACTTGCCACCGAATATAAATGCTTCTCTGGAGGAAGTTTTAGTACTGCAACGCGGGATAGGAGGAAGCGGGAAATGGTACTATTCGTATAGCGAATAATCTAGTTTTATACTGGGTATATCAAGAGTTTTATCGAAAACGAAGCCGGGTGGTAGTCTTAGTGACTACAAACAAAATGGCACTACACATTTCGCAAAGAAACACGACAATTTGTTTAAATATTTTTTTAAATATTATCATTTTTGGGTGGTAAATCCATAGTTCTTGCTAAAATAATAATTTAAACTCTTTTATACCTAATGGTTTCTTAGATTTACGCGAATGTGTCTTTTATACCTTAGAGTCTTTATAAATAAAACGCTATACACTATTATTTTAGGAAATAAAATGTATTTACCACCTAAATACGACCATATGAAAAAAATTGTCGCGTTTTTTGCTACATTTTCTGTTGCATTGTGTCTGAAGTCGCTTAATATAAGCCACTAGGACACTTATACCACCGGCAGTACCAATATTTCAGTCAGCTTATTTTGTGGCAAGTGGCAATGGCGACAGCCTTCTCGTTTCACAGTCAACATCTAAGCAATTGGTTAGATGTTGACTGTGAAACGAGAAGTCGCGGGTTCGATCCCCGTACCCCCGTGTGTCGTGTTTGTGAGACCGCAAAGTCGCTTGTAGTTTCTGATACCCAAGATAATTGATCTTTTCTTTTCTGTCAGATACAAACACAGTTTATATGCCAGAGATTTTTAGTACGATTTTATTGTTTGCTCATTTTCCAGCACTTACACCATTTATTATATAACCCGCTATCTCTTATCACCGTATTTCTCCCTAACGAGGTCTGTTTTGAACTGCTTTGTTACATTTGTATAAAGGTTCCATTCGTTTATACAGTAGATGGATAATTTAGCAGCGTCTGTGTATAAGCATCATATCTGAAGGGGGTGTAAAAATTAACTACCGGTTTTGTTGGTTCGAATATTATACATTTGTAGTCAAATTGACTATGATATGAGGTATTAAAATAAAGAAGAATTCATCATGCAAATTATTTAAGATATTTTGATAATTAAAAAGCAAGTTTTCCCACTAGTTTTAAGTAGTTTAACATGCTACTCGGACTAGTTGTCTAGATTTTCTTATGTTTTATGATAATAATTGACTTTTTTTTAATTATCTTTTATTTGTAATTTATTTATAAATAAAATACTCAACTCTACCGATTTATTTTCGAAATGGGTATAGTAGATAAAACAAAATTAATGAAATAAACAAACGCAATCGACACAATTATGAGGGCTGATAAAGTGTAGAACGACAAAAAGTATGATTAATAGCGAGAAACCAAATTATCTGCCATTTATCACTCTTTCTGAATGGCATTACACTTACCATCGGGTTTATTGCAGCCACGTTTTTGTACCAGAATAAAAAACCAAGCAAAAACTGCTCTGGATCCATTAATAGAACTACTCACAGCTTAAAAATGCAAAGCCCTGATCCAATATCCTCTAAAAATTATTTCAAATTTTGGTTCATGTAGGCAGCTGATGCCGTGAACTCAATAAAGTGGTTTAAACATGCATCATTTAATTGAAAAAAAATAAAATAATAAAACTTTAATTTTCTTTCTATTTAACTTTTATTTATCATGCTAAACAATAGTGTAAATGCTCTGTTGTGTTCTGGTTTGAATGTCATGTTAAATGTACCATCTTTCTCTACACTTCATGTTGTAGTAGATCTCTCACATGTCTATTTTTCCCACCAAAGAACAGTGTAAATGCACTGTAGTTTCAAATTAAAGGATATTGTAACCAGAGTAAATACTGGACATATTGAGACTTAACATCGTTTGTATCAGGATGGCGAGCGCAGTGGAATGCCAACCTTTACTTTGTAATTAATGGTGTTGTTTGGTTTTGTGCTGTTTATAAGCGGTCATATTGCTTACCATCAAGCGAACATCAAGATCGTCTTGCCATTAACTGAAATATAAATTAAATAATATTTAGTAACATTCAATTAAGAAAGTAAGGTTGTTTGTTACAGTTTTTTTTACACATTAACATTATCACATTAACAACTAAACCGACAGCCACGAACTGTTTATTAACGTTATCGCGGGTAAAAATACACAGGCTTTTTTATGTAAAGTATTAGTCCCGAGGGGTAGGGGGATGGATAGTC
The DNA here is from genome assembly GCA_009982885.2 of Hyles vespertilio. Lineage (NCBI taxonomy): Eukaryota > Metazoa > Arthropoda > Insecta > Lepidoptera > Sphingidae > Hyles > Hyles vespertilio. Next base: position 16,722,354 of record CM042824.1, on the reverse strand, counting down.
TTAGAAAAAATCTAATAAAAAACAAAAAAAAACACTGCTCCCGAGTTCTTTTATTCGCGGACGAATTCAGGAGCAAACTCTAGTATTTTTTTTTATTGCTGTGAATGGCGAGACGAGCATGCCGATCGCCTGATGGTAAGCGATGCGACCGCTCATGAACAGAAGCAAAACCAAACAACACCTTGAATTACAAAGCAATGCTTGGCATTCCACTGCGCTCGCCATCCTGAGACATAAGATGTTAAGTCTCAATATGTCCAGTAGTTACTCTGGCTACAATGACCTTCCATCCGAAACACAACAGTGCATTTAAACTGCTGTTTGACGGGAGAAATAGACATTGCGGTGGTACCCACCCAGGCAGCCTCTCACATATGAGAGACCTGCCACCAGTTTTAGATGAGCCGAGTTTATCTGATTTTATATTTATATTAAACCTTGTGTAATTTACTAAGTTGGATGGTTTTGTTGGTATTCATTGACGAAAATTAAATTTTATTGGATAAAATTTTTCGGTCGGTTTTTCGGAAAGTATGCGCCATTGTTCCTCGATGTGGTTTTAAATATTTTTTGAGTGGTGTCAAATTAATTTCATACTCAATTACCTATTAATAAATTTTCATTAGTAAATATTCGATATATAGATGATGACCGTTTTATATGTAACGTTATTTTATTGCGTTTTAAACGTTATTTTGTTGCTAAAACTATTACATAATATTACAATCAAATAGATTTCAACGAGTATCATTATAATAATAATGTGTAGTTTAATTGCATTTTAAAATCAGATCATTTTTACGTGCTATAAAAGTGTTTTAAAGCAAGATTTAAGAAAGAAATATACTGTTTATTTATTTTATTTAAATAATTAGGTACAGATACCGTAATATCATAGAAAAATCTATTATCACTTTGCCCCATCCGGGATTCGAACCCGACACCTCCTTTATAACCGTACAAAAGCCAGCAAAGCTAACACCACTGCGAATATCCGTACACACCCGTCCACACAAAAGGGAAACACAAAAAAATCACATTTGATTTGTAATCTAATAATATTTAGTTATTTACGGGCCGGGGGGCAATAAGTTCTTGTTTCCGATGAAATGCTGCCTGGACCGAGCAGTTGCTTGGCGCAAACGAGAAGAATTTCACTATTGCCCATCCGTATTTGAGTTCGAAATATTTCATATAAGATGCCTGAGAATGGTATTTGTGTTCGGTCGGGTACCAGTTTCATATTTTAAATGGAAATAAACTTAGTTGGCTGCGGATGGATTGTATCTGCTTACTCTCTTGCGTATAGTATTTTTTTTATGTATTTATTTTATTACAGTTTATAATAAAAACACAAATACACAACAAAAATTATTATTATTTTATTAAAATGAATAGCGAGAAGAGCCTGCTGTTTGCTTGATGGTAAACGATACGAAAAAAACAATAACAGAACCAAACAACACCATGTACATACAATAAAGTAATTCCTGGTATTGCAATGCGGTCGCCATCTTGACATAACATGTTAAGTACGAGTGTCCAGTAGTTACTCTGGCTACAATGTCCTACAAAATGGAACACAACAGTTCATTTAAAATGTTTATGTGTGCGTGTGCATTTACGTCTGTGAATGTCTGTACGTATGTGGTGTGGGTTTACACACGAAACACATGTAGGAGCGTGCAAAGTCGAAAGTTCATAAATAAATAAATAACACCCAAAAGTCACATACATAGCCCTGATCGCACACTAAGATTGAATCTTGTGTTGTGGGTATCAGGAACTACGAGAGACTTTTCGGTCTCACAAACACCCAGACCCGAAAGAAATATTTGTAGGCCGCACAAACATTTCTCTCGGCGTGGGGATCGAACCCGCGGCCTCTCTTTTCACAGACGGCGACTAAGCGACCGCGTCACTGTCAAAATATATTTTTCTTTCCTCCGGCATTTAATGACAATGTATATAGACTGTAGATCGTAAGTTCGATTCCATATCAGACGATTACTTACAAACAAACTGTTTCAAAAGAGTAATATCATGGTTTTAAATAAACGAATTTTCAGCTAAAATTATAATTTATATCTCCAAGTTGAGTATTAAAATTTTTATCATCATAAAAGTTTTGTAACAAAGGAGTATCTATCTACGTCAAATTAGGAAAGTTGTGCGAGTCATCATTTAAAGTTTTCTGTGAAATCTTAATACATGACATCTAGCAGACAATGTCTGAACGATTACACTTTTGAATGATCACAGTTTTTTACAATATACAATGTTCATACCTATCCCCATAAGCTCACAAAGGGGTCGGTGAAATGCTAAAAATTACTTAACCTGTATCCATGCTGGAAACAGATTATTCAATTTTAATTTCTTAATTTATCTAGGTCCCAGATAACATTCAAACTTAATTAAGCAACTTTAAGTATAATAGGGTATTTGACTATGATTTTTTGTTCTTATTATGCGTACAAATTACTATTACCATTGAAATATAATATTTCTGTCAAAACAGCATCAAAATTGCTCGTAACACGGGGTAAATATTTGTATTTTAAATAAAAGAGTAGGAGTGAAGTGGGGATATCTTAGCGCCTTTTTTACACGTGCACTCTGTATATAATGCATATTAAGCCTAGTGACGTTACTAGTTTTGTTTGGAAACCATTTTCTTTTACTTCCACTGCAAGATTTAAAATATTTATATCTTGATTTATTTTTACTTGTTTTTATTTTTAGGATTTACAGAATTCTTTGTTCGTTAGATTGTGGTTATAGATACCTTTTGATACATGTAATAAAAAATGGAGACAAATGTCCTTTAATGACGAGAAAGCAAAAATTAAAGTACGTATACATATTGATAGCAACATCGAAAAGGAGTAAGTGCATTGTCACAAGGAATAAGGACGAAAAGAGGGGTTCTGAAATCTGACGTTTCTTATATCGCTGTAATCTTGTAACTTACATGCAAATGTGGTATGGAGAAATTTATTCATAGAATTCAATTTACTCCAGGTGTGGCTTGACCCTTAACAGGGAATAAACGGCCGCTGTTATTAGTGACTTTTGCTTTGTTTTTTTCGGGTCTAATGTCTGTAATTTGTGCCTAAGTTCACAGACAAGAACATTCGATTTCAGGCCGTGTAAACGAGAGTATTTTGGAATTAAAAGTGTTTAAATCATTCTGTTTGTTTGTTGAAAGTAATTAATTATATATACCATTACAATAGTTTCAGGCATAAGGTTATACCCACAGTAAAATACTAAGGCTTGTATTGTACAAGATACTTTGAGAGATATTTAATTAGACCTAATTCAGAAATGTGCTTCTGGGCGTCACAAACATCTATCTTAATGCGAAGTTTTAATCTCCGATCATTTTAGTTACACAGCTGTTCCAAACCAACTCCATCACGAAGGCGAGCCAAAATCCTGACTCCGGGCTGATCAATAATAGAAAAATCTAAAGTCACTTTACCCGACCTGGGATTCGAATCCCAAACCTCAGTTTTTTAACCCTACTGTAGTACAACTACGCCACCAAGGCAGTTAAAACCAATCAAACAGATTAACATAACATGTACAAAACACTCGTATTCAAATACGTCTCCCATATTCTTTTAATACAGACAGCGTTATTTTCTACTATGCCCTGAATATTTGAATTCTCCGTACACCTGCTACCCTGCCAAATTTATTATTTGTTTGTCAAACCGTGCGACGTATCCATATTTGCAAAAATAACATAGACGTGGACCGGCGTCGCTGCACGCGCCATTAAAATGGCTAAAAGCTTCGTCAACACGGGTGAAAAAATGGTAAATTTTATCTTGCCATCCAGTTTTACAAGAACTCCGTGAATGCGGGATTTCAGCTCGGAACGTGATTTAGTTGTGTGAGAGGCGAGTTTGAAGATATTTTTATTTTATCTAGTGCATCTGTTATGGCCAATCCTTTATTATAGTTTACCAACTGCTTTTAAAAGCAGTGTAAATGCACTGTTGTGTTCCAATTTGAAAGATATTGTAGCCAGAGTAAGTACTGGATATTATGAGACTTAACATCTTATATCTCAGGATGGCGAGCGCAGTGGAATGTTAAGCATTGCCTTAAAATTCATGGTGTTGTTTGGTTTTGTTACTATCCTTGATCAGTCGTACCGCTTTCCATCAAGCAAATGGCATGCTCGTCTCACCATCAAACGCAATATAAAAAATAGATGGTAATGTAAACATCTATACATCTATACATTACATATAAATAAAATTGAAGTGTCTGTTTCTAAAGTGAAAATTGAAGAAAATGTCCAACTAGATATCGTTACTTATACACGATACCTATAACGAAAATGACCTTAGCTTTTTTTTGTCTGTCTGTCTGTCAGTTCCGGCTAATCTCTGAAATGGCTGGACCGATTTTGACGGGAATTTTTTTGTAAGGTAGCTGATATAATAAGGAGTAACTTAGGCTACATTTATTTTAGAAAAATTAAGTTTTTGTTAAATTCCACGCGGTTGTAGTCGCTGGCACAGCTATTTAATTAAAACGCGACCACGGACTGGTACTCATTTCGAATTCAAAAGGGTATTATTGACTGGGTTGACAAGATAAAAGCATCTGCACTTATCATTATGTACTTTGTAATCATTTTCTTGTGGTGGTCATACAATAAACATTATGTATCAGACTCATTGCTATACTGTACAGTATTAGCCCCACTGCAAGGCCCGTAGGGTAGGAGGGTGTATTGATAGATTTGTTATGGTGGACTTGAAAACTTCTTTTCAATTTCATCGCTACTACAATAATCCGTAATATGATATGTCTCTTAGTAAAGATGTACCTAAAGATGTAATAGTTATGCCAGTTGGTAATGCGAGGAAGGGCGATGGAAATTACGAAACTCCACTTTGCTAGATGCTGGCATAATACCTCCCTCCATCCACTTTCTGATGGCAATCTTAAATCTATACATGCATTTTCACCCGCTCAGAATAATTTTGAATTGACCAAAATCGACCTAGGAAGAGCCTTATCAACATTCACGTTAAATTATCTCATTTGATATAACATATTTTATGTTTTCAATTCACAAATTTTGCTTCTCTATCAAATAAGTTTTTGCTTTTTATAAGACTAGCGGACAATTAGTGATTATAAACTTCTTCAAAATATATAACATGCTGTAGAATAAAATGAATTAAAATTCCTATAAATTCACCGCAATTGCTGTAATGCACTCGCTAACATCAACATTTCGAAATCATAACAATTCGACAACTCGACTGAGCACGAAAGTAGGAGAAAAAACATAAAATATATTGGAAATATCGCATTACAAATATATCCTCTTAAAGAAACAAGTTTTTGTACCACTCAGTATAATGAAGACGCTACAATTGTCAGGGGAAGATTAGGTTTCAACAAGACATCTTATTTTGTGGGGAATATCGACGATATTATTTTTGCGGAGCAAATGTACTTTTCCTAAGAAATTTCTGATGAATTGAAATTTTATTACATTATAATGAAAATTAATTTAGTTATTTAGTAATAAAATGATATAGGATTTTGAATTTTAGTAAATTTGACATTAATCTAAAACTTGTTAAAAGTGACGTGAAGTATACTTAAAATATAAAATTAAACTTAACTAAAAATATACTTTAAAATATATAGTTCTTTTATATCATAAAATGAATTATTATGACTGATCAGGAATCCCCACTATCATGTTTAAACCGTTTTGTCAATCATGAAAATGCAACTATTCTGTAGTCTTTAAAAAACAATTATAAAGACTACGAAAAGTCTCCATAACTACAAAATTATTCCTTATGTAGGTACTCAAAGCACAAGATAATTCTACTTCAGATGACTGAACTTTTCGTTTACAATAGACTTAATTTCCTAATGAAGCATCATTCAGTTAATTTCATTCGGTATTCCTTTAGAATTACCCCGGAAGGAGTTTTTTCAATCCTGACTTGACTTGAGACACTCCAACTTATTTATGTGATCAAGTTTAATAACAGTGCCTACTTTAAATGGCCGAAATTCCGTTTTAGCGATTAAACGACCAAGTTTCTGGCTCGAAAATTTATCTTGGGGACGCCGAGTTATTTTTCAATTTGGGAGATCCGTGGACCGTTTTAAAAGTGGGTAGTTCAACAGCTATGGCTGCGTGGAAAAAGTTTGTTGTGAGAAATAAAAATGTCGTCCCAGTTGCGTGAAAGTTGGCCGACTGAGTCACTTAGCGAGTGTGAAATAGCAGATGACAGATAAAGCCCGTTCAACCTGTGGATTTAAGTACGTGTCTGTTTTCAGGGGATGACTAATGAAGTTTTTCCACTTTGTGAACGCAAAGGTGATACGAATTTATTACTTAGCATCTTTGGGCTGTAAATTAGAGGGTCGTAAGAACTTAAATCGGCGCTCTTATACGTAGTTCTTAGATGAGGTAACATCTTTCAGCAGTAAATGTAAAATTGAGGCTTTTAGACGGAGTTCTTAGATGAGGAGTTGGTTTTGTAACAGATTTTGTGGTTCAATAATATGATATTTTTAGGACCAGACATTAACAAAAGAAAAGCAGGTTATTGTAAAATTAAACGTTAGCCCAATCTATTCTAATATGTTGCATATGACAATACGTACATATGTACGTAGAAATGCTTGGGACTGTAGGAGAGCGACACTAAAGAGCCTCTGCCAAGCAACAACTTATGTGGGTTGATTTTTGCCACCCATAAACACCCACGTCATCAATATCCCGAGAACCATTAAAAGACTTTTAAACCAATCCCACGACTTCACTCGTAGTATATAAAAGAACAGAAGAAAAGCAGATTTGACAAAAAAAATACTAGATTTTTCGAACCACTAACGTAACAAGCAAAATATTACACAGACATGTGATCGATGAAAATATTTACGTGTAAACTAATAACATTTTGAGCTGATAGGTTGTTATTTGTTTCGATAATGTTATTTATGGTGTAAGCAGCTTACGAGCGTCCTACTCCGAGCTCCACATTATTATTGGAAGTATGATACCTACACAATGTTATTGTTCGTATTTTACCGATATAATTTTTAGCTTGCTTCCTAGAAGGAGTTGGTAGTATTGCAAAGTCCTTATATTTTCCATGTAATTTTGTTTTGTAATGTCATGGGGTATATGTTTTCCATTGTGTGTTTTCGGAGGTCACTTTATGCACATACCTCTGATTGTGTGAAGTTATGTGTGTATTCAAAGTTAATTGTTGATTAAGGGTGTATATATGTATATATTATATGACGTATGTGTATTTATTATGTCATTTATATGTATGTATGTATGTATGTATTTTTTATGATTATCTATTTTATAATTTATATCTATTGGAGCTTAACTTATCTTTGTTTTACACTGCCCTTTCTTTTTCCTTCTTTTATATCCATCCAAAAGTTGTCTGGTAGAGATCGCTTATTAGCGATAAGACCGCCTTTTGTACTTTTTATAGATGTTACTTCTTTATATTGTTATGTTCTTTTGTATGTGTACAATAAAGATTAAATAATAATAAATAATAAGGGTGAAGCATTTTTTTATTGCAATAAATGGCGAAACTCATGAATAGTAGCAAAACCAAACAACACCTTGAATTACGAAGTAATGCTTGGTATTCCACTGCGCTCACCATCCTGAGACATAAGACGTTAAGTCTCAATATGTCGAAGAGGTACTCTGGCTACATTGTCCTTCTATCTTTTTTTTTTTTAATACTAGCCTGGCATAGTGGCGGCATTGCACCTGATGGAAAGTGCCAATGCCGCCCAAGCAGAGTATCCATTGGCATCGGACGGCAGTCCCATGCCAATGGAAACAATTATGCCGGCCTGCTAAGGTGCCTCTTCACACCGCGGCGGAACACAACAGTGCAAACACTGCTGATGCCGGGAGAAACAGACATTGTGGACAACCGTAACTACACCGTATAGGTACCAACCTACCCTGGTGGCCTCTCACATAATTATGAGAGACATACCAGCAGTATTTTCATCGTGAGGGAATCTGTATGTTTGAGAGTTGTAAACAAAAAATTCAGTGTGGTAGACTAAGGTTGAAACTTGTTTATTAATAGTGGACGTATGTGCCTTGCAGTGAGAACTTCATGGAATTGCAGTTATAATGTGACTATGAAATAACATCGCCATGGCAAACACAACCCATCCTTTACCTCCCCTTATTCCTTTAATCTCGAAGACAATTATTTTAAGTCATATTTATTATTTACTTATTTACGACTGCCTCGGTGGCGTAGTTTTACTACGGTACGGTTACAAAGCTGAGATCTCGGGTTCGAATCCTGGGTTGGGCAAAGTAATATTGGATTTTTCTATTCATTATCAGCCCAGAGTCAGGCATTCGTGCCCGATATGGCGATAGGCTCGCCACCTATCAGATCGTGGGACGGAACATACAAGGCGAAATGTGAGTGCCTTGGCACCTCTGTCTACCCCTGCTTGGAAAAAGGCGTGAGTGTATGTATGTATGTATGTATATTTATTATTTAATTCAGATATTATAACCTTAAATGTTTGTCCATATTTATGTATGTTAGCATACATTTATCTTACAACTATGTTAGTACATTTAGTCCTATCATGTATTTAATAATATACTACCAATTGTAATGCATCTTCAACTTGTCCGTCATTCGTCATTTCTATAGATGTTATTTATTTTATTTTATTTCTTACACTTTATTGTACTAAACAAAATAAAAAATACACAACAAAAATCTTAACTTATATTTACAGTACAATGGGCAGTCTTATCGCAGTCGGCGATATCTTCCAGACAACCTTTGGATGGACTAGACTGAATGGAAGTAGGAAAACGGGGGTAGACAAGTCTTAAGAGTAAAAGAAGATAATAATAATAGTACAGATGTATCTGTCATGTAAATACAAACAATAATTAACATAATAAACGACTTAAATACGTCTTTACATATTTTAAATACATACACATAAATATATAAAACCCACATACATATATACCTATAAAATATACTACATACAAAATATTATAATGTGCAATGTAAGACAAGAGAACAGGAAAAGGCAGAGAGAGAGAAAACAAAAGTTATAGGCAGTATTAGCAAGTGGAGTAATGTTCCTTGACGAGTCTTTTAAAAATATGTAGGGATTTGGCTTGACGAATTGGCAATGGCAATTGGTTCCACAAGCGGGCAGCATTTACTGTGAAAGAATTTGCAAGAAATACGGTGTTGTGCTTGGGAATTTCCAATGTCAGATTTTCTGACGACCTAAGAGATCTTGTATGTGTGTTGCTTAGAAAATAAAATCGATTTTTTAGGTAAGGAGGTGTGCTGGGATGAAACAAAATAGAATAGAGAAGTGAGAGAATGAGAGAAAGAAGTTATGTACATGTCCGGAAGGGTCACTAACGATACTATAACGATACTCCCTAAACAAAATACTCAAAATCTGAAGGCTTCGTTTTCAAATCAAAGTCAAGACTTTGGGGTAACAGCCCAGTTCCAACCATTCATACAATATCTCTTAACCCAAGAGTAAGCAATAGAGCATAAATAAAAGCGATACTACAAGAAAAGAGATTCCCCGCAGTAGCTATATAACACTATGTTTCATTGGAAAGTATTTAAAAAAACAATTCCGAACTCGTTAAAGTGGTGATACAGAAGATAGTTTACAAACTGATTTTAATGTTTCACCACAGTTTCTCGGGCAATCAAACTTTTACGTTGAACAACTTTTTTTACTGAGCTACACAGCTTCGCAATCATTAATTTAGATGTGGCCTTATTGACAATTTGTGATGTTTTTTATTACTATTTGCTGGTAGGTCTCTCAAATATGAGAGACCGCCTGGGTACAAAATCAAATTAAAATCAAAATATTCTTTATTCAAATAGCCTTTCACAAGACCTTTTGAATCATTCATTTCTGCTACCACCGCAATAGTGTAGTGTAAATACACTGGGGTGTTTCAGTTTGAAGGATAATGTAGCCACAGTAACTACTAGACATACTGAGACTTAACATCTTATGACTCAGCATAGCGATCGCAGTGGAATGCCAAGCATTACTTTATAATTTAACGTGTCGTTTGGTTTTGCTACTGCATGCTTGTTTTGCCATTTATTGCAATAAAAAGATAATTAAAACCGTTAAAAGATCTCAAACCTTGTTAAGTTCGTTAAATTACCTTCTTTTTAATCGACTTTAAGATCAAAGCGATAAATTTGAACTCTATGTAAGAAATATTGTAAGAATTGCAGTTTTTGATGTTTTCTTTCCTTAAATGTTCTCCTCAAACGTAGGAAATTGACTTTCTTAGTTGTCCTAATGCCAACAAGCCAGTGCTTATTTTAGACTGATCTAGGCATGTAGGCCTTGTTATAATGAAACTTAGGCTAAACTTATTCCTCTTACGAAAACGTTGGTGTTTCTTAAGCCTGCCTGTACTGTACATTACAATAAATAGTTGAAAAACTTTTTCAGTTTCGAATAATACATACAAATATGCCTTGATTTCTATATATCAATGTAACAGTAAATTTCAGTTTTGAACAATACCTAGAAACATCTACCTATATAGAAATAAATGTTACAGAAATAAGATCTGCCTTACCCAACACGAGCATAAGATATTGAAAAGCGCGTCAAACAACGCAAAAATGCGCCAATATTTCAAGCGAACACATTCCCCGGACAGAATTTAAAGTCGATACGTCCCACGTCTGCTTGACAATTTGTCTTTGATATATTTTCGCGCATAAAGCCGGAGATTTTGCGATGATATTTCATGCTGCAGGTGCGCCGGCTTAAGTTTGACTGTGAATGGTGGGGGAATTTTTAGGTTGTTTTGTTTTTGGGTGTAATTGGGATCGGTGGTGTGGTATGGCCAAATGAAAAACACCACTGAAGATAGGTCTTTTTTAATTATAGAGACCATTTTTGAAAATTATACATTTAATTCAAATTTATTTCTTCTTAGTCTCGGCAAATTAGCAAACATGTCATCTGATGGTAAGTGATCACTGCCGGTCAAGAACATCCACAGCGCTTGGACCATGGATGCATTGACAGCCCCTCAAATCGGGAGGAGAGCGGGAATTAAAAAGAATGGGAAGAGGAAAAGGGTATTGGGCATTCTAAAATGGCATTCACCGAAAGAGACAGCAAGGCTGTCGGCTCACGTCGATTTCCTGTGAGATGGTGGCACCGCCCTGGAAGAACCTGCCTATTAATGATACGCTATGAGTGACAGCAGCAATGCTCTACCACTTCCACTTTTTTATATTAATGTAAACCAAATAAGTATTACATTTTTAGATTCTTATTTTTTTTTACGTTTTTCATATCATATTTTGACTAAAGAATCAAATAGTGAGTTGTAAATTTTCTCTCAGAAACAAAAAAATGTATAAACTCAAACCACTGTGTTATAAAATGTTGAACCTTATTTTAATAAAACTATTAGTTTATTTATTATGTAGTGTTACGCTACAATTTTTTTCCACACTCAGTACACAAAAGTTTTCGTCCGCGCGCATGGAGGCAAGTGAAACTTACTCTGTCAACAAAGCCGGCGCTTGCTCATGTAACCTAGTTCTACGTTTACATTTTACCATAAGTTAAATTTAATAGTTTCATAATAATGTGTTAAATACTAATCAAGTTTTTTTATGGCAACGTCATTACTGTACCTGTTACACATACATACACACATAAACTCAGGCCTCTTCCCAGAAATTCTTCTAGTAGCATCCAGGACATCCAAGTTTCGCCTTGTGATTTTTGTACCACGATATGATAGGGGCGAGCCATATTTAGCACTTTCTGACTTCGGACTGATAATGAATGGAAAAATCCAATAACACTTGGAGACAGTCATTGAGGCCTATTAGTATATCGTGGTTTTTAATAGAGCATGGATTGATAATGGGCAATAGTCTTATGAATTGGATTTTTTTTTGGGAAAATATACCTTCATGATTAATTATAGGATCGGATACATTGAGAAAACGTAAATAATAATTGTAGACAAAAAAAAAGAAATTAAATGAATTTAATAAAATACAAACCACTTTTACTGCTAAATCTCTAATATATCAAATACAACAAACATCAAATCAAATAAAACGTAACAAAGTATCAAATCACATTTTATATTAAATGGACACATGCAATAAAATCATTGAAAGCGGAATTTAAGTACGAATATCCTTGTTTTACTGCACGTAAAAGTTTTCATACCTTTTCAAAGGGGGGACGTGGAGGGGAGAAGGGGGTAAAGGTGTAAACCGGGATGCAAGGGGCAGTTTTACTCGAGCGTAAAATTTGTAATTTATGAGCTTGCAGTGTGTTCTGCCATCGGTTGATAGATGGACCTAATATTTGCATTTATTTTATCTTGTTATTACTCGATTTCGCGTTGAGCTAAATAGGTTTCGACGTCAGGTAATAGAGTAAAGAAAGAAAGAAAGAAAGAAAGAAAAGAAAGAAGAAAGATTTTTCGTGTTATTACCGGCGAAATTTTAAATTGAGCATATGCGGTCGGCGATTTAATTCGTGTGAGATTTTGGGCTTGAACAAATTTTATTATGAGTTTCCCAGCGTCTGGTCCGTTTACCAACAGGCCATCACGGACTTTATTTATTTATTTATGTTAAGTTTAAGTTCAGAAATGCTTAAATACAGTTACAAAGATAGCGAATAATTCAGTGATTATTTATTATTTATTGATTTATTTAATTTTTTACTGCACCAAAAAGAAAAAAGCAGTGAAGTAATTACACAATAGTAATAATACAAGAGACGGCTTTATCACTCTAGGTAATTTCTTACAGGCAATCTTTGGATATAATATATTGAAATGAAATAGGAAACAACGCAGTTTACAATCTACATTTAGTACAATCGAACAATGTAACATTAAATTAATCTTTGCCGGTAATATAAAGCGCCACAACTTGCGCAAATGCAGATAGAAGTAATTAGTTTTAGATCTGAACATCCAAAATTGTGTGTAACTAGCGGTCCGGCTCGGCATTGGCCGGGTGCAATTCATTTTCCACTACACTCAACACTAATTAACACCCGGTTTTAAATGACCTCGCCATTTCCATAGAAATTTCCCGCTAAAACTCCTTGGGGGTTAAAATTAGTAATAAAATAGTTTTTATTACTTATATATCATTTTTATTAGTATCACATGGTTATGTAGCACTTGCGTTTGTTAACATAGATTATATACTTAGATTGATTATAATATTTGTATTTTGTATTGAAGTGATTGTTCGTGAAATAAATTCATTAAATAAATTCATAATATAAAAACATAAATTGTAAATGTAAGCCTGAAGTGGCGGTAGTATAAGTCGTTTTGACATTCGGATTGGTATAAAACCTGTCTCCGACGCATAGGAGACACATTTCGATTGTGAGGCGTCGCGCTGAGCGGAAGCTCTGAGAGTGAGCAGTAAGGAGTACCAGGATTGGCAAGTTAAGTAATTAATAATATGTTTTGATGCTTATTGTTCAGAATAATTAGATATTATTCTGTAACATTGTAATTGTCGATTGTGGTAGAATTAATCTATATTATTGTACCAAATTATGTAAATTGCTGTGTAATAAATAAGATTTAATATAATTGATAATTTTGTAACATTATAATAATTATTGACCATTATGTAAAGTGATATGGTTAAAACATATAATTATAGATAATTATATCTATTGAAATACCCATGTTTATATTTTTTATATACCTCTACCCACAACATTTTAACACGTTATTCATGTTTCAAGATATTTAGATAACCAAATTATATAGGTTTGTTTACTTAGAAAACCAAATTGTAATATTATGATCGGTACGCTTTCATTGTCCTCCTTTGAATTATTTTCTTTCGAAATTAAAGTAATTATAAAAAATATGTAAAACATATACTTTTTTGTGATCTTATTATTTAAAAACGCTATTTTTTGCATGCAAATTATTGTAATAAAATAGTAAGACAGCTGTAAAATTTTCTAAAAACTAAATTATAAAATATACGTCAACCCACATTGTCCTCTCTTTTCCTATCATCCTTTTTTGTTTGTATTATTACGATAAAAAATAATAAAGTAGGTATATTGCAAGATGATAAGTTTTAAAAAAATGTATAGAACATTTACCTATTAAAAAATATATTAAAAAAATATACATAAGATATATAAAATATACGTGATAGCAAAAACTGGAAAACAGATGTAGATTTAGTAGGTCCCATTCTATATTATGTATCAACCCATATACGTCCTACTGCAGGGCACGGGCCTCCTCTACAATCGAGAGTACGATTGAGAGTGGTTAGGCCATATAGTTAGTCCACCACGCTGGCCCAGTGCGGGTTGGCGGACCTGCATACCATAGAAATTCTTATAAATCGCTATGGTATGCAGGTTTCTTTACGATGTTTTCCTTCACCATTTTAGTGTTTATCTATCCATAATAGTATCCATTTTATATACTAACAGAGTTTATATTTAAATGAAGTGTTCCTTAACCAATGTCAATAAGTCCTGAAAAGATAATATACAAACAAAATTTAGGAATATAATATAGGCAAAGATAAAATCAGAACAATCAGTGTCAGTTCGCTGGATGTAAAGGACATAAAACCTATTTTATATAGCCATCGCTTGTAAATTGTGGTCCAAATAATCGTTCTATTATATTAACAAAATATAATGTCCCCGTTCGTGTTTTCCATTCTTATAAATATTCATCAGATTATTTTTTACTCATCTACAAGCTCCGTTTTATGATTGGATGTTTATTTTCCGTTCGTTCAAAGCCCACGCCAATAACAGGAAAAAACAGTTGAGCAGTTTTTATAATAATGCTGTTGTTCTAAGTACGGTATTGAATGCCGCAGCAAACTTGATAGATTTATTTCGATGCTGACTTGTTATAATGTACGACTATTGCTATTTTTGCTTAGTTGATTCTTATATGAGTACTAGACTATTTAAGTGAGATCGGAAAGTCTATCTTAGTTTCTAATACCCCGTTAAAATTGGTTCAAGACTATGTATATGACTGTTTACATTCTATTGTTACAAAGCGTGCTTACAATAATAAATTGTACTATACTAACCCTGAAAATACTTGTGCAACACTATCAGCAATAGTATTTTACGTTACCATTGACATAAGTGCTACGCGGGCTCCAGTGATTTTGAAAACGCTTGCTTGTATTATAACAAAAAATGATTAAAATCAATATTATTTTTTAACACCGTTCAGCCAAATTCTATTAAATTAAGATAATTTGATATTTATTTTAGACTGATTTTCATGGTCATTTGTTTGAAAGAACTCGAACTCTTTCACCTGTATTCAAATATCGAAAGAGGAGTTATTAATGAGACTGGGAAAACTTGATGTTAATAAAGGGGCTGGTCCGGACGGCATACCTAACGTTTTCATAAAAAAATGTGCCGGGTTGCTGGTGGAACCTTTGTCAATCATTTTTAGCACTTCATTAAGGACGGGTATCTTTCCCCAACAATGGAAAATTGCCAAAGTAGTACCCATATACAAAAGCGACAGCAACTCAATAATAGAAAATTATCGACCTATTTCCATTCTTAATGCTTTTAGTAAAATTCTAGAATCAATAGTCTGTTCAGAAATGCAAAAGTATTTGAGATCTCACATCACCGATCATCAACATGGATTTATCAGGGGTAGATCAACCAGCACGAATTTAGTTACTTTTACAAACTATATAACACAAGCCCTAGACACCGGAAAACAAAATCACGTAATTTATACTGACTTTAGTAAAGCTTTTGACAAAGTGCCTCATGACTTACTTTTGTCCAAACTATCAGAAATGGGAATAACAGGGTCTTTACTGAAGTGGTTACAATCATACATTGAGGATAGGCAATTTTATGTTGTTGTTAATGGTTTCGAATCAGTAAAATTTTCTATAACATCTGGGGTGCCCCAAGGTTCTAACCTTGGCCCTGTTCTCTTTAACGTATTTATCAATGACATACCAAATTGTATTCAAAACTCTATTCCCTTCATGTATGCAGACGACCTAAAACTCTTAAGAGTAGTTACAACTATATCCGACGCTATCGCACTTCAAAATGATTTAAATAGTGTTGTTGATTGGTGTTGTAAAAATAGAATGACTCTTAATTCTAAGAAGTGCTTCCATATAAATTTCCACCGTAAATCAAGTTGTTCAATAATCAAATATAAATACACAATTAATGGAACTAATGTAAGGGAAGTTGATACAATAAGGGATTTAGGTATCATATTAGACAATAAACTAACATTTGTGCAACATATTGACAACATTGTAAATAAAGCATCCAAAGCATTAGGTTTTGTGATTCGAAATGTAAAACCTTTCAAATGTTCTACAACCAAAATCATTTTATACAACACCTTAGTACGCAGCGTCCTCGAGTATGGTTCGGTAGTTTGGCGACCCCATTACGCTACTCATGCACTCAATATTGAGAGAATACAAAAAAGATTTCTGAAGCATTTAGTATTTGCAGCGGGAGAAGCTAAAGCGATAAAATCATATGACGCTAGATTAAAACGATTTAATATGGTCAGCTTGGAGCAACGTAGAAATGTACTAGATTTGATGTTATTATTTAAAATTTTCCGTAATTCTGTCGATTGCCCACAATTACTAAAGGAATTCAAACTTAGTGTCCCATTTAACTACCCACGTAAAGTTATTAAAAATATTCTATCACCGCCAAAATATAGGACCGTCATGGGTCGTAGCTCACCGATTCCACGACTATGCAGACTGTATAACAACTGCAGTAATGACTTAGATCTATTTTTCACTAATGAGCATACGTTTCGGAAAATCATATTGCGACTACGAAACCTTTCATATCATTAGCACTGATTTGTTAATGTCTAAGCCATTCAGTGAAAACAACATAATAACATGATCATAATCCTATTATTACTATTATTTGTACACTACTTTTTCTTTATTATTAGTTTTTAATATCACTTGTTCTTTTCTTTTTGTATTTACCCATTTTTTTTAATATAGTTCTTTTTTTAAATTGTTAACTTGACTACACCTTATGCATGTCGTGTTTATCTTAAATAGTTGTACAATTAGAAATATAAATATATGTTACATATATAAGTGGAATAATGTACAGCAATCATGTAATATTGTAACAACTGCTGATAAAACAACAAAGTAAAAAAAAAAAAAAAAAAGAAACTCCAAATGTACTGAAGGGCAATCTTTAAATCAATGGTGCAAACATATTACATAAATTGGCAAACACAGATACCACACATCCTATGTACATTGTTACTGACAGGCCCATTTCGTGGAGCAATGGCGTAGTAAATCCAATAAAACCAGGAGCATAGGATTGCTAAACAATTTATGGTGTCAATTTCAACCAAAGATATTGAATAATGGGGATTTCATAGCGGTATTGTGATGTCATTGGAAAATATCTTATTTGGTTATGGTTGTTTAGTTTTCCTCTTGTTTAGAATATAATGTGATATTAACTAAGAAACATTATTATTATTTGATTTGATTTACTGGTGGTAGGTCTCTCATATGTGAGAGGCCATCTGGGTAGGTATCACCGCAATGTTTATTTCTCCCGTGAAACAACACTGCTTAAATGCACTGTTGTGTTTCGGATTGAAGGACGTTGTAGCCAGAGCAACTACTGGACATATTGAGACTCAACATCTTATGTCTCAGGATGGCGAGCGCAGTGGAATGTTGCTACTGTTTATGAGCGGTCGTATCGCTTACCATTAGGCGAACGGCTTGCTCGTCTAGCCATTCAATGCAACAAAAAAAAAAAAAATAATCTTCAGTGTTTCTCTTTTCAAAACCAGTTTACTATGTAGTGATTATTACAAAATTTACAAGTTTAACCAACTTCAACAACAATCAGAGTGTTCATAAATAATTTGTTATAATAAATATTAATATTTTGATACGAATATGTATACGTTATAATTAATATGGCTGAGTGAAACAAAGTGACCCAAAACGAAGAATCAGTATACTCCTTTTTTTAGAGGTTAGTAAATAGTTGTTGAAGTGCGTGGTGGCCTGTTGGTAAACGGACTAGACGCGGCTGCCAACATGTTCACGGTGGTCGCGGGTTTGAATCCCAGGGCACACCTCTGACTTTTCGGAGTCATGTGTGTATTGATAGTCAATCACCACGCACTAAAACGATGAAGGAAAACATCGTGAGAAAACCTGCATACCATAGCGATTTATAAAAATTTCCATGGTATGTAAGTCTGCCAACCCGCACTAGGCCAGCGTGGTGGACTACATGGCCTAACCACTCTCAATCGTACTTACGATTGTAGAGTAGGCCCGTGCCCTGCAGTGGGACGTATATGGGCTGATACAGATACAGATACAGAAATAGTTGTTGAATTATTATAAATCAAATCATCCAAAAATATAGATTGGTCTGAGTACGGCAACCTGATGAAGAATATAAAGTAATTATGGACGAATAGAAGTACTTGTATCCGCATCACATAAATGAACTCTCTTTAACAGTGATATTTTTTTAGGGTACTCGTTGTTTTTTTTTTATTCTGTTACGGCACAGTGACTGCATTGCACCTGCTGGTAAGGGCAAATATCGTTGAGATAGAGTATCGAATGGCATGAGACCAGCGTCTGATACAATCATGCCGGCCTACTAAGATGGCTCTTCACGCTGCAGCGGAAAGACCCAGGATAATAAGAAAAGGGGAACAAGAGTAATGGCAAATCGTTCCGCAGCTTTAACTAACCTATATAGTGTATTATCTATGGCTTTAACTTTGAATTTTTTCTCATTTATGCAAATGACATTAAGATCTACTCCTTAACTATTAAAGTAAGCAGTACTTCAGAAATGTCTCGTGTGACATATCAGGCCACTCGACTTAACACATGAATACACTCCATAAAATAATTTCCTGGGAAGTCAAAAACACAGTTGCTAAGTATTTAAAATCCCCTCAAACACTACGAGGAGCCGAAACTTATTTCATTATACTGGACTTATGTTCAAGTTCTGTAACAACGCTTCTGAGAACCTTAAGTTCTTAAGATGATACACCTAAATGCCACTTTGGAACAATATAACACAGGAGGTTTTTTTACGAAATAGAGATATTTTGTGTTGGCTCTTTTGGGAGTTAAATTTGAATAATGCTTTGAGAGTCAATAAAATGAGCCGACTCGATCACAGTGTTTTGTCTCAAAGAATTTCGATTTGGTTGCCAGCTTTGCCGTTATCCGGCCTTACTGAATGTATCAGGCGTGTAAGTGTACTAAGGTACGAATACAACTCTGAAGTCTCATACAACAAAAAAAAGCGACAATTTTTTTTTTTGTTATTTTTTTCCTATGGCCATATTTGGGTGGTAAATACATTTTTTTCCTAAAATAAAAGTGTTTACCCTTTTATTTATAAATACTCTAAGGTATAAAAGTGTTTAAATAATTATTTTAGCAAAAACTATGGATTTACCATCCAAAAATGACGATATTTAAAAAATCATAAAAAATATACTTAATAATATCCCAGCACGGACTTCTTGGATCTTTCTACATTAAATCCAAATAAATAATAAACTTAGCCAATCAAGAAATATTTTAGTACTAATATGAACTCAAGTAGCGTTAGACTTCAAACGAAATCATAAGATTTTATGAAAACCAATTCAATGATAGTAAAAATATTTCACGATATTACCCAATTTTAATCAATTATTCTGAAAATCCCACGATAAAAAGCCTCTCGATTTCTCCCCAGACGAATGGAGACTCTCAATCGATAACCAGTATACTTCATAACATCCCTGAAGGGATAATGATGGCCTATCAAATATTTACGATATTTAAGGAAAAATAATATGAAATGCTCCCATGACAATTCTCTTATTACATGAGGAACGAGAGCCGCGGATTCAAGAATAAGCCTCGAATGTTGATGAAATTTTATACATATATTGTTTACCTTTTCGTTCCTTTAGTAGACTTTTAGTTCTTTTAGTAGTCTCTCAATCGTATCTTCGATTATTAAGGATGCCCGTGACCTGCAGTGGGATGTATATTTGAAACAAAAATGTATTATAGTTCGAAACTTTTTGTATGAAAGGCTCTATTACCAATTTGAAATAATTATAGTCTGATGAAAGCCGATAAACCGTGAAATGGTTGGCGACATAATTCTCAACATTCATCTTTCTGATAAAAATCATCACATAATGGTTTTTTAGATTTATGGGAATATTATACATTTAAATAAAACTTTATAAATCATTTATTTATTTCTGTATCAGCCCATATACGTCCCACTGCAGGGCACGGGCCTACTCTACAATCGAGAATACGATTGAGACTGGTTAGGCCATATAGTCCACCACGCTGGCCTAGTGCGGGTTGGCGGACTTACATACCATAGAAATTCTTATGAATCCCTATGGTATGCAGGTTTCCTCACGATGTTTTCCTTCACCGTTTTAGTGCGTGGTGATTGATTATCAATACACACATGACTCCGAAAAGTCAGAGGTGTGCCCTGGGATTCGAACCCGCGACCACCGTGAACATGTTGGCAGTCGCGTCTAGTCCGTTTACCAACAGGCCACCACGCACTTGCACTTTATTTATTTATGTACATTTTATTGCACACACCAAAAAATACAAATAAAAACGAAACTCACAAACATAAAAAGTACAATTGGCGGTCCTATCGCATAAAGCCAATGTCTTACAACCATGGGATGGATTTAAGAACAGGATTAGCAGAGGGCATTCTCATCACATTTATTATGGAATATAATATTATTAGGTAAGATTAGAAATTATGCAATAACCTCACTTAAATTAGGAATCCCATAAAATTACCAAACCAAACCATTTCACGGGTGGTGCAAACAGAGTTGTAATAACGGATAGGCCGAGCCCGAGTGTCACCGATTCGGAAATGGGATGTCACAACTAGATCCCGCGATGATTGAAGACATCCACGAATTGGATCTGTTACGTATTCACGGCCCGTGCTGTATAAACATCAACTGTAATTTGTTTGAAAAAAATATCGAGATCGAAAACAGCAGATCTTTTGCAGATGTGTCTAGTGTTATGGATGTGGGTTTCGTTGGAAATCTAGTTTTAGGTATTAAAAAAGTAGTTTTGTTTATTTCAGAAACGTATACCATAGCGATTTGTAAGTATTTCTATGGTATGTCCGCCAAACCGCACTAGGCTACCGTGAGGGACTATATGGCCTAATCACTCTAAATCGTACCTTCGATTATAGAGGAGGCTCGTGCCCTGCAGCGGGACGTATATGGGCTGATATAGTACAGTAAAGATGGAGATAAAATAAATTGAAGTACATTTTTAGAGAGTAAAGAGATTTTTATAGCTGCAATAACAATAGGCGATATCATTACTTACAATCTAGAATATGAGATAGTATTAACTTTAAGTGCAATAAAGGTTTATGTTAAAAGAATGAATTTAAAAAAATAAAAATGTTATACATATTGACCTAGTGCAATAATCGAAGATAACGTCATGTCGTGCATGTTGAATCCTTTTCTGTTACTCGTGCTCCTACTACTAAATTTTATATATTTGTAACTTGATAATTACATAACGGATTAAAAAAATCTTACCGATGATGCATAACGTAACCTTTCGATATAAAAAATTATAAAGTCACACTAGCCTAATGCCTTCTTTAATACTATCTAATATTAAAGAAGGAAGTAATCTATTAAACACGGCAACCCCGGTTCGATCGGTCGTCAAAATCTTAGCTCGTAATTTTAATTAAAATAAAATTTATTAAGTGCCTAATAATTGTTTTAAATAAGTTTAGTACATAAATCAGTGCATTAATATTGTAATTAAATCATATTTATGTAAAATAAAACAAGAAATTTCAAACGTTGAGGTTGTACATCTGTTAACTGTCACCGCAAAGGAGAATTTTGAACATTATCGAATAAAACGGCGAGTACTATTGTGTTTATTAACTAATCACATACACAACACAATACTGTACATTGTTTCACTACTGTGAGCCACGTCCATCACTCACTGGCAACGTTCAAGTCTCAACTTGCTTGACAAATAGTGGAAGCAATCTTGACGACGAACACTATTTGCCCCAGACAATTCAACTCATCTCAATCGTAACAACAATACGACACTTTAGTACGCTTTTATTAAATACTAATTAGACAACTCATTAATATCAAAATTCTTTGCCAATTGATTATATTTCATATTAATATTAATAAGAATACCTACCCTCTGGTCCACTAAAAGTAAAATTAATTTACTAAATTCGTATTATATATACAGTTTTACTGCCCACTCCCTTTTTCTTACTTTTTCAGTCCATCCACACTTTTTCCATCATGCAAACCCGCAAAGCTGCTGCCCAAGAGGCTGAGTTCAGGTTGAGCAAAGCGCTAAAGGAACTCAAGGCATACAAAGACCAATGCAAGCAGCTCCTGCAGGAGAGGGAGGAAAGTGAGGATGAAGTAAAAAATATTGTAGACAAGAACTCAGCACTCAAACGTGAGATGGCTGCATTGCACCATAACTACCTACTGGTTGCTGAGGAACGGGACAAGCTCCAAGCGGTGACAGAGTCATTTGTGCACTGTAGCTCCCTGTATGAGGAGTCCCTCTGCAGGGTTAGGGACCTTGAGCTGGATCTAAATGTAGCAAATAATACTATTATAAAGTTAGAGAAAGAAATTGAACTTTCACAATCAGCGGCAAATAAAAGTTTATTTAATGAACTAATTGATGTATGTTCAGAGTATACTCCTGTTGAGGCTACTGATATTATAGACCTAACAGGGGGTGACTCACCAAAGTGCCAGCCAAGTATAAACCTACTTAGCAATAAAAAAGTCAAAAAATATATCAAAATCAATAAATTATTAAAAAAATTAAAATCAAAAAATATTAATAAAAACACCATTTTGGAACTTAGGAAAGAACGTAGGGCCCTGGTAGCTAAACTTCAAAATTATGAAATAAAGCTAGAGGACAGCAAAAATATATATGAAATAGACACTCAACGATTGCTGTCTGATATCAGTACTTTAGAAGAGCAATTGAGTTTGACCTACAGCAAATATTTGACTCAACAAACTGAAGTTCAAACATTGCTCAAAGCTTGCGAACAAAAACAAAATGACTATGCTGATAATAAATCTTTAATGTCATCTGAACTGTCCTACTCTCCAAGATATAACCAATCGATTAATGTAGGATGTGAATCATCAATAATAATTGATGACATAAATAATCCAAAAACTTGTACTGTCCCACTTACGCCCAAAAATAGTAAGAATGTTCCAAATCACAAATATAATACTATAATGTATTCTGACAATGTAGGAAAAGGTATTGGAATATTAATAAATAAAAGTAGTAGTCATCCCCTAGTAAACTACTGTATGCCAGGGATGCCTTATAAACATATTGTTAATACTCTGTCGCAAAAAGTTTATAATGACAACATTTGTATAACAGTCTGCATTGGAGATTGTCAAGGTCTAAAAAAGCGGGACATTACTGAGAGTTTTGAAATATTATTGAAACTCAAATGTCCCAAAATCATATTGTGTGCCTTCCCATATTTAAATAATGTGTCAGATAATGTAAATAACCACACTCATGTGTTAAATAGGCACATGCAATTTTTAATAAGTCACTATAGTGACAAATTTTTATTTTTTGACACCAATATATTTATTGGTAAATATTTTAAACAGACTAGGGATACATTTTATCTACCAAATAAATATTTACATTTACTTGCTACACCTGTAGCTAATTTTTTAAACACAGTCATAAGTAATATGACGAAGACCACAGGCACTACCACTTTTAGTAATGTTACTAAAATAAATGTGGTAAATAATAATTTAAACTTTTAACTTTGACAAAAGGAAGCGGTGAAAATTATATAGTATTATCTCATCAGAATATAAACCGCTTTTCTGGCAAAATTTTAGAGATTGAACTTTTTATTGACACATTTAACATTAGTATATTATGTTTCACAGAGACCTGGTTGAAGGCGCACCTTATGAATTTCAATGTGAATGGTTTCAGGGTCGCCAGCTCGTTTAACAGGATTTCGGCGGAAGGTGGAGGTTCCTTAATTCTAGTTCGTGATCATATCACATTTAGGGAAAGAAAGGATATCTCTTGCCTCTCGGTTGAACGAGTGTGTGAGGTCGCATGTGCGGAAACAAATTCCTATGTCATATTGTGTGTCTATAGACCTCCTTCATCAAATATTTCGCTATTTTTATCAACAATGGAGGATATTTTAAATAAAATTAAAAGTAATAAAAAAGTTCTAGTCTGTGGGGACTTTAATATTAATTTACTAGTTGATTCGGTTGATAAGTGTAGGTTTGTGTCTTTATTCGGCTCATTTAATTTTACATGTTTGTTCTCGGAGCCTACTAGAATTACGTCTGAAACTTCGAGTTGTATTGACAATATCATAACAAACTTCGAAGTACTTGAAAAAGGTATAAAGATAGGGGTTAGATCTGACCATAAATGCCAATTAGTGAAATTAGAACATGCTGTAGACAAAACCAGTAGATTAATAACTTTTAGGCCGTTATCTAAGAAAATCCTCGGTCAATTTAACAGTAATGTACAATCAAAAATAGATACTTTTACACTTGATGGCAGTCCAAACGACATGTACTCATCATTATTTAAAATTATACGTAAAGAGTTTGACCAAGTATGTAAAATTAAAACTATTAAAATTAACTCTAAAATAAAATTTAGTGCTTGGGCCACTAAAGGCATTAGACGTAGTAGGGAAATTTTGTATGAGTTATATGACAAAAGGTCCTATACACCTGATGTCAACTTTAAAAAATATGTCGGATTATATTCAAAATTATTTAAAAAAGTATGTATGCAGGCTAAATCAAATTATATAAGTGAAAAGCTTAGATTGTCAGATAATAAAATAAAAACTACCTGGCAAATTATTAATACTGAAACTGGGAAAAATAAAAAAAATGACAACAAAATTGCTCTCCGCATAAATGACGACCTTATTTCAGATAAATCTACTATTGCCAATTATCTTGATAATTTTTTCACTAACATACCATTAGACTTAACTAAACATTTAGATTCATCAGTAGATTTAGCGGAATCTTTTTTAAAGGAAAATGTTCCTGGAAATATGTCTAAGTTTAACTTTCAAAAGGTAACCAGTTGTCAAATAATAAAGGCTTTCAAGCAAATTAAAATAAAAACTACAGAAGATATATGGGGACTGTCTGTTAAAGCTATAGAAGCTATTATTGTTAACATTGCACCGTTATTAGCTACTATTTTTAATTCCTGCCTAAGTGACGGTATCTTTCCCGACTTAATGAAAATTAGTAAAGTCGTACCCATTTTTAAGTCAGGATGTTCGAACAATCCGTCGAATTATAGACCCATTTCTGTACTACCGGCTCTTAGCAAAATCTTCGAAAAGCTTTTACTTAATCAAATGCTAGCACATTTTGATGAAAATAAGTTAATACATAGGAATCAATTTGGTTTCACAAAGGGTCGCTCAACTCAAGATGCCGGGACATCACTAATCACGTCGGTTTTAGAAGCCTGGGAGGCATCTCAAGATGCTCTAGGAGTTTTTTGTGATCTCTCCAAGGCTTTCGACTGTGTTGACCACCAAACACTTATTATGAAGCTAAGGTACTACGGAATCAGTGATACGTCACTTGATCTCGTAATGTCTTACTTGTCGGGTCGTGAACAAAAGGTTTCTTTGGACGGGCTCACTTCGGTAGGATCAAAAGTTAAAATTGGGGTTCCGCAGGGCTCCATTCTGGGCCCCTTTTTATTCTTAGTCTACATAAATGATCTTCCTTGCATGGTTCAGAAGTGGTCAGACATAGTTTTATTCGCTGACGACACCTCTATAATATTTAAAGTTAATCGGAAAGACGATAATCTAGATACACCTAACAATATTCTTAATTTAATTTCGGATTGGTTTTCTGCTAATAATCTACTATTAAATGCTAGTAAGACTAAATGCGTCCGTTTTGCTTTACCGAACGTGGCAAGCGTAAACACGCGTATCGAATTAAATTCAGAAATTCTAAATTTAGCTAATTCCACAATTTTTTTAGGGATCACTCTAGATAAAAAATTACAATGGGGTCCACAAATTGAGAGATTATCAGCTAAACTTAGCAGCGCAGCGTTCGCGGTCCGAAAAATAAGACAACTAACTGACGTTGCAACGGCTAGATTGGTATATTTTGCTTATTTTCATAGTATAATGTCATACGGCATTATTTTATGGGGATCAGCGGCTGATATCGAATCGATATTCATCTTACAAAAAAGAGCAGTCCGTGCTATTTATAATCTAGGAAGCCGCGATTCTTTGCGATCTGTTTTTAAAGAAAGCAATATACTAACCGTGTCATCTGAATACATCTTTCAGAATATAATGCACGTTCGTAAAAATATTAATAAGTTTTATAAGGTCAGTGACACCCACACCATTAATACGCGGAATAAAAATAAACTAGCAATACCCTCGTTTAGACTAGAAAAGTCAAAAAAATCTTTCTTGGGTAGTTGTATTAAATTTTATAATAAACTTCCCAATAGGATAACGCAGCTACCGGACAAACTATTTAGGGTCCATATTAAAAACAAACTTATGACTAGGGGTTATTATAATATTAAGGAATATATTGAGGATAAAAAAGCCTGGGATTAGGTGTTCTCTTGCACATTGCGACCTCCTGGGGCCCTGAACTATTCGCTTATTACACCACCTAATTTAAATAATTAAAAATATCTAAAATTGTGAACTCAAAAATTAAGCTATATACAATCAAATAAATCAATTAAATTATATGACGACCGATCGAAAAAATCATATAAAAATAATAATTAATATGGCAAATCCTCGTAAGACAAGTCACAAATACTTATTTTAGTAAATTGACCAAAACCAAGCCCACTGAGTTTGACTCGCTGGATCTACTCAGAAATGGGTCGCGCCGCGTAGTATCCAGTGGTAAAGTAAAGCTCGCTGAGTTTGTTCGCCGGGTCTTCTCAGTCAGGGCCGCGTTGGATCCGGCAGTAAGCCTAAACATACGGGACGTATCGGAAATACTTATGGTCGTTGTCTTAAGTTGGACCCAAAACAAGCCCACTGAGTCTTAGTCGCTGGATATACTCAGGACTGGGTCGCGTCGCGTAGTTCCAGTGGTAGTGTAAGCCCACTGAGTTTGTTTCGCCGGGTCTTCTCAGGAAGGGCCGCGTTGGATCCGGTGGTAACTATAAACCGCTACGCACCGTTGTAATATTTATGGTCCACAAATAATATAATTTAATTTGACTAACGTAAATAATGTATTTCTTTGACAAATAAATTACTATAAAGTAAAAACTAATACTTTAAATAAAATATGAATAAAAACTAAATAAATTAAAAAAAACTAATCATAAATTATAAATAAAAATAAAATTAATTTAAAAATAAATAAAATTAATAAATAAATTGATAAAAGCAAGAAATTAAAATAAGTAATAATAAGCATAGGAAATATATTGTAAATAGAGATTAAGTTCTATGTGTATTGACTTGTCATAAGAGCTCCTTAATTGCCTACGTGATCAATAAATACATTTCATTTCATTTCATTTCATTTCATTTCATTTCATTTCATTTCATTTCATTTCATTTCATTTCATTTCATTTCATATCATGTACTAGCCAAGGTTATAAAAGTTACAGCTGGTAAACTGCCAAAAAACTTGCTAAATGTTTTCACCAATAAACAAAACTTTGTAACAATATTTCACACCCCTTAACTGTTGGTAAAGGGCGGGTTCCATCGTGTTTATTATCACCTCCGTCTTGGGCTAGAGGTGCGAGCCCTCTTGCCTTTTTTCAAAGTCCAATAACGTGGCATAATGGCCCATGAATC
The DNA here is from genome assembly GCA_009982885.2 of Hyles vespertilio. Taxonomy (NCBI): domain Eukaryota; kingdom Metazoa; phylum Arthropoda; class Insecta; order Lepidoptera; family Sphingidae; genus Hyles; species Hyles vespertilio. The sequence goes on along the minus strand of CM042824.1, from coordinate 16,694,216 downwards.
ATCCAAATTACTGTACTACAGGCCTTACTTTTGTACCGCTCGCATGAGTTATAGATTTTAAATGTTTACTAAGCTGCAAGATTTATTGTTTATGTCTTTAGTACATGTTTTGCTGATATTTTTCTTTAAAAAATTGGTGGTGGTGGGATAGTTTTTAAGCTTTTGCATAGCTTCTATCGCAGGCCTTGAGCATGGAGACCGAATCCAGAAATTCCGTAACGAAAATAACCTAAGTCCGCCCGAAATTTTAATTTAATATTTTTATTTTGAATCAAATATGTGCCAGTACTTTTAAATTTAATATTTTTATTTTTATTCAAATATGTGCCCGTACTTGTAAATGCGAATTGCAAAGCTATTGCGTGTATTGATATTTAGTTTTGTCATCTATCGATGAATAGCAGAAATTTTAATGACTTTTTGAAACATCACGCTTGTCTCTTTAGTTCAGCAACTCGCCTCTAGGTGGCATTGGTTGTATCGCCGTTACTGCGCATGCGTAATCCCCTATTCGCCCCGCAATCTAGTGACTCATGCCTGCTTAGAGTTTCGGCGTTAGGGCACCTCTTTTTATTTACTTGATGGTACGACTCTACGAAGCTCGCAGTACAACAGTGAATATCTGTACAATTAATATCAAAGAAAAACAAAGGAAAAAAGTACTGCATAAATAAAAAAAAATATAATTACATAAGTTGATAAAAAATGCTATGCAATACTTTGCAATGCTTTACCGCGGCAGTCTCCGAGTGCCACACGTCTTTTTTTCTTGTGCAAAAGTTGCTTTTAAAGTAAAGGCCCATCAAATTGACTCTCATTTTTTTAAGAATCATCAGGTATCCGTATCAAAAATCTAGAAAACAAATATTTTTTTAAATTCATTCAGAAATAAACGTTTTAAATCTTACAGTGGGAGTAGCATAAATCGTATGCAAAACAAAACTAGTGACACGGTAAGATATCCCCACTATCCCACTCTTTAATTTAAATACTAATATTTGCTGCGTGTTATAAGCTACTATAATACTGTTTTGACATAAAATATATTGTAATAGTGTTTGCAAAAAGAGGCAAAATTTTAAGCCCATAAGTATTTGTCTGACATCTGGGTGTTTATGAGAGCGCAGTCTCTCGTAGTTCCAGATACCCACCATACATTACTTAATGCATCTTAATGTTTGATCAGGACTATGTGATTATGTTACTATTCATAAACAATATGAATTACATCCCTGCAAATCATCTACTAGTTCAATGCTACAAAAACCTTTACAAAACGACCAAAACAAGAGCAAAAACAGTATAAATCTTGTCCTTAATGATTCTATTTACATCTTTGTTAATTCATTACCGGTTCGTGCGATACAAACATCCAATAAAGTTTATTTACAGACAAGTAAACGAGGGTCCAACCCTGTAACTTAGCGCTGAGTACGTGCACGTAGACCTGACGAAATTAAACAAAGGCCAGGTAATTATGAATACCAATCCACTTTACAATTAGCCAAAGGGAATAATGGCGTAAATATTTCTTGCGTTCCCGGTTTTGCAATTTAATTCCGAATGTTGCCCCACCGCTTATTATTCGACTTTTTGGCTTAATTTTAGTTCATTGGAAACGTCAACATACTGCTGCTTTAATACTGACTTAATGAAGTTATTGTATTGTTTGGTTTGAAGTCTTGACAATGGAACGGCTTTAAGGTGTATCATAGTTGATTATGTTAATGTTATTATGTCTACTTTATTGGAATTATAAGAATAATACCTTAATGCAATCACAAATAAACTATTAATATGGAGTTAATAGGACCGTATTGTAGCCAATTAATTTATCAATCCGAACCAGTTGATAATGTACAATGAGTCACACCATTTTTATACCGGGTATCTCAAGACTGCTACCGAAAACGAAGCCGGGTGGTAGTTTTAGTGGCTACAAACACAATGCAATTAAAATTTTCGCATAGAAACGCGACAATTATTTTTTATGATTTTTTAAATATCGTCATTTTTGGGTGGTAAATCCATAGTTTTTGCTAAAATAATAATTTAAACTCTCTTATATCTTAGAGTATTTATAAATTAAAGGGTATACACTATTATTTTAGGAAAAAATGTATTTACCACCAAAATATGGCAATAGGAAAAAAATTACAAAAAAAAAATTGTCGCTTTTTTCTGTTGCATTGTGTCTGAAGTCGCTTAAACTACCACCCGGCTTCGTTTTCGGTAGCAATCATAATATACAGGGTATATCAAGATGTAAAAACTATGTTAAATATAAAAAGCATTTATTTAATAAGATTTCTGCAAAGTTAATTATCACCATGACCTTCCCCATATTTTCTTTCCTTTTCGAAGGCTGACATTCAAGGTAAAAAACCACCTAAGTTAAAAAACCGCATTTAAAGCAGAATATTCGCACCAAAGATCCACATTATGAAATGATATTCATTTTAACACAGCGACTAACCGTTACTCCTGCAGTGACAGCCCTAGCTAAAATCGATCGCGATCACGCAAATCCGTGCTCAATCACGAAGAAATAAAGCTTAAAAACGTGTGGCCGATACCCATAATAATCACACGGATGTCCAATGAGTATAAACGTAAAAGCAACAGCTTGTAGCCGTAAAGCGTGGTAAACATGTTCCCGGGCAACGGTCCAGGGCCTACTGTCTACACTCTGTACACTTGTTTGCGCCAACCCTACCGTGTTCCGTGTACGTAATTGATTGTTTTGTGTATCAAAATAACTATTGGGTAATCGATTTTGTTTGGCGAGTACCAACTAGAATCAGGGGTCTTGTTATACTGGTTATAGACATCTTTGTATACTACGTTTTGTTCTTTGTCACAATAACGCCCGGTTTATTTATATTGGGCTTGAAATTTAAATTCTGTATATATTTGAAACTACAAGATGCTGATTACACCTAATGCATATATTCTTGAGTTTGGTAGAGATTGCCTTAGTACGACAAGACCACCATTTTGTTGTTTTATTGTATATAATAAAAAAAAAAAAACTTTTCCGCCGATGATTATTAAACCTTGCTGATCAACAAAATTATGAAGGCATGAAACTCGATAAGCACAATCTCAGAAGTTACGAAGTTCGGCGAATTTTACCTTTAGCTTGATGCAATAAATCGAATGATAATAATAAATAATGATAATAATAAATGATAATAATAAATAATAAATGTCGAATATCCATGTTGTGCCCACCCCCATTGGAGTTGGGGGCTCGACTCTCGAAGTTGTAGACGAATATGTCTATTTAGGACAAGTGGTCCGGTTAGGCAGGTCCAACTTCGAGAGAGAGGTCAATTGGCGAATCCAACTCGGTTGGGCAGCGTTCGGGAAACTTCGCGACGTCTCATCGTCCAAAATACCTCAGTGCCTAAAATCGAAAGTCTTCGATAGTTGTGTGTTACCAGTGATGACATACGGCACCGAGACGTGGCCTCTCACTGTGGGCCTCATTAAAAGGCTCAAAGTCACTCAACGAGCCATGGAGCGGGCTATGCTCGGTGTTTCCCTACGAGATCGAATCAGAAATGAGGAGATCCGTAGGAGAACCAAGGTTACCGACATAGCCCATAGGATTGGCAAGTTGAAGTGGCAGTGGGCCGGGCACATAGCTCGTAGAACTGATGGCCGTTGGGGCTGAAAGTTTCTCGAGTGGAGGCCACGTACAGGCAAGCGAAGTGTCGGACGCCCGCCTACAAGGTGGACGGACGATCTGACTAAGGTCGAAGGAAGTCGCTGGATGCAGGCCGCTTCCAACAGGTCATTGTGGAGATCATTGGGGGAGGCCTATGTTCAGCAGTGGACTTCCTGTGGCTGATATGATGATGATGATGATGATGATGATGATGCAATAAAAGCAATTATGAATATTCTACTACCAGAAGAAGTCGGACAGCACCTTGCCTTTGACAGTGTCTAAATTCATTCACCAGATAACAAAAAGAAAGCTAGATGCTATAACCCAATACAAAACCCAGCTGCAGCTAAAATCGATATCCCATTTTATCTAATGGTTTCTTTCCGTTTGGCTCTCTAGTCACTTTACAGATAGATAATACTATAACCAGATTTTACTTTCATCAGTAATATCTGGTTATAGTATTAAATAAACTTCTCTCCTTATTACATAAACGGCAGAATAACCTTGAGTTTGTTTAAGAGCGGAGTTATCTTTGGTTACACACCGATAAGCATTTCCTTCATATTTTGACTATCTTGTGGTTATGATAAGCGTGTTCTGTATATCGGTGAAGGATATACTGGTGGATTGACTGGTGGTATGTCTCTCATAAGTGAGAGGCCGCCTGGGTAGGTACCATCGCAATGTCTATTTATCCTTCCAAACAACAGTGAATGCCAAGCATTGCTTTTTAATTAATGCCGCCACTTGTACTGTTATTATTATTATATAGACTTTATTTGCTTCTCTGTAAAGTCCAAAAAAGGAATAACAACTAAAAAAACATTAGATAAAGTGCACAAAGTAATATTGTATTCGAATACATGTTCAATTCTACGTATACAAATAAATAACCTAGAAACTTGATCTACGATATTTGTAGAGATATAGAATGTCGTAAAGAGTGAGGCTCGATTGTGTTTTCATGTTATTTTGCACAGAGGTGGGTGGACGGACTGAGTTTTGTTCAGGGGGTCGAAGTGTGAAAAATCTTCCTTTATGAGGTAGCTAAATGATCTTAATAATAAATACTATAATTCGCATTGTCTACAGGGTTGTAAATTATAATTTACCTTATTCTCCGTATCTCTTTTGTAGCCCAATATTATTTCGCTTCTAGTTTCTTTTAGAATTTTATTATTAATTAACCTCAACCTTATAATTGTAGAACGATTGATTGATTGCTTTCTAGACATGGAGATTTTTTATCGAGCTAGTATACAGGGTATATCAAGACTGCTACCGAAAACGAAGCCGGGTGGTAGTTTAAGCGACTTCAGACACAATGCAACAGAAAAAGTTGCAAAAAAAGGCAATAATTTTTTTTTCGTTATTTTTTTCCTATGACCATATTTGGGTGGTAAATACATTTTATCCTAAAATAATAGTGTATGCCCTATTATTTATTAATACTCTAAGGTATAAAAGAGTTTAAATTATTATTTTAGCAAAAACTATGGATTTACTACCCAAAAATGACGATATTTAAAAAATCATAAAAAATAATTGTCGCGTTTCTATGCGATTTTTTTTATTGCATTGTGTTTGTAGCCACTAAAACTACCACCCGGCTTCGTTTTCGGTAGCAGTCTTGAGATACCCGGTATAAAATGAATAAGTAATCATTTCTGAATTTTAATTCTATTTTTGAATTTCTAATTTATAATAATTATGTCAGTATAGAGGACGAACACGGAAGAGAGAAAACAATCCCATTCCGGGGGACGAATGCCAAATTATCTTACCCTTACTACATTCCTGTACAGTTCAAATAAGTCTGCTTCATCGGAAACTGTATGTGATGTATTTTTGTATTCAAATTTGATGAGGGTTCACTTAAGGAGTTTGTAACTTTCCCCTATTTTTCTTCATACATTTCTTTGGCTTTTGATCTATTTATTTGATTTTTTTTGGAGAACTAATATCTATATATATAAAAATGAAACCTGTTTCGCGTTGTCACGGCATCACGCGTGAACGGCTGAACCGATTTGGCTTATTTTGGTCTTGAAATATTCGTAAAAGTTCTGGGAAGGTTTTAGGAGTGAGAAAAATTGGAAAATTTCTAAGGAAGATACTAAAAACCTTTTTTTTTTTTTGGGTATCGTTCAAGCGTGATGTGTCCAGCTAATATAGGATGATCTTTGTTTATTTGACGGGAGACGTAAAAGACGGTCCAGCTTCAACTACCATCCAACGTAAAATGATCTATCTTTCCATTGTCTTTCATTGACGGCTGACGAAATAGAACAAAATTCAAAAAATGTGTACAACGTGTATATAATATTATCTAGATACGGCGTCTTGCGCGTAATTTTGTTAAATGTAAAATAAAACGATGCCCATATCTACCAAAATAGCCCATTGTTTTTTTTAGATTATTTCAACAGTTTTAAACAAGTTTTATACTCTATCGAAGCGTTTTGCCGGAGTACACCAAAATATATCTAATTATAATTTTTCGTTTTCATAAACGACATTGTTTTTTGAATTGATACTTTTAGATGCGCTGGGGGACATATTTAAATTTCGCATTAGTATTGTTTTCAGACTCAAGAATAAAAAAAATATTGGTACGTTGATGCCGTATCTAGACATTATAATGAAACGATATGCAGTTTTATATTTTTAAATATTTGTTCTATTACTTACGTCACCTGGTAAGGCAGTATGAAGGTTTTATTAATTTGTATATGGTAACGTACTAGACGCGACTGCCAACAAGTTAACGATGGTACGGGTTCAAATCTCAGGGCACACCTCTGACTTATCGTATTAATTTCTACGTCGAATAAAATCCGCCAACCCGCACTAAGGCAGCGGGGTGGACTATATCTTCTTCTATAATATAAAAATGAATCGCAAAATGTGTTGGTAAGCGCAAAACTCAACAACGCCTGGACTAATTTGGCCAATTCTTTTTTTTAAATGTTTATTATTACTTTATTACTAACAAAAAGTAATGGCGTGCAATAGTATTTGGAAAAACAGCATTTTGGTGCTGAATTAAGGGAAGGAATATTGGATGAACAATAAAAAACGCTTAAGATTTAAATATCAAAATTTCCTAAGGCAATCTTTATATGTATATGTATATGGAGAGACGGGATATAATAGAGTAGAAGGTACGGGAGAGGACTGGGATAGCTGACAGATTTGATAGGACAAAATGTAAATGCACGTTATAAGACGGGATGGATAATAAAGAGAAAGGACGGGACGGATCGGGAAGAGATTGAACAGACGGATGAGACGGGATTGAGCCGGACAGTAGGACAGCTACGTCAAGTTTAGGTATACAAGAGTTTATAGGAAAAATAACATGTATTTGGTGTGGAGTGGAATCAAAAAATATATGCACCCAGGCGAAGCTGGGCCGGGCCGCTAGTAACTAATATTTCTTAAAATGAAAAAATCTTATTCTCAAAGATGTTTAGTCTTCGAAGGCTACAAATGAATGCTGAGAATTTTTAAACAGAAAAATGGAGTGGGCGATTGTTATGGTTGACGCAAAAACTTGAATTTCAGCGGCTAAGACAAAGAGACGTAACTTGCAAAGAGTATTTGTAGCTTCGTGTCGTATTTGAGTAAATTTAAAACGAGGTCTATGATTTGATTCTGATCGAGAGCAAATGTTTGAGATTGAGTGCTGGGAGAGCATAAAGTCTTGAGCAATTTCTCGAGTCACAGAACTTGAGCAATCTTAATTTTAGATCAGGAATATGTGTGAATGTTGTATGTATTAATTTTTAATGCTCAGGAAACGATTGCCTTTTACTGGTGGTAGGCCTCTCATTATGTGAAAACCCGCCTGGGTGCCACAATCTCTCCTTCTCCCACCTTTTATTTAGTTGTATTTTTTTTTAATTACTTTACTTTTTATTTCAATTTTCAGTGGAATGCCTTGAATGCTTTTAATTCATAGTATTGTTAGGTTTTGCTCCTGTTCATGAGCGGTGGTATAGCTTATCATCAGACAAATGACACGCTCGTCTAGTCATTTATTAAATAAAAAACTATCCTTTGAAAATGGAGATAATTCCAAACGAACTGAAATGAAATTAGATTGGTTTATTGATCATGTAGGCAATTAAATAGCTCTTATGACAACTCAATACATAGCACTTATTCTATATTTACAAAATAATTGAATATAGTATTATATAAGTTAAATTTATGTTACTGAATGGCTTTATAGAGAGTGGAACATCTTATAAAGAAAGTTTCAAGATATTTCAATACAATCTCAGTAAACTCATTTTAATAGAATCGTCCTACATTCCTTGTAATACGAACTAGTCATAACATAAGTTGTTTATTTTAAATTACGAAGCCATCTCAATGATATTCAATAGATAGTCAAATTCTTGACTCCAGGCTAATCATGAACAGAAAAATGTAACATATGTTTGTCCTATTCGGGATTAGATCCCGAGATATTAGCATTGTAATCGTTTCGTAATACAACTGCGCCATTGAGGCAATCAATACTGTACATGTTCATATTCCCTCAATTCCGAGCACGGGATATCTTACGTTAAAAAGTCTAATTTTAATATTTATTAATATACAAACATTACAAAGTTGAATTTATTATCAGCCAGGCGTCAGGAATTCTCAATCACATCGTGTGAGCGAACACGCGAGGCGAAACGAGGGTGTTTTGGTAGCATTTCTACTCACTCATTCTTGGATAAAATGCGTGAGTTTATGTAGTTTATATGTATATTTAGATATTTATGGTATGTTGGGTTCTTGATATTCATGATATTCATATGATCGGTAAACAATTCATACTAACAAGAGTTTTAATGTACTAATATAAATCAGAAACTTTCCATTCGTTTCAAGCAAACGGCCGTCACGAACCAGCAATCCCGCACCGCAGAATTCCCGTGATGCCAAAACAATCCATACATCAGGGGGCCAAGTGGCGTGACTACTGAACGCTCTGTCACGGTGTCGACTCCCAGACACATCGCCTCACTTTACCAACATTTCAGAACTAACTATTCACATCGGGAAGTTTAATGAACTTAAAGAGTTGGGCGATTTGTTACTTCATTTTATGGTCACGTTTCAATTCATAGGGTGTTAGATTTTGAAGTACTTTTTTTTAGTTTAGAGAGCCTTATGGGTGTAATTGGTTGGGAGATGCTTCGATACTAGAGAGCAGTTTCATACTCGCACTGAGACTAATATTTGTGTATTGTGTTGTGATGTATCAGCCCATATACGTCCCACAGCAGGGTACACGATTTCTCTACAAAGATAGCATGGTTGCGAGGGGTCAGGCCATATAAGCCAACATGCTGCTTCGGTGCGTACCTGTGTCGCATAGCCGGAGCGGAGGAGTCCGCCGTGTGCCACCATTGTGGCAACTGCCGTGAGGACACGGCCCAGCACACGCTGGAGGAGTGCCCAGCCTGGGACGAGGAGCGCAGCGCTCTCATCGCGGTCGTGGGAAGAGACCTTTCGCTGCCGGCCGTGGTCGCCGCCATGGTCGGCAGCCGGAGTTCGTGGCGGGCCATGCTCTCCTTCTGCGAACGTGTCATGTCGCAGAAGGAGAGCGTCGAGCGGGATCGGGAGCAGACCGATCCCGCTCGTCGCCACAGGAGGCGGAGGAGGCGCCGGGACAACATCTAACCCGGCGCCGCAGAGGCCACATGGGGTCGCCGTCCCTATCTTGGCGGCCCCCGAGACGTAATGCCAAACGCGTTAAAAGCCGCGTGGCTTTAAGCGGCAGTGCACAAGGAGGCGATCCTGGCGCGTTCGTTGAGCGGTATCCCGGGGCCGTCTCCAACGTGCACCGATGGTGGCCAACGCGGGGTTTTTAGTCGGTATTTCGGTGCGCAGACTACGATAGGACCCGACCCAGCTCCACGTCTCGCTGGGCCGGAAGGCACACCGGTGAGTCCGACACACCCCCGCCCCGTTGGGGTGGGATGGTCCGTAAAGGGATTTTCGCCGCGAGAAAAAAAAAATATAAGCCAACATGCGGGCCTTGTGCGGGTTGGCGGACTTCTCATTCCATAGACACTACACTAATTGCTATGTTATGCAGATTAACTCACGATGTTTTCGTTCGCTGTTATAGTGCATGGTGATTGACTATCAATACACACATGAAACCGAAAAGTCAGATGTGTGGCCTGGATTTTGAACCCGCGACTACCGTGATCATGTTGGAAGCCGCGTCTGGACCGTTTTACCAACAGGCCACCAAGCGGAATTTGAGCGTGATAGTTTTAATGCCAAAATTTATCTCGTTGTTTCTGATTCTCAGGATACAAGACGAGCATTTTCCTATAAGTAGTGTCAGACCTATGATTGTATATATTATTTATTGATTGATTCGTTTATGAATGGCATATATGACACAAAAGTAGTTGAAGCATCCGAACCCAAGACAAGAAGAGATCACATTCGCTGTAGATGCAAGATAAGCGGTGCGCCCCAGTTTGTAGCAGTATAATAATAGCTATAGCCGTGAATGCTTACACCTTCCAAGTGTATCTAAGGCTTTGACACTGGGTACTTCTGTAATGGCACTAACATACATTTATAATTCGGAGACAGTCACGATAGGTTCTGGTCATAGGTTAAGTTTAAAAATGTATTCGCTGCTTATACAATCATCATCATCATCAGTCACAAGAAATATTAAGGCTTCATCACTATGTTTTCCTTCACCGTTATAGTGCGTGGTGATTGACTATCAATACAATTTTTTTTTCTTTAATCTATTTCATTCCACTGCTGGGCAAAGGTCTTCCCCATGACTCTCACATACATATCTCCGAAATGAAATGAAATTTTCATTTCATTTCAAAGGTCTCCCTCATGTCTCTCATATACATATCTCCGAAAAGTCAGATGTGTGCCCTGAGATTTGAACTTGACCACTGTAATATGTGCAGCAGGGTCTGGCCCGTTTACCAACAGGCGACAACGCATTTACTTTCTTTCCTAGATATTCAAATATTATCATATATACCAAAAGCCCACTTAAAGATGTGTTAAAAATAAATATCACTTTCAGACGAAAGAGATACAACACAATTATAGCCAAAAACCGCACGAGAGACGAAAATACCGCTGGATTTTATTCGTCACATATTGCGGGCGTTTCACACCGACTCGTAAACTTATGCATATGTATGGCATTTAGGCTAGCCCCTCTCATATCGCTTGGAAAGCTTCGGTATATATTTAACTAGTTTTTGCTGCCGTATGAGATAAATTCTGTATACGCTGTTTTACGTTCATAGATTTAATAACTGAATTTCAAGTGGATGAGATTCGCCTGTTTTTGGACGATAATTGTATGCCAATATACATGATGCCACTTATTTATATCCTTACGATAATCCTTTATTCGAGGCGAGAAACTCTACTCTTGTAAACGGGGCTTTAGGATAATATAAAAATACCAAACAATGAGTAAAAATGTTGTGGAGTTTGTTAATTCTTTTAATTACTAAGGTTAGCAATATTTGTGTCATCATATAGGCCATAATATTTGCAGGCGTAAAAATAGGCACACCTTAAACTCTATAAAAGTTTACTTACTATCTTAACAATGACTATTTGACTGGTAGGTACTAGGATCTGACTTCCCTTATTGTTTTCTTCACTTTATCTTCGCCTTTCATTTCATTACCATGAGATTTTGTATCTTCATAAACTACTTCGAAACAATTTATGAATATATTTTCCTTAATAATAACTTCATTAAAGCTCGTCCTATAACTTTAAAGTAAAATATACAAAATTTATTCGCAAACAAAAACTAAAACATTAATGATAAATGCACGAAACAGAATAATTTCGTAATTTCAACGCGGTCATAAATTTTATCAGTCGGGCTTAGACTGTATACTCATACTAAAAAGAACCCAAAAAGCAAGACCATAAATAAACTAGACTGGGCCGACAAAAGCATCGAATTATGCATTTTACATTCGTGCAAAGCCATCATAAAACTTATTAAATGCATCTTCAAAACGCGAATAAAACCAAATTTATATCTCGAGGCGGGTAAGTTTTTAAAAGTTTGGTACTCCCCTGATTATGTGAATGAGGTTCTGTCATTTTATTTGTAGTCAGCATTTGTAGAAGCAGGGATAATTTTAAGTATACTGCGCATTTGTGCATAATATTTATTACAAAATGTACCTTTTTTGGAAGAAAAAGAAGTACATTATACTAAGCTCTACGTGTTGGATTATATTCTGTATGTGGGAATAATTGTGTCAACCAGTGCTGTATACAGAACAAAGATACCATGCAGATAGCCAGCATTAAGTTCACAGTTTTAGATTAGAAAATTATAACCCTAATCGCAAAAGATTCTAATATATTTATGTCTTTGCAATTTTAGAATAATAAGCGGCATCTTGGAATCTCACCTCCAGTCTTGGATGCTTTCGGCTCTATAACTAAGGTACAACTAGATTTAGTTATTTTTTACGTATTGAACACGAAAACTGTAGAGTAGTCAAAACGTCGGGAGCTGAAGTGTAAAAATTTAAACAAAACCGCGATAAAATCAATAAAAATTAATGTTTGCCTAAATTTAAGAAACCATTTAAAGCTAGCACTTACTATCACTGTTGTATTTTACACTTAATACAAATTCAACACAGCAAGAATATACTTCACCATCAAAGCAAATAATTAATGTTTGAATCGTTAATTTCGCAACAGCAATTTGTCTCTCTCTTGTTGTGATAGCTGTTTACTCCCAGATATCACGTCTTGCTAATAAACTTTGTAATGTGCCGTTCGGGACATTACAGTTGTCACTGATCAATTACGTTTGTTAATCAACGTTATAAACAGCTGTTTCAGATAAAGCATTGGTTTTTGGTACACCGTTGGACATGACCGTAAATACGCCTATTAGTTTTGGTGTAGTTTCCCAACCACTGACATAATCCAATGGTTTGTTTGAATTATAAATAATTAAATACAGTTTTCAATTGCATGCTCATTCCCGATGTTGATTGGATTGAGATTGTAAATTTTTTCGGTTACTAAAATATGGAAGTTGTTAAAAGTATCTTATATCATGAATCAATGAGTAATCATGAAATAATCATATACAGTATGATATTGACTTATTATGGTATACCTTAAATAATAATGTACAAAATTAGAAAAAAAAACTGAAATTATTTTTATCAAAAATCGTGATTTTAGTTTTTAGGATTTTTGGGCACTCCATAGAGATATGAGAATTTTTTCTGAAAGCTGAAATTCGGTTCGGGTTGGGTGTTTACATGAGCGGTAAAATACTCGTGAGTAATGCCTATACAGGTTGTTCAAAAGCTTTGAATACTAAAATCACAATATATGGCAAAATTAAAATGCAATTTTATTTCAAACTTGGTACAATGTTACTTGGGGTGGTAAGGAACATACATGGGTCATACACAAAACGAGGCGAAAAATTGTATAAAAAAAACATGGTCGGGATTTTTACAAAATCAGACTCATTTAATATGATATTATCAGAATATTAAAATTAAAACATAAAACAACATCGTTTCCTCGATTAGGCTAAAAAATGAAATTATAATATTTTTTTTCGAGTACAGAAGGGTCTTGTGTCTACACAAAAGAACAAACATATCAAAAATAGTTACAAAGCAAGTGTCTTCATCGCTGATATTAAAAAATGAATTTATTTTTTGTTTTTTCGATGGTGCAATTGAGTTATTTGAATCACTAAAGTTAAAGAATGATGAACGGACATCACATAATTCGCTATCATATGGAACATGGTTTTATTCCGATACTGAGTAATAATATAATATTATTATAAGCTAAATACATTACTATCGAGCCCACAGCACTCCACGTCTACGTTTACAGGCAAGCAAAATACTGCGTTACTTGTTAATTCATTATTACTAAATTTTTTCTGTAGACATTGTCTTTCGTGTGGACTTATAAGTCCACAGAAAAGATGTCCACAGAAAGGATATTCTTTAAAAAAATTAGCAATGCTAATTTAGTTTTGAGGATAGCCAAGTAGATAAATTTATTCCACAACTACTCCCCTTAAGCTATTTCGGCAGCATGTGAATTAATAAAACTAATAATTATTTACTCAAGTACACAAGGAACAGAAAAGAAGCACCGATCTTTGACAATAACACTATTAAAGATCTCAATATCTTAATGAACAACCTACGCTGGGCTCAGTCATTAAATCCAACGTGACCGATGCCACCCGTCAGTTCGGCCAGTTTTTTTTTTTGTAAAATAGTATTTTATTCAGGCCAATTGTTGAATTTAAGGTCCACAGAAAAGTCGCAGTACCGTGTAACCAACAGTTTATTGAATTTTTTTTTTGAGTTTACTGGTGGTAGGTCTCTCATATGTGCGAGGCCATCTGGGTAGGTACCACCGCAATATCTATTTCTCCCGTGAAACAACACTGCTTAAATGCACTGTTGTGTTTCGGATTGAAGGACATTGTAGCCAGAGCAACTACTGGACATATTGAGACTTAACATCTTATGTCTCAGGATGGCGAGCGCAGTAGAATATTGCTACTGTTCATGAGCGGTCGTATCGCTTACCATCAGGCGAACGGCTTGCTCGTCTCGCCATTCACTGCAATAAAAAAAAAAAAAAAAAAAATTTTGTGCAGTCACTTTAACATATATTAATTTACTCAGTAAAATTTTAATAGTCAGTATATATACTAATGATATTTAATATAACATAAATAGATAACGCATATCAAGTATGAGAAATATCTATGAAAATATGCCAAGTGCGTTTACGAACAGTCCACAGAAGGGGACATTTGAGGAAATTTTTGTTGTTATATTAATCATGGCTGAAGATAATTCATTATTTGGTATATGTCTTAATAGTAATACTTGTAAGTCATTTACCAAAATTAAGTCAGAGAATCAATCCAGAAATTTGAAGATAATATTCATTCTGAACATGCGTATATGTATGACCCACATATATTTATTCTTTCATTAAATAAGTATGGCAATTGAGCAAACAGTTCACCTTGTAGTAAGGTTTCTATGTAAATGAGATCCCGCCATCTTGCACTCAGTCAAGAAGTAAAACTAAACTTAATGAAATAAATCTAGGATATGAGTGTGCAACAGAATCGTGTGATTCTAATGTCACTACGCCCTGCTTCATATTCAAAGCAACAATAGATCTGCGTCGTCCAATAAATATTTATTGGAATTTTAAATGCAAAGCTGTGAAGCGAACCTTCCGAGATATCCAGCGCACCGCACTCAGTACCGACATCAAGGGATTTAAAAGTAATTGCAATTTCATAAGAATAATCTAGGCTCTCTCGTCACAAACGCGTCTTATGTAAATTTATTAAACTGTTTAGGAGAATTTCTCCAAATTTGTAATGACAAAAACACTCAAAATCAAACGAAGAAAAACAGAACACTCCAATATAAATTGTGAGATGAATAATTTATCAGCAAATCAGTGAAGTTTGCAACTCGCGATGAGGTATTTAGTTAATCAATAAAGATCTTTCGGTACACAAGGGAATAAATCATTTGGAAAGGCTTTCAACAGCTTTGATGTGTATTAAATGAAATAAATGGTTATTAACAAAATTGGCTCGGGCGGTGGAGCCAGCGAATTATTCTTCGGATACGGCCTATAATTGCGCTATAATTAAAATGACCTGATGTCGTGTGTTTATTGAATTGTGAAAGTGCATTATGATATTGCTTTTTAAATGTTTGCGGTTGATTGCAATCTTTTTGGGCATTCATATCGTCCAAACATAAATTCATTCATTGACCATTATAATATTTTGGTGAATCTTTATTATAATTTTCGTGCGTACCTACACACACACACATATACATAAACTCACGCCTTTTTCCAAAAGGGGTAGGCAGATGTGCTACCAAGGCCAATCCACGTTTCGAATTTTGTGTTCTGTTCCACGATGTGATAGCGGGCGAGCCGATCGCCATATCATAGAGTTTCTTGCCCGTTCTTCTCTAGTGAAAACCGCTTTCCGAACCGGGTGGTAGATAAAAAATGACTGAATCTAAATGATGTTGAACATTTTAATGGATTCAATAAATTATTTTCATTTCATTTCATTTCATATCAGGCACCAATTTCTTAATCTGAGTCGATTATGAATAGAAAAATTCAATTAAACTTTGCCCGATCCGGGATTCAAACCCGAGACCTCAGCGTTGTAACCATAGCGTAGTACAACTACACCACCGAGGCAGTCGATTATTATTTAAGTAACACGAAAATAATTTAATAAATCTTCCTATACATATAAGTTGATTCCATAAAATCATCCGTCTCGGCGATACAGTCACCCTCATAGAACGAGTTACAAAGTCTTTTGCCGAAAATAGACGACTAAAGATTTCCACTATATCTTGTTAGAGTCAGCCAATATCCAGTGAGCTTTGATATGTACCATTCTCGGACCATTCATTTACTAGATGAATGTGTGGCTCAAGGTATGCGTGCCTTTGAATGATCCATTTCTGTGAATTCTTACTGGCTTACCAACGAACTATCGGTATTTAACAAACATTTTAAAAACTTCATTTATTTTCCAAACACAATACCCAAATTATTGCTTATAAATTTTAACAAATTGTTCATGATTTAAAGCATTTTTTTGAATATTCACTGTATTGTAAACTCGTTTTGATAAGAGCCACACTATCAGCCGCTGCCAATAAAAAATCCCAATCCAAAATTTGCGGTTTAAGATTGACAGCTCAATCTTTTTTCTGATACTATATTGCCAATAATCAATCTCAGTAGTGAAAAACTATGGCAACAAGGTAAATGACAAATCGAAAATCTTCACTTCAACTATCATCATCATCATCATATCATCACTTCGACTTCAATCTAATTTTTTCGATTGATTATCGGCCGTTAATCTTTTTGCCCGTTCTTTAGTGAAACACCTTTCTGAGTCGGATGGTAGAAAAACAAACGGATTCTAAACTATTTAATTTTTTTACGGATTCAACGAATTTGTCATTTTCATTCTAATAAATATAAAGCTACCAACTATTTCATTAAAAACACATTCAACAAATTTAGAATTTCAATACAGCAGCAGATGAACTCTGACCCGAAAATCCTTTGAATTGCAACGACGCACTAAAATAATATCGGTACAAACCGTTGATGGCAATACAAAAACCGATGTTGCCCACATCGAATGCTTTAAAATCGATAGACAACTAGGTCAATTTACAAAATTTTAATCAGCACGGCTAATGATTACATCAAATGACTGCGTGATAACGGAATATCATTACTTAGCTTGCTAATGGGTAATTATGCGTTCTGCAGCCAAAATTGCTATATATCAGCTCCGCGGATTTATATTTGAATAAATTTGCATAATACCCGCGACTTTGTGCCTCTAACATTGTTAAACGGATGGATTTTGCGCGCTCAGCTATCGTATGGTATATTTGCTTTGACTATAAATTGAAAGATAGGCACCATTGTCCGTGTCGTAATGATGAGATGTTCTAATCCATCTGGTTGAATTCTTGCAGTAAATTTGGTATATAGTATGAACTAGGGTAAATAATCTTTAAAGAGTACTATTAACTAGATTAAGAGCTTTTGCA
This sequence comes from Hyles vespertilio, assembly GCA_009982885.2. Classification (NCBI taxonomy): domain Eukaryota; kingdom Metazoa; phylum Arthropoda; class Insecta; order Lepidoptera; family Sphingidae; genus Hyles; species Hyles vespertilio. The sequence continues at coordinate 16,676,849 of CM042824.1, read as the reverse complement.
CCGCATTTTAGTACAAGGTTCCAAACTATTATCATGTGTCATAAGATATACAGGTCTTTAATATTAAGTTCGGTATCGTTTAAGGTTCGTTGAACGACGATCAAAATACATTTACTGGTTGTGAAATGGTCTTATCATCCAAACTAATAAAACTCTATAAAACTCTTTGTATATTTTAGCCTAAGGTTGTTATTTCATTTCCCCTAAAATATAGAATCAATCACAGTTCAAGTTAAGAATTTGATAGATTCCTCATGCATTTACCTAAAGTATGAATTCATGAGCTTAGAGCCATGTGAGTTTTCTGTTACAATAATTATCATATATTGTGTTTTCATATTTTTGTATTGAGTTATCTACTACTATTATTGAAATACCGCGCCGTGACATCCCTTGGTAGAAATCAATATCTAGTAACAAAAAACATGAATGAAAGTTATATAAAAATAAATCAGAAAGTTGGGCCTATAGCTTAAGTAGACATCCAAACAATTCTTTCATACTTTATGCTAACAAAGCTGAATGCTTTATAAATCGATTCCAATATCATCAAAGAAATCGAACACACAGCTAAACGATGTGTAACATTCGAAAAAGAACTTCTGCCGAATATAAGTCTTCTCACAAAAAAACTCTCTAATCCCTTACTCGCGGTTGTCATTATTTTCTCGCACGAAATAGCGCCCTCTATATATACACCATAGATACTGTTCTGTCGAAATTTAGCGCGGCATAAATACCTGATTTCGTGATGTTAAAACGGGAACTTGTGTAAGCGAAATTTTTGTTATAATCCACACTTCCTCGTATCTCATATTTTTGTATAACAAAGAGAATATTATGAAATGTAGTCAGAGGTCGACTGTTACGGTGGACGTGCCGGGTAAAATAATATAAGGCTAGATATTTTGAAATATAATATTTTCCTTTAGGCTCCGCAATACGAAATGTTCTGTGTTTTGTTAGTGATATTCATACATTGCTTCTTATGATTATGATTAGCTGGTGTTTCCGGAAATTGTATTTGTACCAATCCACAATAAGGCAAGCAGAGTAAAAAAAAGTGATAGTCAGCTGTAAAATTGATAGTCGCTTCTCGTCTGCTGATGCAGTAGTAATTCAACTTGTAGAATTGGCCACTAGAGGTTTTTACTCGGTATGCAGAGCTAGGTTATATCCACAATAGGCAATCTGTCTAACGGACATTAAGGCTGGAGGCTATGCTATATCCTTCCCTGTAGCTTCATGGGCGTAGGAGAGGGAAACTTTTAAAGATTTACGTTGCAGACTAATCCACTTGGCCATTTCTCAGGCATTTGTGATTAGCAGAAGTTGATGTGGTTTCTTGTTTGAAATTTTTCAGAATAGTTCTAGCTGGTTGCATAAATAAAGTGGCCGGCAGGTACTTGTTGCGATTTTAAATGCATTTTTATGAAATTATAGTTTGATCCACTGGTTTTTGTCTGTCTAGATGTTTGTGAGACCGAAAATTCTCAGTCGCAGTTTCTGGTACCCGCGACGCAAGATTCGGTCTTGGGGTAGTGCCAGGACTATATATTTATATGTGACTGTTTGGTGTATTTATTATTGTACCAAAAAAGTTATAAACACAGTCACGAAAAAAAATATCGTAATATATATTTTTCTGTTGTAAAAATACACAGTGATTCGGTATAATATAAAACAAACTCTTATCTTGCCTGAACCACGCTTCTTCTATCAAAATTCTCATACAATATGGATGATCAATACGTATTTCACAGTCTATTTACGCCACCAGTGAGCCAAGTACGGCGTAATGTATCACTTAAAATCATACCGATAAAATCAATTACGCACCGTTGTAATTACTTAATGAAGTGTTATAGGCGCTTACTGAATAAAATAATGCGATACATTTTGCTTTTATGGTTGATTGTTAAGTCTGTTGTAACATGATGTCAATGATGGGACATATGTAATATACAGGGTATATCAAGACTGCTACCGAAAACGAAGCCGGGTGGTAGTTTAAGCGACTTCGGACACAATGCAACAGAAAAAGTTGCAAAAAAAAGCGACAATTTTTGACGTGACAACGTCTTAAATTAGGTTGCGGCTGGGAGTCACTTATGAAAAAGTGTAACGCCCGGTAACGTAACGGTGCGCGCGCAGCACTAGAGAATTATTTTTCAGTTTCACTTTTTCCAAAATTGTCCCATAGCCCCCCCCCTGCCTTCCCCCACCCTTATTCCGAAATAGTGCCTATTAGCCTCCCCACGAAACCTACCCCCCCCCTCCCCTACCCCCACCCCGAAAATTTACCTCACCCCCCAATCCTATCTCGGCCAACATAGGTCGTAGACCCACCGAGTTTGGTATCCTCGGAACCGTCTTGGTGAGGGCTACAAATTGACCCCGCCAGAAATCCCAAATTACGCAAAAAATTACCCCCCCAAAAAAAAATATTTTACCTCCAAAAAATTTATTTAAGTTAGCCTCCCCACGAAACCTTCCTCCCCCCCCTCCCTTACCCCCACCCCGAAAATTTACCTCACCGCCCCCCAATCCTATCTCGGCCAATATAGATCGTAGACCCACCGAGTTTGGTATCTTTGGAACCGGCTCGGTGAGCTCTACAGATTGGCCCCAACCAAATCCCCAAATTCCTCCCTCTCTCCCCTAAAATATTTGTCCAGGCATAACTCCGTCATTTCTTAAAGTAAACCCCCCGTGTTTGGAGTCAGAGGAATCGTCTTGACGAGCTCGACAATCGAGAGCAGGCAAAATACGATTTTTCTTATTGACGTGACAACGTCTTAAATTAGGTTGCGGCTGGGAGTCACTTATGAAAAAGTGTAACGCCCGGTAACGTAACGGTGCGCGCGCAGCACTAGAGAATTAGGCGCATTGAATCGGCGCATGCTTGTGTCTCTGTCTTTGTCTTTCTCGAACGTTCTTGGCGTTGGAAAAACAAGAAAGCGTCACAATACAAGTTCACACGTGTGGTTAAAGTATCGTCAGCTGTGTCTGTAGTGAAAATATGGAGTGCTTAGATTCGTCATTACATGTACAATGTTTTAGTAAACAAAATATATTTCTATAGTTAAAATTTGTGCAATTCTTATTTTCATTCAATTCCTTGTTCCTATTGTGCAATTTAATTATATTCATATCAATAAATATTCTACCGAGAAAAAGACGTTGTCACGTAAAATCTTCGCCCGTAAAACCGACTTTACAGGCAACCATTTTTTTGTTAATTTTTTTCCTAATTTTTTTAATTGATTTTTTAAATATCGTCATATTTGGGTGGTAAATACATTTTTTCCTAAAATAATAGTGTATAGCCTTTTATTTATAAATAATCTAAGTTATAAAAGAGTTTAAATTATTATTTTAACAAAAACTATGGATTTACCACCCAAAAATGACGATATTTAAAAAATCATAAAAAATAATTGTTGCGTTTCTTTGCGAAATTTTTAGTTGCATTGTGTTTGTAGTCACTAAACCTACCACCCAGCTTCGGTTTCGGTAGCAGTTTTGAGATACCCAGTATAATGATGGGACATATAGAAAAAATGCTTTCAGATCTACATATTTCCTCATGAGTTAAAGTGACTCGGAAATCATTTCATGTAATGTACAGGAATTAAAATTAATGATGTTAAATTAATGAAACCGACTACGAATAATGTGTTGCAATGATAGAAAATGAAACAGCCAATATAAAGAATAAGTAAAAACGATAATTAAATATTTCTAAATCATTAATTCTATCACATATTTAAAAAATCTGATTCTTTATTTTCATAGCTTTACAACCAGGAAAACCTATATTACCACTTTTCATAAAATACATTGTAACGTAACAATCTATACAAAAACTCACAACTTCCAGTTGATCTGAAATATCTAATAGAGTGAATGACAACCAATAGTAATACAAATATGAATCAAACTCCCGTGTTCTTACATCAGAAGCGAGAAGCGTCACTTAATCCACTTCAGCGCTAAGTATTTGTGAGAGAGGACGTCATTCGTCACAACGTGTCTTGCGATACAGCCTGACGATTGCTATACGTGTAATTTACTGAGAATTTCATATTTTATACCCGCCGCATGCACGTTTTATTTTGTCGAGTTTTATCTTGTAGATATATTTCGTTTTATGTGTGACGTAAAGTGTTTCGAGCGTAATTTCGTCGTGAAAACGTTTAATGGTGGTGGTGAGTTACTGACGTCATTTGCAAAAACTATTGTTTAATTAAACTACGTCTTGATAAAGATAAATATATATTGATGATCTTAGATATTTAGTATATCATGTTGTCACTGTTCCCTATTTTGCTACCCTCTCCCTTTTTTTTGCAATTAGTGTCGAGACGATCATGTTCACTTGATGGCACGCGATACAACCGCTAATGAACAGTATCAAAACCAAACAACACCTTAAATTACAAAGAAATGCTTGTTAGTCCACGGCGCTTGCCACCCTTAGACATGAGATGTTAAGTCTCGGTATGTCCAGTAGATACTTTGGCTACAATGTTCTTCAAACCCTTTTTCTACATGTGGGTTCAGATTGAGCGAGTCAACATTATTATCTCGAAAGGTGAGGGATAGGTTATTGTCTATTTCTCGTTGATATTCTATCATATTGGCACACCATTACTATTAGGTAAGGACCACTTTATTGAGCTATTATACAGGATAAACGGTTATAAATATCAGTGTTTTATTAGCTATGCAATCTTGTTATAGCTATTGCCAACTCACACTAGGCCAGAATGGTGGACTATATGTCCTAACCATTCTCAATCGTACTCGGCTGTGGAGAAGGCCTGCGTCCTGCAGTGGGACGTATATGGGCTGATACAGTAAGCTTGCTATTATTCTATAGGATTTTTTAAGGTACTTATTTAAAGTCTACCAACCTAACTAGGCGTCAAAACAACCAGTACAATAATCCAATTACAGGAAATATTTTACATTAGCGTCGTATTACATCAAATTAAACAATTAGCCATAAAAGCAAAATGTATTGCATTATATAATTTAGTTAGCAGTTACAATACTTCATTAAGTAATTATTATACAACGGTGCGTAATTGATTAAGTAAACTCTTTGTTTAAACTTACATTGTCACGTCTCCGTGATCATAATTAATATTTATGACTTTATAGAACTCAACTAATTATTATTTATTCATTATTATTACCACTATCGCTTTTAAAAGAATTAAACGTAATTTGTGATTATAACTCCGTCAACATCAAGGATTAAAAGACCTGTGTCTGCGCGAGTAAAACCGGTTTGCGGTTCGTCGAGCGGGGACTGAGAGCCACGACATTTGCTTCGTCATTCAACTTCACTACAAGTGCGAGACTAGATTGTCGACGCGTGCGTCTGCCGCTTAACTAAATTATTCATTTTTTTATCATTATAAACTAATATCTTATTGTTGTGAACCCCATAATTGGGTAAGTTGTTAAAATATATTAATACTCGCTTAGCCATAATTTCTCGTAAGTGTATATCAAAGCACCTTGAATGTCGTTACGACCTTGTCATGACTTTCAAATTTCGTATGGTGTGATTCGCATTAACAAACGGTAAATTTATATTACATTGTCTCTGATTAGTTATAGTGCTTAAGCCAATATTAATAATAGCTGTTATTTTTTAATTTGCTTTCTGTATTTGCTAAATGCGGTGTTAATTATGTCCTTCTGCTTTGCCTTGCCTTGACTGCCTCATCTGAATTGACATTTAGTTAATACCGTCTTCGTCTCCACGCTTAGTTTGCTTTTCCTACGGGAGTCGCGTTAGACCGTTAGCGCCCATGTTGCAGTCAAAGTTTTAAAGTGGACAGTTTGTAAAACATCCGTTACCGTGGTTTCCAGGGTTTTCCGTACCGGATAAAATATTCGTACGGGCTATTTGTTCCTGCTTACAAGCTGTGCTAGAGCTGCTTGGCTGTGGATCATCTCGCCGCTGAAAGTCTGCACCGGCCGACCTACCCACCTGACCAGCCGCCGCCAACTACGTGTCGTCGGCGCGATAACCAAGGGGAGTAAACTAGCGGGAAAATACTATTGCCTAGTATAAATGACCCTCGAACGAAACCGGCCCTAGAGACCTACATTGTAATTTTAGTCGTTTTGTTATATGTATATAATTTTTTGTTCGTTGACTTTTAGTTTTATTTAATCAACGTAACAGTGGCGCCCACTATTGTGGTTCATAGGGTCATTTATACTACCGGTATATAACTGTTTAGATTTTCATGGTGTTGGTAATCCTGGTTTTTTTTTGTAAATTGATTCATGTTTGATTTGTATAATTATTCACTTAATGAGTACACTACATCATAATTATGTTCTCTTTGTAAGGTGTTCTCATTGAATGAATATACCAATAAGTACCTTTTCATTTTTGGTTTAACTGTAATCTTAGTTTATCCTTTACTCACAAACATTAGAATCGTTTTAGTACATTAGTAATACATGTAACGGAACGGACCATAGTTTTCTCACATAAGGTTTATTGTGTCTTTGTTTTGTATTCTCTGCTTATTTTACTATTTAATATATCTGAACAATTTACTCTTTTAATTATGGCTCATAACGTCAAATTTCTCTCATTACAAAAATCTGAACTAGAGTACGAGGTAGGCTTACGCGGCGACAATCCTCGAGATAGTGTCGTGGAATTAAGGAAACAGATAGCGAAACTTTGCCGTGGTTTTGCGTCGGAAGACATTCTGGAATCCCACTTGGAAGCTCGTGATGATTTAAAGGGAGCTAAAGAAAGTCTCCTAAAGAGTAAAACTTTTTTAAGTAAACTACGAACAACTTTTGATAGAAATCTTATGCTTCGTACAGAGAATTTACTCAACCACCTGTATCACCGGCTAGCTAGAATTTCACCTGTCACTACCGAAGATCAAAATTCACTCGATGAACTAAATATAGAATTTCAATCTCAATCTAGAGAGCTTGCCAAGTTATCCCCAACAACCCCTTCTACTGCAGCATCCATAGATTTGCCTGAGGATAGTAATACAAAGGACATCTCAAATTCTTCTGTAATTAAAGTGACTTGTGATCGTGGAATAGGCACCGACCTACATAAGATAAAATATGATGGCAAATCATGTGTTCGGGCATTCATCCAGAAAGTAGACGAGTTTGTTTTAGCCCGTAATATCACTGCTGACAAAGTACTGTCCTTTGCTGCAGAAATTTTTACTGACAACGCCCTCCACTGGTACCGTAGCATTCGCGATAAGGTATATTCCTGGAATGATGTAGTAGTTTTACTAAAGCAAGACTTTAGTCAATTTGACTACGATTATCGACTAATGTCCGAAATTCGTTCCCGTTCACAAGGAGAAACGGAAAATATTACCGTTTACCTAGCAATTATGCACGGTATGTTTTCTAGGTTATCTCGTATAATCTCTGAGGACGAAAAGCTAGAGATTTTGCTTCATAATATAAGACCTTGCTACGCCACGATACTAGCTAGCTGCCCCGAGATCAAAAACATTGAAGTCCTAAGAAACCAGTGTAGGAATTTCGAAAATTTTCAATCGAGGCTTTCGCAATTTCGGGAACCACCTAAAGTCACCGCTGATACTCTTGCACCAGAGTTTGCTTACAACTATAAACCAAACACTTCACAAAGTAGATCTCATACTAATAACACATATTACAAACCTAACACTAACTCAAACTACAAACCTATACAAGACAGACAAAACTACAACTCAGCTAAGACAAATAATAATTATACTTACTCTATTAATGATGCCATGGATTCAGCAGTCGACGCTGTAAGTCCTAATATCAAACGTACCTACTGTCCTCGGTGCCGCACAGACAACCACTCCTTGAGTCATTGCAAGGAACCAAAGTTCTTGATATGTTTTAAATGTGGAAAGAAAGATGTGACCTATCCATCATGTCCAAATTGTGTCAAACCACCTAACTACCCCAATCACAGACCTTCAAAAAACTAAATAATTTGGATTGTAGCCATCACTCATATTTCAACCAGTCAGAATGGGATGATTGGCTAAATTTTATAAAAACATTTTCCCAGACCTATAACGTAGCTACAATCCTGCAATCTAAACCAGTTAATGATCCCCGCCCCTATATTAAAACTGTTATTAGTAATTGTAATTCCTTGTCAATATTCGGTCTACTAGATTCTGGTTCAGTAGTAACTATACTAGGGAATAACTCTCATAATTTATTACTTAAATATGGATTCAAAATTGACAAAAAAGAGACCATTTCAGTTACAGCTGCTGGTGGAGAGAAAATGAAATCCATAGGCGTGATGAGTTTACCGATTGATTTTCATAACACATCTGCAGTTATTAAAGCCCATATAATACCTCAAATAAAAATTTCACTAATTTTGGGTATTGATTTTTTAAGGACATTCAAAATTTTTCCAAACAACCTATCTGAAGTAAAATTCCTGTCTAATGAAGACCCTAAGATTATAGAAATATCAACTGCTACCCATATTCAATCTTACGACAACCTAAGTAATAGCCAAAAGCAAATAGCCGATGATATAGTCGAAAAATTTAAAGATATTTCTTTTGAACATAAAGGCCTCGGCAGAACACACCTTATAACACATAAAATCGATACGGGTAATGCGGCACCTATAAAGCAAAGATACTACCGAATGTCTCCAGAGAAACAGCGTATTATCACTGATCAAGTCGATGAAATGTTATCTCTTGACGTCATCGAGCCTTGTGAGAGCCCTTGGTCTTCGCCTGTTTTGGTGGTTGGCAAGAAAGATGGAAAACCTCGTTTTTGCTTAGATAGTAGAAAACTAAATTCTATAACTAAAAAAGACGCGTATAATTTGCCCTACGTATCAGAAATTTTGGACAATTTAAGGGAATCTCGTTTTCTTTCCAGTCTTGATCTATCTAAAGCTTTTTGGCAAATCCCCATTAATGAACCTGATCGCGAGAAAACTGCTTTTTATGTCCCGGGTCGTGGTTCTTTAAAGTTTAAGGTAACAGCTTTTGGGTTATCGAATGCCCCAGCAACGCAACAACGCTTGGTGGATCTTCTTTTCGGACCGGAATTCGAGTTAAAAGTTTTTTGTTACTTAGACGACATCATTATTGTAAGTAAAACTTTCGAAGAACACGTGGATCTATTGCATCGTGTGCATAATAAACTCAGTATGGCTAATCTAACTATCAATCTCAATAAATGTCAGTTCTTTCGCAATGAGCTACGTTACCTAGGATACATCGTGAATGAGCATGGCTTGCATACTGATCCAGAAAAGGTAGAAGCTATTTTGATGTTTCCTACTCCTACCACTAAGAAAGAAGTCAAGCGTTTTCTAGGAACGGCTTCTTGGTACAGACGTTTTATCCCCAATTTCAGTACTATAGCTGGTCCGCTTAATAGACTTACATCCACCAAAAAAACATCTCCACCATTTCTTTGGACTGTAGAGGCGGATAAAGCATTTAAGAAACTCAAATCGATGTTAGTTATGGCTCCAATTCTAGCTTGCCCAAATTACGATTTACCTTTTGATGTACATACAGACGCCAGTGACTTTGGGATAGGCGCAATGCTCTCACAAACTGTAGATGGAATTGAACATCCTGTTGCCTACATGAGCAGGTCGCTTTCTGGCCCTGAACGTAATTATAGCGTTACAGAAAGAGAAACCCTCGCGGTTCTGACTGCGCTCGAACACTGGCGCTGTTACCTAGAGAACGGCAAAACGTTTAACGTTTTTACGGACCATTCTGCACTGAAGTGGTTTATTTCGCTTTCAAACCCTTCGGGGCGTTTGGCTCGATGGGGTGTCCGGCTCTCATCCTTTAATTTTGAAATTAAGCATCGACGTGGTAAAGATAATGTCATTCCCGACGCATTATCTCGATGCCCATCAAAATTCCCAGACTCCACCACTTTTGCCATTGATTCTGGCTCTTCGCCTTGTAAAACCCAACAAAGTACACCATCTAGTAATGCGTCTTCCTCAGCACCTAACGTAAATGACGACTGGTACCTAAACATTTTCAAGGGCTGTACAGATCAACCTTCACGTTTTCCTAATTATCGGATAGAAGGTAATATCTTATATCGCTACATGAAAAGTAATAACCCATTAATATCAGAGTTCTCCTGGAAGGAGGTTGTACCCAAAGAGTGCCGTAGAGATATTATCGACTCTAGTCATGCCTCGCCAACGTCTGCACATTTTGGTATTTTTAAAACGTATCGCCGGTTACTCTTAAAATATTACTGGCCAGGTATGTATAGTGATGTAGTCAAATACATAACAAACTGCCAGATCTGTCTTGCGTATAAACAAGCTACACATGGTACCTTGGGGAAAATGGGCCGTCCTAAAGATTGTTCGCGTCCTTTCCAAACTATTTCCATGGATCTCATTGGACCATTGCCTACCAGCAGAAAGCAAAATAACTACATATTCGTCGTAACTTGTTGTTTCTCAAAATACTGTATGCTATTCCCATTGCGACAAGCCACCTCCACTGCTATTTGCAAGATACTTGAGGACAGCGTTTTTCTGGTACATGGCATTCCTCAAACAGTATTAATGGACAATGGCTCTCAATTTATTAGTCGCCAACTAGACACATTATTATCTAAGTATAAGATACCTAATATCAATTTTTTACCTAAATATACCCCACAAGTTAATACTGTGGAAAGATATAATAAAACTATTATTTCTGCAATTTCTACACTAATAAATAATGACCACAGGGCTTGGGACGTATGTATACCCAAAATACAATTCGCTATTAATAATTCTGTAAACGAAGTGACCCGTTACACGCCTTCCTTTTTAGTGCACGGTCGTGAACTCGTTACCTGTGGATCACATTATGTTGATAACGATTCTTCGTCAAGTTACGTTTTTTTACCAAGAGACGTTTATGCAGAAAATTTAGGATATCTTGCCAATATTTTCAATAATGTCCAAAAAGCCTTATATTATAGTCATCAGAAAGCAACCCAGCGTTACAACTCCCGAAGAAAAGACGCTGAATTTAACGTTGGTGATATCGTTTGGAAAAAATGTTTTTTTCAAAGCGACAAAGGTTCTTTTTTCACCAAAAAGCTTGCCCCTAAGTACGAGAAATGCCGGGTTACAGCCAAGCGTTCACCTCTGGTGTATATTTTGGAGGATTCTGTGGGCCGTAATATTGGGGCCTGGCATATTAAAGATTTGAAATTAAGCTCGTCAACCTCTTAACTCAATACCTTGTGTGGAGTTTCGGATTTTACCTAGGTAAACTCCTTCTCTAGAGAGGGGGGTACTGTCACGTCTCCGTGATCATAATTAATATTTATGACTTTATAGAACTCAACTAATTATTATTTATTCATTATTATTACCACTATCGCTTTTAAAAGAATTAAACGTAATTTGTGATTATAACTCCGTCAACATCAAGGATTAAAAGACCTGTGTCTGCGCGAGTAAAACCGGTTTGCGGTTCGTCGAGCGGGGACTGAGAGCCACGACATTTGCTTCGTCATTCAACTTCACTACAAGTGCGAGACTAGATTGTCGACGCGTGCGTCTGCCGCTTAACTAAATTATTCATTTTTTTATCATTATAAACTAATATCTTATTGTTGTGAACCCCATAATTGGGTAAGTTGTTAAAATATATTAATACTCGCTTAGCCATAATTTCTCGTAAGTGTATATCAAAGCACCTTGAATGTCGTTACGACCTTGTCATGACTTTCAAATTTCGTATGGTGTGATTCGCATTAACAAACGGTAAATTTATATTACATTGTCTCTGATTAGTTATAGTGCTTAAGCCAATATTAATAATAGCTGTTATTTTTTAATTTGCTTTCTGTATTTGCTAAATGCGGTGTTAATTATGTCCTTCTGCTTTGCCTTGCCTTGACTGCCTCATCTGAATTGACATTTAGTTAATACCGTCTTCGTCTCCACGCTTAGTTTGCTTTTCCTACGGGAGTCGCGTTAGACCGTTAGCGCCCATGTTGCAGTCAAAGTTTTAAAGTGGACAGTTTGTAAAACATCCGTTACCGTGGTTTCCAGGGTTTTCCGTACCGGATAAAATATTCGTACGGGCTATTTGTTCCTGCTTACAAGCTGTGCTAGAGCTGCTTGGCTGTGGATCATCTCGCCGCTGAAAGTCTGCACCGGCCGACCTACCCACCTGACCAGCCGCCGCCAACTACGTGTCGTCGGCGCGATAACCAAGGGGAGTAAACTAGCGGGAAAATACTATTGCCTAGTATAAATGACCCTCGAACGAAACCGGCCCTAGAGACCTACATTGTAATTTTAGTCGTTTTGTTATATGTATATAATTTTTTGTTCGTTGACTTTTAGTTTTATTTAATCAACGTAACAACATCCTGTAAAACATACACGAACCCAGAAATATCAACCGGAAACCTCTTCCAAACTAGAATTCACACCTGAGTTAATCACAGATCACCTTACTCAAGATCAATGCGCAAGTTCCACATCTTAATTTGTATTATCAGCTGAGACAGGTCCGGGGAACGAGTCCCGGCAAGTCCCAGCGATCCCCGATGATCCCACTCTTGATGGCTGGATCAATTTTATACTACCAAAATTAATAGCCAATATTACACTTGATAGCTCCATATTTCAGCTTACGGCGTTTCCCGAGAAGGTTTATCTTGCCCCACGGGAGATATTACTATTGTCAAATGAATGATATTTTTATTTTTTGTACCCGCTTTATTACTCTTGGGATACGTAGTTACGCAAAGAATATTTGCATGTATATTTGATTGTACTGATGAATAATTGTGTAGTGGAATTCCTTGTATGTCATTATTTACGGGAAATGGTTTTGTTACGAGAATACTTGGTAGGAATGTCTGTGTTCTTACGTTTGACGTCAATGCCAAACCCTTGTATGTGTGTTGTTTAGATATATATCTTTTATTGCAATAAGTGGCGAGACGAGCTTGTCGTTTGCCTGATAGTAAGCGATACGACCGCTCATGAACAGTAGCAAAACCAAACAACACCTTGATTAACAAAGCAATGCTTGGCATTCCACTGCGGTCGTCATCTTGAGACATAAGATGTTAAATCTCAATATGTCCAGTTACTCTGGCTACAATGTCTTTCAATCCGAAACAAAATAGTGCATTTATTTGTATACAAACTTAAACTAAACTACTATACAGAAACAATAATTAAGCAAAAATATAAATGGCGGTCTTTTCGTTCTATAAAAATGTGTTACTGACAACCATGAGATGGATTTAAAAAAAGGAGAGGGAGAAGGCAGTTTAAAAAGAAAGAAGTAAAGATAAATAATACTAAACATTTTCTTCAGCCACAAGATGCTACACCAACCGCCGTTAGTTCTCCGGGTCAAAATATAATTATAATAAATAAATATATTATTCAGGAGTCAGAAATTTGTGCTGGATGTGGCGATAGGCTCGCCCCCTAAACATCATGGGACAGAACATACAGGCGAAATGTGGATGTCCTGGCACGTCTGCTTACACCTTCTGGGAAAAGAGCATGTATGTAATGAGATGAGATAACATGAGATGCATGTATGTAAAAATACTACTCAAAACTATTTTTTAAAACAAACATTTGAAATTTTAGGTAATACAGTAGTATTATAGCATAGCATTTTAAGAACCAGGTCCGCTGACTTATTAAGAAACGGCAATATATAGATTGAAAATAATCATAAATATAACTATTTAACATCGTAAAAGGTAAAACGTTCTACAATCTCACCACATGTCTGTCCATTCTTTATTCCTCACACGTCTATTCATAGCAACTGGAAGTTTACTTATGAAAATATGACTTTTATTGGTTTTTGTACCCTGATAGATACCACTATACTGTATCTGTATGCGCCCATATACGTCCTACTGCAGGGCACGGGCCTCCTCTGCAATCGAGAGTACGATTGAGAGTGGTTAGGCTATATAGTCCACCACGTTGGGCTAATGTCGGTTGGCGGACTTTACATACCATAGAAATTATTATAAATCGCTATGGTATACAGGTTTCCTCACGATGTTTCCCTTCATCATTAAAACTATTAATACACATATTATGACTATGAAAAGTCAATGTACCCTGGGATTTGAATCCGCGACCACTACATGGCCACCAAGCACTTAATAAAACCCATCTTAATAATCATTATTTTGTTGAATACTAGAATCATCCAACAAAATTATATCAACGGGTGTAACGTCAAAATCGTACAGAAGTAAGTGCATTTAAATCAAACGCATTGCACTTTACCGCAAGTTAAAAAAATGCGTCATCAAGAGTCGTTCGTACCTTTCATCAATTTAACCCGCGATCTAGCCACACGCTCAGCACTCGAAACTCACAGGAAAACGCTAGTTCGCACATATATGTGAAAGCTCGCAAGTCGTCCGTTAATAAGATTTATGTGGCGAGGGGCGTGGGGGCGAGGGAGCGGTTCTCAAGCAAGCCCCCCGTGACGGACAACCACGGAACGTACCGAATGGGGGCTTAAAAGTTAGAATGAACGGGTTTTACGCTTCAATTTAATGTTACGTTTCAGATAAGCATGGGTTTCTGCGGTAATGTGGAGTTGAACGTTTACGTGGTTGTAACTCCCGCACGCGTCCTTTATTCGTGATTTTACTGCTGAATTATATTCATGTTCGAATGGAAAAGTGTTCATATTCTCGTAGAGCGGTTGAGTTTTATGTGTTTTCTTTGCAACATTAGTTTTTAACGGTTTCATATAAGTTCTAAAGAGTCTGAATATTCATGTTATATAAGTTTTATCAGTAAATCGAGCCGAAAGTTTTGATATATATTCAAATGTACTTTCGAGTCTTGATAACTAAGATGACCTCATTAAAGAATCGGTATACAAAACCAGAAGTAAAGTCTTTGAAAATGCTAGCAAATGAAAATGCAGGGTGGGGGGAGAGAGGGCGCCACCGGCTTACATTCCCGACTGCAGCGGACAAGCTTGCAATATCCGTTGAGACCGGACACCGGCATCTGACGCTAGCTTGTTCAACATCACAACCTGGCATATGATCTGCCTATGTAGGTTGCGAAGGCCTTGAGGCATAATGTTGAAAGCAGTTTAAATTAAATTATTTTATTATAAAACTGTATTTAAGACTGTCGTGGTTTTTGAAAGGTCTGTGTTTGAGTCTATTAATGGCATAATTGCATTAACATTGCATAGAGTTTTAAATCTTGGTTAGTCCGAATTTGCTGTATTATATGGGGCCCTACTATATTCATCCGAAACGAAATTCAAAACTTCGGACGACCGAAGTTTTTTATACGATACGAATGTATCTACTCTGTAAAAGTTCAAATTTGTATAACGTACATAGTAACCATAAGTCTATGGTTACGACCATAAGTCAATAACGACCATAGGTATATGTAGGTACATTCGTATCGTATATAAACTTCGATCATCCGAAGTTTCGAACTTCGTTTCGGATGAATATAGTAGGGCCCATGACGTTTCTCTCTTCTTCGTCAACAAAAACCTTTTGAGCCTTAACTAACTTATATGTATTTAAAGAGAAAATTACTATTAAATTTAAACTCTTATGTTGCCAATAAAATGCTAAAGTCTCCATGAAAGAAGAATGCAGCGAAAAACAAAGCCGTAGCGCATAGTAGTTAATAGCTCATATCATAAATAACCAAAGGCTTCGTACCACGTTGTGATAATAAACACAGCGGCACATACACTGAAGTAATAATGTATCGCGGACGACCGGTCAGTAAATATAGTTTGAGTGTACTTTTAGTTCCTTTGTTCCATCTATTGGAACAGAAACCTTTTAAATTTTAAACGAGGTCAGTTATTTTTGGATTATTTCTCCATGCACTGATTGTGTAACTTAAAATAAAAATGTGGACGGTACGCTTTCCGACTATAAAAGATCATTCGGGAAAATCGAGTGGAACTTAAATGGATTAGGAAGCGACCAGAAAAGGACGTACGGAAATAATAGAAATAGACCATATATCTTTAAGTTCGATGACCCAATGCCCATTCTTTTGAAATCAGTTGTTTTGGATTAATGCAGGTCGCTGTGAAAATCCTTGGGTAATATGTATTAGTGGATTCTTCTTTGAATCTCTCCATGCGGAATCGACGAGAATCGTCGATTCCAGGTATTTTTTACAAATGTCACAATTTCAGCTTTATTATCTATACTAATATTATAAAGCTGCAGATTTTGTTTGTTTGTTTGTTTGTTTGAACGCGCTAATCTCTGGAACTACTGGTCCGATTTGAATGATTCTTTCAGTGTTGAGTAGTCCATTTATCGAGGAAGGCTATAGGCTATATATTATCACGCTATGATCTATAGGAGGAAAGCAGTAGTGATATTTCTAGCAAATACGAGGAAATTTTGTTCGTTTTCGTGATCCCATTGGTCGATATTCTAAACTGATAGTCAGAATTAAACATTTTGACCGCCATTTTAAAACGCGTATGCACCCGGGCGGAGCCCGGCCCGACCGCTAGTTTAGCATAATTTTGCTTCAACGCAATATGATATTACTCATAGACAGTAGTAAAATCCATTTCGGCTATTGCATGTTTGTCTTCTTCGCTCAAATTGAACTCAAATGACGTTGGAAACAACACATTCGATAACTAAAATAGGTTTATAAACTGATTATGAATAAAGCTGTTAGTGTATGGAAATGTTATGATATAGAAATGAGACTTCCCATGACCCATCTCAGACATGATATATTCAAATGAAAAAAAAAAAAAAAAAAAAAAACAAATTGAAGCTACAGACGTGACCATTGACGTGGCGACCTACTGAAGCTTAAATAACAGTGTATCTATATCTTGCTAATTTTAGGAATTAAGTTCTTTTTTTAAAGAAGTTTCCGTTTAAATTCCCTGTCACTACAATCATAATACAATAACTATAAGATTAATACTGGAACGCCATTCAAATAATAAGTAACTCTTAACAGCGCACGGCACACTTAGCCAGTACATTTAATCGGGATTAACGTAGTTAAGCACCATTTATATTTAAGTTGCGTTCCAGTATTTGGGCGTAAATCTACTAAATATCCCTCACAATAGCACATTCACTTGTGCACACATAGATATTAAGATACCCAACTTGAGAACTATTTCTTGGACGTCATGTAAACTTCGTAGTAGGGTGAAGAAGTTAACTTCAAGTTGTATTTATTGGATCTGGATAAGTATTAACAATAGAAACATTGACATTGCAATTTAGGGGGTGTTTTTTGTAATTTTATGTGACAGCGGACGAAAAAGTGTAGAGATAAAAACTTGTGAAATAACAGAGGATGTTTTTTTTTTTTTTTTTTTATTGCATTCAATGGCGAGACGAGCATGCCGTTCGCCTGATGGTAAGCGATACGACCGCTCATGAACAGTAGTACAACCAAACAACACCTTGAGTTACAAAGCAATGCTTGGCATTCCACTGCGCAACAGAGGATGTAGTAACTAGAATTGACAAAGGAATGTTACGATGGTTTGCAATGTGTTGTGCGTTGTGTGCATGGAAGAGTCGATAGTGGTCAACCTCACCGAACCTACATCATCCAAATCGGTGATACCCTCAAGAAGGGTCAGCTCAAAAATACCCTAAACCTATGGGAATGCAAGAAGAAATTGATGAAAGTGGATGAAGCGAAAGTAATGTACCAGGTTCGAGCAAATTAGTGGTCTATAGTCTTTGTATTCTGTATTATTATGTATTAACATTATATATGTATTTGGTTTTATTATATTAACTGATCACCGCCCATGAACATTTGCATTACCATAAGACATAGAGAGGACTAGGCCGTATAGTCCACCAAGCTGATCGGAGTTATGTGGGTATTAATAGTCAATCATCAGGCACTAAAACGATGAAGGAAATATATTGAAGAAATGTGTAAGAATTTCTATGATATGTAACGAACGCTAACCTTAATGAGGGTTGGCGATAGGCGTAAAAGTTAGGCGAAAGCGGCTGGTGTCAGAGGTGTGACCTGGGATCTGAACCCGTGACCACCTTGAACATGTTGGCAGCCGCGTCTGGTCCATTACCAACAGGCCACGAAGCACAAAACAGGCACTACAATAAATTATTGGGAAAGGTACAATTAACCTGTCAAAGTTAGAAACCGCACATAAACGCAAACCAAACGGCACATCTCTGTACGGGAATTGGAAACGCAAATCATTTTATTGTGATTTATCACTGTGAAAAGTTTTTATAGGTTCAATTTGCGCGGGTTTTTCCTAGCGTTCCGGCGTGTTCTGTCGATGCTTTACATTCGTAAACACGTAGTTCATTTGCTGTGTATTCACAGTGACCTAGTTTTATTTAGAATTTACGTAACTTTCGGCCTGAGAGGAAATGGCGCACCTATTTAATTTTGTCTACTTATTTTAGTTTTTTGTGATTGTCGGGCTATTAAGTTTGATGACAAATTTCAGATTTTTTTTAATTACATACTTAATCATCACGCCTGTATCCTACAGGAGTACGCAGAGACTATAGCCCGCCACTTTGCTCGATCCTGAGATATTACTTTCGCTTCATGCACTTTCATCAACTTATTATTCTTTTTTTAATAGTTCTTTGCATGTTTTTTGAGAGCGTTTAGTTTTTTTTTTTTTATTTTTATTATGTTATCGTTCAAGCAAATGATTAGCCAGTAAAGTTAATTAGGAACGACTATTTCATATTCGCGATGTTAACAATTCATTCAATGAATTAAATTATTGCTTGAGATTCGTCGTCATGGCAAAATAGGATATTACAAACACGGAATGGTTTTTCAATACATATTAATATATGTATTTTATCAATAGTTCTAATGTATAGTGTAATATTTTCCACTTGCAATGCTATAAAATATGTTAGCTGATAAAAAAAAAACCAAAATATTCTCGAAATTACTAAAAAAAAATTGAAAAGACGTCTGTATTTCCAAAAACATGCTTTCTTTTTTGCAAAAGTGTAAAAATCTGATTGGTTCGACTTAAGAGTTTTTTCAAAAGAGGGTTGCAGTCCCTGGGGGCTTTCTTAAGGAATATAAACCCCTCAGCGCGAACTCTTGTGCTCAGTTGTTATAGTAACGCCCTAAGAGAGGGGAGCCCCACGTTGTCTTCAAGGGGTTCCTTCAAATAATTGGACTCATTACTCTGTGTACATATTGTCACACCCCTGTTCCGCAAAGCGCACAAAAGTTTCTACGAAATAAAAATCATTACATCAAACACGCAGACTTTCAACAAACCAACGCGAAACGACTCTAAACACCTCAAAAAATGTACTCCCAACAGTCACTTACATAGTCCTGAGATCGAGTCTTGTGCCGTGGGTACCAAGAACTACGAGAGACTTTTCGGTCTTCGAAACACTCAGACCCGAAAAAATACCTGTGGTTCACACAAATATTTGTTTTATTCACACAAATGTGTGTTGTTGCCACACGGGCCTCCGTGGCGCAGTTGGTTTGTTAAACTTTACTTATTTTATTTTACTCGTCATAATCATTTCCATCTCACTGTTTTACAGAAACTATTTTGCCTTGTATAATATAAACCTTTGCGTTTCATCCACAAAGCTCGCATTTTTACAGTCGTCAGTTTTGCTTCCAGCAGACAGTATTTGACCCTCGGTTAATATTAAATGTCTCCATTGTGGACCAGTTTGCTTCAGAAGGAGAGAGTAATCTATTTTCTTTGTGTAATGCTTTAATAAATAGTTTTTGCAGTGCTATTGTTGGCAGTAAAATGGGTGAACCAGCATTCATTTTAATATTTGATTCGACGCTTTCTTTGAAAACACTTTTGCATTTTGCATTGAGATATTTTGAATTGAGTTAAAGGAAAATCAATTGGTTGGTGTGTATAAAATTCTAAAACTTATTATCATATTACAAAACGAGAAATTATTAATAAAATACATGTTTACACATAGGTAATAAAAATATTTACGATTTAGTTATTTATTTATAGTGTTTAAATAGTACTTTACATTAGTGCATGCAAATTGTTAGACAAAGAAGATTGAGTACCAAAACTAGGTCGAGTTACGATAAACCATTTTCTATCTTAGTGAAAAGCGTTTAAGATGCAAATTACCTTCAAAGGTGTAAAATAATCAACTAGGCTAATAAAACCTTTTAGATATTGTACGCAGTTCCAAACTTAAAGAAATAACGCAATATATTTTTAATACGGAAACATGTACAGTTTTTTACAAGATTCTAAGCATATTATTAACCACTACGACCTTCTTTATCCACGAGAAGTATATTGTATATCTCATTGGAATATTCCTCCGTAAACAATATTGATAATATGCCATCTTAACTTAATCTAAAAACCTTACACACCCACCTGATTTAAGCTCCTACTCACGCCATGCAAATCCCGAAGCTAAGGCTAAGCGAACTCCCAGCCATTATGCAAGTTGGTATTTGATTTGCCAACTCGAAGCGCCAATATCAGTGCCAGTTCAAAAAACACTGTAAATCTAGCTCGTTCAGAATCATTCAGTTGCAAAACTTCGCTGGAGCAAGTGATAAAAGTATAAATTCACGTGAAC
Source organism: Hyles vespertilio (assembly GCA_009982885.2). Lineage (NCBI taxonomy): Eukaryota > Metazoa > Arthropoda > Insecta > Lepidoptera > Sphingidae > Hyles > Hyles vespertilio. Next base: position 16,656,185 of record CM042824.1, on the reverse strand, counting down.
ACCGACGTATTAAGTACGTGCCTTGGATATACTAAGTTTCTTCGCTGAGATATCGCGGCTTAAGTAAGTTATCCGACACTGGAACGTCGTGTGCATCAGTTATGTGCGTTTGAATTGCAGGGAACGCTTTGGTCTTCAACTGGGTGATGCAATAGTATGTTAATACGAAATAAAGACAATTTTAAATTTGCTGTCCAAAATTCTAAGTAGAGTTGTTGATATAATTAATCAACTTAGCATTGATAGTATAAAAAAATCGAAACAAGAATTAACTGAACAAATTACGTATTACAAAATACAATAAAACTAACACTGTTTGATAAATAAAATTGAACGCAGAGACAGATAAATTTAAAAACAATAAATACATAAAAATATGCAGATATACTAATCGAAATATTATTTTTATTTCACACAACAAAGTCGAGAATCAATTGGTAGGCCAACAGATTTTTTTTTCATGAATTAGCATACAGGTTCTAACCAAATCAACGAACTTCACATATTGATAGAATATGTCGAAATTCCAATGTATTGGACATCAGGGCATTGCATAGACATGCGTTAGAACGGAACGCAACAAAGGGTGCTCAAATGCGGTGATACCATGCAAATCCGAATAAGAATTCACTCGTCTCGGAAGTTAAATTGAATTGAAACAGAAAGGAAATTATATTTTTTGGTTCGTACTTTTTAAAAATTGGAATGATAAAGGATCACCAATTTGAAGGACCATACTTTAGTTTTCTACGTGTGATTTTTTAAAATAAAATGACCAGTTCCTTTCACCCTCCTTAAAATAACGAATTTAAGAGACGTATGTAAAAAAACATTTTTATTTTATTTTATTTATTTATAAGTACTCCACAGTTGAAATTAAATATCACAATTCATATAGACATATACAATAAGCCAATTACGAAGGACTCATTATACAATGTGAATTTGCAAAGAGTAGACTTGTGCGCGTGTGTGTGTAAGTGTGTGATTTGTGAGTGAATGATTGTTTGTTTGTATACTAATGAATGAAGGATTTCCAAAGTATGTTTTAATTGGATAAAGGCCGCTTCCAACAAGGTCGATGATCCTTGGACGAGGCCTATGTTCAGCAGTGGACTTCGTGTGACTAAAAAGGAGTGAAAAGAAGAGATGTGTGTAATTGTCTGCTACTTTTTACTTTACATTTTAGAACGCCAGCAATGCATCTTCCATTCTCCATATTTTCCATGTATTAATTACTTTTGCATAATCATAGAATATTCATTATGATCTAAAGCATTCCTCGATGACTTTAGTACCAGTATTTTCCATGAAATAATATTACCACTCCACATAAAGAGAACAAAGGACATTTAATTTATTCTCTTCGATATTTAATTTTACTAGGAAGATTTGTACATTGCATATACTCTGTATTCACATTTCAAAATTACGAGGAGCATATTTTGATTTCCCAAATAATATACGTTTGGGGGAAACCCGTCACATTATATTTGTTAAAGCTCATCAGGGTGGACTCAATAGACTTTTGCCACCGCGTGCTATTTAATATGACGTATAAATGAACGATTAATTACAATGTATTATAAAACTTATATTTCAGCGTGGAAAATTATGAGATATATCTCTTCATTTACGAGATAATAATTAGGGAGTTCGTTGCTTAGTAACGTTGTTTTTTATGCGAGTTTAAGGAAGTTAGGCGGTTCATTCAGTAATATGTTTGTATGTATAAGATTATCTTGTTTGTATTGTTATTCTTTGTTATGCAATTTTCGCTGATGGATAAACTGATTATCAATAATTATTGCAGAATAATATATGTGTATATTGCAAAATCCCTCTTATTGACTTTCAACATCAGTTATTTCTTTATTTATTACGTACTGCACAAACAGAAAAAAAAAAACTAAATAGATATAACAAATACAAAAAGAATAGATGGCGGTCTTATCACTCTTGGCGGTTTCTAACAGACGACATTGGAATGGATATATAAAAGGAAAGAATAGAGGTAGCTTAAATATAAAGTATACAAGCACAATTGAAAAAAAGTTAGTGACAATACACAGTACATTACTTCAAAAGGAATTTTAACTGGTGGTAGGTCTTTCATATGTAAGAGGCCGTCTGGGTGGGTACCACCACCTCAATGTCTATTTCTCCCGCCAAACATCAGTGTAAATGCACTGTTGTGTTTCAGTGTGAAGGATATTGTAGCCAGAGTAACTACTGGACATATTGAGACTTAACATCTTATGTTTCAGGATAGCGAGCGCAGCGGACTGCCAAGCATTGCTTTGTAATTCAAGGTTTTGTTTGGTTTTGCTACTCTTTATGAGCAGTCTTATCGCTTACCATCACGTGAACGGCTACAAACTAAAAAATACTACGGTATCAGGAAACTGAATTAAAAAGAGGTGTAATTAAGGCCGCGCGACGTCTAATACGGACAAAGTATATATTATGTATGTTGCAAGACTTTCATTATTGGACAGCCTCCGTGGCGTAGTTGGTTAGACTCCGGCTATGAAACGAGTAGCCGCGGGTTCGATCACCGCACCGAGAGAAATGTTTGTCAAGCCCACAAATATTTATCTCGGATGTGGGTGTTTGTGAGACCGAAAAGTCTCTCGTAGTTCCGGATACCTGCGACACAAGGCCCGATCTTAGTGGAGGTCAGGACTATGTATGTGACTTTTGGGTGTTATTTATTATTTTAAAGATGCCATGACATGTAAAGGTTTAAATTATTATTTTAGCAAAACTATATTTTTGCCATCCAAATACGATGTTACCCCGAAAGGTATTTCAGATTACTTTGAATATCCATTTGTAAAAAAATTAATTCCTTGCCATTCTGTCCCGGTCTGCGCTGGCTTTGAAACACTTGTGTATGAAATCCCCATCTTTCACATATTTGAAGTATTTGTTTCACAGTCGCTATCTTTACGCAACGGATGTACTCAATCTAACTCAACAACTAAACGATCCAGTCAGATCAACCAAACAATTTACATTACAAGGAATTCCAAGCACCGATGCTATAAGGTATTTCCATTAGCTTGTAATGAGATAGAGGAACTGTTTTGCTCCATTTGTACTGGTTGCATGCGAAGCTAACGTTATGGTTGCAGGGACATTACTTCCTACATTTATTTGCAATTTGCTAGGAAAAGAGTATAAGAAATTCAGGTACTTTTGTGAAGAGATTTCTTGTTCAGAGCGTAATAAGCTGGTGGAGTGACACTTTTTTTTAATGAATAGTTTACACGTTGAGCGGTTGTTTCATGATTTAAATTAGTTCTATAATTTCATTTATGTATTAATATTTATGTGGGAATAGTTCCGTAAAGGGTCAAGTTAAACAAAGATTGTTGGTATAATCTTCAATTTAATTTTGTCTTTATTTCGTTGTCACTGCACGTCTTCTTCAGTCGTCCTTCACGTCTTACGTCGTCCTCCAGACTGTTCTCTCTATTCAGTCCTTCCATATTTCAACATCTTAATCATTCATCTTCTAACTCTTTCCATCTTAAATACTTTCATTATTCATCTCTTTCACACAAGCCCTATTCATATCAGTTATTCGTCAAACGTTTCATTATAACAATCAAATTCTACATTTTTAATATATTTATTTATACTCATTGCTAGGCAAAACTTAATAAATAAGAATTGCAATCAGTACTATAGTAAGGTATCTCATTAATTATTTATTACTTTATAGTAAACAATAATCAACAATTAAGTAATTAAGCAATACACCTTAATTTTTATCACGTTCATAGTTTAATAAGTGCGTGGTGGCCTGTTGGTAAAACGGACTAGACGCGACTGCCAACATGTTCACGGTGGTCGCGGGTTCGAATCCCAGGGCACACCTCTGACTTTTCGGAGTCATGTGTGTATTGATAGTCAATCACCACGCACTAAAACGGTGAAGGAAAACATCGTGAGGAAACCTGCATACCATAGGGATTCATAAGAATTTCTATGGTATGTAAGTCCGCCAACCCGCACTAGGCCAGCGTGGTGGACTATATGGCCTAACCACTCTCAATCGTATTCTCGATTGTAGAGTAGGCCCGTGCCCTGCAGTGGGACGTATATGGGCTGATACAGAAGCTACAAGATATGTTGGAGTAAAAAGAAGTCTGTAAGTCTGTATCAGACTTCTGTATCAGCCCATATACGTCCCACTGCAGGGCACGGGCCTCCTCTACCATCGACAGTACGATTGAGAGTGGTTAGGTCATATAGTCCACCACGCTGGCCTATTGCGGGTCGGCGGACTTACATACCATAGAATTTTTTATAAATCGCTATGATATACAGGTTTCCTCACGATGTTTTCTTCACCGTTTTAGTGCGAGGTGATTGATTATGAATACACACATGACTCCGAAAAGTCAGAGGTGTAAAAGAAGTGCTTGTTTTTTTTTGTATTTCATGCAACCGAACTTAAGATTATGAAAACATATAGATCGTTGGAGTAACATATCCTATACGTGACTTAAATACTAAATTACCAAATTGATATAACATCCAACTAGCGAGATGGATAATAACTTTAACGCTGATACTCTTAGTTATGAAATGGCAACTGTATTTGGAGTTTGTAAGCTTCTATGTTTAGTTATTAGAGTACTGAATGGAATTAGACATTCTATTGGTTCATAAGGTTTTAATAATTTGTATTTTTTTTTATATCATTGAATGGCGAGACGAGCATGCCGTTCGCCTGATGGGAAGCGATACGACCGCTCATGAACAGTAGCAAAACCAAACAACACCTTGAATTACAAAGCAATGCTTGGCATTCCACTGCGCTCGCCATCCTGAGACATACGATGTTAAGTCTCAATATGTCCAGTAGTTACTCTGGCTACAATGTCCTTCAATCCGAAACACAACAGTGCATTTAAACTGCTGTTTGACGGGAGAAATAGACATTGCGGTGGTACCCACCCAGGCAGCCTCTCACATATGAGAGACCTACCACCATTAAAAAAAATATGGTTTTATGGTTTAAAATGGAATATTAATAGCTGATAGCAGTGCTTAATATGCTCACGAAGGTATTTTATTTATTTCTTTACATCTTCATTGTACATAAAAATATGGCGAATCACGAAAAAAATAAGGTTATCTTATCGCTTATACAATATCTTACAGACAACTATGGGATGTATTTAAAAGGAGATAGAGAGGGCAGTGCAAAATATAAAGAATTTAAGGTTTATTTTTCTTATTATTGACGATCAATTGGTCCGCTACCTGGAGGATCACTCGTTGATCAGTGACCGACAATACGGATTCCGTCAATATCGATCAACGGGTGATCTTCTAGCGTTTGTCCTGCATCGCTGGGGTGAGGCGATTGACCGGCGTGGCGAGGCTCTTGCTGTGAGCCTCAACATTGCCAAGGCGTTTGATAGGGTCTGGCACCGTGGTCTTCTGTCCAAGCTTCCGGCATACGGTCTACCCGGCAACCTGTGTTCGTGGATTTCCGGCTTTCTGCATGGGCGTAGAATACGTGTAGTCGTTGACGGACACGCTTTGGCGCTCATGTCAGTAAATGCCGGAGTTCCTCAGGGCTCGGTGCTGTCGCCCACCTTGTTTATTCTCACTCTCAATGCGGAATGACCTAAGTATCCTTGGGTGGATATCCGCTGTGATCTCAATCCAAGGAATCACATCGAGGGCGTAATAACTGCCACATCACGCAGGGTTGGAGTCCTGAACAGGGTGCGTCGGTTTTTCACGCCCGGTCAGCTTTGTCGTTTATATAAAGCGCAGGTCCGGCCGAGTATGGAGTACTGCTCGCACCTCTGGGATGGATCCACCCAGTACCTGCTCCATGCCTTGGATGGATTGCAGCGGCGGGCCATCCGTATTGTGAATGATGCAGACGTTACGAGCAACTTAGAGTCGCTACAACTCCGGAGAGATGTCGCCTCTCTAAGCGTGTTCTACCGCCTGTATCACGGTGAGTGCTCTGAAGAATTGTTCCACTTGATCCCCTCCTCTCCATTCCTAACCAGAACCACGCGTGCTGGCTTGCGAAGCCATTTCTTGACGGTCCACATCATCCCGGCGCGAACCAAACGGTTCTCAAATTCGATTTTGTGCCGCACCGTCAGGCTGTGGAATTGTTTGCCGTCTCACGTGTTCCCTCCTTCCTACAATCTTGGGTCCTTCCACCGTGGTGTGAAGAGGCACCTTAGCAGGCCCGCATAATTGTTTCCATTGGCATGGGACTGCCGTCCGATGCCAATGGATACTCTATTGATACGCCTGGGCGGCATTGACACTTACCATCAGGTGCAATGCGGCCAATATGCCAATGGCCATTATAAAAAAAAAAACTATAATAAGTTATGCAACCAACATCTTATACTATACTCGATAGGTTTATGTATTTAACTAAATGTTGGCTGTTATTTATTTATTTATTCATTTCTAAATTAATTAAAAACAAAAGTGATGTTTCTAAAGCAATGCCACTTTAAGTAAATGTAAAACTACATTGCATGTTCAAATATATTATAATTATGAATGTGTAAGCTTGGAAACAATTAAATGACAAGAGATCATAATTAAATTATCTAAATTAAATTATCGAATTTTATGTAATGCAATCTGTCTATTAAAAAAGACTTAAACAGTCAGGCATCTAAAAATTTTCATAAAATTTACAATAAATATTACGCTACAAAATCGAGAAGTACAACTTTACCGTAATGCGACCATGTAAATAACAGATAGTGCGTAAAGTCGGATATAGCTAAAAATCATCTTATGTTATCTGTGGCAGCCAATTATTATTTATTGCGTTACTGTATTTACTATTTTCTTGAAGTATTTGGAAGTATTCGTCGTTGTTCTTTGCTCTGTTTTAGTTATTATTCGATAAAAACTGCCGTTAATTGTTGTTAATACTTTTTACTTGTTGACTATGACAACATCCGTAAATGGACATAGCAATAAAATGTTGAATAACCATGCGTCACGTGTTCTTGTGTGTTTACATTTAGTTAAATACCTAAACCTATCGAGTATAGTCATCGTTTAAATCTGAGTTTTCTTTCAATTCTATCTTTTCATTTTTTTGTATATTAACACATAAATACACTGGTGGTAGGTGGTAAGTCTCTCATATGTGAGAGGCCATCTGGGTAGGTACCACCGCAATGTCTATTTCTCCCGTGAAACAACACTGCGTAAATGCACTGTTGTGTTTCAGATTTAAGGACATTGTAACCAGAGTAACTACTGGACATATTGAGACTTAACATCTTATGTCTCAGGATGGCGAGCGCAGTGGAATGTTGCTACTGTTCATGAGCGGTTGCATCGCTTACCATCAGGCGAACGGCTTGCTCGTCTCGCCATTCATTGCAATAAAACAAGAAAATGCAAACAATATCGTCGATTTCAAATAAATATTTGGCACTAAAAATAATAAAATGATACTTCTAAGCATGAACTCAATGTATTTCGTACTCAATTACAACATTAAAGTACTCTCAAATTATGCTCATTAACTGAAACTCTATTACGTCGAAGTAAGTCTTCGTGACTCGCAGTCTTACCCTAATGGATTCTGCACCATGTTTATTTCTTTGTATTGTTATTTGCTGCCTCTCACAATTCGAGCGATCGCTCATAGTTTAGATTTATTTGTTAAATTGTGGAAAATGTACAACGAGATTAAATTATTGCATTTTATATTTTTTTTATTATTTTGAATGGCGAGACGAGCATGGCGTTCGCATGATGGTAAGCGATACGAGCGCTTATAAATAGTAGCAAAACCACTCAACACCTTGAATTATAATACAAAGCAATGCTTGGCATTCCACTGCGCTTGCCATCCTGAGACATAATATGTTAAGGCTCAATATGTCCAATAATAACTCTGGCTACAATGTCCTTCAATACGAAACACAACAGTGCATTTACACTGCTGTTTGGCGAGAGAAATAGACATTGTAGAAATTGTAGACTTTGGCTCTTTATTTTCTTTGTCCTTCATGAATAACTTTATTTAACTAAAATTTATCATAAAATTATGTATTTTATTATATGGTGAAAAAAAATTGAGTTCTTTGAAATAATTATCAAATAAAAAAATTATTCACACGTTTAGTGTGTTAGGGGCCCTAATAGATCTCTTACGAGTTTTTCAGCCAGGGCCGCGCCAAAAATCGAGTTCTCTCCCTCTGTACGAGAGACTTCATTATCTTATTTCTTTTTTATGACAGAGTTAAATATATTTTAACGAGTTACGCCTTAAAAAATATTTTTAGGAGATTGTTTAGGGTTCATACGTACTGCGGTTTAGAACAGTTACGAGATCTAGTAGATCTTTAACGTGCTGTCTGAAAGTCCTACAAAAACGGTGCCGCATTGCACGTGTTAAAAACCATACATATGTCTAGATAAGGTGCAAATATAAATATATGTTTTCAGTATCGAAATATAAGATTTTGCGAATGGGGTTAAATAAATCGAATACAAAATACGAGTACAAAAGCGTTACTACAAAATATATTCCAAGCAGTTAGTTAGGACGAAACATTAAATGTCAAAGTATTGTTATAAATCTTGCAGATAAGTTACCGTCTGTGTTGCGAGAATTTGTACTCTGTTTTTACACTATTCATTGCTATGCAAAAAAATTCAGATAACGGGGAGAAAATAGTAAGTTTGGACATTTGATCTACGATCTGAGGGGAATCAAGTTTCCGCGAAAATATACGTTTTGCGGTAAAAACGTTAATGGTGTTTTTCCTCGTCGATAAAATCAAATCTTGCGTTAAATCTGGACAAAACTTTGGAAGCGAAGAATGATATATTTTTATTGCCAAAAAAAACACTCCTTTTTCCTAGAAGGGGTAGGCAGAGTGGGGTACTACCAGGATACCTACATTTTGTCTTATGTTCCGTTCAACAATGTGATAGGGGGCAGGCCTATCGCCATATTGGACACAAATTCCTGACGGATTGTTCTGTAGAACAACTACGCCACCGAAGCAGTTATTTGGAAAAATAAACTATTTTTTTATTTAGGATAGCCTTGTATTTTTTCTGATTAAAAATGCAGATCGTACTGCAGGATTTAAATGTCTGCTTAGGTAGTCAACACAGCACACATTAGCGACAGCTCATCATTGTGGCCAACGCAATATGTTTCACATTTCAGGTTCGATCAGTATATTCAGTATTGAACAAACCAATTTTGTATCAGTAGATTTTATGTATGTATATTACATATATTTACCATGAGATCAATTTTAGGCACTTCGTCGAGTCTATATGAAAAGGTTGGAGACTTTCAACAGTAAGCTTACTTTGCATTGTAGCAAATAAAGTCCTACTAAAACTAGCTGTACCATCACTTCCAAATTCTCAGATAACCAAAACTAAATCTGAAAATAAGTCGAAAACAAATCACTCCCTTGAAACGAGTGACGAGGCGAAATCCGAATGACATATCACTATTTTCTATAACAGAATCCGTCATGCCATCGCCAAGATTGATGAAGACGCTCTCGTTGGAACACCTCCACAATTAACATTTGGAGGATTACTCCCGAATCCCGGTGCGAACAAATGGACGGAGAAATTGAATGATTGCGCAACACCCGTTGATTTATCGTCGCCATTCGTCGTAGTTTTGTGTTGTTTTATCGAAATTTAGAATGTAATACCTTCCAATAAGCTTGAAATTATTTTTTCTATTGCAGGTAATGTTCATGATATATTGTGAAAATGGCGCCATTGAGATCCAAGTAAGTTTATTTTTCAATTAAACTTCAGACGTTGGTTTCCATGGTTCTCGATGATCCTAGTTTGAAGTAACAAGCAGGGCGCCATAATTGCGTTGATGTAGTCAATACTCTTTCGAATCAAAATTGTATATACCAACCACGTACGAAATTGTTCTTGGGGACACATCATTCTTAACTCATCTTACAAACACATCACAAGTCACATACAATATACATCACAGAAAAAAAACGGAATACTCTACCAACACTACTTTACCTACCGCATACTATCTCTGAGCACAACGTAATAACAATTAATGACCTAGGTCAAGATATACAGGGTATATCAAGACTGCTACCGAAAACGAAGCCGGGTGGTAGTTTAAGCGACTTCAGACACAATGCAACAGAAAAAGTTGCAAAAAAGAGAGACAATTTTTTTTTTGTTATTTTTTTCCTATGGCCATATTTGAGTGGTACATGCATTTTTTTCTTAAAATAATAGTGTATAACCTTTTATTTATAAATACTCTAAGGAATAAAAGAGTTTAAATTATCATTTTAGCAAAAACTATGGATTTACCACCCAAAAATGACGATATTTAAAAAATCATAAAAAATAATTGTCGCGTTTATTTGCGAAATTATTAGTTGCATTGTATTTGTAGTCACTAAAACTACCACCCGGCTTCATTTTCGGTAGCAGTCGTGAGATACCCAGTATAAAGCGGGAATTTATAGTATTAAAAAAATACTCTTAACTAAATTCGTAAACTCAAAGTGACCTTAGGGCTTAGTCAAAACCAGGTCATCCATCTAGATTAGTAAGAACAAAAACATTTGCACTATAATCCAAACGGAGTTGGAAATGAAAGACAAACCAACTGAGAGAGGGTAATAAAGGCAAATGATAAAGACAAACAGACATAAAATATAACAGCAGTAGATTCTAATCATGAAGCAGAGTTTGTACAAGCATTCAATCTTAAACCGAGTCAATTCTACACAAGTGTAGGAATGTTTCCTCTAAGAGCGAACTAGAGAAGTTATTATTTATGTCGTCGCTTGCCGTTGACGGGTTTAATATGGTATAAGTTTAACAGAAACGCGATTTTACTGCAGGATGCTTTAATTTCAAAGATTTAATTCATAAAGTAAGGATAAAGTTATCTTCTACCAAATAACGTATTTTTGGTTTGTCAGAATTGTAACGAAAAACGAAAATTGTTAATATTTAATATTTAAGACAGCGTTAAATAATCTTTTAAGATAAAGACGAGTAAAAGCCTACCATATTGTCAAAAATGGGCCAACATATTCATATTTTCAAACTTTTTCTCAATAATTTTCATAAAACCAACGATGTGAAATGGTAATATAGACATAGAAAATAAATTGTAATTAAAAATTATCATATCACGGCACTCTAACCTAACTAAATAATATAATAACATGGGGTAAAATTGATTATATTATAGTCTTTTTTTTACCAGAAAGTATCCGGACACCAACCTTTCGCTTTTGTAAATTCCGTCCCACGATATGATAGCGGGTAAGCTTATCCTCATATCAGGCACAAATTGCTGCCTCCAGGATGGTAATGAATAATGTAATGTTATTAGGAGTACAAATAAGTTTCCGCCGTTTTGATACAAACGACATGGCACGAGGCTTACCTTATAATTCTCAGATGATAACCGGCTTGAAAATTAGGTTGCTCATTCAAGAACAACATAGCCCTATCTTATTATTAAATTCGTATTGTCAAAAGTATAAAAAGTATAAAAAGTAAGTATCAAAAGTGTCTAAGTTTAAGTCAAATAAGCGTTATTTGCGGGAACTTTTAATTTAATTCTTTAATTTTAATAAATCTGCAACTGAGGCGCATCAATTGCTCATAGAAGCATATTATAATGCTGTTAGCTAGGCAAAACTGGAAAAACTTAATAATGAAGAATTATTACAGAAAATTAATCGTCTTAAATCTGAAAATAAAACTATTTTTTATCATCATTTATGTGAATTAAATTATTTAGATGATTATAATAAAATTACTTTTTTTTTATGACATGTACCTACAGCGACAAGTAATTTACTTTTGTAATGGTTCTCTGTATCATTCTCGACTTATTATGCAACTGTCTCTCTCCGACTACTACTAGCATTATAGGTACTGCAATACTTTTCATGACTTTTTCATTATAATTCAAGACTTAACAATCGAATTAATGTCTGGCAAATTTATTTTAAGTTTTTCTTATCTTTAAATAACATAATATTAAAATTACAGACATTATAAAATATTTTGAAATTAAAAAAAAAACGCGTATGGCACATTGTTAGCATTGTCAAAAATGTCTGGCAATAAAAAAATTATGTCAGGTACACTTACTTAAAAACAAAAAATCAAAAATTACGCATTCTAAAATGTTTTTAAAATCCAGGATTATTACCTCGACAGGTAGGATGCGCACTAGTGAACGCAACCACTACCGCCAGCCAGATAGCCCAGACTCTAACCGAAAGTGCAAGAATGACGACATATCACAAAATCAGCTGACCTAAAATTCTTTCTCGAAAACGTTGCTAGCTCCTATACTATTATGACGTTTCACATTCAATTCATGACCACCTTAAAGCTGTATATTATTTATACGTAATGTCCGGGTACGTATTATGTTCTAAATGACCGGCTTTGAGCTATTGACAGCGTTTGTGGCAACGTTGGGTACGATGCCGGTCGTGAAATGAAAGCTTTTTGTTATCCACATATAGTACTTGTTTTGTAGCTGAGATGCTGGCTTATGAAAGCGCTGAAACGAAATGACTGTTATAGTTCTTATCATCATCATCATCTCACATAGGCCTCCCCAAAGGATCTCCACCTTGACCTGTTGGAAGCGGCCTGCATTCAGTGACTTCCTGCAAGTTTAACCTGGCTATAGTTTCTTATACTCACAAAATAAAATTATCTCGAATTGATAAGCGGCCCTTGAGAAGACTCGGCGAAACAAACACAACGGGCTTAAATTTGCCGCTTAATTTACATATGATGATGAATGATACATGGTCTGTACTTACTGTAAATTATTTATGTATTTGTTGGCTTATATCTCGATTCGCTCATAACTCAAACCCTAGCAACATAGACGACAAATCCCTTCAAAAGCTACAGTATGATAAAATGCAGTTTCAGTGCAATATGGTGTTTGAAATTATGAAATGTGAACTAATCCCTCACGTTTTTTACCACACAACCACACCAAAATTGAAATTGTTAAGCTTGAAGTGGTTTAGAACCAATTCGTTTACACATCAATACTAATGAATATTTCAAGCATTGATGAATTGTTGAATGACTTGACAAAAAGTGTCATGGATCGGAATTGATATCGTGTCATTATTTTTACTGTATAATGGCTGCTAATTACTTTGTCACTGTCACCAATTTTCGGAGGGCATATGAAATACCATATGCTATACATATTTCCCATAATATTTTTATGCTGATCATAAGAACGTATGAAAATAACTTAACATTGTGTTATTTCCACCTTACTCGTACAAGTTATATTCAAAGTTATCTACAAAACTGATTTTAGCTTACTAGTGGTAGGACTTTCATATGTGAGAGGCCGCCTGGTAGATACCACCGCAATGTTTATTTCTCCCGCTAAACAACGTTGTAACAGAACTGCTGTGTTCCGGTTTGAAGGTCATATAGAGACTAAAATATAACACATAGAGATACATATTATAAAACATAGAGAGCAAAACAAAATATTAAATATATGCACAACTTTCTATAAAAATCTCTATACAGACAAAAGTCCTGACATAGTTTACGTAACGGACACATATTCATGCCTAGACGATATACCAACTATCACTAGTCTAGAAGTACATCGCGCACTTACCTCCATGAAATTTGGAAAGAGCCCCGGGGAAGATGGCGTTACAACCGAAGCTCTCAAAATAGGAGAACCTGCTCTACTACCGTATTTAACTAATTATATAACACAATATTAAAAACTGGCGTTCTGCCTAAACACTTCTGCCATTCCAATATAATTTTACTATACAAAAAAGGAGATAAAACAGAAATAGGAAATTATCGCCCCATTAGTTTGATATCCCACATATATAAAGCCTTCGTTAAAATAATTGAAAACCGGATTTCACGACAACTGGACACACATCAGCCACCTGAACAGGCGGGTTTCCGTCGTGGTCTATCCACAATTGACCACTTGCAAACAGTTAATCAGATAATTGAAAAATATACAGAATTTGGACTTCCCCTGTATCTCGCGTTCGTGGATTATACTAAAGTCTTCGACAGTTTGAATCACGCCATTATTTTTAAAACTTTACATAAACAAAATATACCTGACATCTACATCCAGATTTTACAAAGAATAAACTACAATAGCACAGCCGCCATCAAACTGGAGAATACAGGACCGTCCTTTCCCATCAGACGCGGGGTGAAACAGGGAGACCCACTTTCCCCAAAACTATTTACAGCCGCTCTACAAGAAGTTTTTAATAACTTACCATCCAGTTGGGGAGGGAAGGGCGTTATTGTGGGTGAAAAAAGATTAACCAATCTACGTTGTGCCGACGATATAGTCCTTTTCTCTTCTTCGGCATCAGAGCTTGAAACTATGCTCAACGAATTACATACTGCAAGCGTCGAGGTTGGATTGAGCATGAACATGTCGAAGACGAAGGTAATGTCTAACGCCAGACAATTAAAAACCAACGTAGGGGGTGTGGAGATTGCATACGTTGATGAATATTTATATATAGGCCAGATAGTATCCTTCCAGAATAGGCAGGAAGCTGGGGTCAAGAGACGTATTGAAAACGCCTGGAAGAGCTACTGGTCTATGAAGCACTTGCTTAAAAGCGATCTCCCACTCGCTCTTAAACGAAAACTCATGGACGTGTGCATTCTCCCCATCCTTACATATGGCTCTCAGACCTGGTCCTTGACTAAAGTGCAAAAGTCCGATCTCGGGGTTTGCCAGCGAGCCATGGAGCGCAGTATCCTAGGTGTTAAATTATGCAACCGTATAAGAAATAGAGATCTGCGCTCCAGAACGAAACTTGTGAATGTTGGGCAACAAACAGCTAAATTAAAGTGGGACTGGGCAGGCCACGTCTGTCGCATGTCAGGAGAGTTGTGGGCTAAGACTGCTACTGAATGGGCTCCCCAAAACACCAAAAGACTACGTGGTAGGCCGCGTAGAAGATGGAAAGATGACCTAGATCATTTTAATAAGAACTGGAGGAAAAAAGCCTTGGATAGAGACGGATGGAAGAAGGAAAGGGAGGCCTTTGCCCTGCAGTGGGACAGTATAGGTAAGTAAAAAAAAAAAAAATAGAGGCTTAAAATCTTGTATCTTAGCGTGGTGAGTGCAGCGGAATGTCAAGCTTTGCTTCATGGTTTTGCTGCTGTCTATGAGCGGTCATATCGCTTACCATCAGGCGAATTAAATGCTCGTCTCGCCATTCATTGCAATAAAAAAAACTTATTTCCCGTAATGATCATCACTATTTCTAAATAGAGTTATATATTATATCACGTTCGGAGGGAAGTGGACAATAATTTATTTCCAACTCCTCCTATTAATTTAACTTTCTGATTGATTTCGTTGCGGGTTAAAGACAAGTTAGACATTCCCGGAGACTCGCCGAGCTTCAATGCTCGGTGTCATTACATTGCGTGCCACTGTTGATCCTGGCTTACAGGAGTTGCAGTGGTGGGTGTGAGGGCGGGACAGTCTCCATTATATCACGTTATCGATATTCTAATAGATGTATAAATTGTCTTGACCTTGGAAGAGCATAAAAAAATATTACAAATAAGTATTTTTAGACACAAAATTTAGACTGAATAAACAGTATTCATCTAAACCCAATTAAAACAATTTATCATCCACAATATTAAAATGAATCGGCCAGCCACCCGATGCAATTGTAGCCATATTTGAATGAAAAAATCCAAGAAAATTATGCATAGAAGAGTGCGGAGTAGCGTTTGTAACGAGATTACACGGTCGCAACATAGTTCCCTCCGTGGAGACGAAACAAAAATGCACCAACAGAATATTTTATCAAATTGCATTTCCTTCTTTTGCCGTCAGAGCAGAAAATACTGCTAAATTATTCGACGTCGAATGACGTTTTATTTACATTTTTAGCTCCTTGAGAACACCTTGGGATGGCTGTCTTACAGTGATTTGTGTTTTTATCTTTATTGTAGGTACAAATGCTTCGTGGAATGTTCTGGATATTTTTTACCAGGAACGTTTGAAATCATGATCTCGGTTTGTGTTTTACACAATATTCCTTGGTAAAGCTAAAGTTTTTTAATTAAGAAAAGTATGCAACAGGTCATTTGGTATCTTTGATTTTCTATCAATCTTGGCTTTCACCAAATTTCAAGCGTGAGTATTCAGAGATAGTCAACGCTTAAAATTATAACTGACTGCCGCGATGGCATAGCTGTACTACGATACGGTCACATTCTGAGGTCTCGGATTTGAATTCCGAGGCAGGCAAAGTGATTTTGAATTTTTCTATTCATTTTCAGCCCGGAGTCAGGAATTTGTGCCCGATATGACAATAGGCTCGCCCCCTATCACATCGTGAAACGGAACGTACAAGACAAAATGTGGGTTTCCTGATTGCACATTTGCCTATCTGGGAAAAAGGCTTGAGTTTATGTATGTATGCATATGAATTTATAATTATTCTGAGTACTTCAAAATTCGATGTACACTGAGTATGACGCATTTGCGTAGGCCAATATGACGCATGTTTATATAATACAGGGTGATCGGTAATGGCGTAAATACAGACATCACTAAATTACTTCGATAATTTTTTTATTTATTTTTTATATTTATTTACAGAAAATATAACATCTTAACAGCCGAAGCCAACACGACGCTATATTAAATAAAAGAAAATAACTCTTAAACTACAATGAATTTAAAATAAAATAAAACAATAAACATTAAAAATAAAATTAAACAATTCAAACAAAAATATAAATTTAAACAACAAAAACATAATTATTATACTAACATTCGTAACATTTTTCTAAATATTGTTGTGCCACTTCCGTGAATTTGGGCAGACTGCAACAATTGAGATCAATGTCCTCAGCAATGGTGTTGAGAAGTCTTACAGCGCGCGACAGGGGTGCAAATTTTAGTATATTAGTCCTAAATAAATTGACGTGGAACATCAGCGGTTGGCGACGAGTGCCGACGCGGCTGACGGGTACGCACAGCTGTAGCGCCGACAACACCTCTGGGTGGTGCACCCACCCGCGCCACACTTTAAACACGTACTTGATGAGGGCGATATCCCTCCTAACCCCTAGCCTGCAGTAACCAACCATGCCCATAACGAACAGGCTCGGATACATCAGCGGGTAGTACGGATAAACACCATATTCTTTCCAATATAGAAACCGTGTAAATTTATTTTGTAGTTTTTCCACCATGAGGTTATATTTAGCCTCATGGGGATTCCATATGATGGAGTTAGTTTCAATTCTACTGCGAACAAGTGCATTGAATAATATTAAAATAATATTGTGGATAGATAGATAACACCTTATTGTTCACCACATATCTGTCTGTCTGTCTATATCAGCCCATATACGTCCCACTGCAGAGCATGGGACTAATCTACAATCGAAAGTACGATTGAGAGTATTTGTGCCGTAAAGTCAACCACGTTAGCCTAATGCAGGTTGGTGGACTTACATACCATAGAAATTCTTATAAATCGCTTTGGCATGCAGGTTTCCTCACAATGTTTTCCTTTTTTTAGTGCGTAGTGCTTGACTATAAATCCACACATGACTCCAAAAAGTCAGAGGTGTGCCCTGGGATTCGAACCCGCAACCGCACCATATATCACATACAAATAAACACTCTACATTCTTATGAAATAGTGTAATAACTGCCGGTCTTATCGCTATTAGCGAACTCTTCCAGATTCCCAAAAGTACGATGGATCATTTGATTGTCATTTATTCGTTCATTTCAAAGGGTGTTACTCTTTAGTTATTTCATTTATATTTTATTAGTCTAAGTTCTATTATTACAACCAGTGGCTGTCCTAAATAAATAAAAAAATAAAAATGTTGATAAATATTTTCCTTTTGTTCTTAGAATTTTGTACCACGCTCCATCCGTCCAATATAGACTTTAAGAAGCTGTTTACTCGCTGTTATATAAAATTTGAGCTATAAAAGCTGTCGTATGAGACAACACATCCCAGAAGCGCTTAGTGTCACGCCAGCACGTGGACTCGTTGGTAGCTGCCATTTGAATATAAAATACTAGCGTTTTCCCTCGGCTGCGACCGAACGGTTGGAGCAGTCGTTTAATGTCCATTTTAAGTTGACCTGTTTAGTGTACAATTTACAACTCATATGAAATGTTCATGCTGAATATAAGGCTAAAATACATTTTAAGTAAACTGGTAATCTTTAGGTTAATCTACTCATTTTCAGCGGAAGATATACTATACAATAAGAATCTACGAGTAAGTGTATAGTTATGTGTAAATTAAACTAAAATAGCGTTTGAATATTATTAATTATTGCGGTGTTTAATTAAATAAATAAATACACCCAACAGTGTATATCGGTATTTTGGTCACATAGTCCTGACCCCACACTAAGATCGAGTCTTATGTCGTGGGTTTCGAGTACTACGAGAGACTTTTCGGTCTCACAAATAAAATTTATTTCTAGTGATTGGTAATTCCATCTGATTTGTATTAATTTCGACCATAATCAAGATGCCTGGATTCGACTAGCTGAAGACAGAGTGAAATGGCGCAATTTGGCAGAGGTTTATGTCCAGCAGTGGACATAAAAACGATGATGCTGATAATTGAGAAGCATATACGCAAATCTTATTACACTCACTGATAAAAATTGGTCTTTCTAAAACTGCATACTACAATTTTAGAGTCGAAAAATAGCGTGCTTCCCAGCGATTCTGGAACCAAACTTATACTCGTAGAAACTTGTAGAAATATAGAAAATTCTCTAAACCCCATCACTTGCGGTGTTCAGTTTAATAACACCCCGTCACGGCCGCGTAAAATATGAGGTAAGGAGAGCAATAAACTGCCATTTGTTTTTATATACGAACAATGGCAGTAAAAAACTCTTTTATGATATTTATTAGCGCATTAGAGATACAGAGGTCTTTGGAGAGGTTTGGGGGCTACTCTGTAGTCCGACACAATTACTAATGTTCGAACATCGCACTAAAACTCTACGAATATGCCTAAATACTTTTGAAAATGTTCCAATTCTGTATTGTACGTCGTAATCATAAAGTAAGTTCAAACTAAATGATAAGTTTCATAGAGGCTCATATTGTTTTTAGAAGTGGAACACTTTTATCGTAAACGGTGACTTTCGACATTCGAATTTCGTGTCGGGGGATAGAGTAACCCCCTGCACCTATTCAGTAGTAAAATTCCTATAACTGAAGATGATGATTACATTAACTTGTAGACTTATAGTTATTGGTCTTAAGCATAGAGCCAATGGCAAACCCCACTACTCCAACGTTGTGAACTACGGCCTAACCCCTCTCATTTGTAGAGAATTTAGAGGAAGCTCGCGATTGTAGAGGAAGCTCATGCCCTACAATTGGACGTATATGAGCTGATATAGATACACTTGGCTTCAGGCAAAAGATATAATTTATTAAGATATGATTAATTTAGTTAGGTTAGGTTTTCGTGTTTTTTCACGTTTATTTCCACCATTATATCAAAGGATAATTTAATAACACAATTAACTTCTACAAATCTAGTACAGTCAAGTCCTCACAAACTATCGTAAATGTGTTTTACAAAAATAAAAGGTCTAAAATGTTATCATAACTTTATTTATCGTAAACAGTCTTATAAACGAGCGATGACTTTATATTTCACATACGTAAACAATATTTCAATTTGGCGGAGTTCACTAAGCGAATTTACGATTACACGAGCTAATCTCATTATGTAATATCGTTGTTCGTACATTTTTACATTAACCGTTACACCTATAGTAATATTTACAGGAATTGAAACATCGTAATTGAATTACGTTTCGTGGTTCAAAGCAACGTGTTTGTGTCTCGCGTCTGTTCGAACTAATTTCATTGTATTTGTATTAGTCTCAGAGTATTTATATTATAGAGGCACAGAATACTAAACTAACAGAAGTCAAGCTTCATACAAAGCGCGCTAAATCAACGCACACATAGACAGCGTTCACCGACACGATATTTGAAACCAGTCGAGACCAGTGCGAGCGCGAGTTTCACCCGCTTCGGGCACGCAAATAGTGATATTTTTTGTGCAAAGGTGGAACAAATGAATAAAAGTTATTACACTTGTATATAAAACACCAGATTATAATAGTAGAATTTTTTTTTAAATACATATATTATACAAAAACAATAAAAAAAACTTAGAATAATGACATACACATTCTCAATGAATTCTTAAATACAATTAAAATTTATTTTATTATATGTGTTTTATATATTTGATTTTAAATATTAATCAATCGATACGAGTGCTATTATTATAGTGTTTTCGCATAAGCCAGAGTTGACAACCCTTGCGCGAACGCCGAGCGTAGTGTGAGTGTGGCAACAAAAGTGAAGTACATACACAAGCTTGACTTCTGTTAGTATTCTGTGATAGAGGGAGCGCTGTCATATATTTGCGTCTTCATAGACAGGGCGGGAAGCGCGTAAAGTGTTCCTACGTAAGTGGTGCGCGCGCTCCAGTACATCTCTAGTGGAGCATTACTGAAATTTGTCGTCAGTCGCAACGATTTTGAAAATGCTTGCTTATATATGACAGAAAGTTTAATCAAAATGAAGATAGTAGTTTTTATTACCGTTTAGATGAAATCTATTAAAACAAGTTTTATTTTTTATTTATTTTAGCGCAAATTTTACGGTCATCTTTTCGCAATTCCAAATTCCTGAGAACCTTTGATTCGAGAAGGTGGACCCATTTCTACCTACATTTTTGAAGTACCAGCGTTCCCACTATAATCTCATAAATACTCAGTTATTAGTATAACAAGGGCGTATTTTCATACATTTCATGTCAATTATTAGATCTTACGATATTTATATAACTGAAAAATTAAAAATATATCAACACTAAATTGAAAACATTAATACAACAAGTGAGAAATTATTATAAATTATTTATAATTCTATGATGAAAATTGTAATATATAAATTTTATTCAACCGCTAAATCACTAGGTATTTTTAATAACTATTAAATTACATACAAAATTAGTAAATTCTGTTCGAAAACAAGCATGAATAAAAACAGGCCATTAAATAATGAAATGAATATTGCCTTTAGTTTAAACGAATTCAGAGTCTCTCAAAGACTCGCTAATGTTGGTCGTCACTGCCGTTAAACAATTCAAAACATATTTTATTCGTTTCCTTGAACAATTGCTTTAATGTCATATAGAACATTTTTAATAAGGTTTATAATTGACTTTTCTATTTTATAAAGCAGACGGGAGACACAAACGAAAATCGACTTTATATATACATAATAACTACGTTAACATGTACAAATACGTAACATAACAAAGCAGTATGCATAATAATGTTCTTTCTGAGTACAGGTGATCTGATGTGTTGCCTTTCGCTGCCTCTGTGAGACCTGTGGAAGGAAAATAAAGTTTGTATATATATGACTTTACGTTCAATTTTAAATGGCAGTCTTGAGGTAGAGTTGGTGTAGTCATGACGGCTGATTAATAGACTACAAAATAGCTTAGCTTTAATTGGTGTGCCTAAAGTCAACAAACAACAGCTTAAAGCCCCATTTACATGGGGGTTTCTTGCCTCGAAAATGCGTTTATTTATTTACTTTATTTCTTTATATTATTGTACACTAAATAAACTTAATAACACAACATTATATTACATAGCAGTACAAAAGGCGGACATATCGTTCGATGTTCGTTTACTGGTAGTAGGTCTCTCATATGTGAGAGGCTGCCTGGGTGGGTACCACCGCAATGTCTATTTCTCCCGTCAAACAGCAGTTTAAATGCACTGGTGTGTTTCGGATTGAAGGACATTGTAGCCAGAGTAACTACTGAACATATTGAGACTTAACATCTTGTGTCTCAGGATGGCGAGCGCAGTGGAGTGCCAAGCATTGCTTTGTAATTCAAGGTGTTGTTTGGTTTTGCTACTGTTCATGAGCGGTCGCATTGCTTACCATCAGGCGAACGGCATGCTCGTCTCGCCATTCATTGCAATAAAAAAAATATGGAAATTTCTTACCGACTACCTTGTGATCGATAACAGATGGAAAAATGAATGCATTCAATAGTGTACCAAGTAGATTATAGTAACGATCCAAAAAATATGCATCATGTGAAAACTTGTTAAAACGCTGTAATCTCTGTTATGTAATAGGATAATGTTATACGATTCTCGCCGCAAGAATATCTCTCCGTGTAAATGGGGCTTAAGTGAGTTATTAAATAAGGAAAATAATACTTTAATGTCAGAAAATCCTTAAAACCTAAACGGTCAAATTCGAGAAGATAAGACCCATTGATTGATATTTAAATAATCTATAAATGTTACGTTATTAATTAAATTCATAACTAATAAAAAATAAGACCCGAATAAGCTACCAAATTAATATTACGTATTTAATAAATTCGGGCACAAACAAATAATAACGTTAAGAAATTAATATTTCTCCAAACATATTATGTTTACAATAAAAAGCTAATTTCATTCGAACAAAAAATATACTTACAAAGTATAGAATATATATAACAGAGATATTAAAATGTTTTATTCAATTATGGAAGATTATTGGATTTATAGAGTAAGCTTTTTTCACAAACGCGATAAAATTCTGAACACTAGGTTGCGACATTTATAGGTCAATTTTCTTTGGAGCGGGGAATATTGACTTTTAATAAATTTCTTTGCCGGGGGTACAATATTTATATGCATTTAGATAGCATCTAACTTATTCAATTATTGTATTTTATGGAAAAAATTACAGTTAGATTACATTATTATGTATTATATGGAAACAAAAATATGAGATGGCCAGTTAAAGGTTTTCGCAAATAGAATACAGCACAAAATTAAGACCTACTTACCCAGTACTAAAAATTATACAGTTATTATTGTCCATTATAATAACTCTATAATTTTATTATATTATTTGATCGAATTTATTAGGGCTCATTTGTCAGTCAGTCAGTGCTTATAGTAAATGAATGTAGAATGTTGAGTGCAGTAACAATTTAATTCGTTTTAAAACAGATCCCATCAAAAACATCCTGTAAAAAAATTCCAAGTCTCGCAGCTCAGGTTTTCTACCGCAAAAAGTTGTGAGATGCATGTAATACCAAGTCAATTAATTTATTTAGTCCTTGCTTAAGGGACCTTCTGTATAAAGTTATTATGTAAGTTATTATCATATCAATATTAAAAATTATTTACGTTTTAAGCAAGGACTAAATAAATTAATCGACTTGGTATTACATGCATCTCACAACTTTTTGCGGTAGAAAACCTGAGCTGCGAGACTTGGAATTTTTTTACAGGATGTTTTTGATGGGATCTCACGTCTTTTTGTAGAGTCCTACTTTTTTCCTTTTCAGTACTTTTTACTTCTAGAATATCACTAACATTTTTTCTTAAAGCCTCTGTCTTATGGCTTTTTCTTATTTTTGAAGGTATCAATTTATCACAGATATAGCGGATTTGATTATTAATGTTCTTTCTTTCATGGTAATTGATATTTTCGAGCTATTTAGTCTATTTATTTACAAGTTTTTCTTCGTCATGTTTTTCTAGAGGAATGTTGTACAGTTTCATGGGCTGAATATACCCTTTCCCTCTTTATACCCCTTCCTGTTATGCCTGATATAATATACCTATCTACAACTATAATTCCAATGTAACTTTGTAATCTTATACATTTATATGAGATTACAAAGTTATTCATGCAGTTGGTGTATCTAGAAAACTAGACAGAAATTATGAAATGTTGTAATTTTCCCTTGATGTAGACACTAAATACTAATTATATTCTAAATTTGAAGGTTCTATGTCTGCTAGAAGTGCCTTAGACTTTTCATGATCGGTCAGTCAGTCAGTGAGTGTCAAAATTAAGAAAGTTTGACATGTTACAATTCTTAAACTACGGGTTCAAATTGAATGAAATTTTAAGTATACCGTGTTTATACAATAACTGCTTAGTAATTGAAAATTCTTCTTGCTCTAACCACAACGAAGTTATAGAGGGTAGAAAATGGTCTGAATTGCTTCGAGAAAAGGATGGTACGACAATGCCGCTTTTTAGCTCGACTTGGAGGGGGCACTGCCGTGCCCCCAGATATTTAGTTGATCTATAATAATATTATGATCAATACATTCATTTGACCCATGACCGACCCGTGCGTACCATAGATCTTTTTTAAAATAAAAGGGTATACATTATTATTTTGCAAAAAACTATATAAAAACTATCCAAATACGACGAAAGGAATAGAATTTTAAAAAAATGGCACGTTTTTGGGAAAAAATTTCGTGGTTTGTGTCTGTAGTCACTAAAACTACCATCCGGCTTCGTTGTTCGTCGCTGTATTGATATATGTACCCTGTATTTGTTTGGTGTGTTCTTGAAACTATAACCTTCTATTTATCAGGCTGTTTCATTAATAACTAAAATATTGCTCCCTAATAATCTATCAAAAGACAACATATAAATCTAGGTTTCGTTCGAAAATCTTGAAAATATATATCAAATACATATAATTCCTAACTAGTACAACTTAATTAAATTGATCCTCAATCTTCTAATATTAAACGACCGTCCCAATACGCTAATATTAGCTGAAATTCCAAGAAATTCACACATTCAATTCCCGCAAATAATCCATAAATAGAGCCTGTGACTTGAACCACAACCACAAATTGTGGCAATTTGGAAAATAATTTAATATTCGGTAATGGATATTGTGAAGACACTAATACTAGTAATTTTAGATATCCCTGAGGATGCCGAGACGGGACAAATTGTGTAAACAACGATTTAAATATTCGTTAACAACAAATTACAGTTAGTTGTAGAATGGATAACCGCTGGAGTAAGCGTGTTCTGGAGTGGAGACCGCGTCTTATCAAACGTATTGTCGGACGCACTCTGGCCAGATGGCGGGACGACTTACACATGAAGGCCGGCAGCGACTGAATGTATAAAGCAGCAGACGGGGCTATGTGGCCTACCTTAGGAGAAGCCTATGTCCAGCAGTGGACTGCAATGAGCTGATGATGATGAAATTGCAGGCATATTTTTGTAAGCTACCAGTATCTGCGCTGAAACTAACCACCATAAAAAGCGTTTAAGGACCCATCTCGGTGAACCAACTGATTGTGTCGCAATTTTAGGTTTACTCTATGTATTTCTCTCTTTCTCTTTTCTCTTAAGCCACAGGAGGTCCACTGCTGAACATAGGCCTCCCCCATGTATCACCGCATAGATCTGTGCATCAAGCGATCTTAACAAGTTCGTATACTATATTATATGCTAGATACCTGGTATATCCAGACTGCGATCTTAAACGAAGCCAGTTGGTAGTTTTAGTGACTACGATCTTTTATGTATTTCATACCTATCGTCATGTTTGGATGGTAGTTGTTACGAAAATAATAAAGAACATGTTTTCATTTTTTATCTGAAGGTTTAATTATTATTATTTTAATAAAAATAATAAGTGTTTACCATCCAAACATTATGTTACACCGAAAGGCATTTCATGTCGTATTCCATATAAGTTTGAATATATATTTGTAAAAAACTGAATTCCTTGCTAGTCTATGTTGGCCTTAAAACACTTATGTATGGTATGAAATTTATAAGTCTTGAGTTATGGCAGACTTATCAACAGCCACCTTATATAATATTAATATTTGTTTTTAATTCGAAGTCATACCTCCGGCAACGCTGATTTGATTGCTGAAATCTTCCGCGTAAGAGTTGAGTTTGATTTCTGCAACAAATTAAAAGTTTACAATATTTGGCAATAGCATCTTGAAGCACCTAAATGTTGTTGAACAAACATCACCAAAAAGTTATTGATTTCCAGTTTTCAAATCGCAAGTTGTGTAATTCTTTTCTTTTTCTGTATCAGCCCATATACGTCCCACTGTAGGGCACGGGCCTCCTCTACAATCGAGAGTACGATTGAGTGGTTAGGCCATATAGTCCATCACGCTGGCCTAGTGCGGGTTGGCGGACTTACATACCATAGAAATTTTATAAATCGCTATGGTATGCAGGTTTCCTCACGATGTTTTCCTTCACCGTTTTAATGCGTGGTGAATGACTATCAATACACACATGACTCCGAAAAGTCAGAGGTGTGCCCTGGGATTCGAACCCGCGACCACCGTGAACATGTTGGCAGTCGCGTCTAGTCCGTTTACCAACAGGCCACGCACTCTTTTCTTTTACACTCTATACATTTTTTGGGTCCAGTCTTCATCAATAACATATTAATTCGCGTACTAGCTGTTTTATATTTAAACTTGATCGGCCCGTCATAGCCTTGCTTTTTCCGTCCCGTCCCTGGAGAAGCAAATATGTATATTTAATTTCCTGATACATACTACGGGAACACCACATTTTGTCAAGAATAATAGTAGCTTATGTGTTAATCCAAAGTATCAGCTAGTTTCATGTCAAATTTCATCAAAATCAGTCAACCATTTTGAGCGTGAAAAGGTAACAAACACACAAACTTTCGCATTTATATTAGTAGGAAGTAAGATAGGATAAGCAATGGGTGATAGTGTCCATTTGCCATCATTCACCTTAGCAAA
Organism: Hyles vespertilio; assembly: GCA_009982885.2. NCBI lineage: Eukaryota > Metazoa > Arthropoda > Insecta > Lepidoptera > Sphingidae > Hyles > Hyles vespertilio. The sequence continues at coordinate 16,629,455 of CM042824.1, read as the reverse complement.
AAGAATATAACTAAACAAGTCAAAGTTCACCCTAATGTGTAATATATGCATTTGCATACGAGTTCTTGAGAGGTCGTTGTTCGGGAAAGCACTTTTAACCTCATTCCTCATTCTAATAAGCGGTGTGTAATATGTACAGAACACATAGTAATGTTATCTTTTTTTCCATACATATGATCTCACGGCCTACCCTATGTCCCGCCTGATACATACATACGTATGTAACTCACGCCATTTTCCCAGATTGGGGAGGCAGAGGTGCAACCAGTACCCCAAGCAGGAACATTTTGAAGAATCGTATAGTAATAGTATCGTGACAACGATTACTATACTATTACTACAACGTATACGTCAAAAATTATTCCTGCTACCACTTTTCATACATTCAACTATCGCTAGACTATACGATTACGATACTATAGTGTCGTAAACGTTTCCCGCTGCCATAATTTAGTTCCAAATACGCTCACAATGGCGCTGTTCAAATTCCCATACAAAATTTTACTATTACGATTACTATACTATAGAGCCAAATGTTCCTGCTTGGGGCACAGAACATTCACATTTTGCCTTGTATGTTCCATCCCACGAAGTGATAGGGGCGAGCATATCGCCATATCGGACACATATTCCTACCTCCGGGCTGGTAATGAATAGAAAAATTGGAACCCGGACCTCAGTTTTGTAATGGTACCGTAGTATATCTGCGCCACCGAGGCAGTCAGTGTCCTCTTACTCTTTTTCCATAATTAGCATTTAAACTATCCAAATATGGCAGAAAATATATTTACATATATAAAAAAAATGAATTATGTTACAAATAGCCGCCTAAATAACATCGACTTTACTGGAAGGGTATTCTGTATCAGCCCATATACGTCCCACTGCAGGGCACGGGCCTCCTCTACAATCGAGAGTACGATTGAGAGTGGTTAGGCCATATAGTCCACCACGCTGGCCTAGTGCGGGTTGGCGGAAGGGTATTACAATATTTAATTGGTGAAACACTTCAAAGGATAGAACGTATCATTTTTGTCACGTAAGTCACATTTTTATGCCGGACAGGCGAGAATAGATCCAATTTATTCCCATCTTAGAAATATTGGAAACAATATGTTACCAGAGCTTTGATTTTGTCGATACTTCTTGTTGGTTTAGCAAGAAAAAAATATCTTATATATTTAATTTGTTAGAGGACTTTGAAACTTAATAATACTGAGAGTAATTCAATTATTTAACATCAAAAAACAATGGGATATCAATTTATTTGTATTAATTTTATATTTCTGAGCGTAAAAATTCTTTTTACAATTTGTGGAAACCGTTTCGCAGAATTTTGAATTGTTCTCCAGTTCCTGTAATCAATTATATGTGGGTTAATTATATATCTGTTTAGTGATACGAATTCCAATCGTAAAAGCATCTGTATAAATACACTACACAACATTAAAAACATTATTTTTCTTCCTACATTTTAGGAGAACTTAATCGCAGCATATGCCAATACCCTTGTACCCTTAAAAATGTATATTAACCCATATAACTAAACACAACGACACAAAACGATTTTTTACGGATTTTATCGCGGATCCGGTTTTATTATGAGACGACAGTCCCAAGACATTCTATACAATTATGCCGGCCTGCTAAGATGCCTCTTCACACTACGGTGGTAGGACCCGGGATCATAGAAGGACATCATAGAGGGAGGGAACACGCGTGGCGACAAACAATTCCACAGCTTGACGGTGCGGCACATAAAAGAATTTGCGAACCTTTTGGTTCGTGCTGAGATAGTTTGGACCATCAAGCTATGGCTTTGCAAGTCAGCACGCGTGGTTCTGTTTTTACAATTATTTAACTTCCCAGCGTTTCGATTACTTTACAACTGTCTGACCGTCACATATTCGCATAGATCTAAAAAACGATGATGCTAGACAATTTTTTTGCAAAAACATTATTGCAAACACTCACCATAGAGCCTAAGCGTTCCTTCGCTTTTCCCAAGCGAGTTAGTGCTGACGCAGTTGTAGGTGCCGATGTCGCTTCTCGCAAACTGGCGGATGGTTAGCCACATGGACACCTTGTACGAGGACTTCTCCTCTCTTATCGTGTATTTAGGTCTGTGGACAATATTCTTTATCAATATCAACTTTTACTGGTGGTAGGTCTCTCATATGTGAGAGGTGTCTGGATACCCACCCACCACCACCGCAATGACTATTTCTCCCGCCAAACAGTAGTTTAAATGACAAATGTACTGTTGTTTTTCGGATTGAAGGACATTGTAGCAAGAGTAACTACTGGACATATTGAGACTTTACATCTTATGTCTTAAGATGGCGGGCGCAATGAAGTGCCAAAAATTGGTTTGTAATTCAAGGTGTTGTTGGTTTACTGTTCATGAGCAGTTTTACCGTTTACTATCAGGTGAACGGCAAGCGAGTCTCGCTATTTAATGACATAAAAAAAACTATGTTTGGTAGTCGTGGCTACTATGAGAAACAGGTTGAAACGTATGGTCTTATTCACCACTATCTTGATTTTTCAATTATGGTAACAACTATGCTACGTCTTTTTATTCAGTCAATCATATAACCAATGGTCGAACCATGAATTTACCCGCTAAGAATTTCAAATCTACCACAAAATCTGTGTATTATTTTGGTAAAACCCACTCTGCAGTGTTTTCCATCATATAAACGATCAATCAACAAAACTCGCCGGTGAAAGAAGGACAAATACTTGCATGTTGACATCAGTAAGATTTTGTAGCTTAATCACCCTTCTAGTTTACAACGGTTCAACAACAAATAAATCCAAATAGTGAAAAAAAAAACAATACTTTCTAATTTACATGATTATGAGTAGATATTCTTACCCATCAAGCAGCATCTCCCCTCTATTCTTGATCCAGTAGTTAATGGTGTTGGGATAGGCCTCGACGTAACATTTCAACTTCACGTCGGTACCCAGCGGAGCTCCCAGCAATTGATTTGGCACTTTAACCGTCGGTGCAACTGGCAACAAAAGAGTAATTGATTAAACCCACCACACTAAAACCGCCGGCCCAGCGACAGCCCGCCTCACAACCCGGCCGCCTATAAGAAAATGATCATGTTAGCTACAAGCACCCGCAAGTGTTGCCTCCCGATTAGTTGGCGGCATGTGCACTGGTCAGTTACCCGACGACACCCAACAATGTAAAATGTTCATGTCATGTCAAGTCACCGACATATTGGCAACAACGTTTTTCGTCTTACAATGAGTAAAGCCGCTGACTAGCACGCCAACAAAAAGTTGTCGACATGTGCCGGCGGTTCGGCGGCATCGGCGAGTAGAGCGCTTCGCACTCTAAAAAGTGTAACTACCAAAATTAACACTTTCATTTTTTCACTTTCATCCTTAGTTTCTTTTTAGAACCGGCTACTCCTCAACTGACAAAAAGGGAATTATTGGTGAAAATCAATCCTCCTTTAAGTTCAACTCCTGCATGTTTAGCAGGGCAACCGGTGTGGACTATTTGGATTGTAATGCCTTATTATCAGGTGCATTCTGGTTACTTAGCCACCAGCATAAAAATATCCTACTTGGGACTCAAATTCTTGTATCGGAGATCTAATCTACCCTCTACTAGCTTAACAACATTTAAACGTATATAAATGCAATCTGCATCCTATTCACAGTACTTTCAGTGCTCGCAACTTTTCAAGTAGTAAGTTTGATTTACTGCGAGCTAGACTGAAAAAACAAAACTTGAAACATTTTAAATTGTTTAAGAAAGCGCTTCTTCGACATAGAGAAGGAAGCTTTCACCTGAACTTAAGGATACACTAATTGAGCTTTTATACTAGTTAAATTATTTTAAAATTGAAACATTGTTTTACATTTTTATAAAACTATAGTTAGATAACGACGTATCGAAATAACTGCTATGAAATCTGAACTCACCTAAACTTTAATATAGAAATAAGAGCATTCTACATTTTCAAAATGTATACAACAAAATAAATCTCTTAAAACATACAATGAAGTCGAGCAAAAAATATAATCTACAGTAAGCTAGAATCTACTTCGTCTATTATTTAATCTACTTTTGACCTTTGCATTTGTTGTTCATGTTTCAGTACTGCCATGGGCATTTCCCAATATTTCTTTATAACAAAATTAAAAATATATTTCCAACTCACAGTTAACTAGCAGTATGATGCGCTTGCTCACTGCTGGAGGCACATCATTCGACGCAATGCAAAGAAAAGCACCCATCTGTCTTCTGTCCACGCGCCAGAGGGGAAGTGAACTGCCCACGTAGCTCTCCACTAGACAAAAAATAAAAAGTATTACAGTTTTTCTATAGCCATGAATGGCGAGACGATCATGCCGTTCAACTAATAATAAGAGATACGACCATTCATAAACAGCATCAAACCAAACAACACCTTGAATTACAAAGTAACGTTTCGCATTCCACTACGCTCGCCACACTGAGACATAAGTGTCAATATGTCCAGTAGTTAATCTGCCTGATATTTCCTTCAAACCGAAATACAACATTTTATTTAACACACACACTCTAGTTCTGTATCGTGGGTATCAATTACGAGACTTTTTGATATTCCAAATACTCAGACCCTAAACAAATACCTGTACATCACACGAATATTTGTTTCGGGGCAGAAATCTAACCCGACGCCTGTAGTTTCACAGTCAGCGTCTAACCGACTGCGCCATAGAGGCTGTCAAGCTAAGGTAATTTTATGCTACCACACTGGCCTAGTGCGGATTGGACACTACATATTGTGTAATCTCATCTCACACTATATTCCGTCACGGTCAAATTACGTGGTGTCCTTCATCCTCGAAGGTCAGCAAATAGTTTACGTTTGCTTAAGTATTGTGGGTGTTTAAAGGCTTAAGGCGCCAGTAATGGTATTCTATCAGGTGAGCTTACTCATTAATAGTTCGTGGTAAATAAATATCATATTTATGGCTAGTACAAAGTGGTACGACATTTTAACATTAATCTTTAGCACGGTCGCTATGAGTCGATTTTTTTTAAGTTAATATGTTATGTCTCACTTTCTCATCAGCCACAGGAAGTCCACTGCTGAACAAAGGCCTCCCTGATGGATTGTCACATAGCCCTGTTGGAAGCGGATAGCATCCAGAGACTTCCCGCGATCTTAACACTGATCGTCTGACAATTCGCTGGGCTATAAGTGGGCTTTAATGAAGTAATACATGCGAATTTCAAAACTTTTTATTTTTTACAATGTAAAATAAATAAATCCAGTAATAAATATCCATGGACTGTTGAATTTAATTTGAAGATTTATGGTGTGCGAACTGCTGGCTCGTTTCCCGTATTCGATTTCAATTAATGTCATGTCTACTACCCAGAATAAAATAACAAGAACAAAAATAAAACCAAACTTTTCTAGGCTATATTTCCCAATATACTCGGATTTCAATCAGAAAATAATTGGGTATATTTGAAAAAATATGGTAGTTCGCATATGACTGAGTCGCGTGACCGTTGTTCGATAATATTGAATGAAAATCAGTGTAAAGCGATTACACAAAACATTAGCGTTGTAATTGAAATGGCAGTGAGCGACCAGCGTACCGTGACCTGTTATAACATCATTAAGGTATTCATTTCCTTTGAAAGCGGAAAAATAACTCGAATTAAAAAGTTTCCAATTAAAATGGACGGTTTCACATTCGGTTACATTAGCTAATTGGGGCTCACTTTATGATGGTTTACGTAAATCCATTTTAAATGTAATCTGCACGTAATTTGAAGTTTTATTACTTTTTATAATGAGATGTTTATACTTATAGCCTTATTCATCACAGTTTCAAAACCTATTAATTGAATTCAAAAGTTTTTTGAAAGAAAAATTCTATAACCAAAAAATCTTCTAAAAAAGGGCCCCTAGTAACATATTTATGTGTTTCCATTTGCCCTTATATGTCTCACGACAGGGACGGGCCACCTCTACAATTGCGTAAGGGTAGGACATAATATAGTCCACCACGCTGGCCTAGTTCGGATTGGGAGACTTACCATAGAATTCTTCTGAATGGCTATAGTATGCAGGTTTCCTCACGATGTTTTCTTTCACCACTAATTAATGACAGTACTCTCTCTCTATTATAAATACTCTAAGCTTTGCCCATAACTTTATTTTTTTTTTAATGTCTCATACATTAGCAATGTCAAATACATCTCAAATATCTGTTCTGTATCAGCCCATATACGTCCCACTGCAGGGCACGGGCCTCCTCTACAATCGAGAGTACGATTGAGTGGTTAGGCCATATAGTCCACCACGCTGGCCTAGTGCGGGTTGGCGGACTTACATACCATATAATTTTATAAATCGCTATGGTATGCAGGTTTCCTCACGATGTTTTTCTTCACCATTTTAGTGTGTGGTGATTGAGTATCAATACACACATGACTCCGAAAAGTCAGAGGTGTGCCCTGGGATTCGATCCCGCGACCACCGTGAACATGTTGGCAGTCGCGTCTAGTCTTAGTACATCTCAAATATATGACGATGAAATTATCAAAATTACATTTATCGTTAAATAATATGCAACTGGGTCTTAATATTTTCCAACAGACACGTTATGAAAGAAAACTGTTATGTCTTCTGGTGTATTAATAACGTGTATTAAACCTACCACTGCGCCTCATGTAAGCTAGGATCCCCTGCGATAATCCCTAAGGATGAGTCCGATTACTGAACGTCGGAAAATTTCTAGTAGTAGATACACATATTTTAGCTACGACGGCATTATTAGGAAGGGGAAAATAATAAGAAGATTTTACTGGTGGTATTCCTCTCATAATTATGTCAGTGGCCGCCTGGGATTTACCACCGCAATGTCTGTTTATCCCACCAAACAGCAATTTAAATGCACTGTTTTTTTCTGGTTTGAAGAGCATTGTAGCCAGTATAACTACTGGACAAATTGAAATAACATGTTATGTCTCAGAATGTCGAGTGGTATCCCACCAGTAGTACCCCAAGCATTGCTGTATAATTCATGGTGTTCTTTGGTTTTACTACTGTCCATGAGCGGTCCTGTCGCTTACCATAAATCAAATTGCATGCTCGTCTGGCCAATCATAACAATATACATACCAAAAACTAAAAAACACATGGTTGTTCTAATCTCAAATTTTGAAATAAATCTTTATATTGAGGGAGGTATTAACTAGCATGTAATATTATGTTACAAGGCGGAGGTAGTTTTGTATACAGGATAGGATGCATAGTTGTTAAATTGACTCCTTCTCCACCAAGGAGAACACAAGAAACCATTTATCGATCCTTGTCGGTGTTCATAGCAGTAGAAACACAAAGAATTTCCGACACGATACTGTCATTTTGTTCTAAAAATTACCATTTTTCAACCAAGCTGAATTTAGTCTGTATGGTATCTGTATTAACCCATATACGTCCCGCTGCAGAGCACGATTGAGAGTACGATTCAGACGGGTTAAGCCTTAAGGTTTACCACGCTGGCCTAGTACGGGTCGGTGGACTTATCAATACCATAAAAAATCTTCCGAATCGTCTCACGAATTTTTCCCGTTATAGTGCGTAGTGATTGAATATGACTGTATGGTAAATTAAGGCGTAAACCATGCAAAAATACCTGTCATGAACATGAAACACATATAAGTAGAAAAAATACATCACCAAAACCCACACATCGTTTCAAATTATGAAATCCTCAGAAAACGAGGCAGTCTGTGCAACGTGTTGGTGGATCACTTAAACGTATTATGACGTCATGCGACGCGTCTCGGATCTAATTTGTTACTGGTTATTTATGATGCTGGCAAGAGAAAAGTATTGCTGTCCCGCTCTTTTTATTGAATAACTCGTGTTTCTATTCCCAGGTTTCATTTTGCGATTGTGTCTCTTTCGATCGTATCGGAATATAGAAATACTGAGATCTATTTTCAGTGGAAAAGTTCATTGGTTTACTTACACATTGCAATGATTTTTATGTTGCTACAAAGTAAATTTGCATATTGTGAAAATGTATATTTTATAGCGCGACTCTGCCACACGAGAAATCGTTTGAATTATTTTTTTCTCACTCTACACCGACTTCTTAAGTTATTTTAAAAACATTGACGTCATGAATTGTTATTCCACGCTTACCTAGGCTTGAAGCCTCACGTTTTTATCTATGTTGCTAAATAACTATGACAACCAAGTCTTTTATCGTGGATATAAACTACGAGAGACTTTTCGGTCTCGCAAACTCCCACACTCGAGATAAATAATTGTGGGGCTCACAAACATTTGCTAAAGTGCGGGAATCAATCCCGCAGCCTCTTTTCACAGTTGGCGTCAAACCAACTGCGCCACGAAGACTGTTGCATTATTTCTGTAATCACTAAAACTATCACTTGGCATCGTTTTCAGTCGTAATCTGGATACAAAAGGAAACCGTCTACTGTCCACGTTTAATAAATAAATCGATGCACATTGGCAAAATATTGATCCTCAATAACACCATTTATGAATTATTTTTTGAATCGACTCAAAATAATGGTAAATGTTTTTGCCCGATAGTATACTTGAACCGGCTAAAGTATTAGTAGGAGCCCGTTTACATAGGCTGAGTTAATTGTATCAATTTGGTCGCACCTGCGTTACACACCCGAAGCATCTTGTAAACCATGTTACTTTATTATTATAATCTTAAAGTGCTTCGGCCCATATGGGCTGGGGTATAGCTGAGTACACTTAAATATCTTAAGTGATTTTTAAATAATATCTAATTTATTTGACAGCCTCCGTGGTGCAGTCGGTAAAACGCCGGCTGTGAAACCAGAAGCCGCGTATTTGATCCCCGTACTGAAATAAATATTTGTGTGATCCACAGGTATTTGTTTCGGATCTGGGTATATGTGAGACCGAAAAGTCCCTCGTAGTTCCTGATACCCACGACACAAGACTCGATCTAAGTACAGGGTGAGTGATTTTTTTATGTATTTATTTATTTGTGAGAATAATTTGATAATTAAATTGATGAAAATGTAATAATGAAAGTTTTTTTTAAATTCATGCCCATAATAGTATGTTTGTATACTTGCATAGAGGCACTACTAGGGCTTCTCAAAAATCACTATGCATGTTTTCGTCCAAAATTGTGATAGCAAGCGAGCTTGTCTCTCTGTACTACTCGAAAGTTCAAGAACGCTCCTAAAATAATAATTAAACAAAAAAAAAATCAAATTAGATTGTCAGCCAGGAATTGAAACCAAGAACTCGCGGTTGACACCAGAAATTGCCACTACACTGACATCAGTTATTTTTCTTTTATAAATTTGACTTGTATCATCAGTGATGTTGAAAGAGTTTTTGCAAAGAACTTATATGTCTAAGAAAAATATTATGGAAAACTAGTAAATTTCTTTATTATGAAAAACTTTCTAAAATAAGGAGTACCAAAAATGTATCATGTGAAAGTAACATCTTGATTCCGAAAATCGTGTTATGAATAAAATAATTATATTACAATTCTTATATTTTACTGAACTCAATATAAATAAACTTTCCCATTATTTATTCAACTTAAAAAAATATTTAACGTATTTTGTACTGTATAAAAGTTATCAGGGTCATTAGTTCGTTTTTAATATTTTATACACAAAAATAAATGATTGTTTAATGTATGTAGGCTAAAAAATGTAGCCGTAGATATGCCTGTCAAGTTGCTTAATTGTTACTACCACTTTAACGAATATGCGAAAGAGATAGCGAGATTTTGTTCAGTTTTATTCAGTAATCAGTATATGAATAAAGTACCACATATCGTGTTCATTTTAAACGATTGGTTTACAGTTCTTATGCTGATCTGTTAAACATTGCAAAACATCATTTATCAAATAGTCAAAGTAGATTTTTTAATGTTTTCTGGAATGGCTGTTTCTTGAAAATTTTCGGGGATAGGACTTCACTTTTGTTGTTGCTGTTCTGTCATAGTTTCGTCTATATCCCTGTACTAGTTTATCATCTAGTTCTGAAACACCCTGTATATCCAAAATACATACCTTTATCAAATTCTCTGGACAGTGGTTTCTTAAGTAATATAGGCTCGTGATCCTCCCTCCTCCAAGTTATTTTGGGGGCCGGATGTCCAGTGGCTTTGCAGGTCAGCGTCGCATTCTCCAGCTCTTGGACTGATACGTCTCCTGATGTATCATCACTAATTATGTCAGGTGGCACTGTGGACAAAAAAATATTATTTCATAAATAATTTCCAAGACACAAGTTATGGTCTTCAAATTCTGAACGTGTACATACTAATTTTTATCGGCTCATTTGTTTAAGATTGTTAATCATGTTTATGGTATTGATTATGAAGTTCTGGTAAATAAAGATTTTTTCATTTTCATTTTTTCAAAGTGTTTCGTTTGATACTAGACGATTTCAATAAAAATGTAGACGTAGATTGGTCGTTGAATTTCCATCCCATATATCATATAATATACACAAAAAATTTAGAAACAAGAAAATCATATATAATTTAAGCATCCTGTTTTATTAATGATGGTATTTGAAATAAATATTTAATTAATGTGTTCATGGATACATACTGCATTACATAATATGTACGTTAGAAAATGATTGGATGAAAAATGTAGCGGACATACAATGGACTTCTTTATAATTACTTTAGACTGTACATGAAACGAAAAGAATTATATTATCTGCAGAAGCAAAGCTAATATACTTAGCGAGCGGTGCACGTTCCCTCAGGCACTGTATTTTTTGCTGTAAGGCAGTAACGCTCTTGGGTATTGTGATAGTAATAAATTCGATACTCATAACAGGAATACTAAGAACAAATAACATATTCTACATTCATTTTAATGGTCGGAGCATATTGTAGTCGGTTTTGACAACGATGTATTTATCTCACATTACGTTTTTAGACCAACCACTAAAGCCAGTTTATTATTATAGGTTTAAGAATTTTAGTCTCCAAAATACGAAATAAGTGACATGAGCATAACATTAAATAAAACTTAAGTAAAAATAATAAACCGTAGTACGATGGTTGCCGTGCACTGATTTAATGCATTATCGATATCAGCCCAAATACGCCCCACTGTAGGACACTGGCCTCCTCTACAATCAAGAGAGAAACTACAAGAAACTTTTCGGTCCTAGTAACACCCAGACCCGCAACAAATATTTGTGGGCCGTACTAACATTTCTCACTATGCGACTATCGAACCGATATTGTTCAATTAAACCTAAAAGAAATAATAACTTTGCTGTCCTATTTAATTCGATGTTCAGTATTGCTAGACATTAGAAAACTTTTTATATAATGCTGTCTTAAGGTTCATCCAAATCGCTATAAATTTTATTTGAGCATAAATTCAAAATGTAACTCAGCGCCAACTGATAACACATTTGTATAGATCAAGTAATGTTGCCCTACATATACTCACAATATATGTATAAAAATGTTTCTCAACAAAAAGTAATTGCAATTTATATGCACCTCTCCTCAGACCCCTAGCAACATGGTATATAATATCTTACAATAGTTTCAGAAAAAAAAGAGTACATAATTCTGCGATGCCCTGTTATAATAATGCTTTAAATAAAAGGACAACGTTGATGTTGTGTCTATGTGAAACAAGATAAGGAAAATATTACTTAAGCACCGACATTAAAATAATCACAGATTTCTCAGGGCATATTAAAATTCTTTTATGTTTTTACTACCGGCAACTTTTATGAAGTGTCTAATCATTATTCTTTGAAAGTTCAAGGTTGTAACAGCCCTTAAAAGGAGGAAAATGTTAGATTTTTTTGTTCTACTTTTCAAGGTAATAAAGGTTACGCATTTTTTTCTTTGTAATTCGAGAATCTCGATCTACGATATGACAGCAATATTTTTAAAATAGGATTACCTATTTATTAATAATTAAATTTAGAAAATCAATGTGTAACATTCGCGTAAATAAATTTATTTAATTTTCAAATCAATATCTGGATTTTTTGTAACAAAATAAGAACTTTGTAATCTACTCAATAGAAAACTAATATTTTCTTCTAGGAATCGAGCATAATATACAAAATCTCCGACTGAAACAAATCCCGGGACTTAAAGCATCAGAAACAAAGTAAAAAACGAAACAATGAACGCTGAACGATGAAACAGCATGACTTGCTTGAAACAGCGCGGAGATTCTTAACGCGAAAACTTTGATCGATATACCTTCGAGGAGGCAGGTACTTAAGCAATTTATAATAAATCTTCTTTAAACTACATTGCCTTGGCAGTACTGCTTAAATTGCAGCCTTAAATGCAGAGTCAAAAATAAAGTACAGGCTTGAATCTCAAGGAGTTTTGTACTTAAGTACTATGAGCGACTTCGCGATCGGAAAGTTAAAACTGTCTTTGTAGAACTTGGTTCTCTAGTAGCAAATAAATGAGTAAATTTGAAATACGATTCTAATAATAAAGATATTATTGGCATTTATTTTTAGCCCCCACCTACAATGATTGGATAGTTGTTAAAACAACAACGCTGATACGACGCCTAAGGCAACAGATCGGCTTAATATAATCGGTCTATTAAAAGACCTGGCTTAATATACCATTGTAGATGTTTGTACATTGTATATCTAGACTGCGAACAAACCCGACGCCAGTTAGTAGTTTTTGTTACTTCAAACACAAGGCAAGTAAAAATTTTGCAAATAAATAGCGACGTATTTTGCTTTTTCTTTTCTAACTTTGTATTTGATTGGTAAATACTTAGTTTTCCTTAAAATAATATACACCCTTTTTTAATAAAGACGTTATGGTACGCCCCTTGCGTACATTATTATTTGAGCAATACTATGGATTACATAATAAAAAAAATATAAACGTCTGTAATCACTAGAACTATCACCCCGCTCCGTTTTAAGTCTTAGTCTAGATGTACCTTGGATACAGCTGCTTGTAGGCAAGTCACCAATTTTCAATAAATTTAATAAAGCCCTTATGATTGAATGCATATCCAATCTGGTGTAAAGATATTCATTCCACATCCTATGGTAATTAAGCTCAATGGTAATCGAATGCCATTCAAATACAGTATCGATTCGGACAAGACAATTATTCTAGCCTACATAACACGCTACGATTTCACAGTATCGTTTTAATGATTCGCATATTAAATCGATATGTGACCCGTAAACGTTTGACAATAAAGCTCAAATCCCCATGGCTACTAACCGGAACGGCGAGGGGTGAATTCTGGCAATATTGTTGTTATTTATCGGTGCTCCGGCGAAACACGAAACTTTTTCCTGTCCTACCGTTTACTGCGCCCCTTTCATTTGCATTCAATGTTTAGAATTAAATTCCTTTTTGGACTTTTACGTCTTTACTGTTTCTAATGGCGTTGTCTATTTTGTGTGAGTTTTCTTTATTTCGTGGAGTGAATTGTTTATGCTTTTTAATTACAAAAGTATTGTTGTGGAAATATGTGTATAGAAATATTTAGGATGATGATGATCAAAGTAGATGGAAAAAGCATGAACTAATGGAGAAAGCTAGTTAGGTATTACTGTACTATAGCGTATCAGCCCATATACTATAGCGTATCAGTCCCTCTGCAGTGCCCGGGCTTTCTCTACAATCTAGAGTACTATTGGGAGGGGTTAGGCCGTGCTGTCCACCACGTTGGCTTTAGTTCGAGTAGGTAATCAAATCAAATGCAAGTTTAAAAATTGCAACAGATATTTTTTTCTGTTAATTTTAACATTAGATATCCTATTTTATGAAAGCGAAACTTAAATTTTCGCCGGCCTCAATGTGACCATTTCCGAGTGCCCTAAAACTGGGTTATGTTATCTCTAAACAAGCGGACATAGATCTATGCGATTCAAGCGAAAGCTACTACACTGTGGCTCAGTTCTGTTGTTTTGCTTTTACGAGTATTGAATGTTATAGTGTTGTGGTATGTAACATACATTATTATATTTTTACCTTACATATTTTAATTATTTACGTAGTTATTAATCGTATAATAAATAACTTAAGTAAAAAAATTAAACTCAAAAATAACTGGACCCATTTTAAAAATTCTTTCGCCATTCGATTGGTATATTAACCTGGAGTAACTTAGGAGGTTGTCCATTAAACACGTGAGGCTTGAATAGGGTGGGAGGGGTGTGTCAAAAATCACGAAATATCACAAGAGGGGAGGGGGTCTAGTAAATAAATAAATAAATACACCCAACAGTCACATACATATTTCTGACCCTACATTAAGATCAATAAAGTCTTGTGTCGTGGGTATCAGAAACTACGAGAGACTTTTCGATCTCACAAACACCCAGACGGAAACAAATACTTGTGGGCCGCACAAACATTTGTCTGGATGCGCGGATCGAATCCGCGGCCTCTCGTTTCACAGCCGGTGTCTAACCAACTGCGCCACGGAGGCTATCAATAAATGATAAAATAGCACAAAATCGTTGTTTTGTCCCTGCAAATACATACCAAAAATGATGTAGAGGCGTTTGATTGGTTTCTAATCAATTTAATCATATTAAATAGAGTTTTCTCCTTGGAGGTCGCTTTCATCTTTAAAGTGTTGACATTTTGTGCACTTTGCTATTCTTGATGCGGAACGTATTGATAAACTATTAAGAAAATTGCTTCCACGAACGCATATAAAAGTTTTTTCAACATATACATCTCACTGCTGGGCTCCACTCCTATACGTCCCACTGCAGGGATTCCCTACAATCGAGAGCATGATTGAGAGAGTCATTAGGCCATAGAATCCACCACGCTGGCTTAATGCGGGTTGGCGAACATTACATACAATAGAAATTCTTACACAATCGCCGTAAATTGTGCAGTTTTCCTCACAATGTTTTCCATCACCGTTTCAATGCACACTGAAGTCAATGCCCTGGATATATTGAGACTTAACATCCTTATGTCTCAGGATGGCGAGCGCAGTGGAATGTTGCTACTGTTTATGAGCGGTCGTATCGCTTACCATCAGGCGAACGGCTTGCTCGTCTCGCCATTCAATGCAATAAAAAAAAACACAAATGAGCCTTGAATACTCTTTTTTTAAATTATAAACATTAAATACCTAATGCTCTTTATATGATTAAATATGCATCGTATACAAAGTCATACACGTGCAAGAGACAAATTGAAGACTCGTCTGCGTCGTAAAACGTGTGCTCGGGTCATAAAACGCAAGCCTTTTATGGATCGCTTAATTTACCTCTAACTTCGACATATCGTTACAAATTTTCATTGAATCCTCTAGATCCTTTAAATTAAGTATTTGATGAAATAATCAATTAAGTTAAAGTACCAACAAGATGGTCAGACGACCTGGTAAAGGTCGCGGGACGTCGCTGGATGCAGGCTGCCTCCAACAGGTCTCTGTGGAAATCATGGGGGGAGGCCTATGTTCAGCAGTGGACTTCCTTTGGCTGATGGATGGAAGTTAAAGTATCAAGATTTCTGATTTGGAGGTACTCGTATAATTTAAATTATTAATGTAATACAGAGAAATGGCGCAATTGGAGGAGACCTATGTCCAGTAGTGGACAACAACCGGCTGATAACTTTGATGAAGATGATGACAGGGAAATAATCCGTGAAACACTTTTTGTGTTCATCCCTCATATTATGAATAAGTATACAAATTGCCATTAATACATAATATAGTCTGATATATAGAAAGAATCTTAGGACGGATGTTGGAATGAAAAGGCGAAGAGGAAAAGCGTGATTTGTTAGCTCTTAAACTAATTCACCTATTAACTTTTAATTCAACCACTAGCGTAAACCAGGAACTCGGGATATTTTCCACAAATCCTACGCTTTGTTCAATAGCATAACTTATCACAACCAATTACGTTAATCACGAAACAATTATTTTTATGTCGCGTTTAGCTCGTAAAACAACAGACTTATCACGCGACGTATGATGCATTGGAACACAAGCATGAGTTATGACGGATTTATTCGACCTGGCTTTTAGGCTGTTTGGCTGGCTGTTGGAATATGAAAGTGACTGTTGGAAGCATTGTAAACATGCTTGTGTTTTGGAGCTTTCTAGCCTTTTAATGGATACATGTCACATCCACTCTAAAACTATACGTATATGTATTGATTACTATCTTACTTTATAAAATAAGCTGAAATGTTAAGGCCAGACTTCAATATAGTCTAATAAACCAACTTTGCCTTAGTTATTAATAAAGTTGGATTAGCAAGGGAATAACTTTAGTAGTCCAAGGGTTTAGAATTGACTCGATTATTTTGAATAGCCAGGTTTTCATGACTTTATTAATAAACACGGATGTACTTCGGCCTAATATGATAAGGGGCAAATGCTAGGGTTGCTTCGCGTAAGTCCTGCCCCTCCGGAAGATATACACCTATACTTCAAACTGGCAAAGGACGGATCATCGTATCAAATCGCAAGACTTTACCCCTTTGTCGGTTAATTCACCTCATATGTTCACTCACTACACCATTCAGCGAAAATGTTCACACCGCTACTAAATAAAAGGAGGACATTACTTGTAGTAGGTAACTTGTATGTAAGAGGCCACCTGGGTAGGTAGCACCTACCCAGCAATGTCTTTTTCTCCCCCCCAAACAACAGTGGAAATGCATTGTAGTGTTTTCATTTGAAGGACATTGTAGTCAGAATAATTACTGGCCATATTGAGATTTAACATGTTATGTCTCAGCACGACGAGCGCAGTGGAATACCAAGGATTGCTTTTTTATTAATAGTGTTGATTGGATTTTGTACTGTTCACGAGCGTTTGTATTGCATACCATCAGGCGAACGAAATGCTCGTCTCGCCATTCCATGGAGTCATAAAAAACATGACAATCCTGTTATAGCAACCCGCTGAGTTTAAAAGTAAAATAATGAACAAAATAATCGAGTCAGTTCTTAACCCTAGGACTAAAGATAATCCCTGGCTCATACTATATAGTAAGGCCCTCAGCGTATACTCATGATTATCAATGATTTCTTTCGTCGTACGCAAAATACCTCCAAGTATGTGTGTACAAGTAGTGGTGTGAATTATTGTTGTAATGTAGTTTGAATGATATCAAAACCAATAATTAGTGGAACCAAACAAACTTAACATCCAATTTCTCAGGGTGATGAGGCAAGCAGTATAAGGGTAAAAAAAATATTATTTTTATTGGTGTTCTTCTTATCTATACAGCAAAGCGATGCCTACCACCAGGCAGCAAGCTTCAAAAAGCAGGTCTTAGATGTAACTCTATAATCCGACACAATGTTCGACGTCCAAAGTTATAATTTTTCTACTACGAATAATTAATACTATTTTCTATTATACTCCTCTCCGAACTTAGTCTATGGTTATGGGGTACCATAGAAGATTTCAAATTTCTGTGAAGTATCTAGATAATTGTTAGTGAATTTTTACGTACGACGTCCGAACATTCGAAGTTCGTGTCGAATCATAGAGTAACCCCCCTTGTTACCAACTAATATAAAAAAAGTAGATGAAATGTTTCTCCCGTTAAAACCACACATTTATATAAATGTATGTAATGCGTACATCTGGCAAAAAAGATTCGGTTCTAGCCTCAGCCATAAAGTCTGGCACTTGCAAAAATTAAATATTTGTTATTTTTAATTAAGCTGTAACAATGACGACGTAATAATTTGATTCTTAAATACGGCGTCGGGCTTATTGCTTTGTTTCCAAACCATTTGATTTTGACCCCTCTTTCTAATGATGAATATGTTTAATTAAAGTCCTTATGTTGTATAACTTAATGTCTATAAGCAACGAAAAAATACGGCTGTATTTAATATTTTGCTGGAGTTGGATGAAATAAAACATAGTGTGCCACGACTTCGCCCGCGTCCGCCTCAGTTGGGGAATTGTGAACGATTTTTATTAGCAAAGTTTTAATTTTTAAAATTAAAGAACTGCAGTGCCAGTCTAGCTGCAGGATATTTTATTTCTGGCAGTTCCTGGCAGACTTTATGCTGTTACTTTATGTTATTCTAGAATATTTTATCCATTCGGGAGTGTATTTTTCTGTAGTTATTAATTAAAAAAAAACATTAATTATACTTTTTAATAAATATATAAAAAAATACTTAATTATAATGCCAATGTAAAACTTATTATACAAATGATTTGTGAAGGTTAAAAATGGTAGATATTATCATCAAGCAAAATTGAGTTCTATAATCTCTGCCGTTCAAATACGGGCGTAAGTTTGTAGGTAATTTGTAAGTGTGTAAAGTAAAACTTGCAATCAGATAACGTTCCATTTATAAAACTTGTTCATATACTTCCAAAGGCTATTACGTCGATTCTAAAATAAAACTCGATTTCGATTATTATCAAACTCAAATCGTCAATCGATAATCGAGATGCCAGATACTGATAAATCAAAAATAGAAGTCCCCGCGGCGGCATTGTCACAAAACTGTGTAAGTACAAAAAATGAAAAAAAACGAAAACTAATCGAACAGATTACGAAGTCATCTCGCCTTGTGGCGTTCGAATATGGAACAAGTTCGAAATTGGAAAAGAAATCGCGACATTTCCTCGTTGACTCATGCAAAACGTCGGCGCGAATAAAAGCAAATTGCTAAACTTTTAGTATTTTGCGGGTGGCTTGCGCAAGTCTGAGCCATATTGCTTTCAATGTCAAAGGATAATTAAATTACAATTCCGTCTTGACATTTTATTTTAATATCATATATAGTATTTAGATCCGAATCATCATCATCATATCAGCCACAGGAAGTCCACTGCTGAACATAGGCCTCCCCCAAGGATCTCCACAATGACCTGTTGGAAGCGGCCTGCATCCAGCGACTTCCTGCAACCTTAGTCAGATCGTCTGTCCACCTTGTGGGCGGGCGTCCGACATTTCGCTTGCCTGTACGTGGCCTCCACTCAAGAACCTTTCGGCCCCAACGGCCATCGGTTCTACGAGCTATGTGCCCGGCCCACTGCCACTTCAACTTGCCAATCCTATGGGCATGTCGGTAACCTTGGTTCTTCTACGGATCTCCACATTTCTGATTCGATCTCGTAGGGAAACACCGAGCATAGCCCGCTCCATGGCTCGTCAGATCCGAATAAAATGTTGTTATTATATCAAAATCCTATAGTGCACCATAATATCAGTTCTTACACATTATATACATATGTAGCAAGGCTATTTATATTCGTCTCTTTTGACAACCCCGTCAACAGCAGTCGTGGCCGAGTGGTTAAGGCGTCTGACTCGAAATCAGATTCCCTCTGGGAGCGTAGGTTCGAATCCTACCGGCTGCGAATAAATTTTGCAAACACAATTCTCAACAAACAACATAAATTGTATTTTTGAATTATCTTTTGTTATTTAGGACATCAATATTTTTGGCTTCGCATAAAACGTCGAGCAAAGCTATAAATTGTATTTAATTCATTCCAATATTAGTTTAATGAATAAACAAATGCTCAAATTATCAGAACAAAGTTTGTGTTGCAGTGTGCTAATTAATATTATGTGTTCAATAAAATTAGTGATACTCCATTTTCCTAAATTAATATTGTTTATGTTACTGTACTTATGAGTGTCAAGCACACTCAAGCACACACCGAAGCCCCCGATACGCCGGCACATGTCGACAACTTTTTATTGGCCATTAGTCAGCGGTATCACTCATTGCAAGTCGAAAACCTTTGATGGCAACATGTCGGTGGCATGTCATGACATGAAAATTTATACAACGGTGTTGAGTGTCGCCGGGCAACTTAGCACATGCCGCTAATATATCGGCGGGCAACACGTGGGGGCGCTTGTCGCCGACATGATTAATTTCTGCCGCTGATTAGTATCGCCGTTCTGGCGGCTTTGGTGTGTAGTGCGCTTAAGAAAGGCTTTGATATTTAAATTACGAAACAGCATGCGACATACGTATAAACGTTTATAAAAACGATATTTCCCGGGTTAAGTAGTTTGTTATAGGGGTCGATGTTATTGTGACTGAACTTAAATAATAATTGAAATGTTACCACAACACATTAAAGATTGGTCACATCAATCAAATTACTTCATATGTGAATGAGGTGTCCCAAAAATTTGGAATTCGATGTTTTCTATTCAAAATTTAATATTAATATTCAGTAACTATATCGCTTTCTAGACTGTAATTTCAATTATTTGAAAAATATGGACTATATTAATAGTTTAGGTACATTCACAAACCTAACCCAAGTTCAGCTAATGATAAAAACAATCGTATCTATACTGACTGGGTGACCAAAAATAGTAAAATTTAATTTTAAGATTTTTGACAAAAGTTATCTTGATTATTTTTTCAAACTTTATTCAATGTTACCCAGGGTGATGACAGACATGTGGGTTCATAGAAGTAGTACCTATCAAAATAGACTTGACATGCATTTTGCATATTATAGTTTATAGTATTTGTCGTTCTTGCCATAGTTCCACATAATTTTGTAGCGTGCATATTGTACGAGCCAGGCACACAGGACGTGCGGTTTGTTTTAAACTTGAATTACTGAGTATTTTATGAATATTTGCGGTCAAAAATGTGTGTAAAAGAGTGTTGAAAGTGATTATAAGACAAAAGGTATGGAGCGCTGCTTTATTATTGGCTGTAAGAGCCGATCTAAACAATAATATGAAAATATATCTGTCCCTTACGGTGGAACTCAAATGTCGAGTACATTTGACGCTACCTCCATGTGTGGGTTGATTGACCATTATATGTCAATACCTAGTATATAATACTCGACAGTATAATTAAAATCGTATTTTCAACCAAAATAAATAAATCCGATAGTCTAATTACCACTTGTAACGTTTTACAATGGAATAATGGTTTTGACCCTTAAAAATGTTTAATTAACTGGACATTTGTTCCAGGAATTTCAATGCATCTAGTTTTGGTAATTGCTGTATTATTCCCAGAATACTATAATTTCAAAAATTGGATACTGCATCAACTGGTGTGTGATTATAACAATTATTCATATTATTATTAATTTCAATAATTGTATCATATATTTGCAATTACAAAACAGGCTTCTGTCGCAGTAAAAATATTTTATCATATTTTGTGAATCTTTAACTGATTAGAGATAATATAATGTGTAACCCATCCACTGGATACGACTTTTTATTCAAAAAACTGACTGATGTACAAACTGAGTCTTTCTATGTTAAAGTTAAATAAACCAGGTAAAACTATCAAAACTAAACAAACCGCACGCGAAGTTTCAAGCACCGGAAAAAAAGCAACGTAAAAATTTGATTCAAAACCAATCTCGACAAAACGAAGCAATTTCCAAGTTTTCACGCCATTATGTCTCTATATATGAGTTGCGACGTCTGTCTTCACTCGAGACCGGGTGAAGTTGGTGCAAACTTTATTTACTCCAACTTCCAGAGGAAATGTTTAATGTTGAATTTTTATTCGTCTTCCTTTGAGACGCCCGGACGTTTTTACTTAAGAATTTCATTTTAAAATGCAATATGTCGCTTTGCTATACCCATGATGAGTTTGATATCACCTAAATTGCCTCCATGTTCCCCTTTTGAAAATTTCCAGCGTGTGTTTGATGTGTAGTTTTAAATCCAATTTTGATGCGACGTGTGCATTTGACGGTTGATTACAGTTTGTTTGTAATATTATACGCGAGATATAAGAATTTTGAATCATGACAAACTGGGTTCGTTCCGGCGGAGTAATAGACAGTAATATGAAATAACAAATCAGTAGAGATGTAGATAAAAATGTTTAAATAAAAAAAAGTGTGTTTCTGGAATTTCTGTAAAAAGTCTTGATACTTTAAAACTGTGTTGGTGTGAGATAATATTAATACATTAAAAATATTTTATTGCAATAGCATATAATTTAAAATCTTTATACATTCATTGAACATTCTCAAATTTTAAAGTGTTATTAAGTTTACGTTATCAATCATTCAATAAATTTTCAATTGTTCTAATACTATCATTAAAACAATCTGAAGAATACTCAGATTTTATATTTCACTACTCTATTCCCCTATTAATCCACATCCGCCGACTAATTTGCCGGCATGTCGGCCAAACATACCCCGGACTTACAACCTCAATATCGCCCCTACATTATTCATTTAACCCGAAAACGCCAAATATATTCTCCGTAAGAAACAAAGTATTGCATCAGAGAGCGTTAGTAATTCGACCCGTAGTGGGCCTCTTCGACCCGTGTGACACTGGCTTCCAATAAAGTAAGGAACAAGTTCCGAAATTGAAAAAGAAATCTCTCGGCGGGTCATGCAAATATCGGCGAGTGTACAAAATTGCTAAACTCCGCTGTGGAGGGTTGAGAAAGGCAAGAATTTTTGTTATAAATTAGTGAATTCATAGCTTGTAAGTTTTTTTATTATCCTCTGGCTGTCTGATTTGTTTCCGAAGTGTATTGTTATTTTTTCGAACGTGAAATATGTTTGAACTTGTTTCATTCTTTATTTAAAACTAGCGGCCCGGCCCAGCTTCACCCGGGTACAAATAGATTTTTGTACAATAATATGTACGTATTACATAGATAAACCTTCCTCTTGAATCACTCTATCTAATAAAAAAACCGCATCAAAATTCGTTGCGTAGTTTTAAAGATTTAAGCATACAAAGGGACATAGGGACATAGGGACAGAGAAAGCGACTTTGTTTTATACTATGTAGTGATAAGTTAATATTTTTTCATTTTCTTCGATAGATAAAGTTAGGAGATTATATAGTATTTTAGTAACATTTACAGTGTTTTTCTACTGGCTGTAAAATCTAAATTAGGTATCGGCCCAGTCGTCCTTAAACCTTAAGTAGGGTTACCATAAAATATACAATTATAGTTTTTACGTAAACACTATATTTCATTTATTATGTTTCGGCTGGCCACTTGCTTGACTAAAACATATTTAAGAAATAATTCAAACCAATTTAAATTATAATCTTGGACATAAATTCCTCTGTCATAAATATCTTCAGCCTCACAAAATCCACAGCTGAGTTTAGGCCTTCTCCAAAAATTGTCACAAGGACATGTTGGAAGCGACCTGCAATCAAATACTTCTTTTAATCATTATTAAATATTTTGTTCACATTGTGGAGGGATATCCAACACTGCAAGTAAAAAAAAAACTATCAAGAATTTGGTCTTTAAAAAAAATAAGACATTAAAGAATCGAATGCTTAATTCTGCGGTCCATAGTATATCTAGTCAATGAACCAATAACACGATTACTAAATTGTTTTATTAGGTTACCTGAAATATCGCAAATCATGGATCAGAGCAAATTGCAAGAAATCAATATCATATTGACATCGATTCGAAGGGAACAAAAGCGGCCATGGTGCACGACGGACAAAGGTTTTGGATTATCATCACATCAAAATTAATAACTCGGTTCATTTGAATACTATGTATAAGCTTTTGTACTTGCATCTTTGACTTTTCCATGCTGTTAGTTAATTGATTGATTTAATGATAAAATGAGAGGAAAACTGCGTTTCTGAGAGTTCTTCATAAGAATTTCTTTTTTTATTGCCTTAAATTTGACCAACAGATCGAATTTAAAATTAATAATAATAAGATATTTGACTATGTTTGCTTTATTGCATTATTTTGCGTTCAAATACAAATAACATTAAAGTAACAAACTGTCAAAACCACATTAGAGTAACGTGTAACATGAGGCAAATATTCGTATTTAAAATTAAAGAGTGGGAGTATAGCGGCTACATCTTACCGTCTCTTTCACAACCGCACACTATAATGCGTGTTAAGCCTAGTGACGTCACTAGTTTTGTTTTTCTTTTACTTTCATTACAAGATTTCAAACGGTTCTATCTAACTTGCTTAATTCTGCATCGATTTAAAAAAGTCTTTATTTGTTAGATTTTGGAGATCGATAACTTTTGATAAACACAACAAAAAAAATAGACTCAAATACTTTTTATTTGATTCCAGTTCCTTTGAACTTGATCTCTGTGTTTTTTTTTAATTTTTATTTTATTTCCCTTTGTCTCATATTCGTTCCAAATTAAATTAACCAAAATTTATTCAGGTCAATCCAAAACAATCCGACTATAAAAACATTAGCATTCAAATTTCGGCCCTGCGGCTATTCGGGCTATGAAGCGTGACTCCGCCAACTTAAGGTAATCCGGATAAGAATAGATAAGACAGTGCTCCGTGGATATAGGTCATTTAGTGTAAGTGATAGGCGGGGCTTCGCGTACACCTGGCGAAGAAATTGGAACGTGTTTACTCCAATGTGGGTTTTATTGATTTTTCTAAAGATTTGGTAAGAATACTAAAGTAAATAAATACACCTAACAGTCACATAATATATAGTTCGGACTCCACACTATGTGTTGTATCGGGTCAGAAACTACGAGAGACTTGTCGGTCTCAAAATATCATCAAATTCAATTTGGAATTGATTCGGTCGGGGTATCTAACTCGTGGTCTCTCGTTTAGGATAGACGCAGCTGCTAACTGCGCCACGGATGCTGTCTAGGTGCTAAAAGCTGATAAAGTACGAATTGAATATTATAAATAGTGCTAAGAAAAAATAAATAATAGATTTCAAAAACTGCAGATACAGTGTCGATAAAATCTTTGAGTAATAAATTATTATTTATAAACTAGCGGCCCGACCCAGCTTCGCCTGGGTGCATATATTTTTTGATTCCACTCCACACCAAATACATGTTGTTTTTCGTATAAACTCTTGTATGCCTAAACTTGACGTAGCTATCCTACTGTCCGGCTCAATCCCGTCTCATCCGCCTGTTCAGTCTCTTCCCAATCCATCCCGTCCCTTCTCTTTATTATCCATCCCGTTTTATAACGTGCATTTACAGTTCGTCCTAACAAATCTGTCATCTATCCCAGCCCTCTCCCGTACCTTCGATTCTATTTTACTTTATGTCCCTTCTCTCCATAAACATCCATATACATCTTATATATAAAATAGGAATTATTAAAATTTAATATGAGAGTTACACTGAGATAGCAAAATAATAATTGTCAACGTTACTACTACACTTGATGCATAAACAATAATCGTATTGTGTGAGAGAAACAGGAGACCGGCTTCGTTCTCATCCCTACTCCGTGCTGTTTACTGGGTCAGAAGTGACACCTGTAGACATCTGGCGGGGATAACTAATTAAATGACGATTGATCAGTTTTCGACCGGATAGGAAAAATGATTAAATTACTAAAATGGCTATTAAAAATAAGGGTTGATCGTAGAAGGGTGAAAATTGAGGATTGTATGTATTTTTGTATGTTGTATCATAAAAAACAGAAATTAAAAATTTTGTCTAAAAAATAAAAAAAAAAATTTAGGGGTGGACTACCCCTAACATTTAGGGCGATGAAAAATAGATGTTGGCCGATTCTCAGACCTACTCAATATGCTCACAAAATTTCATGAGAATCGGTCAAGCCGTTTCGGAGGAGTTCGATTACGCACCCCGTGACAGAAGAATTTTATATATTAGATAGCGGCCCGACCCAGCTTCGCCTGGGTGCATATATTTTTTGATTCCACTCCACACCAAATACATGTTATTTTTCGTATTAATCTCTTGTATACCTAAACTTGACATAGCTATCCTACTGTCTGGCTCAATCCCGTCTCATCCGTCTGTTCAGTCTCTTCCCGATCCGTCCCGTCCTTTCTCTTTTATTATCCATCCCGTCTTATAACGTGCATTTACATTTCGTCCTATCAAATCTGTCAGCTATCCCAGCCCTCTCCCGTACCTTCCACTCTATTATATCCCGTCTCTCCATATACATGTACATATAAAGATTGCCTTATGAAATTTTGACATTAAAAACTTTAGCGTTTTTTATTGTCCATCCAATATTCCGTCCCTTGTTTCAGCACCAAAATGCTGTTTTTCCTAATAATATTGCACGCCATTACTTTTTGTTAGTAATAAAGTAATAATAACCATTTAAAAAAAGAATTGGCCAAATTGGTCCAGGCGTTGTTGAGTTATGCGCTTACCAACACATTTTGCGATTCATTTTTATATTATAGAAGAAGATCTTATAGTCCACCCTGCTGGCTTAGTGCGGGTTGGCGGATTTTATTTCACGTAGAAATTAATCCGAAAAGTCAGAGGTGTGCCCTGGGATTTGAACCCGTGACCATCGTTAACTTGTTGGCAGTCGCGTCTAGTACGTTACCATATACAAATTAATAAAACCTTCATACTGCCTCACCAGGTGACGTAAGTAATAGAACAAATATTTAAAATATAAAACTGCATATCGTTTCATTATAATGTCTAGATACGGCATCAACGTACCAATATTTTTTTTATTCTTGAGTGTGTAAACAATACTAATGCGAAATTAAATATGTCCCTCAGCGCATCTAAAAGTATCAATTCAAAAAACAATGTCGTTTATGAAAACGAAAAATTATAATTAGATATATTTTGGTGTACTCCGGCAAAACGCTTCGATAGAGTATACCTTGTTTAAAACTGTTGCAATAATCTCAAAAAACAATGGGCGATTTTGGTAGATATGGACATCGTTTTAATTTACATTTAACAAAATTATGCGCAAGACGCCGTATCTAGATAATATTATATACACGATGTACACATTTTTTGAATTTTGTTCTATTTCGTCAGCCGTCAATGAAAGACAATGGAAAGATAGATCATTTTACGTTGGATGGTAGTTGAAGCTGGACCGTCTTTTACGTCTCCCGTCAAATAAACAAAGATCATCCTATACTGGCTGGACGCATCACGCTTGAACGATACCCAAAAAAAAAGGTTTTTAGTATCTTTCTAAGAAATTTTCCTATTTTTCTCACCCCTTAAACCTTCCCAGGACTTCCACGAATATTTCAAGACCAAAATCAGCCAAATTGGTCCAGGCGTTGTTGAATTATGCGGTTACCAACACATTTTGCGATTCATTTTTATATATAAGATATACAAAATTTAAAAACACCTAATATATCGATAAGTTTCTTGATTTCAATATTAATATTAGCGACCACTCTCAATCGTACTTTCGATTGTAGAGGAGGCCCGTGCCCTGCAGTGGGACGTATATGGGCTGATACAGATTAGCGATTACAATTACTAAAGTAACGTAGCGCAATATTTAAAAACATAGTTTACATGTGGCATATTACGGCTAGCCTCAAGACTTCATATCACGAGAATACGGTTTAACCTGTAGGACGTATACTTTAACTTAACGCGAGCTAATATAAATTTTAATAAAATAGGCATAAGGTACCTATATTATACTGTATATATTAATCCATTCAATATAAAATCTTAAATGTGTGATACAATTTTCTACACTTAAAACAACATATTGCAAGACAATACCTTTAAGACGTATCTACTTAAAGTTTATGTATGTTAATTTGCACCCAATTTTCAATAGCATATGGTATATTATTCAATACTCTTCCATCAGCTATACAAAGATAAAAAGAGAAGAATCACATTCCGGGTTTATATTGTGAAGCGCACCGATCGATCAATGTTGCGTGTCCACTAACTCTAGAATAGATGTTGCCATCTGCCGACGCACTTAGCTAATGGTGTTGCCAGTCCAAATATTTCTAACATCAACATTTGCTCAGGAATTCCACGTATTAGCTGATAGACAGTTAGATTTTCTTAGTAGCAATGCTTTGGTTGATAGATATTTATATACCGTGGTATACCGGGTATCTCAAGACTGCTACCGAAAACGAAGCTGGGTGGTAGTTTTAGTGACTACAAACACAATGCAACTAAAAATTTCGCAAAGAAACGCGACAATGATTTTTTATGATTTTTTAAATATCGTCATTTTTGGGTGGTAAATCCATAGTTTTTGCTAAAATAATAATTTAAACACTTTTATATCTTAGATTATTTATAAATAAAAGGATATACACTGTTATTTTAGGAAAAAATGTATGTTTACCACCCAAATATGGTCATAGGAAAAAAATAACAAAAAAAAATGGTCGCTTTTTTTTGCAACTTTTTCTGTTGCATTGTGTCTGAAGTCGCTTTAACTACCACCCGGCTTCGTTTTCGGTAGCAGTCTTGATATACCCTGTATAATACTTTTACTGTTGGTACGTCTTTCATATGTGAGAGGTCGCCTGGGTAGGTACCACCACAATGTCTATTTCTCCCGCCAAACAGCAGCGTAAAAACACTATTGTGTTTCGGATTAAAGGATATTGCGGCCAGAGAAATTACTGGATATATTGAGACTTAACATCTATGTCTCAGGATGGCAAGCCCAGCGGAATACCAAACATTGCTTTGATATTCAAGTCGTAGTCTGGTTTTACTATTTTTCATGATCGGTCGTATCGCTTACCATCAGGCAAATGGCATGATTTTCTCACCAATCATAGCAATAACAAAATCACAATTCTTGAGAATCGGAGTTAAACCTACCCCTAATTACGTAACACATCTACCATTAAAATCACCGCTGCGTACAAACTTTTGTCCTGATAGGGGAGGTTAAACCTACTTTATGCGTGCACGGCTCCTTAGCCGAACTGTGGTTACACCGTAAGTGGATCGTAATATTAGGCAAAGTTAGCTAAAGTTGTTGTTGTACATAGTTACTCTACGCGACTGACCATTAGGACGAAATTTACTAAATTGACCACCACATCAAATGGATTTAATTGTTGGACTAACGTGCGGTTGGAGAGTGGATTGTAAAGCCCTGTGCACATACGCTATTGGAACTTATTTAGGAATATTGTATAAATATAAACCTTGTCAGCAATCCGGGCCGCTATTTTTGAATTCCCAATCACTCAAAGAATATCAAATCTTATATTTCATATTCTTCTACCTTTCCTGCTCTATACTGACGATTACTTTTAATTTAGTAATAATTAACTGGTAATATAACTGGTCTGCATGCATGCATGGATGCATGAGAAATGATCTATCATATGTGTGAGGCTGCATGGGTATTCTATTTTTCCTGAAGAGTCGCAATGTCTATTTCTTCCGACAAACAGTAGTGTAAATGCACTGTTGTGTTCCGGTTTGAAGAGCATTGTAATCAACATTTAATGAATCAGGATAGTGAGCGCAGTGGAATGCCAAACATTACTTTGTAATTAATGGTGTAGTTTGGTTTTGTTACTGTTCATGAGTGGTCGTATCGCTTACCATCAATGACAAATAGCATGTTAGTCTCACATTAATTCATTGCAATAAAAAATACATGTAGATAGGAACATTTGACAGCTTCGTACTGCGAAAGTTATCAACAGTCATATATATTAGAGGGACAGAGAATTTTTGTCCAAACAGTCAAACAATGTAGACCAAACAAACTTTAGTTACATTGCGGACTATATACATAGTTTTCTTTGTATAGCCATGATAATTATATCTACTTGTATCTTTTTTTTCAATGTTGTTTACGCGATCAATATTACTATGCTTGAGGATCTTGTCTTATGGCTTTATAAATGTCGGAGGATTTCAATGTAATTTATGACAAAGCTATTACCTGATTTTCTTATTTATTTCTTTCGTTATCATTAAAATAAATAAATAAATACACCCAACCGTCATATACATAGCCCTGACCCCACACTAAGATCGAGTCTTGTGTCATGGGTATCAAGAACTACGAGATACTTTTTGGTCTCACAAACACCCAGACCCAAAACAAATACCTGTGGTTCACACAAATATTTGTTACGGTGCGGGGATCGAACCCGCGGCTTTACTTTTCACAGCTGTCGTCTAACCAACTGCGCCACGGAGGCTGTGAAAATCATTGCATGCATATTTATCCTCAATTTTTATATTCACATGATAAAAATTGTGTCCAGTGACTTACTATGATGCGATGTAGGTCGTCTCAAGTTCTTATTATGTAGGTCAACAAATTCTTTGATATAATTACAAATTCTTTACTCGGCATTGTGGCTTGATTCAACTCTTACTACCTTTATTTGAATTAGTGGATCTTCCATATACATCCATTTTATATAGTAACTGACCGATGTCTTGTTCATAAAAGATGCATGAGAAAAACTTTTATGGGGGGCTGAATGAACGTAATAGAAACTAAAATAATTATTGTCCGAATTATTGTCAGTTTTGCCTTTGCAAACGCTTGAAACGTTTTCGATTAAATTTTGTATGTAGGTAGTTAATGCCATGGATTAACACATATCTAAGCTATTGTTTATCTCAAAAATATACCATCTCCCATAGTATAAGCAATCAAAAATATGTTGGAAGATATAATTCCACTAAAAACATCAAGAATGAATCCTGTAATAATTAGAATGTCACACACAACTACAATACATAGCACACAATAAAGAATGAACACAAAGAACGTAAATCCAACAGAACAAACTAATGTGATCAAGAATAATGTAGTCCGCAATAATCCGGACAGCAAATATGAAGTTTAACTTAATACTTCGAAATTGTCCCCATTAAAGTTATATTGTACAGCAAAACTACTTCCTCCCGTGAATTTGCGTGTTGTCACGGTTGGCGAGTAACAAATTAGTGACACGAAAATCTGCACACAATTGTGTATGTCTGGTAACATTCTGTGTCTAAAAGGTGAAATGTAAACTTATGAAGTTGTCTGCCCCTTAAAGCATTCAATTATAATTTTGCTAGTTACAGAACTGTTCATTCATGAATTTTGCTAGATTTTGCTACGTATCTCGAGAGTATTATTTTTATTTTAACTCTTATTCCTTTTGGAAAACATTCAGACATATTGAGGCTTTGAGCTGCTAAAAGTATTGTAAAATGTAAAACTTACAAGTTCTTCAGATTAGAATAAAGATATCGAGATGCGATAAATAAACTCAGATCAGAGAGATTATACATGCTCTCTCAATAATTATGTCACGGTTTATAATGCCTGATTGGACCAGGAAATAGAACAAGCCTATATCACAATCATCACGATATTCTTGATCGAAGAATACCCCTTAACATTCATACCTCGACCTACGCTATACTGGTTCCAAAATCCTTCCAAATTCAAAATATTGCCAAGAGAGCTTACCGTAGACATCTATACACCCAATTTGCCACTTCATGCTGGGCTGAGTGTTGATCTGGCACATGTAGCACCCTCGGTCTTCAGCCCGGAGCGGCCTGATCCTCAGCTGCCAGGTCTTCGGAGCGTCCAGGTTCACAGAGTATCTGGCTCCGAGTACAGCTCTCTCATGCATGGTGAGGACGGTCTGGTCTTCCGCTCGGAGCCATCCTACCTGTGAACAAGTATTGAAATTAGCATGTTTAATAGTTAACAGGACTAGTGAATGTTAGAATCCTAGTAATTGAAGTGTGAGGCTTGGTCTCAACTGCATACTAAAGGTAAATTTCAACATGCCGCTAGTTATTCTACTCTTAATCAGGACTATAGCGATCACATTTAGTAAAACGTTACTAAACCAAACTTGTAATCTCTTCCACATGAGTCTCTGAATTATACATTCAGTTTCTAAATTGATTGGATGACTTCTAGTTCTTTGCCAAAATCAGTACTCACTAATCCTTATAACCCTTCGAAATACAATGTGCGTTAAATTTTATCCCCTTTATTGCAAATTCTAGTGCCCCCTCGTGGCAATATAATTTATACTTCAGCATATACCACACATTGCCATTTGACCCGTGTCTCAATTCCGTTTCTACACCATGGAAAGTCATAAGAGTCAATTTGAAGCGTATTCCAAATATTTTTTCACCGTTTAACAGTTGACATTCGATCACGGTTGAAAAGGTGTCGCTGCCGGCGAAACAATCGAATATTTTTTTTTTTTTTTTTTTTTATTGCATTGAATGGCGAGACGAGCAAGCCGTTCGCCTGATGGTAAGCGATACGACCGCTCATGAACAGTAGCAATATTCCACTGCGCTCGCCATCCTGAGACATAAGATGTTAAGTCTCAATATGTCCAGTAGTTGCTCTGGCTACAATGTCCTTCAATCCGAAACACAACAGTGCATTTAAGCAGTGTTGTTTCACAGGAGAAATAGACATTGCGGTGGTACCTACCCAGATGGCCTCTCACATATGAGAGACCTACCACCAGTAAATAGAATATTGTTGGAAACCCCCTCAGCACTTGTATGGGAACTACGCTTGATCTACCCGACTCCACGTATCGAAACGCTGCCAGCCACTTTCCACTGGTATTTTAAAATTAATTCTGTTTTCGCACGATAAATGTCATTTCGACATTGCTATTTGAATGAAATGTTCGCTCCTTTGTAATTTAACTTTTATCGCTTTTGAAAAGTTCGTTTCTTTGGTCTTTTGTGGATTTGTACGCTATTTTTAGTGTTGAATGAAAAGAGTTTTGCTGTGTAAATACAAAATAATGTTCTATGCTGTTTTATGTAGACTATTTCGCTTTTACATTGAGATTGAAAACATACAACAAATATACAACGTAAAAAAAGTACAAACATCAATGAATGTACGGAACACAGAATTTCTAACATTATAAATTAATAAAAAACTTGAAACCATACAAAAAAAGTTGGAATCTTGTAGAACTTTGGCCATCACAGTCAATTTAACAACCGCTTACACATTAAAGTAATATTGCATCATTAAAGTATTTCTTACAAATAAAAGAAAATAAATCTCACATACCCTAATAAGGAAACTTACAAGGTGAAGCATTTCAAGGCGGTTAGTCGTGTTTGTGCGTCCTTCATACGTGAACACGTGATTTTATTAATGTTAATACCTCCCTAGCATGAAACGTATGTCGCACATATTTCTCCTTCTTTATTTCTTTATTTACGTCTCCCGCAATCTCATGGCAATGAACGAAACGCAACACAATAGTTGTTAATTCATATCTTTTTCTTTTTATGACACATAATGCCTTAATAGTATTTAGTCATATACAGGGTATATCAAGACTGCTACCGAAAACGAAGCCGGGTGGTAGTTTAAGCGACTTCAGACACAATGCAACAGAAAAAGTTGCAAAAAAAAAAGCGACAATTTTTTTTTGTTATTTTTTTCCTATGGCCATATTTGGGTGGTAAATACATTTTTTCCTAAAATAATAGTATATACCCTTTTATTTATAAATACTCTAAGGTATAAAAGAGTTTAAATTATTATTTTAACAAAAACTATGGATTTACCACCCAAAAATGACGATATTTAAAAAATCATAAAAAAAATTGTCGCGTTTCTAGGCGAAATTTTTAATTGCATTGTGTTTGTAGCCACTAAAACTACCACCCGGCTTCGTTTTCGGTAGCAGTCTTGAGATACCCGGTATGTTGTGACCGATAGATCTGACAGTTGTTGTATTATTTATGCTCAACAAAATCAACAAAATTGTGAGTTCCTGTATTAACGTATAAATACAGCATAGACTAGTGAATTCGGATAGTTGCAGAGCCACGCCGTTCGCAGTAATAACTCAGCATGAATGGGTAAGCATCTCATTGGTGATCGACGTGATGCGACTAATTTGCCGTCGCGTTTCGTTCGGTAAGTGAGATTGTCGGATGCCCAATACCCCTTCCCTCATATCATCCTTTATCCTTCCCGTTCCCCTCTCGGGCCAGCAACACATCTGTGATCCAAGTATTATGGACGTTCATGGGTGGCGACATCACTGACTATCAGCTGACTTGTTTGCCGATTGCCGGATCTATGCTATAAAAATACCAAAAAAGTACGAGAATCTCTAGCTATTCCATACAATTAAACCGATTTTGCGCAAAAATATGATGTTTTAATTTCCACACACTTAGACGGGGTCTGTAAGTTGTTCAAGTAATTCATGTTAAATTACATCCTAGTGGTTGACAACATATCAGGTCGGAACATAACTGAAGCAACAGATACAATGCGGTCAAATAACAATAACTCGCTACTAAACATATTCTGTATTCTGTATCAGCCCATATACGTCCCACTGCAAGGCACGGGCCTACTCTACAATCGAGAATACGATTGAGAGTGGTTAGGCCATATAGTCCACCACGCTGGCCTAGTGCGGGTTGTACTAAACATATGTTAATCATGTATTATGACATTAGCGGTAGTTATACTGGTTTCGTTATTTCTTATCAAATAAAGATAACAGTGCGTGGTGGCCTGTTGGTAAACGAACCAGATGCGGCTGCCAACATGTTCATGGTGGTCGCGGGTTCGAATCCCAGGGCATATCTCTGACTTTTCGGAATCATGTGTGTATTCATAGTCAGTCACCACTTTAACTATGAAGGAAAACATCGTGAAGAAACCTGCATACTATAACGAATTTGTCAACATTTCTATGGTATGTAAAGTCCACCAGCTCGCACTAGGTCAGCGTGGTGAACTATATTATGGCGTAAACACTCTCTGTCGTAATCTCGTTTGTAGATGAGACCCGTGCCTTGCAGTTGGACGTATATGGACTGATACAATACAAAAGAAGAAAGAATGAATGGTTATTTCCTAATTACAGCCTGCATTTAAAGTTTGATGTAGATACTGTATAATCTCTATATCTTATATGGAGAAGCTTGTAATTAGCAACTTACTTTTATTTTTAGTCGACATCTTATAATTTGTTACATTCGTCAGAAAGCTATCCTATAAAAATAAAATAAAAAAGATGTCGCTAGGGCAATGTGTGATTCTAATTAAACTTTCGTTGCCAAGTTCCGATAAACATACAATATATGATCCAATTGGTAAGTAATTACCGCTGCTCACGAAAATTTACAATACTTTGATCTGAGCTGCCTAGCTGGCCTCTCAAAATATGACAGAAAAGGGATATCGATTGAAGAAAAAAGGATATTTGAGTAATTGATAACCTTAACAACAGGTTGAAAAAAAAAACTTTACCAATAAATAATCCTCAACACATAGACCAAGATCCCGTGTCTGCCAGACTTTCGTCATTTTATAAAAGCTGAGAGGCATAGGCATTACATGATCATTTATTATGAAGTTCCGATCGTGGTTGGTTTGAACATTATCAGCTTCAATGAGTCTGGTAAGGTGAAAGAACCATCAAAAGTATCTAATTACCAAAGCAAAATTTATTAATAGTTGCCTTAATAACATATCTATAAAATTCGGGTATAACGCTGAGTAAATTACTTTTCATTAAAGTTTAAAGGTATTAACGTATATTTAACAATATTTAGTTCTGGCAGCCACAGGCTCTTGGTCTAACACGTCTGTATAATCTATCCTTTCTACATGCTTCGTGAAAAATCTTCATCGTTTAATGCTACACCGGTCGCTGTGCGGATGAATTCCGTGTTCATGCTCGATGTTGCCAGTTTCCAATCTCCCGGATTATGTGGAATCGCAAACTTTTCCCGCAATTATTTTGTAAAGCCGTTTTATATTCGGATGCTTTTAATTGCTCATTAAAGGAAATTATCGGGTTTTTGTTGATAATTGGAGTGTTAATAGGATGCATGTTGTTTTACAAGCGGTTTCATAAAGTGAAATAATTTGGTATTATAGACTTTTACGTTCTACTGCCTAGACTAACTAGACTGCATCGATAGCGTAGTTGTACATGAATAGAACGGTGAAGGCTATGATTCTAATCCCAGGTCGGGAAAAGTGATATTGGATTTTTGTATTCATTATAAGTCTGGAGTCAGAAATTTGTGCACGATATGGCGACAGGCTCGTCCCAATCATATTATGAGGCACAAAATATACGGCAAAGCGTGAGTGCCTTGTTGACACTTCCGCCTACCCCTTCTGATAATAATGCTTGAGTTATGTATATATGTGCGTGCTTTTAAGTTCAACTGACTGTTTGCAGTCAATATAAATAAAACAATAGGCTAAGTTTATGTCACGCAAAGTGCAGATAAACACAACCATTACAATCCTATAAAATGTTTTTGCGGCTACAACTTTTCAATTATAACAGGTGGTTAAGTTCAACACAAGATAAACTTACGTCGTATAAATACGTATAAAGTTAGCCATGTACGCCAAACGCATCTTAGGCCCGATCTACGGTCTCATCTTACGCAGCCCCTGACATGAATTGAGACCTTCTTTTCATTTCAATCCATAAGTTTAAGTATGTGCAACGGGCTTGCATATTTTTGCCTGCTTTCGTCACACAGAAGTTTGTCCATCACGCGTGACTGGTAATACTATATATATTGCAATAAAATCACCTTTGATCAATTATACATTAGTATCTTAGAGTATAATAGGTATATATAGAGGGAGCACTGGTACTTCAAAAACGTAGATAAAAATGGTGGTGCCGGGCCACCTTTTTCTGCCCTCCTTTTGGCTAATATTTGAACAGGTTGTGCAACATACATAAATTATTTGAAAAAAATAAAATAAAAATAAGTAGTTTAGGTCTATTTAATTCCACTCAAACTCGTTTTAAAAGGATAATAGCTAAATATAATTTCAGCTATCAAAGGAATTTATAGCAATTTATTGCTAAATAATTAATTTAATTTTTACTAATATAGGAGCACTACCAACATTACGAACAAGAAAATATCTACGTTTTTCAAAACGCGAATGTATGACATCGCTCCCTCTATATATAAATACTCTAAGATTAGAATATAAATAACAGCCCAAACAAAGGCAAGAAAAATACGAGCGTACCACCAATAAGACTGCAGCCTTGTTTGATTTTAGTATGGTTGAAAAACATAATAAACTTTAATTTAAAGGAATATGGTTTGTTGTTCCCTGAAGTAGATTATAATTTAAGTATTTTTGCTTCGTCTTGTAGTTCGAAATTCAAATTCAATGTATAAGTATAAGTAAGCTCAGCAACTTTCGGCGTGTGATTTTGTTGTGGACCCTGTATCTAGTATACCTATATTTGATCGGAGAAAATAACATATACGAATGTTATAAATGCAGATGGATCGTATATATACTTACGATGTACCAAAATATCTCTCCGCCGGTTTTAGTGAAAAAAAAAAACAATTGCGATGCCTTTATTAAGTTCCTTAACATAATTAAACTTTAAATCAGTTCCTGCACAGTTTCATCACTTAACCACCGTTGTGACGCCACAATATCGAAAATTTCCGCCAAACAGCAGTGTACATGCGCTATTGTATTCCGGTTTGAACTACATAGCAGCCAGAGTAACTTCTGGACATATTGAAACTTCTCATGTTATGGAATGCGAAGCATTGCTTTGTAATTCGAGTAGTTATTTGGTGTTACTACTCACCATAAGCGAACATGAGGCTTACTATCAGGTAAATGGTACGCTCGTTTAACTATTAATTGCAATGAAAAATAGCACGCGTAATTTATTCATTTGAGGAAATAATAATTTCATATAATCTATTGAGATTCATACCTACGATATACTATTCATACATTTGAAGTGCATTATCAATACATTCATGTCTGCGATAAAAATATCCTCATCTTTTAACCCTCTCACAGAATTCTATCGCGATTCTAACAATCAGTCGCATATAGCAACCCTCGAATACGTTCAGCATAACAATGCACAAAAATCACATTGCACCTTTCTGCTTTTGATGCACACTGCGAATTTTAATACGGGCACACGTATACAGTTCCCTCAGATGCATTCCGAGTAGGAATGAGATGTTTTGGAAAGTTTTAATCGGAGTTTCGTAGTTGAAAGTTTTGTTTTGTGTGTAGCGGTAGCGGGTATAGAAAGGTTGATTTTGTTGTATTGTTTATTAGTGCGTAAATCTTGAGTTTGATAAAATTTGTGAATAAGTGAGGTATGATAGTCGATATCAGTTTTTTTTAAATATATTTCTTAAGAATAACTTCAATTGTTTTATTCTATAAAAATCTAGAATGAAAATTTTAATGTCGCCTATGGTGTAATCTAAACGACGGGATGTTTAAAATGTTAAAATATTTTTAATTTCCCATAACTTTTTACTTAGTAGTTTATCAAAAATTGACTTTCACATCGAGCCATTGATAAAAATCGATGATATCTTGAATTATTTTACTTAAAATGCGAGTTATACGAGATTCAGTACCAAGAAAATCTAAGTTATGAGAATAGAAAGCGCCGAGACTCCGCAATGCGGCCTTAGACTTATCAACACAAAAGATGGCTTTTACGTATTTAGAATGTATTTGAAATGAAAGGCAAAAAAAAGAAAAGTGTTTTTTTATTATTGGGACAGCTTTAAGTAAAACTAGGTACATACATATATTTAACTTAATATTTTCTTAACAACAGGCTCCTTTAACTTGTATGCCGCAGTATAACCTGAATAATGATTCAGGTATTTGAAGTCTATCTACCACATTGGGCAAACTTAGTGCCAATAGGTAATTCCATAAAAAAAATATGACCCAGATATGGAAAAACACTAGGCAGAAGAAGGGTTGTCTTGACTAACTTCGTACCGCATTTATTAGATTATGGTTGCAAAACGTGATGCTATAGGTTCGATCCCCGCATCGACACAACTATTTGTGTGGTCCATTGGTATTTGCTTCAGGTGAGTGTCTGAGACTGAACAGTTCTCTCGTAGTACTCGTAGTTCCTAATATCCACGACACATGGCTCGCTGTAAATGGCATCAGGATTATGATTTATTCATCATGGTTTTTTCCTTTATCATTTTTACGAGTAAGCGGACTTGCATATAACCACTAGCAAGAAATTGCGAAGGTTAATGGAAGTCGCCCAATGCAGTCCTTTCAAACAACTAGCTGTTGAAATTCTTGGAAAACGGGCCGCATTAAACTTGCCGAGACTAAAAATATATTTTTTTGGTAAATCGCGTCACAAAGCATGACTATGTAGATAATAAAAATCAATACACTAATACATTAGCTTATAAGAGTACCTATATAAATAATGAGTATTTTTTTCCGAATGAAAACACATCGTACAAAAAGGCTACAAATATATTTTAATGACGTGAAAAAATATATAATCCATATCCCTTTTGATATCGAATCTTGTTTATAATGAGGAGGGTATAATTGAAAAAAATAGACGAAGGGTGAAAAGATTTCAAAAACTCTTAAACCCAAATTAATTGAAAACATTGAATAAACACGGTAATAAATCTTTTCAATGCGATAGAGATTTATATTGTTCGTAGGTAAAATTGTTAAGGATAAAAACCTGAATATAACCATGCCATTTGTTGATAAATAGCAGTGTATTCTAGTAATCTACATAACTTTCACATATAGGTTATATCAAGACTGCTACCGAAAACGAAGCCGGGTGGTAGTTTAAGCGACTTCAGACACAATGCAACAGAAAAAGTTGCAAAAAAAAGCGACAATTTTTTTTTTGTTATTTTTTTTCCTATGGCCATATTTGGGTAGTAAATACATTTTTTCCTAAAATAATAGTGTATGCCCTTTTATTTATAAATACTCTAAGGTATAAAAGAGTTTAAATTATTATTTTAGCAAAAACTATGGATTTACCACCCAAAAACGACGATATTTAAAAAATCATAAAAAATAATTGTCGCGTTTCTATGCGAAATTTTTAATTGCATTGTGTTTGTAGCCACTAAAACTACCACCAGTCTTCGTTTTCGGTAGCAGTCTTGAGATACCCGGTATATTCTCATTTATACGGCGCGGTTGGTGAGACGCCGGCTATGAAACAAAATGCAGCAGGTTGAATTGCGCGCAAAGAAATCCATGGCCTCCTTAGTTATTTGTCTACGTAAACTCACGCCTTTTCCTAGAAGGAGTAAGGCAGAGGTAATATCAAGACGCCAACGTTTCGCCTTGTGTATTCGGTCCCATGATGTGATAAGGGCGTGCCTATAGCCATATCGGGTAAAATTCCTGACTCCGAGCTGATAATGAATAAAAAAATGCAATATAACTTTTCCCGACCCGAGATTCGAACCCGAGACCGATAGTAATCCTACCCTAGTAAAACTTAGTCGAGGCAGTCCAGTATCAATAAATAATATTACATCAATAGTTGAAACCAATATCTATTCTATAGCCCACTATTTGTCATTAGTACAATCTAGATTCTAGGCTATCTATCTTGGTAACTAAGCTGCTGCATGCCCATAAACCTGGAACTTATCCCAGAAACTCTAGACCTCATATTTACAAGGTTGCGGAAATGTTGCTCTGGATTTTGTTCATGAGTCCGAGTTTCCATGTGTTTAGTATTCCAAGTTTGAAAGTTTGTCGTCTTACAGTGCGCGGTTACGCGATACTGACTTGATTGTTTCGATTTTATGATGGGTCTCTTTGATGTTTCCAGTTTTTGTGTGTGGGTAGAAGATCACTGTAGTTATTTTTTTAATTTCATTATATAAGGATTGTTTACAGTTATACAATTGTTCAAAATATTATAGAAAAGGAAAAAATAAAAGTATCATATATTAAACAATTTAAATAATATTTATAATTAAACAATAATAATATTTTAAACAATCAATAAAATTAATATTTTTAACAATTGTATAATATAACATACCTGTACAAGTAATTATAAAAAAACACAACATGCACAAAAAAACACAATTAAAAGGTGTATGGGAAACATTATTATCAGAATGTCAGAGAAGGTTATTGTGAAATTGTTAAATCTTCAGTATCCGTAGAGATGGATTTTTTTAATGATCAAGGTTATTCAGGTTACTAGTAAGCTATTTCATGTTTTTTTTATTTATTTTTTATTGCAATGAATGACGAGATGAGCATGCCTTTTGCCTGATGGTAAGCGATACGACCGCTCATAAACAGTAGCAAAACCAAACAATACCTTGAATTACGAAAAAGTGCGTGGTGGCCTGTTGGTAAACGGACTAGACGCGACTGCCAACATGTTCACGGTGGTCGCAGGTTCGAATCCCAGGGCACACCTCTGACTTTTCGGAGTCATGTGTGTATTGATAGTTAATCACCACGCACTAAAACGGTGAAGGAAAACATCGTGAGGAAACCTGCATACCACAGGGATTCATAAGAATTTCTATGGCATGTAAGTCCGCCAACCCGCACTAGGCCAGCGTGGTGGACTATATGGCCTAACCACTCTCAATCGTATTCTCGATTGTAGAGTAGACCCGTGCCCTGCAGTGGGACGTATATGGGCTGATACATACATACCTTGAATTACAAAACAATGCTTGGCATTGCACTGCGCTCGCCAGACTGAGACATAATATGTTAAGTCACAGTATGAGCAGTAGTTACTCTGTCTAAAATATCCTTCAAACCAAAACCCAACAGTGTATCTACACTGCTGTTTGGCGAGAGAAATAGACACTGCGGTGATACCTACCCAGTCAGCCTCACACATATTATGAGACACCTGCCACCGTTAAAATGTATTGTTATTTTGTGATTTAGGATTATAAATATTAAGAGTTGGGTGGGATGAATTATTAATCAGCATAGGTTAGGCCTTAGATTCTAGCGGCTTGATATGATAATAAAACCTATTTGAATTATAGCATAGTAGATGCTGGACGTGAAATTGCTGAGTACCATAATAACGATTTTATTCATCATTAACCAACCATTTAGTTTAATAGAATTGCTAGACCTGATGTGAGGGTGTCCAACGCTATTTTTACCATAGCAGTAATTTCCCTTGCTTTTCACTCTAGAACAAAGCTTTAGCGGCTCATGCTACATGGCTTTGAACATGTTACATATATTGTAATTTTAAGATGCTTATTTAAAAGACTACTTCAGTATAGTTCCTCTATTGGATTACCTCTTTTGAAACCATCCATCAGACTTTCTGGTGTAAAAAGAAAACTCTAACACACTGGGACACAAAAAGAAACACTTTACAAAAAAAACAGCTGATATATTTCGAGGAAACAAACCTTTGACCTTTCCATTCTTCTAGCGGAAGCTACTCTATAAAATAATTCGTGAATTTTTAAGCGTGCAAAAAGGTTATTTTTGTTCCTGCGCCTGCAGTTGACAGACAAGTAATGTACATTGTGAGAGGTGGCTTTGTGAAATATTCGTATGGGTCTAGTAGACAAAAACATTGATGGTTGTGTAATATTTTATTAATTGCACTTTTTGTCTTCATACAATATAAAAAAATATGGATGTTGTGTAATGAAATAAAAGTAGATATTGATGATTACCATGTAGTATGTTGGTTGTTGTTTAATCAGATTATTTATATTATAACCTTAAATATTTTATTTCAATAAATAAACCCAACCGTCACATACATACTCCTGATCCCACACTAAGATCGAGTCCTGTGTCGTGGGTATCAGAAACTACGAGAGACTTTTCGGTCTCATAAACACCCTGACCCGAATACTTTTGGATCACCCAAATATTTGTATCGGTGCGGGGATTGTACCCGCAGCCTTTCGTTTCACAGTCGGAGTCTAGCCAACTGCGCCACGGATGCTGTCAAATAAAGGAATATTTTCTATCGATTGCCCAGGCGTTTTGTTCATAGGTAGTGTATTAAATTTCATATTCCAGCCAAGGCTACCTAGGACAAAAGAGATATAAAAATGCATAGTAAAGATCTCCGATATTATAATGAGCGAGTTAGGTCTCTATATTCGCTGTAAATCAAGTTAAGTGCTAAAGTTACAAAGTAACATGAGTGCTGGGTATAAGTGGCGAGATAAGGTACTATCCGACAGAATTCGAAAGAGCCTATGAGTGAACGCAGCGTTTGATATCATAGCCTTTTTAAATTTGTCGTTTTATAAAGCTGATTTTAAAGTGCAAAATTAAAATTGTTGGCAACTTAGGTATGAAGTATTAACTTAGGTATGATGCGGTTTCGAAGTTACGGTTAAGGGTACCCAATCTGTTAATAAATATTTTAACAAACACATTCTTCTAATGCGGTGAAATTGTAAACAAGGTACACCTAATAGTAGTTTAATAGGAAATAACTGATTAATTTTAAGTTATTAATTAATCTGAAACGTGTTTTGAAAACCATATTCTGATAATGTTGCAAAGTTACAAATAATATAGAATTGCTAACCACACACCGTTTTATCTCATCAAACCTCTCCCATCTAAAAACCAGTAACAAAAATCACGAAAATCTGCGCAGAATAATCTAAACAATCTCTAGTGAAACACCAAAAAATAACTCTTTATTCATCAAAGTGTCCGTCGTCATTCTGTGGCGATAAAAACTTGTTTTACACCGCGAGGTGAGGCGTGTCGGCGATATTGGTCATTAAGCCGGCTCATGAATAATTTTATACGTATTATTTAATGAAATATCCACTGTAAGACACACCTCTAGTATGATATTTTTTGAAATATTAGTGGTTCATGGCAGCGAATATCTATTTATACTATAACTGCAAAAATTACGTAAGGCTTATAATTTGTCTTATTTGTCTACTTTGCGGATATAATTAATATCATAGGTAGTCATGTTACCGGTGCATATGTTTTTATTTTGACTGACGTAGATGAACAAAGTAATAAAATCGGGACATTTTATTGGTAGAAGGTCTTTCCTATGTTTCTCTCTCAAGTATTTGTGTCATCCTGCCTCGGTGGCGTGGTTGTACTAAGGTACGGTTACAAAGCTGAGGTCTCGGGTTCGAATCCCGGGTTGGGCAAAGTGATATTGGATTTTTCTATTCATTATCAGCCCAGAGTCAGGAATTTGTGCCCGATATGGCTATAGGCTCGCCACCTATCACATTGTGGGACGGAACATAAAAGATAAAATGTGGGTGTCCTGGCACCTCTGCCTACCCCTCCTAGGATATAGGCGTGAGTTTATGTATGTATGTATTTGTGTCATCCACAGGTATTTGTCTCGGGTCTGGTTTTTTGTGAGACTGACAAGTCTCTCTAAGTTTCCGATACCAACGACACAAGCGTTTACTGGTGGTAGGTCTCTCATATGTGAGAGGACATCTGGGTAGGTACCACCGCAATGTCTATTTCTCCCGTGAAATAA
The DNA here is from genome assembly GCA_009982885.2 of Hyles vespertilio. Lineage (NCBI taxonomy): Eukaryota > Metazoa > Arthropoda > Insecta > Lepidoptera > Sphingidae > Hyles > Hyles vespertilio. Next base: position 16,585,401 of record CM042824.1, on the reverse strand, counting down.
CAGTGTAAATGCACTATTGTGATTTGGATTGAAGGAGAGTAACTACTGGACATATTGAGACTTAACATGGATCATGTATGGTCTCAGGATGGCGAGCGCAGTGGAATTTTGCTACTGTTTATGAGCGGCCGTATCGCTTACCATCAGGCGAACGGCTTGCTCGTCTCGTCATTCATTAAAAAAAAAGACGTGTGGCACTCGGAGATTGCCGCGGTAAAGCTATTGCATAGCATTTTTTATCAACTTATTTAATTATAATTATTTATTTATTTTATTTATGCAGTATTTTTTTTTCTTTGTTTTTCATTGATATTTTGGTGGTTATAAGTGTAGGTATTAGAATAAGCACTCATTTCTAGGAACTAACTATTGTATATTTTGTAAATTAACACTTAATACATTCACAGTCAGAGTAAAATTATAATTATGCGACTCGGAGCGAGATGTGCTCGTGACGAGAGATGGCAGACTGTCTTTTCATCCAAATAAACCGACCCTTTTATAGGACTACCCGAATGAGGATCGGTGGGGATAAATCTTACAGAAAATATATTTAAGCCATAAAATAGGGTCTATCCTTTCAACTAAAAATTAAGGTCTGCCCAAACATCTGGGCTATTGTCCAAACCAAAAGGTTTACAAAACATGTGTACTATTGTCTAAAAAACATAAATTTGTTGCAAAGGATTGCCGCCACTAAAGAACTTAACTATAATAATACAGTTTTATTGCCCCGGCATGAACGGGTCATTACAATTAGGAAACAATAATTTAGAACAGCATTTAACTAATATTATACAATAAGGTACACAAAAATTCTTACTTAAATAAAACGACTCGCAGATGTTTTATCGTTAAACATCTGCAGTCATATTTTAAGATGAAATGCGTGTTTAAATAATGTTCAAATTACAACTAATAAGCGTGTTATTTTAAAAGCTAAATATAAGTTGGCGTATTGCAACCGCTTTAAAAGCTATATCTAAGTTGGCGTATTGCAACCGCCACAATATTAATACTGACAGCCTCCGTGGCGCAGTTGGTTAGACGCCGCCTGTGAAACGAGAGGCCGCGGGTTCGATCCCCGCACCGAGAGAAATGTTTGTGCGGCCCACAAAAATTTCTTCCGGGTCTGGGTGTTTGTGAGACCGAAAAGTCTCTCGTAGTTCCTGATACCCACGACACAAGGCTCGATCTTAGTGTGGGGTCAGGACTATGTATGTGACTGTTGGGTGTTATTTATTTATTTATTTATTTACTGTACAGATATTCACTGTTGTACGTGCGAGCTTCGTAGAGTCGTACCATGAAGTAAATACAAAGAGGAGGTGCCCTAACGCCGAAACTCTAAGCAGGCATGAGTCACCAGATTGCGGGGCGAAGAGGGGGATTACGCATGCGCAGTAACGCCGATACAACCAATGCCACCTAGAAGCGAGTTGCTGAACTAAAGAGACAAGCGTGATATTTCAAAAAGTCATTAAAAGTTCTGCTATTCATCGATAGATGGCAAAACTAAATATCGAAAGAGGTTAGATTACAATTAATCACGCAATAGCTTTGCAATTCGCATTTATAAGTACTGGCACATATTTTGAATCAAAATAAAAATATTAAATTTAAATTTCGATCGGATTTAAGTTATTTTCGTTACGGAATTTCTGGATTCGGTCTCCACGCTCAAGGGCCGCGATAGAAGCTATGCAATAGCTTAAAAAAAAAACAAGTCTTATTTGATCATAATGTGCGTTAAGGGCTTTGTATATGACTTTTGGATGTATTTATTTGACCCAGGGCGGAGCTATTCCCACATAAAATAAACATCTATATACAAATAGCTATATTTCTTATAGCCTATTCTTATTCCTATACTATATAGTTCCCTATTGTTTTGCTTTGAGTTCACAAGAAGTACATTCTTGAGTATCTGCTCAGATAGATGCCAAGGTTGTGAACTTGCATAGCCTTAGATAACTTGTAGCCTCTTATATTTCGTATAACTCAAGCGTGGTACACAAAACAACTATTGTAATTTGATCTAGAGTGGCCAATTAATGTTACTTGATTTGAACACCAATTGATTTAAAGTTGAATGCAATATTAATCAAATTGTGAATAACATTGTTTGATATTCATTTCAATCTGTTGCCTTTAGGGCTTCTTGAACAAAAAAGTCATAAAAGACAAAGAGAAAGAGAGACAAACAAATGGACACCGAAGCCACGCTATAACGATTCTGATTTTGAAGTTTGGAGCACTAAAATAACTTAATAAAACTTTTTTTCCATTAACGAGGTCATAATGTAAGGAAGACAGAGCGCGAGCAAATGAACAACTTTTAATTTGTCATTTTTTTCTTTTAAATTATTGTATTGCTATCGGTCCTTGACAAGTATAGTTTTTTATCGCTCTGAATGGAGATGAGTATGCCATTCGCCTGATGGTAAGCGATCCGACTGCTCATGGACAGTACCAATGTTTGGCATTCCACTGCGCCACTGCGCATAAGATGTTAATTCTCAATACGTCTAGTAAATACTTTGGCTACAATGTCTTTCAATCCAGAATATAATAGTGCGTTTGCACTGCTGTTTGGCGGAATGTATAGATATTGCGTTGGCACCTACCCCGGGGGCTTCTCACGTATGGGAGACATACTACCATAAATAATACTTTTAAATTATTCCAACTAGTAGAAGTGCTCAAAAAACGAGTTCAAACCATCCCTTGCATACATACAGACGAAAGTAATTAGTATTCATTAGAAGAAAGACTTACTTTATGTTTGCCAAGATTCGTGACTGCGCAGCCAAGCACCGCTTCTCTTCCCAGGAAGAACGTGTGGTTGCCGATAGGCCTCTCAAATTCTGGCTCTTCGGAGAATTTCTTTGTTGTCATCTGGGCATCTGTAACAAAACAAACGAGGATTTAATATAATAATAAATATATCGTTCAAGATACCACACAAAATAATGTAGGTGTGTACCCTATATGTTGAAATAAAATTGTCATTTGTGGATTTTATTGCGAATTTTAAACAATTTTTACTTTTCGTAACTTCCCGGCGTTTCAATTACATAAATAGCATTCGTGTTCACAGGACGGGTAACATACGCGTAAATATAAGAAAATATTACATTTATAGTATGCCGATTTTTTTTTAATGATAATTACAAATTGATATTTGTAATATTACACTGCATTTTATGGTCATTGCAGTATTTTAATAAAATATGACTTTTACATAACGATGAATCAATTTTGCAAATCTATTATTGTGAATATTGATTTATTTTTTATGAAAAAAAAAAGCACTGTTTCAGAGAAATAGATCCAGTAGAACTGGTAATTTTTAGAATGAAGAGAGCATAAACATTATTAAAAGATAGTTTCCAGTAAATTCAAAGCAAATAAAAGTAAACATGCAGTGGGCAATGAAAGGAATCGACATTGTTTAGATTCTTTTCAGTAAATAACTGCAAAAACTTAATTAGTATTCCATTAGCGTTGTACCTATTGTTTACATTCCATGAAAGGAGGTTAAAGGTGAATTACTAAAAGGTACTGGTATGGTTCTATTTGTAATACAACCATGTTGCACATATATATATATATATATATACAGGGTATATCAAGACTGCTACCGAAAACGAAGCCGGGTGGTAGTTTAAGCGACTTCAGACACAATGCAACAGAAAAAGTTGCAAAAAAAAGCGACAATTTTTTTTTGTTATTTTTTTCCTATGACCATATATTTGGATGGTAAATACATTTTTTCCTAAAATAATAGTGTATACCCTTTTATTTATAAATAATCTAAGGTATAAAAGAGTTTAATGTATTATTTTAGCAAAAACTATGGATTTACCACCCAAAAATGACGATATTTAAAAAATCATAAAAAATAATTGTCGCGTTTCTTTGCAAAATTTTTAGTTGCATTGTGTTTGTAGTCACTAAAACTACCACGCGGCTTCGTTTTCAGTAGCAGTCTTGAGATACCCAGTATATATGTATGTATATATACATATGGGTATCTCAAGACTGCTATCGAAAACGAAGCCGGGTGGTAGTTTTAGTGGCTACAAACACAATGCAATTAACAATTTCGCATAGAATATATATATATATATATATATATATATATATATATATATATATATATATATATATATATATGTATATATACATATTTGTATACTGGGTATCTCAAGACTGCTACCGAAAACGAAGCCGGGTGGTAGTTTTAGTGGCTACAAACACAATGCAATTAAAAATTTCGCATAGAAACGCGACAATTATTTTTTATGATTTTTTAAATTTCGTCATTTTTGGGTGGTAAATCCATACTTTTTGCTAAAATAATAATTTATACAATTTTATACCTTAGATTATTTATAAATAAAAGGGTATACACTATTATTTTAGGAAAAAAATGTATTTACCACCCAAATATAGTCATAGGAAAAAAAAAAATTAAAAAAATTGTCGCTCTTTTTGCAACTTTTTCCGTTGCATTATGCCCTGTATACAGGGTATATCAAGACTGCTACCGAAAACGAAGCCGGGTGGTAGTTTAAGCGACTTCAGACACAATGCAACAGAAAAAGTTGCAAAAAAGAGACAATTTTTTTTTATATGGTCGTATTTGGGTGGTAAATACATTTTTTCGTAAAATTATAGTATATAACCCTTTTATTTATAAATACTCTAATGTTTAAAAGAGTTTAAATGATTATTTTAGCAAAAACTATGGATTTACCACCCAAAAATGACGATATTTAAAAGATGATAAAAAAATTGTCGCGTTTCTTAGCAAAATTTTTAGTTGCATTGTGTTTGTAGTCACTAAAACTACCACCCGGCTTCGTTTTCGGTAGCAGTCTTGAGATACCCGGTATATATATATTTTTTTTTTAATTTATTAGGCATCAAACAGTCATTAATTTACAAACGTTTTTTACAAAATGAAGTTTAACAATAGACCTATAGTGCCGTAAACAAATCAATTTAAGAAAAAAGGTAGAAGGACGCGAATAATGTACTAAATAAAGTAAACTACACACATCATTGAGAATCAAACATAAGGAAAAGAATATGTTGACACAATAATTGAAAATAAACATGAATTACACAAACAATAACAAAAGAAATTAATTATAGTAACAACAAAAATGCAAATTCTGGAAAAAAAAAAGAAAAAAAGATAATAATAATATATATCATATACAACTTAATTTGTACATAACATTTGTTTCAATTTTAATTTTAGGCGGTCAAGAGACATGTTAAAAATATCTATATTGGAGAATTCCTTGTTATATGTGCTGGTCGAACGATATACAAAGGAATTACGAGTATATGTTTTATGATACTGAGGAGGAACAAAAAGTGGTAATGAACGTGAGGAGCGTACGCGTAAGCGAGTTGGGGTCCAAAAATTAATCTTAGCCAAAAGTGCGGATGAGTCAACAAGGGAGTTTACAATTTTATATAAATAAATAATATCAAACATTTTACGCCTATCATAAAGAGTTGACATTTTATGTCTGACTAGAGCATCGTCGTAGGTTTCAGTTATACCATGTGCGCGATGATTGAGAGATTTTAAAAATCTCTTTTGAACATTTTCAATTCTCTTTATATGTACAGAATAACAAGGGCTCCAAACTGTGCAACAAAAGTCTAGGATAGATCGGACAAACGAAAAATAGAGAATTTTTAGGGTCATTACATTTTTAAACGGTTTACTAATTCTGAGAATAAAACCTAAAGTACGATATGCAGTAGCTACTACATAGTCAATATGAAGATTATAGGACAGTTTTGAATCCATGATCAATCCCAAATCTCTTATATTTGAAACTCTTGCAAGGGGTTTATCTTTAATACTGTACTCAAATGTAATATTGTTGATTTTACGTGTGTATGATATAATAAAACATTTATTGGCGTTAAGGAAAAGTTGATTCTTACCGCAATACGTGGATAAATTATTTAAATCTTTTTGCAGTTTCACACAGTCTTCCAATGTTGTAACAATAGTGAATAATTTAAGGTCGTCAGCGTAAAGTAAGTGATGACTGTTATTGAAAGCATTACCAATGTCATTGATATAGAGCGTGAAGAGTAAGGGTCCCAGGTGTGATCCTTGGGGTACACCAGAGGGAACAGGGGGAAAAAGAGAAGTATAACCTTTAACGCAAACCGCTTGGCTTCTATTTGTTATGTAAGAATGAATCCATCTAAGAAGGCTAGTAAGGCTATATTATGTCTCCATGCTTTCATCGTCTTTATTTTATGCTTTATCTCTAATATTTTATTATATATTGCATATATATGTACAATAAAGAATTAAATAAATAAATATTTTCTAGATTTAGGGCGTTCAGCATAACTTTCATTTTTAAGACTTGAAAATGGTAGCAGAAAATGGTAACAGATTAATATGCATGTTAGGGTTAAAAATTAGAATCAATACTATCGACCATATAAATTATACTATCGACCAGTTAGGGATTATTGCTCGCCGATCGACATACACACCCGGATAAATTACAAGTTCTCCGCTATTGTAGGTATTAAGTCTATATTCTTTACTTATTAATCATTTTTACAAAAATCATCACTTTTAACACATCACAATAGTTAAGCATTGAAAAATTTACACAGATTTGTCAATAATGCTATGATCTGAATCCGTCATCGTACTTTGAAGAACCCTGATAATGTCTAATAAAATAAAAAATATTATTATACAAGAGGCAAGCTAGCTCTTGCCATAATTGTAAAGTACGTAAAAAAATTAATAACAATATAATAAATGAAAAAATCGATAAAAACAAACAATCGGATTATACAGTGAAGGGAAAATACGAGTATAATTTAGATTTAATATTTTGATGGGTTAGCTCTAGCTCATTTTAAATTTAGAAGTCGGTTCATTAATAAGCCTAAGTAATAATTATAAGTAGTCCTTTAATAACGGAAAATTTTAGTTCAACATGACCCAATTTTACAAACACCTTTTAAGCCGCCGAAGCCGTTAACCATCAGTCGGATATAACCGATTAATACTTAATAGAACCCATTAAAATGATCAATTCTAATCAAAAATGTATCAACCCACCGCTGTTTAATTGGACGAGAGCTTTTGTAATTTTGTTATATGGATTATTTTGTATTATGGTTAGTCTTGATACTTTATATATGAAAAGGCATAAATATACGATTTCGGGGGAAATAAATAATAAGTAAAACAAATGTGAGAGTACGATTGAGTGGAGTTAAAACGTGTAGTAAGGAAAAATAACATAATAACTATTCTGACATTATTCCTAGTTGTATTTGGATGGTAACAATTACCTACCAAAGTTAATATATGGTGCATTTTTGTTGCTTTGCTGATGGTAAGCGATACGACCGCTCATGGACAATAGCAATGCTCGGGATTCCACTGCGCTCTACATTCTGAGACATAAGATGTTCAGTCTCAAAATTTTCAGTAGTTAGCTCAGTAATTACTCTGGCTACAATGCCCTTCAAGCCGGAACACAACAGTGCGTTTACACTGCTGTTTAAAGGGAGAAATAGACATTGCGGTGGTCTCTCACATATGATAGACCTACCACCAGCTAAATATGCTTCCGTTTAACAAAATAATTTATTGCAATCTGTCATTAAATTATAAGTTCCTTTTTCACTATTATAAGAGCGCTACCAACATTATTAAAAAGAAATATCTAAGTTTTTGAATGTCTGCACTGCTCCTACATCCTAAGTGGTACTTCCTAAAGTATTAGTCCGCGTATCAGAAGCTGTTTTAATTTTTTGCCTTTGATATAGAACCCCTGATACGTTATAAAATTATTTAACGTCGTTTCTGAAAGGCTCATTAATTAAGCCGAGCAGGTGAAAGAAAAGTCTTATACTTAGGAAGTCATTACTTTAAAAATATGAAGTTTATTAATATATTTTTTAAACTGTCAGAGAATTATGTCATAAAGAGCCGGATGGATGTAGGAAGAAATCCGGTATAATTATGGGTAAAATTATATTGTTTTATTTTTTACTGGTCCGCAATTTGACCACAGTGATTTCCAATAATATAGTCATGGATTTGTTTCCAGCGCATACAACTGAGACTTTAATTACTTCTTGTGGTAAAGTTTGACAAAACCAGCAAATCCTGTATTTAATCACAAGAATTTTAAAAACGTATATTCATGTACTGGGTATATCAAGACTGCTACCGATATCGAAGCCGGGTTGTAGTTTTAGTGAGTACAAACACAATGCAACTAAAATTTTTGCAAAAAAAGGCGACAATTTTTTTTATGATTTTTTAAATATCGTAATTTTTGGGTGGTAAATACATAGTTTTTGCTAAAATAATAATTTAAACTCTTTTATACCTTAGAGCCCTTATAACAAAAGAAAGCGTCGCTTTTTTTCAACATTTTCTGTTGCAATGTGTCTGAAGTCACTAAAACTACCACCTGGCTTCGTTTTCGGTAGCAGTCTTGAGATACCCTGTATATACAATTCTGAAGATGTAATTTTATCATTAAACCAAACAAAATTCCATTTTATTTCACCATTAATTTATGTCTTAATTTTCACCCACCCCATTTATTACCAAACGTCAATTATCAATAATTTTCCCCCACGGCACGCAACCCCTAGAATCCATTAACAGCCCCTGTATTGGATGGGGCAGCCTGCATTTACATGCCTTTCGCCGCTCATAAAGCTGCATAATTTCTTATAGTCCACCCACTGTCTGGTACTATGATCGATATTCTATATTTATTCCACTTTGATCGTATTTTAGTTCTTACTAATACTATGGGAATAGTTCCGTCTCGGGTTAGATAAATAAAAATTACTGAGATAACTCAGAGAGATTGCCTCGGTGGCGTAGTTGTACTGGGGTACGATTACAAAGCTGAGGCACTGAATACTAAACTAACAGAAGTCAAGCTTCTGTATGTACTTCACTTTTGAAGCTACACTCACACTACGCTCGGCGTTCGCGCTAGGATTATCAACGCTGGGTTATGCGAAAACAAGTGCCGTGGTAACAGCACTCATATCGTTTGATTATTGTTAAACTAAAATACACTCATTTGCAAAAAAAACGGGCGGTTTTGATTTGGATTCTTCTTTAAAAAAATACGGTACCAAAATGATTTCAATCATTTGTACATGTTACTGGCCGATTTTAAAAATGCCGTGGTGTTTAAAACAGTTCGTTCTAAATTCAAATTTTCGTTTGATGCTCGTTTTTACAGAAAATCACTTTTTATCCCACATTTTGGTGCGAAGTTCCAAAAGATAATATCGGTTTTCATAACTTTTAGTCAATTTTTATGAATTTATTTCATATTCTTAATTGTCAAAGCTTCATTTATTGCTGTTTAGCTGTCTCAATAATGTTAGAGAAAGTGGTAAAAGCTACCAAAATTATTGCGCTGCTCGAAGAGGGTTGCAGCCAATGCTTCGTGGCTCAGAGGCTAAGTGTGAGTCGCTCGACGGTTCAAAGGACCTGGCAGCGGTATCAAGACACCGGTTCCGTCGAGAGAAGGCCTGATTCTGGAAGAAAACCATGTACCCAACCATGGGATGATCGTTTTCTTGTGAGTCGCGCATTGAGAAATCGCAAGTCTTCGTATGTGGACCTTAAGAACAACCTCGAAGAAGTAAGAAATGTGCATATTAGTCTATGGACGGTCAGGAGGAGGCTTCTCGCGGCCAATATACGCAGTCATCGCCCGGCCCGCGGCCCTAAGTTACTCCGTGAGCACAGAGTTGCCAGGCTTAGGTTTGCTCGAAATTGTGAGTCATGGACTCAAGAAGACTGGAATAGGGTATTGTTCTCCGATGAAACCAGGATATCTCTGTTCGGTGAAGATCGACGTCGGCGAGTGCTACGAAGATGAGGAGAACGCTTTGCAGAGGCTTGTTTTGAAGAAATCACACCTTATGGTGGGGGCTCTGTTATGTTTTGGGCAGGAATAAATTCAATGGATCGTACAGAGTTAGTCTTCATTGAAAACGGCTCACTGACTGGACATCGATACATAACGGAAGTTCTAATTCCTCATGCTCAACCCGCATTGGCCGCTTTAGGCGAAGACTCAATTTTTATGGACGACAACGCTCGCGCCCACCGGTTTGGCGATGTGGAAGCGTATATGCAAGAGGTTGGCATTCGTCGTTTGGATTGGCCAGCTTGAAGTCCCGACCTCAATCCTATAGAGCATGTCTGGGACGTTCTGAAACGACGCGTGAGATCAGTACAACCGGCTCCGCAGACCATCAGAGAGCTGAAGAATGTGATTACCGCGGAGTAGGAACGTATTCCGCAAGCAAGTATCCGGGATATCATCGCAAGCATACCCAGACGAATTCAAACTGTGATTTCAGCTAGAGGGGGTCACATTCGATACTAAACATTTATCTGCTTTTACTTTATTAAAGAAAAAACAAACAAATATCTTTGTTAACTTTTACTTCACGAGCATATGCATTTAGCATTAAAACCCATAAATTTTATCAAAATTTTATGATAATACTGACGAAAACGATTATTTGCTTATTAATTTACAAAATTGTGAAAGTAAAACTACCTATAATTATCAAACAAACCAATAGTAACATTTGAAATGGTTCATTGCTTAGGTGCCCGCTTTTTTTGCAAATGAGTTTATATAAAATACAATAACAAAATAAATTAATTTTAAATCTATTCATGTAGTCGTTGAGAATGTTTATGTAATTATTGTAAGATTATTTTATTGTTCTTGTATAATATTATGTGTTTTTCTTTTAAAATTATATTCTACTAGCGGCCCGGCCCAGCTTCGCCCGGGTAAAAAAAGATTTCTGTAAAATAATATGTACTTATTATACATATAAACCTCTCTCTTAAATCACTCTATCTATTAAAAAAACACATCAAAATCCGTTGCGTAGTTTTAAAAATTTAAGCGTACATAGGGACATAGGGACATAGAGACAGAGAAAGCGACTTTGTTTTATATTATGTAGTGATTATTATAACCTGGAGACTTATATACAAGTCTAATAATCTTTATTCATTTGCTCCATCTTTGCACAAAATATGTCAGTAGATGCGTGTCCGAACATTGCATATGATGCAGTTCTGCATGTCACTCTCCCTGATGGCGTTAACACTATCTGCTACGCAGATGACACACTAATTATAGTTGTCGAGGAGAGCTTTGAGAGGACCATAAAGCTCGCTGAGCGTGGGGTGGCAAACGTCGTTGCAAAGATTCACGTTTTGGGTCTCCAAATAGCACCTCACAAAACTGAAGCATTATGGTTTCATAAGTAACGGCGAGGTAGGGAACCACCCAACTCGCCAATACATATAGGTGAGTCAGAAGTCCGTGCTCACAATACTGTGAGCATTAAGGAGACAATTGAGCGGAACGGAGGCTCCAAAGTGTTTGCAAGAGACTTGTCTATTGGGCAAAGCCAGTTGTCTAGGCTGAAGACGGAAGACGGCCGCGTAGTATCGACGAGGGCAGAGGTATTAAGGGAGATCGAGAGGTTCTACGGACAGCTTTATACCTCGGTTGCCAAACCTGCTGTTAGCTCGGCCGAAGACCCGAGAGCCGAGTTGATCCGACACTTTAGCGATGATATCCCGGACATCAGCCTGTGTGAGATTGAGATGGCCCTGAAGCAACTTAAAAACAACAAGGCGCCGGGCGAGGACGGAATAACTTCAGAGCTTCTGAAAGCGGGCGGAACGCCGATACTGAAAGTCCTTCAGAGGCTCTTCAATTCCGTTCTCCTCGAGGGCTCAACGCCAGAGGCATGGAGCAGGGGCGTGGTGGTACTGTTCTTCAAAAAAGGTGATAACACTTTGCTGAAGAATTACAGGCCCATCTCGCTTCTGAGCCATGTCTATAAGTTGTTTTCGAGGGTCATCACAAATCGTCTCGAACGCAGGTTTGATGACTTCCAGCCTCCCGAACAAGCCGGTTTCCGAAAAGGCTTTAGTACCATAGACCATATCCATACGCTTCGGCAAGTTATACAAAAAACCAAGGAATATAACTTGCCGCTTTGTTTAGCGCTTGTAGACTATGAGAAAGCCTTTGATTCGATCAAGACTTGGGCTGTGCTACAGTCTCTCCAGCGGTGCCATATCGACTATCGGTACATCGAAGTGTTGAAGTGTATATACAACAACGCCACCATGTCGGTCCGAGTACAAGATCAGAGTACGAAGGCTATTCCACTACAGAGAGGCGTGAGACAGGGAGATGTCATATCTCCGAAACTGTTCACTGCCGCGCTGGAAAATGCCTTCAAGCTCTTGCAGTGGAAAGGATTCGGCATCAACATCAACGGCGAGTATATCACTCACCTTCGGTTTGCCGACGATATTGTAGTCTTGGCTGAATCGCTGGAAGACCTTAGCACTATGCTCGAAGACCTCAATCGAGTCTCCCAACAGGTGGGTCTTAAAATGAACATGGACAAAACGAAGATCATGTCGAATGTCCATGTTGTGCCCACCCCCATCGGTGTTGGGGGCTCGACTCTTGAAGTGACGAATATGTCTATTTAGGACAAGTGGTCCGGTTAGGCAGGTCCAACTTCGAGAGAGAGGTCAATCGTCGAATCCAACTCGGTTGGGCAGCGTTCGGGAAACTACGCGACGTCTTCTCGTCCAAAATACCTCAGTGCCTTAAATCGAAAGTCTTCGATAGTTGTGTGTTGCCAGTGATGACTTACGGCACCGAGACGTGGCCTCTCACTATGGGCCTTATTAGGAAGCTCAAAGTCACTCAACGAGCTATGGAGAGGTCAGAGGGCTATGCTCGGGGTTTCCCTACGAGATTGAATCAGAAATGAGGAGATCCGTAGGAGAACTAAAATAACCGACATAGCCCACCGGATTAGCAAGTTGAAGTGGCAATGGGCCGGGCACATAGCGCGGAGATCTGATGACCGATGGGGTCGGAAAGTGCTCGAATGGAGGCCACGTAGCGGAAAGCGCAGCGTAGGACGTCCACCAACAAGATGGTCCGACGACCTGGTAAGGTCGCGGGACGTCGCTGGACACAGGCTGCCTCCAACAGGTCTCTGTGGAAATCATTGGGGGAGGCCTATGTTCAGCAGTGGACTTCCTTTGGCTGATGGATGGATGGATGGAGTCAGAAGTCCAAGTGGGTCGGGTTCTAAAATACTTAGGGCTCGTTCTTAATAGTCGTTGTGGCTTCGAGGAACACTTTAATCGCCTAGTTCTGCATACCCTCTCAAGTAGCGGGTGCTTTGCACAGGATATTACCCAATCTTGGCGGACCAAGGAAGGAAGTTCGCCGTCTATATACGGGGGTCGTGCGATCCATGGCACTCTACTTCGGTAATTATCTGAATAAGATAGGACGGGAGGCAACGGCGATTGGCCACCATTGCAGTATTGGAGACCAGGATTCCGCATCGCACACCCTCATGCAGTGTTCTGCCTGGGAGGTGAAGAGGCGAGTCTTTACAAATGAAATTGGCCAAAACCTCTCTCTGCCAGCTGTCATTGTAGCAATGCTCGGGGGAGAACGACAGTGGAAAGCCGTAGCCTCCTTCTGTGAAACCGTAATGGCGAAGAAGGAGACAGCAGAGCCGGATCGGGAGAAAGCCGATCCAGCCCGGAGACGAATTCGCCGAGGTGGTGCCAGACATCGTCCTGGCTAAATATAAAAGCTAAGGGGAGTAAGAAACAAATTCTCTGAGTAGTGCTTCTAGAAGCTACGTAGTGGAGGAACTTCGGCGTGTTCTTTGTGAGGTCCCGGAGGTGCGGTCCTAGTGCGGGAATCCAAGAGGATTTTCCACATGAAAAAAAAAAAGATGCGTGTCCGAAGCGGGTGAAACTCGCGCTCGCACTGGTCTCGATTGGTTTCGAATATCGTGTTGGTGAACGCTATCTATGTGTGCGTTGATCTTTAGATCGCGCTTTTTATGGAGCTTGACTTCAGTAGTATTCTGTGGCTGAGGCCTCGGATTCGAAACCCTGGTTGGGCAAAGTGAAATAGTTTTTTTTTATTCGTTATCAGCCCAGAGTCAGGAATTAGTGTCCGATATGGCGATAGACTCGCCAACTATCACATTGTGGGACGGAACATACAAGGCGAAATGTGGGTGTCCTGGCACCTCTGCCTACCCCTTTCTGGGATATAGGCGTGAGTTTATGTATGTATGTATGTACTCAGATAAATAAATAATAAATACACCCAATAGTCACATTACTGAACTTGCAAGCATTGCTTCGTAATTCAAGATGTTGTTTGGTTTTGTTTGTTTGTTCATGAGCAGTTGTATCGCTTACCGTCAGAGGAACGGAATGCGTATGCCACCATTAATGACAATAAATAAATATATTACAGGCTTCTACACATATATACCTTTAATTTGTCTTCCGTCTTTTGCTTTCTCATTTTTTATCATCGTATTCAAATTCTACATTATGAATCCTACATCATGATTATGAAGTTTGGAATCCATAATATTAGTATGACTTTACCGCACTTTAAAGGTGAAGGAAAAAGTGGGAAAACCTGCTTGCCTAAAATAATACAAACTGATTAAAGACGATTATCTCTCGACAATTCAATTAAGTTTTAATTATATTAAAGAATCATACTAAAAAAGTTTACCTCACCCCTCTATCTTATCAGCACCATTTGTTTTGTATAAATTATTCTTACATTATCTCGTAGTTAGAAAATAATATTTTATAGTGAAATTAAAAGCCTGAATGTAATTAACCCAGCTACAAACGCTACCCGATGTTGACTTAAGTTCTCGCAATGAATTATATGCAAAAAACGCAATATTTTCTTAACATTATATAATGTTAAAGTTGTGTGGTTAATATTAGAAGATATTATGAAAATAATTGGTAAATATACTCATTAGAGCCAATCTTATTAGGCTTTGTTTTGACGGGGATGATCTCATCGCTAGGCTAGGTAAAGATTCCAAAAAAATTTATAACATGATATCTAATTACCAGCCTTCTGCCTTGTATCCTATTATTTTTAATTAATATAAAAAAAATCACTATCATACTTTTTACTATCAATACAATTTATTTGTCGTTTATATACGTATTATATCCCTTAATTAATTTGAATCTCGTCAAAATATATTAACTTACAAACAAACAAAAATTTAACACATTTACAACACGAGCCCAGTCTTACAGCCAATCAAAAAAGGCATCACCGGCAGATTTTTATCGCATCGCAATCAAATAAACGTACAATACTCAAACACAACCCAACCAATAAAACAAAAGCCCCGAAACTGTCATAAAACTTACATAAAATGAGGGAAAATGTTAAAGTGGCGGAAAAAGTCGAAATATCGTGGGTTCGATCGCGCCAGTGCCACCTGTCACCGAATGCTAATGCCGGATTCACACACGTCGATACGAGGGCATATTGAATGAGCGAGCGGGTTGACTTGACCTTTTGTTTGTCAATATTTGTTTGTTTATCTGTGTGACGGGCTTGGAGTGATTGGGATCATTGATCAGTTTTTAGGCGACAAAGTACAATTCACAGTAGTTCAATCTAAAAATAATTGAGAAATGGGTGCCTGTAACCGGTAAAGTGGTGGCCTGTTGGTAAATAGATCAGTCGGCTGCCAACATGTACATGATGGTCGCGGGTTCGAATCCTAGAGACCACCTTTGAGTTTAACCTTTGAGTGTTCTTAACAATCGAGACTGGTTAGGCCATATAGTTCACCACGCTAGTACGGGTTACGGACCGTCACTGTCGCTTCGCTTCGCTAGAAAAAATATACTATCCGTATTTTATAAGGAGTTTTTTAACAATGTATGATTCTTGGAATATCTTCATATTAATACGAAGTGCGTGGTGGCCTGTTGGTAAACGGACTAGACGCGACTTCCAACATGTTCACGGTGGTCGCGGGTTCGAATCCCAGGGCACACCTCTGACTTTTCGGAGTCATGTGTGTATTGATAGTCAATCACCACGCACCAAAACGGTGAAGGAAAACATCGTGAGGAAACCTGCATACCATAGCGATTTATAAAATTTCTATGGTATGTAAGTCCGCCAACCCGCACTAGGCCAGCGTGGTGGACTATATGGCCTAACCACTCTCAATCGTACTCTCGATTGTAGAGGAGGCCCGTGCCCTGCAGTGGGACGTATATAGGCTGATACAGAATACGAAAGCTATGAAACCAACCTTTTATTATTCATCAAAAGATCCTTGTCTAATTAATAAGATAAACAGGGTAACCAAAAAAACTAACGCTATTGATACCACCCTTTTCATGCTGTCCAAGTATATTTCGTGGCATAATTTTATAATATTTATAACAATGTATTGTTATTGCTATAATTTTTTTTATTCGTTTAACAAAATTTCTTCTTAGTAAAAACTAAGATCCTCTTTCAGGGTAAACCAAGGATTTGTTAAAGGTCATACGAAGCCTTAGTTTGTAGATCGCCTCCAGTATAGATTTCAGGTAGCTCTGGAAATATTTATCAAATACTACCTATAGTTTTTGAATCTTACTGAGGTTGATAATCACGTTTTTACTTTACATAAAATAAATCTAAGTTATCTTTGAGTGCCTATAAATATGAATACAAATGTTATGTTTTAGAAGTAAGGAAAATTGAACAGTTACTCGCTGTAAAAAGATATAAGTTCGTGATCGCTAACTGCTGCTAATTTTACAATGACTGTAAAATTGTATTACTGGTATAAAACCTAGGACTGGTTGTTACATATAGTTATTTGTTTACTCTTGAAGTCATGTGTTACTTAGCTCATCGTCGCCAACTGTTAGCTATCCTATGAATATCGGTTGGAGACGACTGAAGATCGAGCCCAATGGCGTGCCATAAGAGAGGCCTATTTCCAGCAGTGAACGCAGAAGGGCAGGTGATGATGTTACCTAGCTAAGTATATATCCCTGATGCTGACCTTGGATGTGCTACCACATACTTGAAGGTCAGTTCAGTAGACCAAAAGTAGATTATCAAAGACCATCAGGCCCTTACTTAACCACTGCAACTCCCGCCAGCAAAAAATAATAGTGGCCAGGAAGAAATTCATACCAAGCTCCAAACCTCGGTGAATCTCTAAATTGCAATAAGCTGTCATTAACCTAAAACGAAACTTACCATAAAAAATATCAGAGGAGAAGATAATTAGAGAGAATAGATTTTTTTGTATTGTTTTGCGTACAAAAACAAATACCATTGAAATAAAAAAAAACTGTCAACATGAGGCAAATATTAGTACTCGTATTTTAAATTAAAGAGTGTCAGCGTAGTGAGGACATCTTACCGTTTCTTTCACACCTGCACAATGTTATGCGTATTAAGACTAGTGACGTCACTGGTTTTGTTTTGCATGCCTTTTCTTCTACTCCCACTACAAGATTTAGAATCTTTCTTTCTTGTTTTACTACTAATAGACTACAAGCCCGTGGCAAAAAGTGATGGGTCAAATGAACCACAAGGAGATCTATTTAGTAAGATACTGGGGCTTAAAATAATAATATTTAGCACTATGCCGTCACTTGTAAGCTGTCCGTCTGGATGCAGATGAGACTTCAAAAGTACAGGGAGAGGGTGTATATTTTGGTCATATATTTTTGTACGGCATTTCTACCATCGATAGATCCATGAAAAATAATAAGAAACACGTAGTTTAACCATTCGATATAATTACGGGTCTGCTCAATATGATGATAATGTGCTGTTTCAAATGAGCTGCCAACTATTGTACATCACATATCAAAAACCACTAATTAATCTCACTAATTGCAATATCTATTGGACTACAATATATATTGGTATATGATATTTATTATATGCATATGAATCTGTTATGTCTGATAAATAAGTACAAAAATCATATACGAAGTCTTGTTTCCACATAAATTAATCTTGTTTCGTAGTAATCGAAAACTACGAAGGACTTTTTAAGCTAGTGGTAAGAAATTATCATCCCTCCT
The DNA here is from genome assembly GCA_009982885.2 of Hyles vespertilio. Lineage (NCBI taxonomy): Eukaryota > Metazoa > Arthropoda > Insecta > Lepidoptera > Sphingidae > Hyles > Hyles vespertilio. The sequence goes on along the minus strand of CM042824.1, from coordinate 16,567,352 downwards.
TATGGGGATCAACATTCCAGTTCCCAGTCTCAACTAAGGTGGCAAAATTAAATACTCTTTTTTGCGTAGGACCTGCAAACGAGCAAACATGAACATTCATAACTTTCGGACCAAAGATGTGTTGCCAGCTCATCAAATCGGGAGTGGAGCGATATCGAAGCTGTCGCTTCACATCGATTTCCAGGGAGACAGTGGTACCGCCCCAAAGTAACTTGCTCATTCTCTCTACCACTTTAGAAAGTGCTTATTCTATAGTGCCAGGAAAAATCATGCATTCTAAAACAGGAGAGAGGGGGCGGGGAGCCAGGTTCAAAATCATCAGGATGCTTAGACAGAGAGTGGGGAGGGGGAGAAGAAGCCAAATGGAAAAGCGTCAATGTACTAAAAGACCAGCCTTCTTCGCTCACTCACAGTATCCTCACCAGTACTCATGACGCTCGATAAGGTTTGCACCGTTTACCGCGCCGGTGTATTTGAGCGCCCTACTTCCGACACGTTGGGGTGGAGTTTAATGATCCTGGTGTTATTGTACGTCACATATTAGGCTGGATGGAAATGGAAATAGCAAATTGATAGTTGTGAGGATTTTGACGGAAATATAGGGTTTAAGGTTTTGGATTTAAATATAAAAACACCCAAGATTCACATACAGAGTTCAAACCCCATTCACATAGAGTCTTTTGTCATAGTTATCAGTAAGTGCAAGGGACTTTTCCTTCGCACAAACAACCAGACCCTAAACTGATCATAAAAATATTTGTCTTGGTGCGGGGATCGAACCTGCGGCCTCACGTTTAACCAACTGCGTCTAGACTAGTCTAGACTGTCGAAATTAACAAGGAACAATTTAGTATATTTTATCATCCAGATCGAAGGAATAAAACTTTTTCTACTCTATTTTTTATTTGTACATTTTCTTAGATATTACAATATTATAAAAGTTAAAGTAAGTAAAAAACTCAAAATATCAATTCTGTAAATGGGTACCTCGAATTTTTATTCATTTATGTTATCTCATTTATGTAGAATTATTGTTATTAATTATGTAAGTCGAGTTTGGATTACTGACTTGAAAGGGAGAACCAACGGAGTCAAAGATCACATGAGTAATAATTAAAAATATACATACGAAAATTAATAAAGAACACAATCAATTACAAACCAGACGGATTAAGCAAGACTGGGTTACTTAACTCAGCTAAGTTATAACTAAGTGGTGGCTAAGTTAATAAGATATGAATTTTGAATGTCCGCCCAAAAGCTTAGCGAGTTTTAATTAACAAGTTTTAAGTTCTGTTTTATTTAATGCTTACGTTGTGAGGGTTTTAGCGTATTAACGAAATATGTATTAAATATTTTCGCTTTTTACATTAAAATTTAGTTGACGCACAAACCGAGAAGTTTAATTAAAACGTACGCTTTTTTCTATGGAAATGTTTATCAAATGTCCGACAGTTACTTAGTGCATTACAGAATTAAATTTTACGCGAGATTTAATTTTTTTTATTATGGTACTATTGTGTTCGTAATCCACTTCATGGTTGGTAAAATTTGACCTGAGTATAATGTCCATATTTATTCATTATATTATGAAAATGATCAGCCCATATACATCCCACTGCAAGGCACGGACCATCTCCAGAATCGAGAGAACGATTAAGAGTAGTAAGGCTATGTAGTCCACCACGCTAGCCTAGTGCGGGTTGGTGACTTTCCATACCCTAGAAATTCTTATAAATTGCTTTGATATGGAAGTTTCCTCGTGATTTTTCCTTCACCGAAATATGACACTATGTGTGTGTGGTGGTAGGTCTCTTATATGTGAGAGGCCATCTGGGTAGGTACCACCGCAATGTCTATTTCTCCCGTGAAACAACACTGCGTTAATGCACTGTTGTGTTTCGGATTGAAGGACATTGTAGCCAGTGTAACTACTGGACATATTGAGGCTTAATATCTTATGTCTCAGGATGGCGAGCGCAGTGGAATGTTGCTACTGTTTATGAGCGGTCGTATCGCTTACCATCAAGCGAACGGCTTGCTCGTCTCGTCATTCATAGCAATAAAAAAAAACTATTATTTACAAATTATGATTTAAAAAAATGTATGAAATATGTCGACGTGCTGGAAGTTATACGTTTTGTTGAGTTGATCAATTACCTGCTGTATAGGCGTGTGAAAGATAACCTCTCAAAAGTCGGTTCAATTACACTAGCATCTCTTAACCGAATAAATACAAGCCGAAACCACCACGCGGCATATTTTCGGGGTCATTATGGTAAGATATTCATCGACGTGTACGGTTGTACCCGGACAGATATGTATATTTTACCACTATTATAACAGTTTTTTTAATGTTGTGCTCCTAGCAGAGCATCCTCATCAAAAATATAGTATCAATCGCGCCTCTTATTAACTATATTTTGTGGCAAGAGGAAAGCTTTCAAATTTCCTCTTTAGGTAAATCGAGGGAGGCCAGAAGGGTTACGTTACTATCACTGGACTTTCAGCCAGACACGCTAGGGACACTGCGGCCGAGCCGGGTTCCTAACATATCCTATTCTAGCATACCAACTAATGCCTCTCGGTAGCCGTCGCGCGCCTTTTGGCACCGGATATCTCAAGGCAAGACGCGCCCCGGTTCTTTCTTTATCACCGCCCGGCGCTGAATCGTGTGAAATCCCTTCCATTGGGGAACATAGTTGCCTCCAGTTATATTTCGGTTTGGACGCCCGTTTAAGTTGTTATGGGCGTTCACGACAGATACGAGTCCACGTGCTCTGTCGTACATCTTGAAATCGGATCTAGTGAGCGCCACCTGCTCAGTACGTCTAGCGATTCAGATGACCACTATTGGTTGCCTCTTACGACGGGCAAGGGATACCGTGGTGGAATTCTTACGCCCCCTAAAACCCTAATCAAAATTAACCATAATATTTGCTTACTGAGAGAAAAATATGCATAAATGGCCACGTAAAATCTCTTGAAGTTTTCTTAAGCATAGTCTGTGTTAGCTACTATAGAGACCAGTAACTAGTTTTGGGTGAAGTAATAGCTATGAATAACCCTTTTTTGTCCTAAAATAAATAAAATGTTGTATCAAAGAGAATTCATTCATTGATTACAAATCAAATATTCTGGTTCAACTTTCCTCTTTATATAGACAAAGGTATTTTTTTCTATTAGCAAGAATGACTAGAAGAATTGGTCCTCGGCTAATTGTGACTGTGTACAGCCTCCGTGGCGCAGATATACGCAGGCTGTGAAACGGTCGTCGTGTTTTGGTGGTAAATCTATAGTTTTTGCTAAAATAATTATTTTAACCCTGGTCTATGTACTATGACGTCTTTAAAGATAAAAAGAACTGTATATTTGCTAAAAAAAACTGTATAGAATGCCCTTGGGCATTAAGTCCGCCTGCACTACATCTGTGTACAAAGTGTTTAAAATAAAATAAAAATATATTTACCACCCAAATACGATGATATTATGAACGAAAATTGTCGCCTTTTTTTCAAATATTTAATTGCATTGCATCTGAAGTCAGTAAAACTACCACCCGGCTTCGTCTTCGGTAGAAATCTTGAAATACCCGTAGCAAACCTGAAACAAAAGCTAGATGAGATTAATAAATAATTCTTACCTTTCAAAGCCATGGTGGGTAACAAAGCCAACGCCTGTAGCATCGACCAGAAGTAAGACCTTTCGATCCTCATCCCGTTCTTATAAACTACTCACACTGTATCACCCCGAACAGTACATTTCATCCGCATGCTGTCACTTCACCGTTTCATTTAAGGCTTCATTAATTTAGCGCGCACTTCATTTATTTTTTGGCCGTTTCATTTATTTTTATAACGCAACTGGGATTAACGCCTTTAAAAGGATGCAGTCGAGAATGTAATTTGGATTTGGGTATAACAGGGCTTTATCGTACTATGCTATTTTGTAAGCTTATAAGGTTTTTGTGATGTTGAATATGCTAGATAAATTAGTCACAAAGATTAGTTTTTTTTAATATTAATTTATCGTAGTGTCCTATTGTGAGTCAGACATAGTTTAACAAAAAATCTGATTTAAATTGTTTTATAACCTAATTTTAGATTTTAATTTAACTAATAATTGACATATAACTATAACCTTCTTATTATTATTTTTATTCCAATGAATGGCGAGACGAGCATGCCGTTCGCCTGATGGTAAGCGATACGACCGCTTATAAACAGTAGCAGAACCAAACAGCACCTCGAATCACAAATTAATGCTTGGCATTCCACTGCGCTCGCCATCCTGAGACATAAGATGTTAGGTCTCAATATGTCCCGTAGTTACTCTGGCTACAATGTTCTTCAATCCGAAACACAACAATACTTCTACACTGCTGTTTGACGGGAGAAATAGACAATGCGGTGGTACCCACCCAGGCGGCCTCTCACATATTAGAGATCTACCACCAGTAAACGAGGACCTGATATGTTTCAATTAATTCAATAATTTTCAATTCCAAATACAATTGAAAGGAAACCTAAAAATATGTTAAAAACTGTTAAATAATTTATACAGTCACTCGCCAGATCCGTAAAATTACAGTCGTCGATTCGGCAGGCGATAATATATAATTTTTATACCCGTCTCATTTCACGTAAAGATCGATTTAGATTTTTACGACACTAATAAAAAAGTAAATCGTGACACATTTTGTTTTAGAATAGTGACGAGGCGCCGAGTTCTAAATTACTTTTCAACAGAAATAATAAAAACTTTGTTTTATGTTGTTTGAATTTTATTTTTATCTGTTGAATGGATTAGCAGTTCTTGATTTTCATCCACTTTATTTATTGAGATACAATTTAAATTTTAAGCCTATTATACTTGATAATTGTACTTATCCATTAATATTGAAAATACGAAAATTATGTGTTAATTGAGAATAATCAACTCGTGAAAATAAACTGATAATTATATTTTATATGATGATTAATAATTTATAATGGTAAACTCTTGTAAATTAGGACGAATAATGAGATATTATCATTAAAATAACGTATTTATGAAACAAAATCAAAGTGCTTTGAATGGTAATAAAATATTAATATAATTAATATGTGAGAATGCTGATATGAAGTCTATTTCGTAACAGCGCCTATGACTATGTCAAATCTTGACGTCTAAGGTACCCATACAGGTACGAATTCTGTTATTCAAGTGATTTACTTGGCAGCAATGTCTGGTAGGCAAACTTATATAATATATCGGGGGAATAGACACTGACGAACTGCGGTGGTGTGGCAGTTGTACTACGGTTCCTGCGCTTAGGTCTTGGGTTCGCATCCCGTGATATTAGATTCTTACATTTCTTATTATAGTTAGAATTTGTGAACGATATGGCGATATACTCAAGTCGTGGGGTGACACACAGAAGTTGAAACTCGGGTGGTTGAGACCAGATGCTCCACTGCCTACCCCTTCTAGGCAAAAGACGATAGGTTATGTATATATGTTTAATAGGCACAGATACGAATGCTGGATGCCTGTCGGCTGCTTGTGCTCAAAATCAATCTATTTACAGGGTACAAAAAAAAACAATTGTGATAGTACAACGGGCAAACCTACATTGCGACCAAAAAATAAGGTAGTTTTTGCGACATCAGACACAATGGAACTAAAATAATCGCAAAATAAAGCTAAAACTACTTATTACAAATACACGATGATACTTAAAAAATGCAAATATATAGGCACTTTTTATTGCAATTTTTTTGTTACAGATACAATACATCTGTAATCACGAATATTACCACCTGGCTGCGTTTTCGGTTGCAATCTGGATATACCCGATATAAGTTCGCGTATTGTGCGTATCAGATACTATAAGAAACTTTTCAGTCTCACAAAGCCATATACCTAGTCAGGTCATAAATTCTGTCACATGTTTAATATAAAATAATTGAAACAAGTTTATTCATTATGTAACCATTTATATACCAAAATGAACTTAACAAAACATAGATTCTTATGACACTAAAGTTTATTCAAAATGACCTCCGTGATTTTGAATACAAGCCTTCAATCTGCGCGGCCAGTTGTCTATCGCAGCACGAACGAGGTCCATGTCAATATCGGCGGCTGCCTTAATCAAGGATGTCTTGAGTGACTCCAAATTGGGATGAAGCTTTGAGCACGCCTTTTCCTCCAAGTGTTGCCATATCTTGTAATCTAATGGATTCAAATCTAGACTGGAGGAGGGCCAGTCTTCGTGCCGGATGAAGTCGATTTCACGCGCTGCCAGCCAGTCTTGTGTGCTCTTCGCTCTATGAGCTGGCGCCGAATCTTGTTGGAATATCTAGTGCCTGTTATTGAACATGGTATGAGAAACAGGTTCCACAAGGTTCGTCAGGACTGTATTTTGATACACAACTGCATTCGTTTTTATACCTTTCTCACAAAAATGTACCTCTGTTAAGCCCCAATAAGAAACTCCCAACCATACCATGAGCGAGGATGGGAAATGACCTCGTTAGACACGGGGAATACGGTTGCTCGCTTCTTCACTACTATGTGCGTACATCTCATCATCTTGTTATTTGTAGCTCCATTCTACGGTAAAAAAAATTTCATCTGAAAAAAGAATTTCCCGATATTTTTTTCCCGCGTACCGCTTCAACAAAGCGCGGCATCTCTTCAGTCTCAGGTCCATTAGACGAGCATTCAAACGATGTTCTGTTTTTCTTCGATATGCCCGAAGCTCTAAGTCTTCATTTAACACCCTTTTCACCGTGGTTCTGCTTAACCCCATCTGAAGGGCTAACAGTTTCTTCTTACGTTTGGGATTTCTTTGAATTCGCGCCTTCAGAGCTTTTATCACTGCTGGACTCCTAACAGACCGAAGGCGACCACTTCTTGACCTGTCATCTACACTCTAGTCTATCGTTTGATGGTACGATAAATGAATCTTTTGGTTATATTCAAATTTTTCAGTATGTCAAAAATTTGAATTGGCGCGTAACCGCAACGATGCAACGCAATAACTGCAACACGGTCTTTTTTAGGCGTCCACTCCATATTTAAAAATGAGTAAAATTCTAAAAAGTATACATTTTTATTTTCATGAACAATTCGAAATTCTAATTCAATAAACTTTTTTGTGGCCAGCATTCTAAAAGTTTTTACTGTGTGACAATACTTATGACCTGACTGTGTATATATCCGCAACAAATACTTGTGGATCACATTTGTTGTGCGGGTTTTTTTATATCATTCATATATATTGTATTACATTATATCTTTTATATCATAACTGGAATTTAAACATACAAAATGTGTGTCCATTCAATTTAAAGGCCAAATAGCCTGCACCTATTAATAGAATGAATTTTGAATATAAACCAACTAATTAATGAATGCTAATTAGATTTCATTATACGCAAGGTTTTATCAGAAACATGATAAATTAACGTAATATCTGATTAAATATTTAAATGAACAACGTTCTGTCAAACAATTTATAACCCTTACGGCCGACAATCGGACATTTGTTTTCTTTAGCATAATAAATTAAATTTGGTGTCAGACTTTATAATTCATTAAAATAATATGACTTCCTAGGTGTATCACACCACGGTTACAAAGCTAAGGTCTCGTGTTTTAATCCCGGGTCGGGCAAATAATATTGGATTTTTGTATTCCTTATCAGTCGCAGTGCGGAATTTGTGCGTGATATGGCGGTAGGCTCGCCCCCTATCACATCGTGGGACGGATACACAAGGTGAAATGCTTGTGTCCTGGTAGCATCTACCTACCATTTCTGGGAAAATTCCATTCTTTTATTTTCGTAGAAAACATTTTTTTTTTTCAAATATTATTATTAAATTTTAAGCCAGACCTGCATCAACAAAGCAGCCCAATGAAAATAAATAAATAAATAACACCCAACAGTCATATACATACTCCTGACCCCACACTAAGATCGAGTCTTGTGTCGTGGGTATCAGGAACTACGAGAGTCTTTTCGGTCTCACAAACACCCAGACCCCAAAGAAATACCTATTTGTGGGCCGCACAAACATTTGGGGTGCGGGGATCTCTAACACGTGGCCTCTCGTTTCACAGGCGGCGTCTAAGCAACTGCGCCACGGAGGCTGTCAAGCGATCGATACTTTTTTGTGAAAAAAAAAACGTACGACTAACTAAGCTTTGATATATTACATACAGTTTTAGATACGAGGTTTCTTTATGTTTTTACGAAAGTATAAAATATCCGTACGTATGCTGAGAAATACCTAAAGCATATGCAATTATTCCAGTATAATACACAAAATAATTAATTAATTATACCTGTGCAAAACCCTAAGCTGTATTTCCAGCTAACTAAGGGTAATTAGCAATTAACTAATAATCTACGGGCTTGAAGTTATGTTAAACAGCCGACGTCATTATGTGGGGGTCTTGTATTAAATATTGCGTGGTATAAACGATGCGATCGATAAAAAATAAAATAAATATAAATACTTATACAAGAACATTTGTCTATAGGTATAATAAAAGGAAGTATTTTTGAACCAATAAAGAATGAAATAATAAAAACTTTGACATAATAACTACATTATTTGTAACTGAGTCGCAGTTATTAGGCCCTCTGTAGAAATTTAGCTTTCAGTTTCTTAGAATATAACAGTTAAATTGAGACTCAAGATCTTATGTCGCAGAATGGCAAGCGCAGTGGAATGTCAAGCATTGCTTTGTAATTCAATTCATTGCGGTTGTAATGCTTACCATCAGGCGAACGGCATGCTCGTCTCGCCATTCGTTGCATTAAAAAACGTGTTAAAATAATGTGTAGTATGTGGTAAGCTAATTAAATAATGTATTGAAATACGGGACAAAGTGAAAAAAAAAAAAACAAAAAAAAATCAAAGTGATAGTATATATAATCGAATCCACGGCAAGATTATTTATTTATATTGTTTATTTGTTTTAATGGGGTTAAAAATATTTCTAGTTGATACCAAATAAACGTACATTAAGTGTTTAAATGGGTTTATCAATAAATATGTTTTCTTTAGTTCTTTCACCTTTTGGAGACTGTCCCACCCTCACACCCACCACTGTAACTCCTGTGAGCCAGGATCAACAGTGGCACGCAATGTAATGACACCGAGCATTGAAGCTCGGCGAGTCTCCGGGAATGTCTAACTTGTCTTTAACCCGCAACGAAATTAATCAGAAAGTGAAATTAATAGGAGGAGTTGGAAATAAATTATTGTCCACTTCCCTCCGTGCAAAGCGGGCGACAAAACAATGAACTAAACAGGTAAATAACCTCGTAAAAAGACTTTTACAGCCGGAGAAGCCAGCTGTAAAGCACCACGGATCACATCATCACTACATTTAAATGGGACCTATTATGTGAGCTTTTAGACTTGATTCCAATAATAAGTATGGCAAAAACGCCGGAAAGCACGGAAGTTCTTCCTAGTGTCTACAAGGTCCATGTAGTATACGACTCCAGATGATATCTGCATACTATCCAGCATAGTTTTACGCTCATTCTGCCAAAGACTACACTCCCAAAGTATATGATGCGCGGACTGCTCATACTCGCAATTAGGTGTTGAACATGGGCATGCAGGCGATTCAACAAGCTTAAAAGAGTAAAGTTTAGACCTAAAGTTACCATGGCCCGTGAGAAACTGTGATACGCAATAATCGACATCCAACCAAGTCTTTGTCAAACGGTCACGAACGCAAGGAAAATATTGATATAGATGTCGTCCCTTCAAAGATACCTCCCATCTATTTTGCCATTCATCTAATAGTTCGCTATATACCACTGAAAGCGGTTTAAATAATCTATCAATTTTTAAAAGTTCACGTGCGGTTAAAAAACTTTTATCCATATTCTCCCTAGTAGAGTAATACATGGCGGCGCGACGTTGCACCTCCAGGTCGACTGGAAGTACACCCGCCAGGACAGGCAAAGCTTCGGTACTAACAGTTCTATATGCCTTACACAAGAATATCAAGGCCAAGCGTTGGCTCTGGAGCAGTTTTCTTCGCACAGCGCCGATAGTAGCCCTATCAGCCCATACGGGAGATCCGTAACAAATACATCCTAAGTAAGTTGCTCCATAGATGATTTTTAGTGTATTGAAAGATAGCCCCCATGTTGATTTTGATACTCTTGTCAAAGCAAAAAAGTTCCTTTTCGACTTTTCCCCGACGTTTTTAATATGTTCAAGAAATGAAAAGTTCTTTCACCTATTTAGAAATACTAAAGAACTAGACAACCTGGAAAAACTGCTTATTGTTGGAAAATTGGAGGGGAAAAGAAGACAAGGACGAACTCCCAAACGATGGGTGGACCAGGTTACCAATGCAATAAAGGTCCCCATTAATGCAGCATTACATCAATGAGGGACCGACTGAAGAGAGATAATGAACTTCAGCTAATTATTATTAGTATTGTAAATGTATTTATGAGAGTCGTTATTATCTATTGTGACGCATTAACATCAAATTTTCAGTATTATATTAGGACTAAGCCTAAAACCTTAATCCCTTAGCGGATTTATATAACATCGACAAGGATTTTATCAATAAAATACCCAGTCAAAATCCAGGTTGTACAATTTATGGACCTTGAGATTTAGATAGACAATGATATTATTATTTAGTATTATATTACAAGGTAAACGGACTAAACGCGACTACCATCATGTTTACGGTTGTCGCGGGTTCGAATCCCAGGTCACACCTTCGACTTTTCGGAGTCATGTGTGTATTGATAGTCAATCACCACGCACTAAAACGGTGAAGGAAAGCATCGTGAGGAAACCTGCATACCATAGCGATTTATAAAATTTCTATGGTATGTAAGTCCGCCAACCCGCACTAGGCCAGCGTGGTGGACTATATGGCCTAACAACTCTCAATCGTACTCTCGATTGTAGAGGAGGCCCGTGCCCTGCAGTGGGACGTATATGGGCTGATACAGATATTATAAGGTGAATTGACGACCTGGATAAGATTGCAGGAAGTCGCTTCCAACAGGTCAATGTGGAGATCCTTGGAGGAGGCCTTAGTTCAGCAGTAGACTTCCCGTGGCTGAGATGATGATGATGATAATATTCTATCATAAATGCATGCTTTGTGTTTATTTTGTAGTGAAGTCAATTTTTGTCACACTAAAATTATTAACAATGAAATAATGATATAAATTATGTAGTAAGGTTTTAATAATTTTATTAATAAGTAATATTTACTAATACCGGGTATCTCAAGACTGCTACCGAAAACGAAGCCGGGTGGTAGTTTTAGTGACTACAAACACAATGCAACCAAAAATTTCGAAAAGAAACGCGACAATTATTTTTTATGTTTTTTAAATTTCTTCATTTTTGAGTGGTAAATCCATAGTTTTTGCTAAAATAATAATTTAAACACTTTTATACCTTGGATTATTTATAAATAAAAGGGTATACACTATTATTTTAGGAAAAAATGTATTTACCACCCAAATATGGTCATAGGAAAAAAATAACAAAAAAAAATTGTCGCTTTTTTTTGCAACTTTTTCTGTTGCATTGTGTCTGAAGTCGCTTAGACTACCACCCGGCTTCGTTTTCGGTAACAGTCTTGATATACCCTGTATAATATAAAGCTGGATAGTTGGTTTGGACGTGCTAATTGCAGAAACTACTGGATTGAAATTTAAATTTATTCTCTGTAAAAAATGTAAATTTATCGATAAATGCTATATACTATATATCATTACGCTATGACCTATAGGAGCGGAGCATTAATGACTAATATTGCTATAAAGTTTTCCCTTCAAAAAGTAAAAGCGACCGGGGGAACACGTGAAGGGCCGCTAGTAAAGCATTAATATTAATTTTATACCTCATACAACGGCCATACAATGAGTCACTTTCTATATAAAACCGAAAGGAATATTTCGATTTCGATTTAAGGACTGGATTTTTGACACAAAATTTACGTTTTAATCATGATTCTGTGTCCGCCCATATACATCACTACGCAGGTACGCAGGTTTATTCACGATATTTTTCTTTACTTGTACGTGCGTGGTGATTGACTATCAATAGACACATAGGTTCGTGATGTTCAAATCTTATTTAATACTAAAATAATCTGTATAACAACAGGGTGATATTATTACTTAAAAAAACAGGACCAAGAAAAATGAAACGCATAAACTCACGCGTTTTTCCCAGAAGGAGTAGGCAGAGGCTTTCCTAATAACAACCAAGACACCCACGTTTCGCCTTACATGTCCCGTCCTACGATATTATAGGGGGTGAGCCTATCGCAATACCAGACACGAATTCCTGAGTCTGGGCTGATAATCAATAGAAACATCTTATATTACTTTGCCCGACTCGGGATTCGAACCCGAGACCTTAGCTTTTCAATCATATTATAGTACAACAGTGCCACTGAGGCAGTTATAAATGCAATGATATGAATCTACAATTAATTAATGATTACTTAAGCTGGTTAATTTGTCTTCTTTTAACTATATTTATAGTTTATAAATTTGTTTACATATTCACAAAATGACAAAAGCCACACGTCTAAAGAACGGAACGAAAGATATTTGATTGGAATCTCTACAGTAGTGTCTGTGGCATACATTTACAACTAAGAATATATATTTAATTTTTATTGATACACTTTTATTCTAGACGTAATCTGCGTAATAATTGTATGAAAGATATTTACTTAGTTCGAAACATTAGTAACAAATAAAATTAAAAACGATTCCTGACTATGTACGAGAACTAAGCAACCTCTGAAATGGTGTTTATTATTTTTCTATATGAAAGCTTTATTTATTTACAGCGTTTTATAAACCTAAAATTTTTCTTTTTAACTGTTAAAAGTATGTTGACATATCTGTCCTGACAACGATGTCATAAAATTGCGGATATACCTAAAAGTATATTGCTTTTTTTTTAGTGAACATCATTTTGATTACTATTCGATCCTTACTGTTCGCGCATTGCTATTAATTCCATTATGAATAATGATTTTATACATCTCTCTCACAAAGCTTAAGGCGAGATTTAAACAGCGAAATTACATTTTTACGGCCAATGATAAAATAATATAACACCCCAGAAGAGAGAGCTCACGAAGATAAATGGTATAGAGATCTTTTTATCATATTTTTACCCCGCCTGTAATAAATCAAATAGTGTGCCTTCACCACAACTGCCAGCCTGATCCTTTATGATAATAACAGCAGAAGCACAACCTTCTTTGTTGCTCAAACCGGATCAGAATCCACCTTAATTATATCTCATATTTTTGATAAAACGGACAATCACCACTTCATTTAAACACTATCGTTTTGAACGTGAATTATTCGTTTCATTTAAACTCGATTACATTTAAAATTTGGTTTCACAAACATCGCAACAAGTCGCGTCGCGCTGGTATCTGCCGAGACCACGCTACGCGTCCGCACCGTAGCGCGATTCGTAGCACACTGGTCGTTGTAGCCGCGTAGCCTCGTAGCGCACACACGCACAACACTCGAAAAGGTTACATTGAGCCGTTTAAACCTTGCGCCTTTTGCATAAACGGGAATGCGAATGTGTTATATTTTTTTCCATTTGCGAAACAAAAGGGATGTTTAGATTTCCCCGTACAAGAGGCTTCAAATTATTCATGCTCAATTCTTACGTCATTTGAGTTGTCTGAGTGGGGAGCGTCGCTCATTTTTATGACTTCAATCTGAGTGATACAATAATTTCTTTACAAGTGTTAAAGTGTTGTTCAATGTCTGATTTGGTTTTAAAAGTAAAGTCTAAATTTAGAATATCTTTTCGTGTATTGTATTTTGAAAACATGCAATATTTAGAATACATTTTACTTTCATCGTCGTCTCCTTTGTTTAAAGAAACCCGCATCTGAATTTGTACTTCTAATAAGAATCTAATGAGTTATTAGCTGTCAAGATAAAATAATTTTATTTAAAATTGATTTTAGTGAAACAATAAAATCAACCTTCATACTTAAAAAAATATTTCCTTCTGTAAACCTTGATAGGAGCCTTTTGAAATAAATATTAAAATAAAATATCCGTTAATTTACAATAAAAATATATTACACATATACAATTCCGACATGTCACTTGCACGCCTCCTTTTACTAACCGAAACTACAGCGATGGTTAACACAACCAACAATCATAGCATTAATATCCACACAAACGTATACCTTGACATTTAAGTAATTACACAAGAATATTCTACAAATGTGACGACTAAAAAATATTTACTTCGAAAAATTTGTCTTTTCAAAAATAGACTCTACCTTATTCTGATTAAGTTAAGAATTGTATAGCATTGCGCTGGAAGTATAAGGTCTACGCCTAGCATTAGTCATGAAATTTTAATAAATGGACGCACTGATACTCCTCGTGAAATGATTCTTGAAACGAATGTGTATCAGAGGAGGTTTAGGGTTTTCGAACAGTCTGCCGCAAACTAGAATTACGTGTTTACTAAGGAGTAATATAAATTGTTTGGTATGTTTGCTTGAATTCTTTTTGTGCCTATTCATTTGGCTTATATCAGCCAAAGGAAGTCCACTGCTGAACATAGGCCTCCCCTAATGATTTCCACAGGGACCTGTTGGAGGTAGCCTGCATCCAGTGACGTCTCGCGACCTTTACCAGGTCCTCTGACCACCTTGTGGGTCCACGTCCTACGCTGCACTTAAGCCACGTGGCCTCCTTTCACTGTTATAAAAAATAACGTTATCTCGTGTTAACCTGTTTTTCTTCATGTTGTTTCAGTACATTAAACTAAGCGGTAATAATTAACACACACTTTGTTAAAAATAAGCTCAAGCTTTCATTTTATTAAATGCAAATCGTGTAGTAAAAAAGTAAAAGTCGTTACGTTTGCAACAACTACTATAAATTACAAACAGGAAGTTATGAACATGAAAAATAATAAAGTACTGATTTTACTCGCTTCGTTTCTGTCCTTGTTATAAAACTTTGTACCAGTTTTTAATGTACATATACTGCGAAGTGCTGAGTTCGATTCCCAGTCAACCACACACAGTAAGTGAGCTTTTTGTTAAACAATATTTTTTTTTTTTTTTTTCTCTTTATTTAATGAGCTTGGTCACTGAGTGATCATGTCGCTCAGTAATATAAACTTATAATATAACAACAGAAAAAAAATACTTAAATTCTATTAACAAAACATAATTTTACCATTTTATACAATTTAATTGCTTTATTTGTTTTAGGAGAAGCCAAAATCAAATTACAGTAGCCGATGTCTTTCATTAAATTTCCAAAATAAAAGCTTCTTTCGGTTTCATTTCTACTACACTCTGCTAAAACATGGTACACGTCCTCAGGAACACAGCACTGCTCACAATTGGGAGATGCAACTTTTTTCATCATGAAAGCGAATTTATTCAGTGGAATGTGACCAGAACGGAGTCGTAACGCCATTATTACGTCATCTTTATTTAATAAGCAATCAATCCAAGGGGAGCTTAATGGGTGTGGTTAGATAGTTTTGTACCATATACCCTTTTCGACCGATCTCTTATCAAAGTATTCACACCACATCTCATGACATTTTATTTTAATATCCGGTATGTGTTCAGTATAATGAGGAACAATATTAAGCGTGATACCGTCATGGCAGGCCTGTTTTGCTAATATATCCACTTCTTCATTACCTAATATCCCTATATGAGACGGGATCCATTGCAGTATTATTTGATTGTTATTAGATCTAAGATTACGAATTATATCCAGAATGCTAAAGGCAATCGGTAGACCTCGTAAAGACGAGGTACAGCGAGCCAAGTGTTGCAGTGAACTTTTGGAGTCAGTCAAGATAACAGCATGTTCAAAGTCCATTGTAGTAATATATGATAAAGCTTTATAAATAGCAATAAGCTCTGCATGCATAATGGAAATACTCGCATCTGATTTAAATTTCATCGAAAAATTTGAACCCGAGTCTAAAAATGCAATTCCGATCCCGTCTATTTGTTTGGACCCATCAGTGTATATTGGTATACAATTACTATAATTTCTTTCAATATATTTGAGACTAATAATCTCAAATTTAATGTGTTATAATAACGTTTTGTTTCTTCCATGAAATCGATGTTGTGTTTAACTATATTATCTAAGTTAATGTTCCCTACCCAAGTCCCTAAAGAGAACATGTCTACATATTTACTGTTATAGACAAGCTTTGATTTTAAATAGGTATTTAATGAAGTTAAGAGTATTGTTTTCCTCTTCCAACTATTCAAGCGACAATAATTGTTTAAATTATCCAATAAAGTAATAGTTGAATTGTCCGTAAACGACATGGATTTTAATAAAAATTTTGCTCCTAAATACCATCTACGCAATTCTAAGGGGCAAATGCACAATTTACTCTCCATGACATGAATAGGGGTGCTTTTTATAAAACTGCCTATGATTCGCAACGCCTGATTTTGAACCTTGTCTAATTTTCCCAAGTGTGTTTTACAACAATTGTCATAAAGAAAACAGCCGTAATCTAAGCGACTTCTAATTATAGAAATATACAACTTTCTTAAATGTTTGGGGTGGACTCCCCAACCAGATCCCGTTAAAATTCTAAACACATTTAAGTAACGTAATACTTTGACATTTAATTCATTAACATGTTTAGTCCATCTCAAAGGACTATCCAACCACAAACCCAAATATTTTACATTATCTACTAAAGGAATGGGGTCACTATTAATTTTTAGTTCCATCGGAATTATCTTCCGTCCTTTTTGAATATACAAATTTTACATTTTTCCGAAGAAAATTCTAATCCAATTTCAATTAAAAATTTGACAAATATATCTAATGCTTCCTGTAATTTTATTTTAGCTTCTAAAATATTACTAGCTGAACTAAAGACAACAAAATCATCCGCATATTGTAAAATATTTACATTACAGATAAGTGAGCAAACTTCCAATGTGGCAATGTTAAATAATAATGGAGAAAGTGGATCTCCTTGTGCTAGCCCTCGTCCAGTGCTTCTTGTTATAACATTCTTTTCTATTTGTATTTTAAGATGTCTTTCGCTTAAAAAAAACCATAAGTATTTACAAATTTTAGATCCAACTCCTAAATTATCTATTTTTTTTAACAGGGCAGTTATATCGACATTATTATATGCATTATTTATATCTAGAAAACAACCAACTGTGGCAATATTTTTACAGAAACCAATTTGTATACTAGACACTAACCGACTGAGACTATCAAAACATGATCTGGATTTTCTAAATCCCACTGTGTTCTCAGAAAAAACGTTTCTACTCTCCAAAAACCATTCAAGCCGTTTGTTTAAAATGTAATGAAAAACTTTACAAATACAAGACATTAATGCTATGGGCCGAAACGATGAAGTAAAATTAGAATCTTGACTGATTTTAGGGATAGGAATTATCGATACATTGCGCCATTGCGACGGAACACAGCCAGAGGATAAAATCCTATTATATAACTGCAGCAAAATCTGTTTACCATTATCGGGGAGTCTCTTAATCATAGAATACGATATGTTATCTAACCCAGGGGAAGTATCCTTTGCTTTAATGGATTTTTCAAATTCATGTAGTTGAATGATAGTTCCTAGTTGTTCATTATTAGATTGAAAATCAGGTAAACATGGAGACACAAAGTCGGGTGTTAGACTATGGATGAGATCACTGGCTGTATCTACATTAACATAGGGTTTGGGGGAACTAAAACCTTTAAGCCATTTCATCTTTCGCCATAAATCACTATATGATGTAGCTTGGTCTATAGAACTACAAAATGTACGCCAACTATTACTTTTGGCAATTCTTATTAGCCTTTGAGCGTCTCGAACCTTTTGATGGAGGATGTCTAGATTCCTTGGACAAGGATTCCGTCTGAGTCTAGAGAGAGCCAGCCGCCGTTCTGCAATAGCTTTAGATAAGGTTATATTCCAATAAGGTTTTGGGAGAAACTTTTTGGAGGGATTTGTATTAACTTTAATCAGAGGGATATGTTTGTCGGCAGTTTTACTTACAGTCTCGATAAAAACATCGTAGGCGTCTTGTTCATTACTGGGCAATGAGAGAGATTCGAAAATAATTTCTAGATCTTTGGAATATGAAACCCAATCAGCGTTTTTAAAATTTCTTTTCCCTAATGCGTATTTGTTGGGATTAATGTAGGTGGAAATCTTAATTACCAAATGGTCACTTCCCAAAGTCTCATTAGTGACACTCCAATTATATTTAATGGCTAGGTCAGAAGAAATTATAGATATATCAGGAGATGATTTCTGTATAATTCCATTGACGATTTTCATTCTAGTGGGGGAACCATCATTCAATGTAATAAAATTATTATCCATTAAAACTTCAAAAATTTGAATACCCCGGGAGTCTGTTTTATACGACCAATTAGAATGGTGCGCATTAAAATCCCCAACTAATAAAGATTTTGTAGTAACTAAGTTAAAAATGTTGTTCCAACCGTGTTGAGATGATTGTACTGAAGGCGGACAATATATAGATATTATATTCTGGAGAAAGTTACAATTAATTAAATTAACATGAATGAATTCAATTCCACCCATATTTGATACCTGACATAGTTGAGATTTTATTGAGTGATGAACCATTACAGCCACACCACCGTAAGAATCGTCTCTGTCTCTGCGATAAATAGTGTATCCGTTCAATCTAAGAGGACTACCAGGTTTCAGCCAAGTTTCACTCAATGCTGCAATATGAATTTTTTCATGTGATAGTAATTGTTCGAAAGCAGCCAACTTTGGTTTGAGGCTTTGTGCATTCCACTGTAATATATTTAATCTCACTTTTTTTTCCGTATTAGCTATTGAAAAACTTTTCAAACACATTCAAGGCATTGATATTTTTGACAACATACGATAAAATCCACTCCCCAAGTATTTGCACTATCATTTTAATTTTAGCCATCAAGTCGTATTTCTTCATAATTATCACCTCTTTTAATCGTCGCAGTAATTCTGGAATATTTCGTTCTTTCTCTTCATTGTATTTGCTAGGCGGAGTATTTGAGGGTGAAGTATCTGATTGAAGTGACGCGTTATCCCAATCATCAACCGTGTAGTTAGTATTATGAAATTGAACCTTTTGTTTCAATGTATTTTTTTTACTTTTTTCTGGTAATTTAGTTTTAGTATTTCCATTATTTGAGTCAGTATTAATATCAGGTTTGTTTATTGCAGGGTTATCGGCTGATGAAAAATGAGAAATCGTAGATGTATGTTGAATATCTTTTGTGATATGCTCACGTGGGGATGGAGGGATGTACATGTTTAGAGCCATTCTGTATGTGCAATTAAATTCTGACATCAATTCTCTTATTTTTCTCTCTTTCAAATATTCTGGACATTTTTTGTAAAGAGCCATATGACGGCCACCACAATTTGCGCATTTATAATTATTTGTTTCACAATTTGCGTGATTTTCACTACATTTAGGGCATGTGAATCTCCGAGATGGGCAAAGTTTGCCAGAATGACCGAACCGCCAACACTTGGAACATTGGGTTACTGGGAATTTGTATGGGTCTATTCTGGTTTAATACCATGTATATAAACAAACGCTGGCAGTGTTGAACCCTTGAAGCAAATCCGAATGCATTCACTTGAAGCCCATTGCCCTTCAGCATCTCTGTAGTTAAGTCTTTTAATGGACACAATTTCAGCAGTAGGTGATGATAAACTTTCCAGGATCTCAGCCTCCTCCAACTCTACTTCACAATCTCTTAATACGCCAAATGATAGTCCTACCTCGAGAGTCTTCTGGCATCGCCATCCTTTATCCGTAAAAGATTTGTTAAGCACCAACTGACTCGCACTTTCCTCATTATTAAAAGTTACTAAAATTTTATATGGGTTAAAATACTTCACTCTTATTATATCTTTAATATTGGCGGATTTAAATAATCTTGCTAATGCAAATTGTTTAGGTAGAATTTCTTTGCAGGTGATACAAACTTCTATTTTAGATTCCACAACTTCGATTGACGAATTTGTCGTTTCCACTATCCTTTTTTTACCACTTCTCGTTACTTGAGTCCATACTTCATCCTGATCCACAGTCCTCAAACGTTTTCCTCGTCTTAAATCCTCCTCGGTACACTCCTCTAAATCCATCTCTGTACTTTCATCTATCTCTGCTTGTGTTTGGTACGACATATTTTCCTCCTGCGATCCTTCTGTTTGATCAATAACTAAATTTAAATAAACTCCATCGGCGTCTTGAATTAATTCATTATGATTCATTAGATAACATAAACACCGGGCCGAGCCGCACTAGGCAGGCTCGCCGCGATCGAGCGGCAAACCGGTTCCGAGGTAAATAGATAAGCACAAAAACAATACGCGACAAGTGATCGAGTCGAGCGTCCGACTGCGAATGTAAACAATAATTGTAAAATCGTTTACAAGGAAACAGTTTTGTAAAATCGTGTGCAAAGCCTTTCTTCAATATGCATAACAATGGTTTTCCAGGGATCTAGCATATTTGTGCCATGAATTCGTTTACGAGAGTCTTGATTTTGATTCTTTGATCGCAAAATCCACTTAATTGATAGCCTCTGTGGCGCAGTTGGTTGGACTCTGGTTGTGAAACAGATTCGATCCCTACACCTAGATAATTATTTGTTTGATCCACAGTTATTTGTATCTTATCTGGGTGTTTGTGAGACCGACAAGTCTCTTGTAGTTTCTGATACCCACGACACAAGACTTGATCTTGGTCTGGAGTCAGAACTATGTATGTGAGTGTTGGATGTATTTATTTAATGTGACTTAATAATTTTGAACAATTTGGCATTTGTATCTGCTATAGCAATAGAATAGCCATTACAAAATTTAAGGCGGAATTAAAATCAACAATTTACAGACTGCAATAGTGACACCTCTGCCTAATTTTCTAAGATATTTGTATACTTCAGACATCCAAAAAATCACGTACCTAAAAGACCTAAACTGCGGCTAGAAGCAATCCAATAATCTCAATATGTCAACCATCGTCACACGAGCTGATATAGTGAACAAAATAAATATTATTGAGGCAAACAAACATTTTCATCCATCATGGCCCATACGGTTGAAGGATTGTGTGTTTCCCCTGCCAGAATATAATGTCGGTATATTTGTTCCGTTATCTAATATGGCTGATATTTTTTTTTATTAATACTGTTTGGGGATGTCGATACTAATAATATAATGTGTAGGTTTGTCTGTCTTTCATGTGCCAATGATGGATTTATTGTTACGTGGGTATATTTTCTGGCCAGAAAATGTCATAGGTTGCTTTTAACTTAGGACACGATTTTTTAGTGAATGTAATTTTAAGCTGAGTTCTGCTTTTTCTAAATTCAATATGTTGCGCAAACAATTCAGCTGGTTACCTGATGTTGAAAGATCACTGCGGCCCATCAACACTCACAGCGCTTTGATCATAGATGTGTTGCCATCAAATCGAGAGAAGAGCGGGAAGGGAAAATGTTGGATGGATCTGGCAACTTCATTAACCGAACGAAACGCGACAGCTAAGCTGCCACTTTACACAGATCTCCTGTGCAATGGTACCACTCTGGACGAGTTCGCACATACGTGCCAACTCATGACTGACAACAAATTGGCTCTAACACTTTGAATAATGGGGATATTAGTTGAATCTTTTTTTTTAAATGCATATTACACTCAGTCTCAGGCTCGAATCCAGGGTCGGGCTAAAGGATATTGATTTTTCTGTTCATTATCAGCCAGTCTGATAGTGAAAGTCAGGCATTTGTGCCTGATAGTGGAAGAAAGAAAACAAGAAATAAGATTTATTTATCACAGACTTTCGTATACAACATGGGTAATATAAAAACAATATCAAATAAAAATTAAACAAAAATGGCTGGTCGCAGCTGTGATTGCTAGCTGTCCACTCAGCTTAATATTATGATGTGCGATAGTCTTGCTCTTGCGGCTCTTGCCGTCCATAAAAGTTAAAATTAGACAGGAGTTGATCGTACAAAATCAACATTCTCTTCTGGATACGTAAGACAAAACATGTTGCGCTGACCCCAAATAGTTTTAAAGAATGCTCGGAGTATGTCGGATCCTTACATGCATTCTTCGGGTTGACTATCAACGAAGCCTTTGCCGAATTGTATAATATATTATTAAAAATGCAAATATTGCGGTCGTTTATAAAATTGATGTGAAAGTAGAAAGAGCAAATTTATTTCAATTTTTCTAAATTTGAAATAAGATGTCCATATGTGTGCTAATAACAAAGATTTACTTTAAAACTATCTTAGTTGATGAGAAGATAAAAAGGAGATAAATATAAAATTAATTAAAGTAAGAAATTGATATAAATAATACAAAGTAGTAGGAAATATGTTGTATATAGAGAGTGCTATGTGTATGAGCAATAAAAATAAATCACATTTTATCTCACATATCAGAATTTTAATAATATAACAAAACATTAATTTTTATTTTTAAATGAATACACGTCATGTCAGTAAAGGCAGTGGGGTTACAATAATAATAATAATAAAAAAGTAAAAAACTTTTTAAGTAAAACGGTTTATATTGCAGATAAATGTACTAAAAGCTAAAAAATAATTTTAAACATATGCATTGATTAAAGTAAAATAAAATCGTGGGGCACGTCCACTTTAAATGAATTTTAACCACTTTAAATATTGGACGTGCCCCTCGATTTTATTTTACTTTAATCAATGCATATGTTTAAAATTATTTTTTTCATTCACAATAATATTCCATCCATCCATCCATCAGCCAAAGGAAGTCCACTGCTGAACATAGGCCTCCCCCAATGATTTCCACAGAGACCTGTTGGAGGCACCCTGCATCCAGCGACGTCCCGCGACCTTTACCAGGTCGTCGGACCATCTTGTGGGTGGACGTCCTATGCTGCGCTTTCCGCTACGCCGCCTCCATTCGAGCACTTTCCGACCCCATCGGTCATCAGATCTCCGCGCTATGTGCCCTGCCCATTGCCACTTCAACTTGCTGATCCGGTGGGCTATGTCGGTTATTTTAGTTCTCCTACGGATCTCCTCATTTCTGATTAGATCTCGTAGGGAAACCCGAACATAGCCCTCTCCATAGCTCGTTGAGTGACTTTGAGCTTCCTAATAAGGCCCATAGTGAGAGGCCACGTCTCGGTGCCGTAAGTCATCACTGGCAACACACAACTATCGAAGACTTGCGATTTAAGGCACTGAGGTATTACGACGAGAAGACACAATAATATTGAATATGGATAATTGTATTGTCACCAGAATCAAAGGCGTATACCAAATTTCAGATCAATCGGTTAACGGGAAGAGGGTTAAATTTCAATTACTAAATTAGACCCAAACAAACGGGGTGAACTAAATAAAACCGCTTAAAAAGGCGTGAACTTATGTATATGTATACGTATTTAAAGATTTCACTTGAAAAACATTGCATCAATAAATAATCATCACTTGTTAACAAGAATTCAAGTTATAACCTGAGAGAATATAAAAAAATAAACTTTATTGGAGGCGATGTGTGTTGCCACAATAGCTGACTGTGGGTAGGATTCTCAGAAGATATGTATGTATAAATCTTACTCTCGATTGAAGAGGAGGCTCAAGCTACTGTGGGACGTGTGTAGGCTGATACAGATGTATATTATTTTTATATTTTTACTCTGTTTATGTATCTCTTGAGAATTTCTTATATTTACGCGAATGTTACACATTGAAATAAAATTATTATATACAGATTTTATCAGTCTGCCCCATGACCACGAAAGCTGTAAAGTAATTGAAACGTCGTGAAGTTAAAAAAATGAAAAAAGTAAACCAAATCAGCAATAAAATCCGTAAATTAAACAATATGTAAATTTATTTCAATCTTGTGAATGTATTAATTTAACATGAAATAATTTCGCGCTATTGGTATATCAACAAGAATTTTCGGGCGATTCTTATCATAATAGATTCTAATTCCCCTCAAGGTGGACTGACGACCTGATTAAGATTGCATGAAGTCACGGGATGCAGACCATTTCCAACAGGTCAATTTGGATTTGTCCTTGGGGGAGTCCTAATTGTATTCAAAGTAGTATTCCATTATTTTTCTCGATAGGAGACAATTATGGCAGCCTAAATAACTACTTTTACATACATACATACATAAACTCACGCCTATATCCCGGATGGGGTAGGCAGAGGTGCCAGGACACACACATTTCGCCTTGTATGTTCCGTCCCACAATGTGATAGGTGGCGAACCTCATATCGGGCACAAATTCCTGACTCTGGACTGATAATGAATAGAAAAATCCAATATCACTTTGCCCAACCCGGGATTTGAATCCGAGACCTCAGCTTTGTAACCGTACCTTACTACAACTACGCCACCGAGGCAGTCAGTAACTACTTTTAGGTATGTTAATACTAAAATACCGCCCAACGATCATAATATTATTACTATTTCCTATTTTATTAGATAAGCAGAAGGCAACACAAAGCGGTACTGACACTTCTCACTAAATTATATCTACAGTGAATAATATCAAATCCTAATGTTGATGTTGTAAATTCGAATTATAATACGCATTTTTCTGATAATCCTTACAAAACATAAACTTGCAAGGTATTTCGATATTTCTAATGAGAAGTGTATATATTTACATGTAGGTATATATATATACATATATATACACATGTAATTCGCGGCAGCTGAAGACCAGGCTTTCGCTCGTTGGCGTGGCTTGTTTGATTTATGCCGAGCGCGATATGGGAATCCATCTTAAGCGATATTATTCATATACATCAAAGAAATTCTGCGCCACGTTAAATTGTATATTTTAAATGTACGCAATCTACGGCGACGCTTAGATTTTATGAGTTTTAGGGGTGATTTAAATGGCGTTTAAATCGCATTAATTAAAAGATAGAAAATATGTTGTATAATACATTTTTTTAATACAACTCATAAATAAACTACTTTGAGGACTGTTGGTAAATGGACCAGACGCCACTGCCATGTTTACAGTGATAGCGGATTCGAATTCATGGGACGTATAACAAGTAATCAAATATAATATCTAAAATAAATGCAATATAGATCATTTTATCTAAAACAACACATTACACCGCTCATAATAATCAACCGACTAAACATTTCCTCAATAAAATGCTACTATAAAAATCATAATGGAATACAAGTTTCCGGAAAGACAAAGATTTCTCAAGAGCACACGAAACTGCGATAACAACTTGCTGCAATTAAATCGAAACATTTTTCCAATTGTTCTAACTGCCTCCATGGCGCAGTTGTACTACGCCGTGACTACAACCATGACGTCTCGTGTTCAAATCCAGGGTCGGGAAAATAATATTGAATTTTTCTATTAATTATCGGCGCAGAGTGATGAATTTCCGCCGAAAATGGCGAAAGTCTCGCCCCCATTCATTGGACGGACCACATAAAGCGAAGCGTGGGTGCATATACCTCATCTAGGAAAAAGCGTCAGTTTATTGATATAATATGTATTTATGTATGTGTGTATGTAGATATTTATATGTATGTATTTTTCCGATACAATTGCGAGTAATAAATCAGCGCAAACAAAAGGCAATTTAGATCGAATACGCTTAGAGAGCGCCATTAAACCACTATACGGGTGGTGTTAAGGTAATTTTGTATATATTAAGTTGGCAATGCTGAAAACTTTGGTCATTAGAACAAGGCCAGTGTGTAAGTGCCGCATGCCTGTTATATCTACGGACCGCGGCCAGGTGGGACCGCAATTTTGTAAGGTCCACGTTATGGCATTAAGCGATTATTATTTTGACATATTTTTATATGAATTTGTATTTTATAAAGTAGAGGAGGCCCCTGCTCATTCAGTGGGAATTATAATATAGGCTGAATTAGTAAATAAATATTTTTATACACAGTTTAACAAAACGGTGTATTTAAAATTGATAACTATTGTATTATGTTTTGTAATTGTCTTTGTTATGACTTATCATTCGTATCGTATCAGCCCATATACGTCCCACTGCAGGGCACGGGCCTCCTCTACAATCAACAGTACGATTGAGAGTGGTTAGGCCATATAGTCCACCACGCTGGCCTAGTGCGGGTTGGCGGACTTACATACCATAGAAATTCTTATAAATCGCTATGGTATGCAGGTTTTCTCACGATGTTTTCCTTCACCGTTTTAGTGCGTAGTGATTGACTATCAATACACACATGACTCCGAAAAGTCAGAGGTGCGCCCTGGGATTCGAACCCGCGACCACCGTGATCATGTGGGCAGCCACGTCTAGTTCGTTTACCAACAGGCCACCACGCACTTGAAAATGAAAAATAATTTATTGAATCCGTAAAATGTTCTACAACATTTAGATTCAGTCATTTTCTTATATACGACCCAGAAATGTAATGTATGTAAAGCATTGATAATACAAACAGATCACCAATATATATGATACGATGAGTAACATAAATATTAAACACCGCTCGTATATTCCATATTGTACCACACAATAAATGCCTAGGCGTACTAACTACCGAACTTTCAGCTATTATATGTCAAAATAAGTTTCATTGGGAGCCTTTTGTTACATGTATGTTGTGGGCTGTCTTTGTAATGTAAGTGTGTAGTACACTTAATATTTACGAAACAATGTACCAAAATATAGTGTGTTATCTGCATTTGTCACTATCTAAATTAATCAAGTTAATAAAAATAATTTATAATTTTTAATTGACCCAATGCTTAATCTTATCTGTTTGGTAAATTACTGGATTCCGGAAAATTTAATAACTTTTGTTATAGAACCATGCATTCTACCATTCTGTCTCAAATAATGTAGATTAGATAATGGTCAGTTTGTTTTCATTACATCATCAAGATGTAGAATAATTTACCAAGTATAAACAAAATCCTACGTTGATTGAAAGAAAAATTAGGAGACTGGCGTAAGCACCATAAATAAAGGTCTTTAGAAACAGCTTATTAAATATGATTACGAACGTTAAAAAAACATTTAAAAAAATGTAAGTCTCCAAAATACTAACGGAAAAAAATTTCCGATACATTGCCCATGTCAACTGCCACTAAACTAAAGCAAATAAGATACGATCAATTATGTCCAAAACTTAATTGAACATTGCAATAATACATAGCAGATCTGATGTTAAGCTGTTGTTCATTGATATTTATAAGTGGTGATTCGTGTTAACATTTGTATCGGAATTTCCGTGTATTGATAAGGATTTTTGGCAATGTTTGTATGTCATTAGGTATTTGGGAGATTACGTTGAGGTATTTTTTTAATAATGTGTAATAAAAAAAATACTAAATCAATTCACTACTACGGACACAATTATTACTTTAATAGCAATAGTATACAAATATGTACACCCAGGAGTCTAATACAAGTTCCGACTACATATTTTTTTTGATTGTGAGTGACTACATACATAAAGTTAGTTGTGAAAACGAGTTGAATTTTTCCATTAAAATTGTGGCAATATTGCTTGTATCATTTTTATTATTTGTTAAATTATAACAACATAATATCGTCACGCTGAATTGTTAAACTGATAAATTTGATAAAAAAGTAAAAGTTTAGGCCTTAAAATACAGACAATTATATACCGTTTGGTAAAGTAATAAAAAATATGTTCATTTCAAATAATCAATAAAGGCCTTCCGAAAAACTGCTTTATAGACAACGACCTATCAACACAAAGAAAACCTGCCACTGCCTTATTATGGCCTTAGCTTATCACTGTACATGCAGAACTCACACATTATAATTAGGTAATTCATCATTGATCTTTCCTCGAAAGTATCCACGCAAAAAAATTACGCCATTATGTCCTCCTTTACGCAGAACTGTTCTCGGTGCGAATTCACCCGTCTCTAGACTGTGCACATTGGTTAATGAATACAGCGACGTCATAGATATCTATATGGATTCCACATCAAGGGTGCATAAGATATTTTAAAACACTCTACCCCAACAGTAATCTTAATTAAAGTAATCAGTTGCAGTGATATCTGGCTAGGTTATAATTATTAGCATTTTATTTTATATTTTATTTTTATTATTATTTTAAAAATCTTAGATTACTAGATTACTTCTACACTCGTTCTACAGTTGTTTTCATTTGTTTCCTTTTTTTTGTTTTGTTATATAGTAGAAAATATATTGTATTATTCTAAGTCATTGAGATATTAATTGGTGGCTCTTCTGTCTATTCTGAATTGTTATTGTATTACATAAAATTTTAAATTTGTAGTTTTATGTGCATGCTGTGTTTGCCTGTAATTGTTTGTTGCAATAATTTTATTTCTGTGTTGTTATTTTTAATTATATGTATTGTTGTAAACAAACGTTGGTAAACACAATAAAGAGAGAAAAAAAAGAAAAATTGATGACGTCGCCAAATGCAAGGTTCATGCGTCATCAGTGCGAGAAGTTACGAAATAAGCTAAGCTAGAAAAAAAATTGCACCCAAAAGCCACAAGTTCTTAACACATAAAAATAGTGAGTCTTGTGTTATTGTACCATAAAACGAGAGACTTGTCGATGTCACAAAACCCAAACCTGAACCAAATATCTGCGGAATACACAATCATCTGTCTCGGTATTGAACCCACTATCTGTCATTTCACAAATGGCACCTTACCAAATGCATTACGGAGACTCATTAAAACTCTTTTAATCTTTTTTTTATGTTTAATCACTAATAATACAATACAATGACTGCCTCTCTGACGTAGTTGTACTAAGGTAGGCTACAAACTTGAGGTCTCGGATTCGAATCCCGGGTTGGGCAAAGTAATATTGGATTTTTCGATTCATTATCCGCCCAGTGTTAGGAATATGCGCCCGATATGGCGTTAGGCTCGCCACCTATCACATGTGGCACGGAACATATTGCGAGATGTGGGTGTTTTAGCACCTCTGCCTACCCCTTCTGGGATTTAGGCGTGAGTTTATGTATGTATGTATGTAATAAGCATTATTATAAAGTTCATCCTCCTCCTTGCGTCGTGCTCCTCAATATTGAGGGTCATGACCTTCCTTATGCATCGTTTTCATCCTAACGAGTTTTTTTCCATTTGGTTCTGTCCACGGCGGTGTGAAGGGCGATGTAGAGTGTAGAGTCGAGAGTGGTGCGGATCTTGTCAGACCAACGCATTGGATTCCGTCCACGAGGTTTTCTCCCGTTTACTTTGCCGGTCACAATCAGCTTTTCGAGGTTGTCACTGTCTTTCCTAGCAATGTGACCGAAGTATTCTAGAATCCTGCGTAGACACTCAGATGACAATCGCGATGATATTTTGAGTTCTTGCAATATAGATGCGTTGGTCCGAAATGCTGTCCAAGGGACACGCAGCATCTTTCTCCAGCACCACATCTCAAAGTCATCAATGCGTTTGCGATCTGCAGATTTTATTGTCCAAGTCTCAGCTCCATACGAAAAGATCGAGAAAACCAAGGTCCGTACCAGCTTGGTTTTGGTTTTTACGGAGATGTTGCGATCCTTCCAGACTTTTTCTAGCTGAGACATGGCGCTTTTAGCCATTCCAATTCTTCTGCGCACTTCTTTCTCGCATGAGCCATCTTTGCTGATGTTGGAACCCAGGTAGACGAAGTTGTCCACTACTTCCAAGTCCAATATGCCCGAAAGCTCCAACTTCCCAGTTCTGTCCACCACCATGATCTTGGATTTGGATCTGTTTACGGAGAGTTTAAAGTTCATAGGACTGCCAAAATAATAGCAATGTCATAAAAAATCAGTACATAATACGTATTTCTTTTTTAAGTATCGATTATATTTTCCATATATACATGTCTGTATGACAGTCCTCTGCCTACCTTACCTTCCATCCTTATTCATCTGTCAAGTTACCCGTCAAGCAAGCACGTGGATCGCCCACACCGCAATCGCTATTTGTAGACTTTATAATAATACGAGAGGTAAGATCCGGCTTTGCCCGGGTGTAGATACTTTTTAGCAACACAGGAACTGTGACAGCTGTTATAAATATTTGAAACTCAACATTACTGACGTATTTTAAACTTATCTTCCCATCCCTTACTTCCATGCACATCTCACGGGAATACTACATTTTTTAAGATAAAAAGTAGCCTATGTGTTAATCCAGAGTGTCAGTTATGTCCATACCAAATTTCATTAAAATTGGTCCAGTGGTTTGAGCGCGAATATATAACTAACACACAAACTTTCGCATTTATAATGGATGTACTTACATACCGGGTATCTCAAGACTGCTACCGAAAACGAAGCCGGGTGGTAGTTTTAGTGGCTACAAACACAATGCAATTAAAAATTCGCTTAGAAACGCGACAATTATTTTTTATGATTTTTTAAATATCGTCATTTTTGGGTGGTAAATCCATAGATTTTGCTAAAATAATAATTTAAACTCTCTTATATCTTAGAGTATTTATAAATTAAAGGGTATACTTTATTATTTTAGGAAAAAATGTATTTACCACTAAAATATGGCAATAGGAAAAAAATTACAAAAAAAAATTGTCGCTTTTTTTTGCAACTTTTTCTGTTGCATTGTGTCTGAAGTCGCTTAAACTACCACCCGGCTTCGTTTTCGGTAGCAGTCTTGATATACCCTGTATATCAGGCTCACCACACGATGAGCATGGAAATTTCGTGCAATCGAGCAAACAATTAAAAATATAAACTGAAGATTGTACAATGTCTACTGAGGATGGATGGATTTCTTAAACAATAGAATTTTCCATAAAAAATTCTACAGTATGCATATCTCCCTGTATTTTCCTTTAAGTACTGTTAAAGAAGATCCCCGATTTGGGCTCAATGAATTTTAGTGCTTACGAATGGCAAGAGTCTAAAAAAAATATGTGGTTGCCCTATTTAAATCTTATCGTTGTCGACTATGGCCAAGTGCAAAAAATTATGATCATAACTTTTTCATTTTTTGAACAAGCTCTGTCAAGGATTACGATTCAAAATATAATTTGACAGTCTTCGTAATTGCCATATAGAGTACAATACGCAAACGATTTTATAAATCTATGATTTGAATTTCTCCTTCGACCAAATTGCTAAAATAGCATATTATAATACTTAACACTATAAATTAATTCACAACATAAACTAAAAACAAAAACCGATATAAATAAGGAATAAAATTAGGAACGAAAATAAACTCGCGGGCCTCCAAAAATACTCAGGTTCATATTTCATTTCATCAATTTTGTAGCAATCGATTTGGCGGGCGCGGGATGCGCACTTCGTTCGGATACCTCATTTATATACCGTTCTTTGATGATATGATTTCGATAGGTGTGGAGTTCTCTTATGATTACAGGCTGAACTTTAGGGGTAGTAAATGTTTTATTTGATGAAAGGAGGCTAATAACTTGTGACGTTGTGGGAATGTCACCTTTTATATTTGCGATCTATAGTTCAATAGTCGACATAAATCCTATTGTCTATGCCAATCAACGCCTCCGTTGCACTGATTGGTCGATTCATTTACTGACTGACATCTGTCAAATTTGACGTGCGAACTGTCATCGGCGTTCGCATAAATACGCGTGTAACGGCGCTCGCGGCCTTTTTCCCTAACCTAAAAGCCGCGTGCTACCACGCGTCTTTCTGATCCCGCTGGGGTGAGTGTTCAGTATTCTATTTGCTAACCGCTTTTTACTGCTTGTTTGTCAGTGTATTCTGTCTGCCGGGCTTGTGAACTATCACGAGTCGCTGGCACGGAATGCAAGCCTAGTTTGCATTCCGATTTCTTGAACGCTGATTCCAGGTTCTTCTTCTTCTTCGTTCTTGGCGTACTTGGCGTTTTTTCGCTAACTCCGTGCCTACTGCCCGCTTTGCTCCGCACCGCTTCCTGCCGGACTGCATCCGAGCCTGCGCCTGCCGCTGACCTGCGCACCGTGCCCGGCCACGTGGCAGCTGACTTCGCCGGCGAGCTGTCGCCGGGTTCCGCCACGTGCCGAAGACCCGGATCAGTGTCCAGTGAAGGCCAGTGACTCCTGTTGCATACCACCAGCAACAGTGCCGGGTGTAAATAGTGATGCGAAATTATTAAAGCCCGAACCACGTAACTACCCTGAGTTCTCATTTAACTACCTACCCCTACCTGCGGGCGGCCTAACCCGCCGCAAACTTATCGGTTATACAAATTAGATCTAAATATAAATTCGAGCCTAGCTTGAGGTTTTGTTTCATACTTCAGCGGCGAAATACAATTTCTTCTAAGTTCTAAGGTACTGTTTTATTTAATGGTACAAATATAGTGTATTATTTATGAAAGTATAAATGAACAAGCTCTAGATGGTAACCATCTAAAGGATAAGTCATAAATATCTTGAATT
This sequence comes from Hyles vespertilio, assembly GCA_009982885.2. Classification (NCBI taxonomy): domain Eukaryota; kingdom Metazoa; phylum Arthropoda; class Insecta; order Lepidoptera; family Sphingidae; genus Hyles; species Hyles vespertilio. Next base: position 16,534,846 of record CM042824.1, on the reverse strand, counting down.
TTTTATTGCAGTGAATGGTAAGAGCATGTGATTCCCATCAGGGATAATAGAAAAACCAAACAACACCATGAATTTAACAGCAATGCTTGGCATTGTACTGCGCTTGCCATCCAGAAACATAAGATATTATGTCTCAATATGTCCAGTAGTTACTCTGGCTACAATATCTTTCAAACTGAACACAACATTGTAATAACATTACTAATTATTGGAAAACTTACAGTACACTAGAAAAAAACTGGCCCAAAATAATAGCTTTACCACCTATTTTATTTCGTTACTGACGTACCCACACATATTATAACTCATATAAAATTTAAGTCTGCATAATCAATATCATCAGAACCAGGTCTCATCTTACCTTCAAAATTCACCAAAATAAAAATGTCACGTAAAAAACCCGAACGAATCCACTCCACGCGGATTCACGGAGATATTCCCGAAGGAAATATAAACACTGCATTGAAATATCGCATAATGTGTATCGGAATCCCCATTCCTGGGTAATGTATAGACAACCAGATAAGGAAGACCTCCCGTGTCCCCTGCGATAGGTGAGAATATGGAGGCTTCGGGGTCAATAGGAGGATGAGGAGTGTCAACTGATATTGGTTAAGTTGTAAACGTTCGATAGGTCGGGAGCTACTTATGACTATGAATATTTATAACGTATTAGTTGAACGTCGCTCGTGTTACCACCAGTGGCCTTAAGGGGAATATCATGCAGGGAATCGATATTTTATTTTTTCATGGATACCGTAACTGATTCAAGGGTTGAAATATGAAATTTGATGTTTATTTATGGTTTTTCTTGTTCATAAATGATGATTTCCGTCAAAACGTTATTAGTGTTGTATAAATCGATAGATATGATATGATATCGATCATGGACTTATCGATTTATTCAATACCATTTCTAGAAAATGTATACAGTTAGGAGTATTTTCGTTAAATAATACTTGTAGCCGCTGTTTCCAATTTTTTGGAGCCTCATACACCTCATACATACACTAAATACCATCTTTGTTAGAACACACAGTTTATTTGTTAGTACACTTAGAACTACTTTGATGTATCGGCTCCTGAAAGGCGGTGGTGACCATGAAATTAGCTGATTACAATTATGCCGGCTTTGTACTACAAGAAATCCTTCTCAGGAAAATTTATGTTATCTGACAAGAAAAGATAAGACAAAAATTCGTCACCATAAAACAAATACAAAACTCCAGCACGCCAAAAGAGAATATCGCCTTAAATGCAAATTATAAATGTTTATATAAAGAGTTCAATTTATATTCTAATTCCATGGCTTCCAGCGTGTAGGTGTCGCGATCACCGCTCTTCCTAAACCAACTTGTGGCTGAACCTTTATCTCTAAACGTAGGGTCGCTGATTAGCGCCTGACTTCGGGGATCTTAGGGTGGATTCGGGTATCTTCGGCAGCTTTCGTTTTCATCAAGAGTTGGCTCATTTAATGTGCAAGTTACCCCCTCAGGTTAGAGCAATGATCTTTGTAGTATCTGACTGAAGACGAAGACAAGAAATCGAAGATCGTGGTTAGTAATGTGTAGTTAAAACAGATATAATGTGCTGCAGATTACAAACTACAGTAGGGCAGATATAAAAATCCAGTAGAGGTTTTACTTGTGGTAGGTCTCTCATATTTATTTATTTATTTTATTTATATATGCTTTATTGTACACCAAAATGTAAGACACATACAAGTACTTAAAAACTAAAGGCATGGTTACAATAGGCGGCCTTATCGCTATCTGCGATCTCTTCCAGGCAACCTTGGATGGACTGGATTATTGTGAAATTGAAATAAAGGGTAGTGCAAATAGCGAGAGAATAATAATAATAAACAATAATAATTGATGTACATGCTATATTATATTAATTTACATAATATAAATAAATACAAACATACATACTAATATATATCGAGCTAACTATAATGATGATTTAAGTAGAGGAGCAAAATATATATATATATATATAACAGGATAATACGTTACTGCAGTGAGAGATAATGTATCTTAACAAGTCTCTTAAAACTTGGTAATGTCTTAGCTTGTCTGACAGACAATGGTAATTCGTTCCACAAGCGAGCAGCATGAACTGTAAAGGACTTGCTTAGAAATGATGTGCTGTGTTTGGGAATCTCTAGGAGATATCTCTCTCTCTCATATGTGAGAGGCCGCCTGGGTAGGTACCACCGCAATGTCTATTTGTCCTGCCAAGCATCAGTTTAAATGCACTGTTGTGTTTCGAATTGAAGGGCATTGTGGCCAGAGTAACTACATTGAGATTTAACATTTTATTCATTGCTTTGTAATTCAAGGTGTTGTTTGGTTTTGCTACGGTTCGTATCGCTCACCATCAGGCGTACAACAAGCTCGCCTCGTCACTCATTGCCATAAAAAAAATATCTGAGACGGATAATACCTATTTCAACAAATCCTGACCTGAAGGCGTATTGAGTTGTGACTTGCGGGTCCCAACAAATATGATTAACGTTTCAATTCTACAACACAGTACCGAAATTGTCGGTCTGAAGAATATTTATTTTGTTGCAGATTTTGATCCCACGGGCTATTTTAAAAACGGCGTAACATCCTCTGCGACTGGTAAGTGTATTGGGTTTTATATTATTTTCATTATTTCTAATAATAAATACATAATTGTCACGCCTGTATCCCATAGGGGTAGGTACAGTCTTTACATTGCTTGATCCTGACATTACACACGCTTCATCCACTTTCATAAATATTCATTACAAATATATTTATTGTTAATAATTATAGAAATAAACATAAAATGCTACTTTTATTATCCGTTTCCGTCAATGAACTAGTGAAATTGCTACAGCAATATTAAACTATCTCGTTAGAAACTAATGATATTTGGTGTAAGGATCTTTGATGCGATACTCTTTAAGTGGTCCAAGTAAATTCTAACATTAAAGATTTTTGTAAAATTCCTCCAGAATTAAACAAGTTAGAAACGTTTTAAACTTGAATAGGAATAAAAAAAAGACGTGTGGCACTCGGAGACTGACGCGGTAAAGCTATTGCATAGTTTTTTTTTATTTATGCAGTATTTTTTCCTTTGTTTTTCTTTGATATTAATTGTACAGATATTCACTGTTGTACGTGCGAGTTTCGTAGAGTCGTACCATGAAGTAAATACAAAGAGGAGGTGCCCTAACGCCGAAACTCTAAGCAGGCATGAGTCACCAGATTGCGGGGCGAAGAGGGGGATTACGCATGCGCAGTAACGCCGATACAACCAATGCTACCTAGAGGCGAGTTGCTGAACTAAAGAGACAAGCGTGATATTTCAAAAAGTCATTAAAAGTTCTGCTATTCATCGATAGATGGCAAAACTAAATATCGAAAGAGGTTAGATTACAATTAATCACGCAATAGCTTTGCAATTCGCATTTATAAGTACTGGCACATATTTGAATCAAAATAAAAAACAAAAGAGACAAACGTGATATTTCAAAAGCTTACAAAAGTCATTACCAGTTCTGGTATTCATTGATAGATGGCAAATATCGAAAGAGGTTAGATTACAATTAATCACGCAATAGCTTTGCAATTCGTATTTAAAACTACTGGTATATATTTGATATTCTGGATTTGGTCTCCCCGCTCAAGGCCCGCGATAAAAGCTATGCAATAGCTTAAAAAAGGGACGCAAAACAAAACTAGTGACGTCACTAGGCTTGATATGCATTGCAGCGTCCGCGTGTAAATCAACAATTTATAATACATACATGAATACGTTTATATAAACCCCATTGCTAAATATTTACCTCTAGCCAATGATGTTTTAATAAAGATGACGCATATCCATATGTCGTGACGTTCAAAAACTGTACTGCTATGCATATACATACTCATTTGTTAATACTTTATGACAATTTTAGTGAATGAAACAAATTATACAGAAAGTACGAGATGAAAAGAGATAGCATTGCGCTATCCAAACATAGAATCGAAGCGGTAAAGACAGAAGGGTGACGATAAATAAAACTACCTATTTGGTTTTATAAGTATATAATATATTAACTTTGAGGTTGCTACATGAGTCTACATGTGGTACGCCATCCTGTAACAAATATATTTTTATTTGCTTACAAACTTGAAAAAATAAAAATAAATTGATTACCGTTTTTATATTAGTTTATGGTAAGCAGGCACTGAAAAATCGATTTCTTAATAATATTATTATTTGTTGTATTGATGACAAATGATATGACCGCTCGTGGACATAAGCGAAACCAAGACACCTTTAATTACAAAGCAATGCTTGGCTTTCACTATGCTCGCCATCCCGAGACATAAGATCTTAAGTATAAGTACAGCGATTACTCGGGCGAGAATGTCCTTTGAACCGGAACATAACATGGCATTTAAACTGCCGTGTGGCGGGGGAAATAGACATTGCGATGGTACCTACACATGGCGGTAACGTATGAGCGCCCTGCCACTGGTAAACAACCGATGGTGCAGGTTTTTTAGGTGGATATATATTTTTTCGTAGGTGTATATTTTTATTCATAATTAAATGTGCTAAACCAATATTAATCAGTTTTAAAGTATCCAGTTACGATACCCTCTTTTTGTCCGAGTTGTGCTTAGTGCATATCCATTTACGTCTCAAAAGCTCATCACGTGGAAATCTGGAAATATTCAATGATATATGTAAATAATATAATATAGTCATTCAAAATATATGGGGAAGCTAATGTATTTTATAATGTTCGTGGTTGGATTAAGTTATTTATTATGAAAATATTTCATAACAAATAACTTAATCGTTTTAAATATGATTGAATTAGAAACAAATATACAATTATCCAAATACATTCAAACTGTCATCGTCAAATTTCTGTATGATCGGTTTCGCTTCTGACTTGTTAATCTATGACGTACGCTTTTTGTCCCTATCGCACTTAACAATCTTTGTATTAGGCGATCCTTCTTACACAATTGAAGGCGGTGTTTGCTAATTTAAAATAAAAATTAAATTTTGTGTGGTTTTTATATACTTACGTCTGGTGTGTAGGTCCCATTTAGTTTCATATTTTTACACCATTGTTTTAACACTCTTAAAACACACAATTCGACACTTTAGATAATATTTTCGAAATAAATTATGTTGACAGCACTGAGGTCTTCCCTCTGTCGCCGTTGCTATGCGACTAGATGAAATTACACCAATTGCCCGAATTTGAACGCCTCACTTTTGAAGTGCTAGTGCGATATCTACGTCGTATTTGTATAATATATCATTGCCTCTAGCTACATTCTTTGATGGACATTATTGACATACAGAAATTAAATTGAATGAGTCTGATTATACACACGAAATTTTCATATTTACAATTCATTAAACCTGCTTGATAATGTATGAAAACAAAGAAAATAATTATATCGGAGATATTATTTCAAAAGTGTTTTGTCAAAAATATTTATAGATTGAATGAGGATGCCTCAGGCAGTATGTCCGCCTACGTGTTGTTTTAATATAAATACTGACACATATTTATCAGATACGAGGAGTAATGTTCAAATAACACTATTAATAATATTAAGTACAGGAGAGTGACCCAGTTTCTCTTTAATACTCTTCAGTTTTTTTACACCTACATGTACTAAATATACTGATATTCTCCATGAAATTATCATATATTAGCACCCACCTTCACCCGGGTACAAATACTTTTTGAGTTCAGTCCACATCAAGCACATTATCTCGCTACATGTAGTAGCAAATACACCTATTTGCATTTCATGCTCTTCTTATGTGAATACTACATTTTTGGGGAAAATATAGTCTTTTAGTTAATACCGAGTATCAGCAATACAAATTTCATTAGAATTGGTCCAACTGTCGGAGCGGGAAAATTCCTTGCTTACCTCACAGAAACACCTATATTACGGGAGAAAAAGTATGTGTAATTCTAGGGTATCAACTAGCTCAATGCCAAATTTTATCAAAATTGGTTCAGCCGTTGGAGTGTGAAGAAGTGAGAAAAACAAAAACTTTTGCCCTTACATTTTTAGTAGGATGCCTATAGCTGAAATAAAATACAGTTTATAGCAATGTAGAATAATATAACTTTGAAATGGTGCAATATTTTTTCATATCCATGCAAGAGTTTGAAAAGTAATTCCTAACATACAAACTTACTAACAATTTATCTTTGTACCATTAGTGTATATATCACAACGGATCAATGATCAAGTGACGCATACAAAGATACCTTATCAAAACGAGTTGACATTTTCAATTGAAAATGCTACAATATTGCTTGTAACTTTTTTATTATTTGTTAAATTGTAGCAAAATATTATAACATAAATTAACACCATACATCGTCGCCAAATAAAAGGCTGATGTGTCATCAGCGCGAGAAGCTTTACTGGTGGTAGGTCTCTCATATGTGAGAGGCTGCCTGGGTGGGTACCACCGCAATGTCTATTTCTCCCGTCAAACAGCAGTTTAAATGCACTGTTGTGTTTCGGATTGAAGGACATTATAGCCAGAGTAACTACTGGACATATTGAGACTAAGCAGTTTAGTCTCAGGATGGCGAGCGCAGTGGAATACCAAGCATTGCTTTGTAATTCAAGATTTTGTTTGGTTTTGCTGCTGTTCATGAGCGGTCGCATCGCTCACCATCAGGCGAACGGCATGCTCGTCTTACCATTCACTGCAATAAAAAAAAACTATGAAATAAGCTAAGCTAGGAATAATAAATACATCGAACCGTCACATACATAGTCCTAACACCACAGACTTTCCGGTCTCACTAACATCCAGACCCAAATACCAGTTGACCACTTGACCAGTTGAAAATTGACCCAGAAACAAATACCTGTGGATTACACGAATATATGTTTCGGTGCCGGGATTGAATCCAATGCCTCTCATTTTACAACCGACCTCTAGCCAACTGCGCCACGGAGGCTGACGGAATCGGAACGCTTAAAGTAACTACTTCGGGGACGCCTCTATTCAATAATGACCTTCCTGTGGCTAAAGATCATGATGATGAAGTATAAAATATTATTATTGGAACGAAGTTCCTTATCGCGCGGTGTGAAAGGGGGCTAGACGGAAAAAATTCTCACGAAAAGTTGGCACTACACTTTGAAACATTTAACAATCATTTTTATTTTTTTATTTGAAAATGATGTCATACATTTTATTTAGCTCTAATAGAGGCAATAAAATATCCAAATACATAATAATATGTTAAAGGCTATACTAAATACTAAGAATACGCTGAAGCCCAAAATTAAGTGGGAAACGTTGCGACAATTTCTAATTTTCATCAAATGTCATAAATCAAATTGGTACAAAAGAAACATAAATTGCATAAATATGTGAAAAAAAACATAATGATGGTGATACCCAAATGATTCTTTTGATGGTGACATATAATTAAAATTACATAATTAAACCGTAATACATTGATTTTCGATCCTCCTTAATAAATTTATTATTATTTACAATTTTAGTTTGTTATCTTGCTGTCAATCATCAACCCTTCATTTGACTATGTATCTTTGCCAATTATTACTAAAATTTAGCTTACTGATTAAGTTTAGATAAGATTATATTTGTTAATAATGAAAGGTATTATTTTATAACTTTTATTCTTTACAATTTTAGTTTGTTACCCTGCTGTCAATCTTCAACCCTAGATTTGACTATGTATATTTACTAATTATTACTACAATTGAGCCTACTGATTAAGTTTATATTACATATTTGTTAATAATAAAAAAATAGTATTTTTATAACTTAAGAAATAAAATGTTATTACAATTCCCTCACTAATTAATCGAAAGGAACTTCGTTCCATCTCTCAAGTTTTTTTAAAGTTATGAAAAGGTTCTGAAGTGGAGACCACGTACCAGCAAGCGCAGACAAAAACGTGAAGTTACAATTGTAGTTTCAGTAAATCGCTGCAGATTCAAAAATCCGCACAAGAAGATTATTCTACTTGTGGTAGGTCTCTCATATGTGAGAGGCTGCCTGGGTAGGTACCACCGCTATGTCTATTTCTCCCGCCAAATAGCTGTAAACGCAATTTTGTGTTTCGGATTGAAGGACATTGTAGCCAGAGTATCTATTGGACACATTGAGACTTAACATCTTGTGTTTCAGAATAACGAGCGAAGTGGACTGCTAAGCATTGCTTTGTAATTCAAGATGTTGTTTGCTTTTGCTACTGTTCATGTCGTATCGCTTACATTCAGGCGATCGGCATGCTTGTCTCGCCATTCATTGCCACAGAAAATATATATGTATCAGGATTCGATGAGGATCATTTAATCCTTTACCCCAAATGTGATATGTATATGATAGGAATAGTTAGAGAAGTATGAGTTCCCACGACAGTTATGCACAAAAATAGTGTATTATTAACCATTTTGAGTAAATTGTTTGAAGATGCCAAAAATAATATTTATTAGGTATCTCAAATCGATATCCATAAAATAATTCTCGACAAAAAAACGAAAAACCAATTAGCAAAACTAATTAAATCCAAGATTATCAAATATTATGACAGCACATGGTAAATATACCATAGCATATATGCTGTTTTATTTTAAGTCTTTGAGGTTTTTTACACTGTTTAAATATAAATATTAGCACTATTAGCACCCTTTTTAATTTATTTCACAAGTTGAAATATTAGAAAATCTATCAACAATAAGAATTTTCACTGAATTCAATGAACATTATACATTGATTATAATTTTTTGTGAACTTATATTATCAGCCTTGAGATAAACATCAATATCAGCAGTTACTTTGGTAATTCAATGAGATAAAAAAAAAACAATAAATTATAAAAAAATACGTATACTATTGGACAACACATGAGAGTTATTTTACATTAATTTACTTACAATATTAAAATTATACAACAATTTTATGATAAGATACCCAGCAGCTTAGAAAAACTTTTAACTTCATTTGGCTGATTCTCCTGGTTCGTGCTTTCTGATGTCGTTACTTCTGTAGTTGTTGGTTCAGTTGTTATAGATTCCTCTACAGGAGGTGTTGGAACATCTGTGGTTGTTGCATCCTCAGTTTCTACTGTTGGCAGCACTGTAGTCTGAGAATTCTCAATTGTATTTTTAAGGTCTTCTACTTCTGCTGCCAATCTGTTTCTTTGTCCCGCTATCGCCAAGGTTGACACAAACAGACAAAAAGATAGCAGTGATAAGAACACTATCAATTTGTTATTCAGCATCCATCCCAATGTCCTTTCGGTGTAGTAACGGCACGAGGTGGAATTCATTGTTTAAATATTAAAATATACTTGTTCAAAAAAAAAGTGTTAACCACCCGACCGTTTCGCTTTTCTTCTCAATAAATACTGATTATCCCTTTATAGTTTTATATCGATATTGGCTTATCTACTCTGATATTGCATTATCTTCTTGTACTGAGTTGCTGAATACATTTTCGTCTCTACTGCTTTATAGATAGGGCTCACTTCCCTCGAAATTCTCACTAGAGTGATTGATAATGTCAGCAAATGGCAGATAAACCGTCGCCTTGTTTGTTTGGGCATGAGTAATGCTCGATTTGGGAAAACATACTGTTTCATTATGCGCAATATAAAAACTTATTAAGCAATACAGATTGGTATCATCATTCTTCTTTTATCGGAAATATAGTTTTTGAGAAAATCCGAATATTATCCATAATTTATGGACAAATATATTTTATTTATTTTTTATTCCTAACACTATTTTAATTATTGCCCCACTCTTCAAGGCAGTACAGTTCAATTAACAGTACTTTGCAATGTTTAAAATACTTCAAAATCGATTGATACTACTCTAAACCTTATTTCACCCCCATTTCCCTTAAAAGGGGAATAACCTAAAACCGTGTCTTTTTGCTCGTGTTCCGTCTCTCATATGTACTGGTGGTAACTTTCTCATATGTTAGAGGTCACCACAATATCGTAGTATAAATGCACTGTTGTGTTTCGGTGTGAAGGACATTGTAGCCAGAGCAATTACTGAACATTTTGAAACTTAACATATTAAGTCTCAGGATGGCGAGCGCAGTGGAATGCCAAGCATTAATTTGTAATTCATTGTGTTGTATGGTTTTGTTACTGTTCATGAGCGGTCGTATTACTTACTATGAGGCGAAAGGCATGCTCGTTTCGCCATTTATTGCATTAAAAATATTTAAAAAAATCTACTATGTTTCGATTTACGAACCATCAATGACACTTGACAATGCGAGTAGAGCGGCTTGGCTTGTGCTCGGCTCCTCTAGCATAGACCCATCTTTACCATAATTAGCCAACACGTAAGAAATAAAGAAAGACGATATATAAAAAGTAAATCGAGTTGTGATCATATAATTTTTTGGTGTTACTTTTACTCGTTATCTTGTTTTGGCTGTTTGTTCCGGTCAATATAGATAAAAAATAGTAGTAAAAGAACAAAACAAAATCATAGAAAACATTTTAGGAATATTCGGAACAAAAGAGACTGACAACTGACCCTGTAATATGAACATTTTCCATCGATACGGGATCTGGAAAATATATAAAAGTGTAAAAGATCATAAAAAAAGGTATCACTCCTTTTTTTTCAAAAATATGAGTTTAATGTCAGATTCGTAGAAATCTGAATTGTTCGTACTATCACACCATTCTAGCTACCTTTTAATTTTATTTGTTATAGTAATAATTATATTTATGTAGAAATGATAGGAAAGTATCTAATAAATAATGTTTGAATTCATTTACTTTCGTATCACTAACTTTGATGTTAATGTGATTATTTAAAAAATAAATAAATTAGATACGATTACCACATATGCATGTACTGAGCCTTATTTTATTAACAATAAGCGGCTGACGTTACATGTTCATAAATGTGACAAAGTCCAAGAACACTACCAATTTGCGAGGCTTATGATTGACGACAATCTGATATCTACAAAAGTCATTGTTCCGATATTATAATTAGAACGCGGACCAAACCGGTACCTAGGGTAATCTAGAATTGAGTTATATTTTATGGATAAAAAAAATCTCCTTTTTTGATCATTTTGATTTTATCGCATAAAAAAATATTAATTATGTATTTTCTTGTAGATGTGAGTAGTATGTGAATATTATTTTTGTTATGGGTCCTTGGTTACTTGAAATAAATAAAAAACGAAGTTCACGCTGATTAATTATTATTTGAGGAATTTAGTATAGTACTTTAAGCCGTCTAATACGACAGGTTTTAATCCATTGTTTGCAATTCTTTATCTTTTACGTTTTATTCATCCATTATAAACTGATTCATTAATCAATGTCCCTTCTAAATACTTGTAAAATATCTTTGTCTTTAGATAATCTTTTACTCTTCCGGCAATACCAATGTACGTGAATTAATGTACAGCCAAAATAGATCTTCTTTTCAATGTCAGTTTGTTTTTTAATAAATCTGTCCCAAGCTGACGTGAGAAAAGTAATAAAAAAATATCCAAATTATTTTATTCAACAATAAACGTGTCTGGTTGCTCGTACTGCCTGGTTATGTCTTATAGACATTTACCTCGACGTTTAAGGTTAATGACGTCATCAGAATAACAAATTGTATGAATTTATATGAAACCCTGCGAACCTCCACCCTATGTCTTCAAATGAAGTAATTTCTAAGAATAATCTGACGTAGATCGAAGAATGTATGGAAATGATATGCTTACATTTTAATATGATTCGGAAAATAACATCACTTTATTGTGTCATTTGTATTATTCATTTTACTTATACTACATTATTGTGACTTGTGACATGAACTATTGTAATTGTAAATGACGATGTAAAAAACAGAAAAAGAAAGAAAAAGGAAGACAGTTCGTGTTGCTGAGGGAGTTTCTTGCGCCGCTTCTTCTTCACAGCTACAACACGTTCCGAAGCGGTGGTAGCAGAAATGAACGATTCAAAAGATCTTGTGAAAGACTATTACTAACTTACTTACTAAGAATAAAGAATATTTTAATTTTTTTTATTGTATTATTAACATCTGAACGTCCGCATCGCTTATTTTCATATCGAAAATGATGCAGTGCTGATCATGTGGTGCTGCAGCATATTAGCTAAATGAGAACTATATTTGCTGGCACAATTCTGTATCTGTATCAGCCCATATACGTCCCACTGCAGGGCACGGGCCTCCTCTACAATCGAGAGTACGATTGAGAGTGGTTAGGCCATATAGTCCACCACGCTGGCCTAGTGCGGGTTGGCGGACTTACATACCATAGAATTTTTTTATAAATCGCTATGGTATGCAGGTTTCCTCACGATGTTTTCCTTCGCCGTTTTAGTTTAGTTTTGATGGCACAATATTTATCTTTTTTTACCTTAACTGTTCTACTAACTCCTCTGTAATTTATTTTGCCAGTAATAAATATTATTTCTTCCTTCTTTCTTTCTTTCTAAGTATTTTTGCTGCTCAAAAAGTTCAGAATGTACTAAAACTCAATTCCATACTAACTTTATGTTGTTAAGTCATGAGCCATTTGAAATACTTCTGTAGCACATTAATAATTATCATTTTCACAGAGATAGCAAGGGCCTACTCTTCAATCGAAAATTCGATTGAGAATGGTTAGGCTATTAATTAATAGTTCACCACACTGGCCTAATGCGATACCATAGAAATTTTACACATCTCTATGGTACGCAGGTTTCCTCATGATTTTCTTTCAGCGGTATAGTGCGTGGTGATTGACTATCAATACACACAATTATGACTCCGAAAAGTCAGAGGTGTGCCCTAGGATTTGAACCCGCGACTACCTTGAACAGGTTAGCAGCCGCGTCTGGTTCATTACCAACAGGCACAGCCAACATGCCACCACGCACTTCAAAAACCAATAATTTTCCTCCAATATTTACATCATAGCCTCAAAGATTGGTAACACACAAACAAAAAAAATTTTTTTTTTCAATTTTGATTAATGGTTTTGCGTTTACTTTGCACATTAACTGTTCACGCAATGTAAAAAAAAACTCGATAAAAAACCGTTTTCATTGTGAATTCTAAATTTCAAATTTGGAGCTAGTTCCATAGTTGCATGCTCAAAGTATGGGTCATAAATACCCTTGTATTTTTTCCGCCGTGTCTACAATTTTATAACCCTTCACATCCAGTGGGTGTTCCTCGGTGCCATTCTCTTATCTAACGGCTCTCATTCCTTACATCGAAGCGGCGACGTCTGCCCATTTGTCTCGCGGCCGGATGTACCCAACCCTTTCTATTGCACTCTATTTGGAGTCGAATTCAACAAAATCAACATTGCGGTCTCCCGATAACATTGTCGGGTTAGGTCTTTCTCTTGAAGATTAACAAGCTAATGCCTTCGCTACCATTATTTGAGTACGGTTTGTGGTATAAAATCAAACTTCATATATTTGGGATATATTGTGTCGATCTCTAAGGTGTCGATAAATTTAAGGTATGGTATATTACTGTAGGATTTAAATGTTATGATGAAAGATGAGTAGAATGAAACGTTAAACGAATGACTGATATGGAACGTGGTTGGTGTGAAAGAGATGACTATTGAAAGTACTTAAGACGAAAAAAGCTATAGAATGAATGATTAAGATGTTGAAGTACGGAAGAACGGAATAAGAGAGAACAGTTTGGAAGATGAGGAAGGTCGGAAGACGTAAGACGTGAAGACGGATGAAGACGATCAAAGACGATTTTTTAAGAATATATAAATAAGAAGATAATACACCGAAGATTATCTCAACAATCTTAGTTTGATTTGACCCGAGATGGAACTATTCCCACATTACTTACTTACTATATTAATAGTAATAAATAATAAATAAGACGACTACCAGAAACTAAAACTAAATACGTTTAATTTTGTAATCAATTGTTGTATCAATATATAATAAGTACTATGTAATGACTTGTCATAAGAGCTATTTAATTGCCTACATGGTCAAAAAACCAATTGAATTTCATTTCATGGAAATGGAAATGAAGGTCGCAAAATATACCTTCTGGTAAACGTTATGACATATTTTAAAAATATTTCATAAATTAACGAAACGTGGGTGTCGTGGCACCTCTGCCTACTCCTTCTGGGAAACAGGGGTGAGTTTATATGTATATGTATTTCGTTAATTATATACGCAAATAAGAAATATATTTTTTTCTAAATAGTAAAAAGAAATATATTCTTTTTACAAAATAGGGAAGGTTCATATTTTGGGATAAAGCTTGATTCTGACCTCTCGACACAAAGCTTATGTCGCGTTATACATGTACATTTTTTTATAAGTAAATTTTTCGATATCCTCCGTGGCGCAGTTGGTTAGACGCTGGCTGTTAAACGAGAGGCCGCGGGTTCGATCCCCGCACCGAGACAAATATTTGTGCGAACTACAAGCATTTTTTCGGGTCTGGGTGTTTGTGAGACCGAAAAGTCTCTCATAGTTCCTGATACCCACGATACAAGACTCGATCTTAGCGTGGGGTCAGGACTTTACCAGTAGCTGTTGGGTGTATTATTTTATAAGTTCACTAGTTGATATTTCTTCAAGCGCACTTTTATGTGCCAAATACGACGCAATATTGTATAAATTAATCACAAATGATTCACGTGATATGGAATTTTAATATTATTGTACTTTCACATGAGTCATACAAATAAATTAGATTATAGAAATAAAAATATTTTGACGGATTTTATCGCTGATTTGGATGGCACGGGGCGGACACGACGACAAAACTAAAGTCCACTTGAGCTGTATAGTAAGCGAAGTCCGCGATTAAACCCGTATATAATAGCTTTATTTGAATATATAACATTCGCCTCATCATCATCATATCAGCCACAGGAAGTCCACTGCTGAACATAGGCCTCCTCCAAGGATCTCTACAATGACCTGTTGGAAGCGACCTGCATCCAGCGACTTCCTGCAACCTTAGTCAGATCGTCCGTCCACCTTGTAGGCGGGCGTCCGACATTGCGCTTGCCTGTACGTGGCCTCCACTCAAGAACCTTTCGGCCCCAACGGCCATCGGTTCTACGAGCTATGTGCCCGGCCTACTGCCACTTCAACTTGCCAATCCTATGGGCTATGTCGGTAACCTTGGTTCTCCTACGGATCTCCTCATTTCTGATTCGATCTCGTAGGGAAACACCGAGCATAGCCCGCTCCGTGGCTCGTTGAGTGACTTTGAGCCTTTTAATGAGGCCCACAGTGAGAGGCCACGTCTCGGTGCCGTATGTCATCACTGGTAACACACAACTATCGAAGACTTTCGATTTTAGGCACTGAGGTATTTTTACATTCGCCTACGGATAACAAATTAGATCACTATCTCAGATATTAAATTTATTTGTTTTTGAAAACATTCGAAGCGTATTAGAAACCCAAATATATAACGATAAGTCACGGGTTCGATTCTTACATTGATAAAATATTTTTTACGTACAATGAATATTTGTGTCAGTTTTGAGACCGAGAAGTTTCTCGTAGTTTCAGATCTGTTACGGTTAGATTAATTTAAAAAAAATCGGAACATTTATTACACAAAACGCCATTTTTATTTTATTTATTACAATGAATGACGAGATGAACATGCCGTTCGGCTAATGATAAGTCAGTTTGAGCAAAGAAGACAGAAAATTATTAACTAAAATAGGAGGGATTTAAAATTATGAATACGGCCTTAAATAATTACATCTACTTATTTCTTGTATCACTAAAATGATGTCAAATATTCTAATTTACATATAATAAGGCTCAAAATATATTAATGTAATAAAAAAACGTGTGACTACCGAAATATCTAATCAAAAGAAGCATTTACCATATTTTGACATATCGTTAAATATAGTTTTTCCCAAAAAATGTTTTATTGCTATATATAGTACGCTACCAAGAGTCCCTGTTGATTCAAAAAAATCTACATTTACGTCATAATTAAATTACGAATTAGACTCAAAGCAAAAAAAATCTTATCTTTCTGCTTTTATTCGACATATGTAAAAAAGTAGCCTATACATTACGTCTCACAGAAAGCTTCAGGCCTCTTGTAGATTTAAGGATTTGTTTAAGAGAGTTTAGGCGATAGTCTGCCAAGCTGGCCAGTGGCGTTAAGTGGACTTCCATTAATAAACCTCCTATTTAATGAGTACATTCATCATAAAAAGTTATAACCCCATCCGAATTGGCTCAGCATTTCTGTGCAAAAAATTGTAGACTAGTACGTTACACTCATATTCTGTATTTGTATCAGCCCATGCACGACCCACTGCAGGGCACGGGCCTCCTCTACAACCGAGAGTACGATTGAGAGTGGTTAGGCCTATAGTCCACAACGCTGGCTCAATGCAGGCTGGCGGACTTTACATAGCATAGAAATTCTTGTTAATTATTATAAACACTCATATTGAACCTTTTAATAATGAAACGAATGGCATGTGACGAGTGTGTGTGGCAACGAGAGGCCGCGGGTTCGATCCCCGCATAAGCTTTTACCTCGGTAAAAGCTTATGCGGCCCACAAATATTTCTTCCAGGTCTGGGTGTTAGTGAGACCGAAAAGTCTCTCGTAGTTCCTGATACGACACAAGACTTGATCTTAGTGTGGAATCAGGACTATGTATATGACTGTTGGGTGTTTTTTTATTTCTTTAATAAGTCAGTTGATTACTTTTAATTCATTTAAGGTCTATGATCTTGCAAATCAATCAGAAACTATAGCAATATCCCCGCAAATTTGTTTAAAACAAAACAGGCTGTGTAAAACTGGAATCAAATTCTATCGCTCGGCACTCCAGGGAAATCATTCGGGAAGGGCGTCAGAACCCTGATTTGATGTTACATTTGCAAAATAAATATTTTATTGATGATTGGAACGACTTTGATCCCTGTAAACCTTTAATGCTGATTACATACATCAAATATACCTTTGAGTTTTCGACACACGGTTGCTGTGAATGTATAATAAGTTATTGATAAAAAATATTTATTTATTATACTTCATAAAATAAAATTGTGCAGGCGGACTTAATGCCGCTGACATTTTCTGCCAGTCAGCTTTTGGAAGATGCGGAAATTAGACAAAAAAAATTGTAAAGAAGTTTGTTACAACTATCCCCATGAGCGAAAATCATGTCGGATAATATGCAGATATCATCCGGAGTCGTATACTACATGGACCTAGTGGAGACTAGGACGAATTTCCGTGCTTTCCAGCATTTTTGCCATACCTATTACTGGAATCAAGTATAACAGCTCACATAATAGGTCCCATTTAAATGTAATAATGATTTGATGCGTGGTGCTTTACAGCTGACTTCTCCGGCTGTAAAAGTCTTTTTGCGAGTTTAATTAACTCTGTAGTTCAATGTTTTGTCACCCGCTTTGCACGGAGGGAAGTGGACATTAATTTATTTCCAACTCCTCGTATTAATTTATCTTTCTGATTAAATTCGTTGCGGGTTAAAGATCAGTTAGACATTCCCGGAGACTCGCCGAGCTTCAATGCTCGGTGTCATTACATTGCGTGCCACTGTTGATCCAGGTTTATGGGAGTTGCAGTGGCGGGTGTGAGGGCGCGACAGTCTCCAGAAAAACTATCCCACTGAAGTAATGTGTACCATTTGACGTTTCATAATTTTCTACTTTATACACGTGTATCCGAAGGTGACTGACATGACGCGAACTGAGTCACCGCAATTTCCTACCACCGCTTCCTAGTGTTATCGCTGAGTAGAAGAAGCAGCGCAACAAACAGCAACACATTTGACCAGTTCGCTCGGATCATTCAATCACTGGAGCGTCTCTCACGTTGCGGGCCTATTGGGCGGGATGTCGGCAATGTTATTCGAGGTCTCGGCAGAAGCCGAGAGTTCACGGGGTCCTTTAATCCAAATAAACCGACCCTTTTTTAGGACTACCCGAATGAGGATCGGTGGGGATAAATCTTACAGAAAATATATTTAAGCCATAAAATAGGGTCTATCCTTTCAACTAAAAATTAAGGTCTGCCCAAACATCTGGGCTATTGTCCAAACCGAAAGGTTTACCAAACATGTGTACTATTGTCTAAAAAAAATATAAATTTGTTGCAAAGGATTGCCGCCACTAAAGAACTTAACTATAATAATACAGTTTTATTGCCCCGGCATGAACGGGTCATTACAATTAGGAAACAATAATTTAGAACAGCATCTTTTTAACTAATATTATACAATAAGGTACACAAAAATTCTTACTTAAATAAAACGACTCGCAGATGTTTTATGGTTAAAAATCTGCAGTCATATTTTAAAATGAAATGCGTGTTTAAATAATGTTCAAATTACAAATAATAAGCGTTAATAATAATCTAAGTTGGCGTATTGCAACCGCCACAATGGTTATACGGAACATGTTATTGAAATCATGTGAGTGACGCCAATACAAAGTTGTTTCGACTTGAAAAGTATGAAACGTCAAATGGTACCTATTAGTTTAGTTAGTTAGTAATATAGTATATAATCGTAAGAACACTTTCATGGTCAGTCGTTTGTTTTGCCAAGCTCGCGAAATTCTTACATATAATTATAAGTTTAGTATAATGTACCATTGATACCTCTACTTACCCTCCCTGGGATAGTGGCGTGAGCTAACGAATGTTGGCAAAAAAAAAATACTAGAATAAGTTTCTAGTATTTCTTTGCCATGAATGTTGACACGACCATGCCATTCACGTGATGGTAAGGCGAGATGACCGTTCATGGATAGTAGCAAAGCAAAAGAGTGCTTGTGACCGTTGTTGCCATCCTGAGACATAAGATGTTAAATCTCAATAGGTCCAGTAGTTACTCTAGCTACAATATCTTGCTGTTTGGCGGGAAAAAAAGACATTGTGGACTACCAAACGTGGCCGCCACGGTAGGTTGGTACCTACCATGGCTGCCTCTCACTTATGACAGACCTACAACCCGTGAAAAACTTATAACCATTAATGGTAATTAAGGTAAAAAAAACGTAGGAATTAGGTTCTTAAGAGTAGCTACTTAACATAAGTGTCTACTCACCCAATAAAAAATAATCCTTTTTCAAAAACTCTATATTCCAAATCAGTAAACGCTGTCATTCCACCCCATCCGTAAGTAGCAGTTGAGAAATGTCGAATACAAATTAAATTTATATTCGTAATGTGCACACATCTATCATAAAATGGAATTGGTTTGCGCTCGCGCCCACGTAGCCCCAAAAGAGTTGACGCTATCAGAAATTTCCATTGACATCTTGTTTATGGGAAGTAGGGGGTGCTAAATAAGATTTCTGTATATTTTAGTGGCATGAATTATGTGACAGTATGATGAAGATCATGTCTGCCTGTAAACATACTAACAAGTCAAAGATGGAAACCTTTTATTGTGAACTAGCGGCCCGGCCCAGCTTCGCCTGGGTGCATATATTTTTTGATTCCACTCCACACCAAATACTTTTTATTACTTTACTGGTGGTAGGTCTCTCATATGTGAGAGGCCATCTGGGTAGGTACCACCGCAATGTCTATTTCTCCCGTGAAACAACACTGCTTAAATGCACTGTTGTGTTTCGGATTGAAGGACATTGTAGCCAGAGCAACTACTGGACATATTGAGACTTAACATCTTATGTCTCAGGATGGCGAGCGCAGTGGAATATTGCTACTGTTCATGAGCGGTCGTATCGCTTACCATCAGGCGAACGGCTTGCTCGTCTCGGCATTCAATGCAATAAAAAAAAAAACATGTTATTTTTCGTATAAACTCTTGTATACCTAAACTTGACGTAGCTGTCCTGCTGTCCGGCTCAATCCCGTCTCATCCGTCTGTTCAGTCTCTTCCCGATCCGTCCCGTCCTTTCTGTTTATTACCCATCCCGTCTTATAACGTGCATTTACATTTCGTCCTATCAAAGCTGTCAGCTATCCCAGCCTTCTTCCGTATCTTCCACTCTATTATATCCCGTCTCTCCATATACACATATACATACCGGGTATCTCAAGACTGCTACCGAAAACGAAGCCGGGTGGTAGTTTTAGTGACTACAAACACAATGCAACCAAAAATTTCGAAAAGAAACGCGACAATTATTTTTTATGATTTTTTAAATATCTTCATTTTTGGGTGGTAAATCCATAGTTTTTGCTAAAATAATAATTTAAACACTTTTATACCTTAGATTATTTATAAATAAAAGGGTATACACTATTATTTTAGGAAAAAATGTATTTACCACCCAAATATGGTAATAAGAAAAAAATTACAAAAAAAAAATTGTCGCTATTTTTTGCAACTTTTTCTGTTGCATTGTGTTTGAAGTCGCTTAAACTACCACCCGGCTTCGTTTTCGGTAGCAGTCTTGATATACCCTGTATAAAGATTGCCTTATGAAATTTTGACATTAAAAACTTTAGCGTCCATCCAATATTCCTTCCCTTATTTCAGCACCAAAATGCTGTTTTTCCAAATAATATTGCACGCCATTACTTTTGTTAGTAATAAAGTAAAAAAACATTAAAAAAAAAAGAATTGGCCAAATTGATCCAGGCGTTGTTGGGTTATGCGTTTACCAACACATTTTGCGATTCATTTTTATATTATAGAAAAATATATATTCCACCCCGCTGGCTTAGTGCGGGTTGGCGGATTTATTTGACGTAGAAATTAATCCGAAAAGTCAGAGGTGTGCCCTGGAATTTAAACCCGTGACCATCGTAAACTTGTTGGCAGTCGTGTCTAGTACGTTACCATATACAAATTAATAAAACCTTCATACTGCCTTACCAGGTGACGTAAGTAATAAAACAAATATTTAAAAATATAAAACTGCATATCGTTTCATTATAACGTCTAGATACGGCATCAACGTAGCAATATTTTTTTTATTCTTGAGTCTGAAAACAATACTAATGCGGAATTTAAATTTGTCCCCCAGCGCATCTAAAAGTATCAATTCAAAAAACAATGTCGTTTATGAAAACGAAAAATTATAATTAGATATATTTTGGTGTACTCCGGCAAAACGCTTCGATAGAGTATACCTTGTTTAAAACTGTTGCAATAATTTCAAAAAACAATGGGCTATTTTGGTAGATATGGACATCGTTTTATTTTACATTTAACAAAATTACGCGCAAGACGCCGTATCTAGATAATATTATATACACGATGTACACATTTTTTGAATTTTGTTCTATTTCGTCAGCCGTCAATGAAAGACAATGGAAAGATAGATCATTTTACGTTGGATGGTAGTTGAAGCTGGACCGTCTTTTACGTCTCCCGTCAAATAAACAAAGATCATCCTATATTGGCTGGACGCATTACGCTTGAACGATACACGAAAAAAAGGTTTTTAATATCTTCCTTAGAAATTTTCCAATTTTTCTCACTCCTAAAACCTTCCCAGGACTTTCACAAATATTTCAAGACCAAAATAAGCCAAATCGGTAAAGTAGTTTTTGAGTTCATCGATGACATACAGATAAACATTCATTTTTATATATATAGACTAGTGGTCGCCCAGTGGTCGAAAATCGACCTAACCAAGAAGAGAAAACGTTTTTACCAGTATGATGATGTTGTTATTCTGATAATTCGTGCACATTTTAATGTACGTATCTCTCAAAATCACTTGTTTATCCTGAAATATATGCAATTACTGAAATTGTAAACCACAATAATTGCTTTGAACCAGCAATAGCAAATTATATTTTTTATGTACCTGAATGTTGTTATTGCAGATTGCTGCTACAGAACTTTCTTTATGTATATAATGATAGTCCGTGTACATTTCAATGTATCTTACTGCTACACAATTTGTATAAGCGATCAGTATTTCACGTAGTATTCGTCAAATAAAACTTTTCTGTTTGACATTCAATAAAAACACAGTAAACAAACTTTTCTGTTTGACATTCATCCATCCATCCATCAGCCAAAGGAAGTCCACTGCTGAACATAGGCCTCCCCCGATGATTTCAGCAGAGACCTGTTGGAGGCAGCCTGCATCCAGCGACGTTCCGCGACCTTTACCAGGTCGTCGGACCATCTTGTGGGTGGACGTCCTACGCTGCGCTTTCCGCTACGCTACGTGGCCTCCATTCTAGCACTTTCCGACCCCATCGGTCATCAGATCTCCGCGCTATGTGCCCTGCCCATTGCCACTTCAACTTGCTAATCCGGTGGGCTATGTCGGTTATTTTAGTTCTCCCACGGATCTCCTCATTTCTGATTCGCCGCCGACGTCGCGTAGTTTCTCGAACGCTGCCCAACCGAATTGGATTCGACGATTGACCTCTCTCTCGAAGTTGGACCTGCCCAACCGGATCACTTGTCCTAAATAGACATATTCGTCAACAACTTCAAGAGTCGAGCCCCCAACACCGATGGGGGTGGGCACAACATAGACATTCGACATGATCTTCGTTTTGTCCATGTTCATTTTAAGACCCACCTGTTGGGAGACTCGATTGAGGTCTTCGAGCATAGTGCTAAGGTCTTCCAGCGATTCTGCCAAGACTACAATATCGTCGGCAAACCGAAGGTGAGTGATATACTCGCCGTTGATGTTGATGCCGAATCCTTTCCACTGCAAGAGCTTGAAGGCATTTTCCAGCACGGCAGTTAACAGTTTCGGAGATATGACATCTCCCTGTCTCACGCCTCTCTGTAGTGGAATAGCCTTCGTACTCTGATCTTGTACTTGGACCGACATGGTGGCGTTGTTGTATATACACTTCAACACTTCGATGTACCGATAGTCGATATGGCACCGCTGGAGAGACTGTAGCACAGCCCAAGTCTCGATCGAATCAAAAGCTTTCTCATAGTCTACAAGCGCTAAACAAAGCGGCAAGTTATATTCCTCGGTTTTTTGTATAACTTGCCGAAGCGTATGGATATGGTCTATGGTTTGACATTCAACTATGTCTATAATAAAAAAAAGAAACAATTTGACCGAAGAGTATGTATACGTGTACAAATACTTGTGTATGCGTGTGTGAAATGCATGCTGGTTTGTGTAATGTTTTATTTATTGATTTAATGTACTCTTTATGCATTATTATTAAAAAAAAATTATATTAAACGAGGCAAATAAAACTTTTTTTTTAATATGTCTATGTCAGTAGGTACTCTGTGTCTATGGACAAAATGAAAAAGAAAAGAAACAATTTGACACCAGAGTATGTATGCGTGTACAAATACTTGCGTATGTATGTTTGTGTGAAATGCGTGGTAGTGTGTGTAATGTTTTATTTATTGATTTAATGTACTTTATAAGCATTATTATTGAAAAATATTAGCGTTCTGCACTTCTCCTATACATAAACTACAAGTGTGCCAAATTTTATGCTCCTGCGTCCACGCAATTTTCGTAAAAAGGGGTCCAAAGTTTTTGCATCACGTATTAATATAAAGATAATTTCTGCACAATGTTTGAAAAAGCACCCAAAGGCTACGGACAAAATTTTCTATGGCAAATTTTATATTGTGAATATCAGAATATCCCAGGACTTTTCGATATAATGACAGCCGAAACATAAAATATTTCTGAATCATAAAAACTGATAGAAACACTTAATATTATTGTTAAAATGAATTAAACTATTAATACTAACTATTAATACTTATTAATACTAACTATTAATATTTAAGGATCAAACAAAAGCCTGAAACGACGTAATTGTATAATTATTTTGCTATTCTCAATACACAGACATAAAAAACCACATCATAATCGATTCAGAATAAAATTTCGCCACCAGATTCCTTAGGGCACTTCCACAATGCACCACAATAAAATAAATAGAGTTTAAAATTGCATAAAACTGTACTTTATGACGCACAAACCGAAAAAAGACATTAAGTTGCAATGGAAAGCGGCTCGCCAAATCTCAAGTACCGCAAAATTCAAACTAAAAATCGTATCGGATACGGCATTTCATTTCTATAATCCGATTTTAACAAGTTGCCGGGTACATTGTCTGGCTTTAAACACATAGTTCCGCCTCCAGGGCCCGCCTGGTAAGCGTTTTGACGCGAAAATGTGCGTTCAGTAGTTCAGGTCTGTTCTAGAAGCATTAAGATAGCTTAGTATATAGTTTTATCTACTCACTGTATCTTGCTACTGGGAAAAATACATTAGCTTCCTCGGTTTCCAAATGGTTAGATTTTTGTGCAACGCCTGCTGTACAAATTATGACTGAAGTGAAGTCGGTCACTTTTTAAGATGACCTTAGTTAGAATTATAAGAAAAAACGGGTTGTAGTGAATTATATTATAAGATTCACTCTTTAATATTGAATAATATAGGATATTTAAAATTAAGTGATAGAGGATTTTTCAATTGATTATCACCCCAAAGTCATGATTTGAGCCCGATATGGTGATAGGTTTGTAGGGATGCCAGGAAAATGGGATCAACCTACGTTGTGCGCGGTTGAATTTAAATCGAGTGTCCGTTAGGGTCGCCGGGTCGTCAAAAAGAAATCAGTCCAGAACACGAACACAATAGAGTTTATTTTTATACAGCACACAAGAATAAGAAGGAGTACAAACGAACACAAAGGCAGTAGAAACACATAAGCTAGCGCAATAGATATAACGCACGGAACAGCTGATCTGTAGCGATAAGATATTGCGTCATGCGTCTCGCGTCACACAGTTGGGAGCAGACTGTGGGCCCGGCCGGACGGCTGCGCGCGCGCGGCGAGGTAGCCGTTCGGCTCCGAGCGGTCGCTTCGGCCGCCGTTCGGGCGGTCGGCCGAGCGCGCTGTGCATAACTATATATAAGAATTTAATGTAGTGCGCCGGTCTGTCCGTTCATTGAAATATTTATTTTATCACAATTTGTAACACTATGAAATTGAATACAATATGATCTTATTCAGTATTAATGCTATTTGCATATGTAACTAAAAATAACAACATACAAAAAAAATCATAAATAGTGTTGATATAAATAATTGTGTTTTAAAATTAAATTTAAATAGCTCCGCTACACCCCCCTTCATGAGGACTTCATGAGGTCCAGAATATGGTGGTTTGAGTGAACCAGCCACAGTGTCGTCTCGTAAGAAGACGTGAGAAGATGTAGCCAGGTCCTTAAAAATGAAAGGAGAACGGTGGTTACCGTGACGTGACGCTGGAGGAGGCTTCAATCTGTTAACGATTGAACGTAACCGACTTGTGTAATCCGTCAAATCGTACGGTTCGGTCTCCTGAGGAAGAAAAAAGTCTCCTGGTAGGCGCAATGTCTCGCCATAAACCAATTCAGCGCATGATGACTGAATATCCTCTTTAAAGGATGTCCTGATTCCTAGTAGGACAAAAGGAAGTGATTCCACCCAGGAACTATCAGCGTGGCAGGTTATGGCAGCCTTAAGCTGCCGATGGAACCTTTCCACCATGCCGTTGGAAGCAGGATTGTAGGCTGTTGTGTGGCTGTGGACGAAGCCCACTAATTGTGAAAGCGCTTTAAATAACGACGATTCGAACTGTCGTCCTCTGTCAGTCACAATTTTGACAGGACACCCAAAGCGCGAAATCCACCCACTCAGTAGGGACTTCGCTACCGTCTCGGCTGTTATATCTGCGATCGGTATTGCTTCAGGCCAACGAGTGAAACGGTCGATGGCCGTGAGACAATACCGATAACCTGATGAGAGTGGTAATGGGCCGACCAAGTCAATGTGTATGACCTGAAATCTGCCCTGCTTTATAAGCACCTAACGGGGCAGAAACATGCCTCGTGATTTTGGAGCGTTGGCACGCTAGGCAGCTGCGAGCCCATTCTCGACAGTCCTTGCGGACTCCTGGCCACACGTATCGGTCACTCACCAGCCTGATGGATGCTTTGGCTCCCGGGTGGCTCAAGCTGTGGAGTGACTCGAAAACACTTCGCCTGTGTATTTCGGGAACATAAGGTCGAGGGTTAGTGCCGCTTACGTTACAAAACAGGTTAGTGTTTGTACCAGGCAGTGTCATCTTAGTGAGTTGAAGGGATGTGTGGCCGGCGAGAAGCTGCTTCAACTGCAGGTCACTATTTTGAGCGGCTGCCAACACCTGAGCGTCGATCGGCTGCACAATCTCTTCAACTCTGGACAAAGGGTCAGCAACCACATTGTCCCTACCCGAAATATGTCGGATGTCGGTTGAAAATTGCGACACAAAGTCCAAATGACGGAACTGCCTGGGTGAACAATTTTCCTTCCTGGAGGAAAAGGCGAACGTAAGCGGCTTGTGATCGGTATAAATCACGAAGTCGCGAGCCTCGACCATATGCCGAAAGTGCTTGACCGACTCGTATATGGCCAAGAGTTCTCGGTCGTATGACGAGTACTTGGTTTGTGTGGAGCTCAGCTTTCGCGAAAAGAATGCGAGGGGCTGCCACTTGCCTCCCTGCAGCTGCTGTAATACCGCCCCGATAGCAGTATCAGAGGCGTCTGTCACAAGAGCCAACTGTGCGTTGCTATCAGGGTGGGCCAACATGGCGGCTTAGCATAGACCATGTTTGCAAGCCTGGAAGGCTTCCAGCTCCTTCTGGTTGAAGGTCACTGGATGTGAGCCCTTCACTGAGCCTGTCAGGAGAGAATTCAAGAGCGCTTGTTGTTGGGCTGCATCTGGAATAAATCTCCTATAAAAATTAATCATGCCCAAGAACCTCCGTAATTCCCTAACGGTTTTGGGCTGAGGGTAATTTTTGATGGCCTCTACCTTTTCAGGCAAGAGTCTTGTACCATCAGCAGAAATTTCGTACCCCAAAAAGTTTACTTTTGAGGCACCAAACACACATTTACTTGGGTTCAGGACTACGCCAAAATCCTGCAATCTACCAAAAACCACACGAAGGTGTTTTTCATGGGTTATGGGGTCAGGTGAAAATACCAATATGTCGTCTATATAGCAGTATATGAAGTCTAGCCCTCGCAACACCTCGTCGATGAACCGTTGGAACGTCTGACCGGCGTTACGAAGGCCAAACGTCATAAACGGGAACTCGTATAAGCCGAAAGGTGTTGTGATAGCCGTTTTGGCTATATGGGACGGATTAACTGGCACTTGGTTATATGCCCTAGTCAGGTCCAGGGTGGTAAATACCGAACAGTTCGCCAAACTGTGGGAGAAGTCCTGGATGTTGCGGATCGGGTATTTATCCGGGATGGTGCGGGCGTTCAATCTGCGGTAGTCACCACAGGGTCGCCAGCCATCCTTCTTCGGCGCCAGGTGCAGAGGAGATGCCCACGGAGACTGTGAAGGCTGACAGGTGCCCATCTGTAACATCGCTTCAAACTCCGCTTTAGCGATTTTAAGCCTATCAGGCGCTAGCCTGCGTGGTGTACAAGACTCAGGTGGTCCAGGTGTAGTGCGGATATAGTGAAGTGTGTTATGTTGTGCAGTATTGTGTGTGTTAGTACCGGGAGGTCGGGTAATTTCGGGGTACTGTGCAAGTATAGTGTGATACACCGAATCACCAGACATGACCTTCACCGAAGACACATTCGAGCACTTCGCGAGTGAAGCCGTAGCAGCGAGGCTAGTATGTCCATCGACAAGTTTTTGGTTTCTTATATCTACGATTAAATTGTAGTGAGATAAGAAATCCACGCCTATTATCGCTCGCGTTACGTCGGCTACAATAAATCGCCAAGGAAAGTCACGGCGCAAGCCTATATTTAATAAAATATTTATGTACCCGTACGTACTAATAATTGAACCGTTTGCGGCACACAAATCGAAACTTGTTTTCTGTCGATGCTCCTTTATTAGTGAACGGGGGAAAACACAAACGTCGCTGCCCGTATCAATTAAAAAACTAATTTTATTGCGACTATCCGTGACAAATAAGCGACCATTAGAAGGGCAGGCGTCGGCCGCCGAAACAGACTGCCCTACACTTTTCCCGAATGCGAACACGGTTTTACACATTTAAGCGCCGCGTTACCGAACTTATAGTGATACCAACACAGCGGGTGTTTGCGGTATTTTGAGTTCGACCGCGACCTCTGGTGTGGGGGGTTCAAGATGATGTCCTTCACCGCCTTAGCATGCACCACGTCCAGGTTGATGGTAACTTGCGTGAATTTGGTGACGTCATCAGTTATGCCGTAGTTTGCAAATTGACCCTCCAGCAGTGCAAACCAAATTTCGGGATCCTCTGGGGAGAACGGTTGCACCTTCAAACTGTACCGAGGCCTGGGCACAGCCGTTACCTCGAAGTCGACGTCCTCACGAGGAGATGGACGCATTTTCTTGCCTCGGCGGGTAGCAACATTTCTGTCGCTTTGTGACATGGCTGTGGCTGGGGTGTCACTACTGCTGTCGCTCATGATTTCGTTCTTCACGGGGTCACCAATGTAGGGATGCCAGGAAAATGGGATCAACCTACGTTGTGCGCGGTTGAATTTAAATCGAGTGTCCGTTAGGGTCGCCGGGTCGTCAAAAAGAAATCAGTCCAGAACACGAACACAATAGAGTTTATTTTTATACAGCACACAAGAATAAGAAGGAGTACAAACGAACACAAAGGCAGTAGAAACACATAAGCTAGCGCAATAGATATAACGCACGGAACAGCTGATCTGTAGCGATAAGATATTGCGTCATGCGCCTCGCGTCACACGGTTGGGAGCAGACTGTGGGCCCGGCCGGACGGCTGCGCGCGCGCGGCGAGGTAGCCGTTCGGCTCCGAGCGGTCGCTTCGGCCGCCGTTCGGGCGGTCGGCCGAGCGCGCTGTGCATAACTATATATAAGAATTTAATGTAGTGCGCCGGTCTGTCCGTTCATTGAAATATTTATTTTATCACAATTTGTAACACTATGAAATTGAATACAATATGATCTTATTCAGTATTAATGCTATTTGCATATGTAACTAAAAATAACAACATACAAAAAAAATCATAAATAGTGTTGATATAAATAATTGTGTTTTAAAATTAAATTTAAATAGCTCCGCTACAGGTTCGCCCTCTACATATCACATCGTGGAATGGAACACACAAGGCAAATCGTGGGTGTACTGGCTGCTACCAGCATCTCTACCTACCCCTTCTGGGAAAATAGGGTGAGTTTATGTACGTATGATAAGAAAAATACATCTACAATCAAACAATAATTATAATATCAAAATCAAAATATTCTTTATTGAAATAGTCGTTCACAAGATCTTTTGAATTGTTAATTTCTGCTACCGACCCTTCGGAACGTGTTGTATTTGTGAAAAAGAAACGCGCAAGAAATTACCTCAGCAACACAAACTGTGTTCTTAACTTCTTTTTTTTTTAGCGCTATACACTTACAATGTTTCTTGTCATGATTAATAAATGCCAGTTGCGTTATTGCTTCCCACGCACTGTGGTCAAGTGGCTGCCTTTTCACTTGAGGAGTTAAGCCAGCGCGCTATCGTACCGGACAGACCGCCAGGCGATTGTTGGCACAAACGCTTAATTAGTTGAAGCTCTATTGAGCAATATCGCTAAATTGAGCCCGTCTAGCCGAGATTTTTAGACTCAACTATCATGGCTGAATTTTTAAAGCTCTAAACAGCGTCGGCATTATTGATAAAGTTGAATCTGAGAGATTCAGTTTTAATCAACGAGTGTTCTCGTTAAGTGGATTATGGTTTGTGTCGATATTTATGACGTTGGAAGTAGTTTTTATGATATATTGACCGTAATTAGTGACTTGATAATCTTTGTAAGATAGTTTGGATAATGTTAGGTCATTAATTCATTTAATAATATGTTATTTATTGACATCTCTATCCCTTCTGGGAAACAGGCGTGAGTTTACGAATTACGTATGTAATTCTATTTTAAAATATCAGATCAGAGAGGTATATTTGAAGCATGTGTAAAGGTCTTCAATTTACTGATAAGTCACGATCGATCTGCTACTCTAACCTCGGAATACGTGTTACGTTACAAGATATTCGACCAAATTCCAAGGAACTTCGGTTATAACACAATATTCAAACAAAACGTGTCCGGTAGAAGCTACAAAATAGTTTGTTAAAAGGAAGGTAATAGTTTTGATAGCAACGAAAAATATCTGGTCACATGGCTCCGATAAGTTAGAGGTGTGCCCTGGGATTTGAACCCGCGACCATAGTGAACATGTTGGTAGCCGCGTCTGTTCCATTTATCAACAGGCCAGAACGCACTTACGAAAAACATAATATCAATAAATATATACTAGCATGTATAATAACAATTTAAACCCTTGCGTGAAACAACACTGCTTAAATGCACTGTTGTGTTTCGGATTGAAGGACATTGTAGCCAGAGCAACTACTGGACATATTGTGACTTAACATCTTATGTCTCAGGATGGCGAGCGCAGTGGAATATTGCTACTGTTCATGAGCGGTCGTATCGCTTACCATCAGGCGAACGGCTTGCTCGTCTCGCCATTCAATGCAATAAAAAAAAACCCCTTGCGTACCATGCGTCTTTAAAAAGAATAGGTGTGTATTATTAATTCAAGAATAATTATGGGCCTTAATCACAACATTTTAGTTACCGAAAGTTTTGTTCCTTTTGAACGTTTTTTTTAATTAAATTTGATTGAAGAAGACGCAACATTGATGACTTAAATTGGTTTTAAAGCTGTCTAATGTCTATGTATAAAGTCACGTGTATTCTTTCGGGGATGGGTGCTTGTGAGACCGAAAAGTCTCTCGTAGTTCCTGATACCCACGACACTAGATTTATTTATTTGCCACAAAACCATAAATAGGTATATTATACATAGCAGTAGACTTATTGTAGCTGTCATCATCATACAATCATGTCATTAATCATAAAATCACCTGACCTATCAGTCAAGGTCATCCCCGCTGCTACGTTTTCAATGCAATTAAAAAAAATTACTTATAATTTACGTGATTGAAAATTCCTTGATCCCGTAAATTAATGCGTACTTAAATTACAAGTTTTTTTTTATTGCATTGAATGGCGAAACGAGCAAGCCGTTCGCCTGTTGGCAAGCGATACGACCGCTCATAAACAGTAGCAACATTCCACTGCGCTCGCCATCCTGAGCCATAAGATGTCAAGTCTCAATATGTCCAGTAGTTACTCTGGCTACAATATCCTTCACACCGAAACTCAACAGTGCATTTACACTGCTGTTTCATGGGGGAAATAGACATTGCGGTGGTACCTACCCAGATGGCCTCTCACATATGAGAGACCTACCACCAGTACAGTAGTAATATTTTTTTTAACTGCAAATAAAACTGAGACTAGCATGCCTTTCGCCTGACAGTAAGCGATACGACCGCTCATAAATAAAACCAAAACAAAACAAAACCAAAAAACACCTTGATTTACAAAGCTCTTTCTTTTTTTTAATGCTTGACATTCCACTGCGCTCGCCATCCTGAGACATAAGATGTCAAGTCTCAATATTGTTGTTGTTGTATTAGCCCATATACGTCCCACTTCAGGGCACGGACCTACTCTACAATCGAAAGTACGATTGAGAGTGGTTAGGCCATATAGTCCACCACGCTGGCCTAGTACGGGTTGGCGGACTTACATACCATAGAATTTCTTATAAATCGCTATGGTATGTAGGTTTCCTCACGATGTTTTCCTTCACCGTTTTAGTGCGTGGTGATTGACTGTCAATACACACATGACTCCGAAAAGTCAGAGGTGTGCCCTGGGATTTGAACCCGCGACCACCGTGAACATGTTGGCATTCGCGTCTAGTCCGTTTACCAACACGCCACCACGCACTTAGTCTCAATACAATGTTGACAAATTATGACAGCCTCCGTGGCGCAGTTGGTTAGACGCCGCCTGTGAAACGAGAGGCCGCGGGTTCGATCCCCGCACCGAGAGAAATGTTTGTGCGGCCCGCAAATATTTCTTCCGGGTCTGGGTGTTTGTGAGACCGAGAAGTCTCTCGTAGTTCCTGATACCCACGACACAAGACTCAATCTTAGTGTGGGGTCAGGACTATGTATTTGACTGTTGGGTGTTATTTTAATATGTCCAGTAGTTACTCTGGCTACAATGTCTTTCATACCGAAACCTAAAAGTGCATATATACTGCTGTTTAACGGGAGAAATAGACATTGCGGTGGTGATAAATGGATATTGTATTATGTTTTCAAGTATCTTTTCGGCTTCGGTACTATTTCCTTACTGTGTAAAGATCCAATGTAATTTTAGAAGCTCTTGGCAATGGGCGCAGACTCGTATACAGATTGTGATCGCATACGTTCCGCCCAATCTATTCTGATCTCAGCACTAGAATAAATTGTATAGCTGAGGATATAAATGTGTTTTGGTTCCGAATTGGTACGGTGAAAACCTTACAAGTCATCTAAATTGTGTTGCGGTTCATTTTATTTTAGTTAAATTGCACTATAGTAGTGCCAGAATTTCATTTCATTTCCGTTCATCATGGGATTTGAGCCGAATATCCTGTTTGTAACAACGTGACGTTGTTGATTGGGGTCGACTATGAAATAAAGGACTGACTAATCCCACATAGAAACTATTATTTCTGATATGAGATGATTATTCTGAGATGATGCTTAACTAAGGCAATAATAATACCATACAGTATGTATTTAAAAATAAGTTGTCGTGACACAAAACAAAATAGGACACGACATATTACTTGACGAAAGCCAATAGCATTTCAAAAACAAAAAACCTAAACACAAGAACATCCCATCGTCCAATTATTTCCATAACAAAAACTCAGAACTCGACAAGGCGTAACAACTGTACCGCGTAAATCTTGTTTGCGAGGTAACAAAGGTGATTCCACGTTTCGGCCCATAAAAACCCTTGAAGGAGTCGTGACAAACGCCGACTAGCGGTTGCACTGACATGAAAAATTATCCTTTTAGATAAGGCGTCCGGTCGATTGCCCGGCTTACACGTTCAATTTATATTGACGCTGGCCCATTTTCGTTTTTATACTTATTGTGTTGAACGGTTTTGTTTAGGAGATAATACTGGAAATATTGGGCTAGGTAGAGTTTTATAGCAATTATATATTGGAAATGAATATATTGTATCTGTATCTGTATCAGCCCATATACGTCCCACTGCAGGGCACGGGCCTCCTCTACAATCGAGTACGATTGAGAGTGGTTAGGCCATATAGTCCACCACGCTGGCCTAGTGCGGGTTGGCGGACTTACATACCATAGAATTTTTTATAATTCGCTATTGTATGCAGGTTTCCTCACGATGTTTTCCTTCACCGTTTTAGTGCGTGGTGATTGACTATCAATACAAACATATAATTGGTACACATATAAGTGGAATATATTGTATTTTATTTAAAATTTGATTTTGATATCAACAAGTGAGCTATAAAATTAAACTTCTGAGTGTTCTTTATTAAATATTTTTTAAATTATTGTATTGTCATCGGTTCTGGATAAGTATGCAAAATTTCAAGTCCAGCTGACGTTTTGCAGTGCTCAAAATGCACTTCAAAGATACCGTTACATATGTACCTACATACATACAGGCGTAGGTAAAAGCGTGTTAAAAGTCTGAACATACCAATAATTTGTACCAATAACTGCAATATAATTTTCTCGCAAATAAAGACTAATTAAAACAGTTCTTTAATTAACATCACATTACTGTATTTATAATTGTAAATGCTATTTTATTAATTACGTCCCTTTCGAGTGTATTTGTGTTTATTCTGTTAATTATTCACTGAGAGGCCATTGGGAATTTTAATTTGAATAACCAGCGTAGTGTGACTTAAATCCTTGTTATACAGTTTCCGGGTTTGTGGGAAATTTTAAATTAACTTGATGTTTTGGGCTTGAGTAAGTATTAAAAGTGTGGAAACATTTAAAAAAGTGAATTAATAATTAATAGTTTCATTACAATCATGTTATGTTTAAAGAGAATTTTAATGGGACATATTTGTCTCATATACATCTCAGTATACATATCTCTTTTTACTAATAATAAAACATAAACCTTGATTTATTAGTCAACAAACGTATTACACATACTGAAATAAAAATGTCTAACAAAGTATTTTTCCACATTATAATCACGTTTTAAGGTTTATTATTTTTCTGTTATCCGTCAACGACACGTTACTTTTTATGCATTTTGCAATATGATTTTTCCTTATAATTTATTTATCAACTCCATATCTTACGTTATGTCTTTTACAACAATAAATACACACCAAACGATAAATTTACTTCCAAAAAAATAAATAATTTACGTCAGTTCAATCCATCAAGCAACTTGAACGTGTAACACAGCCATTTTTAAGACAGGGGGACAAACGATTGTTACGTACAGACCACCAATTTAACACGACCCCCTTGGCCCCTCCGAAAATTCTTGAAAATAAGCCCCGGGAACCGTGAGAGACGGTGATAAAGAGCTCACGTTGGCTGGCCGGGATACCCCCGGGATATATCTGAGATAGACGACCGTTTCTTACAGTTGGACTGTTTGAAATAATTTTCAGCGATGACGTAACTTGAAGAGGTAGTGAAAGCGCACTTCTGGCGTGAATTAGTAAGCATATAGTTAGTTTACGTTTCATTAAATGTTCCGGGTGTTTTACGTATACATGTTTTCTACCCCTGTTAATATGCATGAAGCGTATTATGTAGTTATGCAAGTTGATTTTTTTTTTATTTTTAATTAAAAGATAAGAAGAGAGAAAAAAAGAAGTGAGATATTAAGTAAGAAGGTGGAGAGGGGGAAGTGAGAAGAGAAGAGAGTGTTTTTTTTCTTGTCAATTTGTACTCGTAGTTGATACCAGGGTTCGTTTTAATAATCTTCTGTATTTAGGCGTATCTTTGACGTGTTTTATAGTAACAAACACGAATGCGATTTTCTGAGACTTGATTCTGACCTTGAATCTTAGACACACTTATGTGTTCTGACCTTTTATCAGAGCCTTTCATAGCCTAGCAACACAATTATGTCAGTTTACTGCAATATGAAACAAACCTAAGCCCGACATGCTGGCGACGTACTATGACAACACGCTAGGGTAAGATTTGTTAGGGACTCGGCTCATCATACCTCTAATCATAATACCCCGCATGCTGGGCTAGGCCAGTCTACTCCAGGGTGCCGAAAGGGGATGTTAACAGGCTTTCGTACGACACAAAACATTACATTATTGATTGACTGGATTGACTGGCACCGCCTAGGATATTGCTACGCGGTGTGATATCAAAAATATTATATTTAACTAAACACAAATATAAATAGCACATGACTTAACTGATAAATACGTGTAATATGTATGATTACAATTCATCCATTTTCTATTGGAGTGTGGTGGAATTTGGAACTTCAAATAGAATTTAAAAAATTACCATTAATTGCTTTGTTTGAGATATGTTTTCTAATATAATTTTTAGTTTTACTAGTGGTAGGTCTCTCATATGTGAGTGGCCGTCTAGATAGGTAACACCGCAATATCTTATTCTCCCGCTTAACAGCAGTTTAAATTCACTATTGTGTTTCAGATTAAAGGACATTGTGGCCAGAGAAACTATTGGACATACTGACACTCAACATTAAGATATAATATAGGTATAGTAATATGATATAATAATATGCTTTATTGTACACCATGACAACATACAGTTTTAAGAACACACACTATAATGGTTATGTACAATGGGCGGCCTTATCACTAGTAGCGATTTCTTCCAGGCAACCTTTGGATGGACACGAGTTATACAGGGTATATCAAGACTGCTACCGAAAACGAAGCCGGGTGATAGTTTAAGCGACTTCAGACACAATGCAACAGAAAAAGTGGCAAAAAAAAAGCGACAATTTTTTTTTGTTATTTTTTTCCTTTGACCATATTTGGGTGGTAAATGCATTTTTTCCTAAAATAACAGTGTATACCCTTTTATTTATAAATAATTTAAGGTATAAAAGAGTTGAAATTATTATTTTAGCTAAAACTAGGGATTTACCACCAAAAAATGACGATGTTTAAAAAATCATAAAAAATAACTGTCGCGTTTCTTTGCGAAATTTTTAGTTGCTTTGTGTTTATAGTCACTAAAACTACCACCCGGCTTCGTTTTCGGTAGCAGTCTTGAGATACCCGGTATGTAGAATATTCAGTGTGCAGCAAAAGCATACGACGAAAGAATATTATAAAGTTGTGTAATAAATAAATGTAACACATTACATAAACATACAAGTGCGTGGTGGCCCGTTAAGTGCGTGGTGGCCTGTTGGTAAACGGACTAGACGCGACTGCCAACATGTTCACGGTGGTCGCGGGTTCGAATCCCAGGGCACACCTCTGACTTTTCGGAGTCATGTGTGTATTGATAGTCAATCACCACGCACTAAAACGGTGAAGGAAAACATCGTGAGGAAACCTGCATACCATAGCGATTTATAAAAAAAAAACTATGGTATGTAAGTCCGCCAACCCGGACTAGGCCAGCGTGGTGGTCTATATGGCCTAACCACTCTCAATCGTACTGTCGATTGTAGAGGAGGCCCGTGCCCTGCAGTGGGACGTATATGGGCTGATACACACACATAAACATACAATAAACATTATATTTCGACAGCCTCCGTGGCGCAGTCGGTTGGACGCCGCCTGTGAAACGAGTGGCCGCGGGTTCTATCCCCGCAGCGAGAGCAATGTTTGTGCGGCCCACAAATATTTATTTCGGGTCTGGGTGTTTGTGAGACCGAAAAGTCTCTCGTGATTCCTGATACCCACGACACAAGACTCGATCTTAATGTGTGGTTAGGACTATGTATGTGACTGTTGGGTGTTATTTATTATTATTATATATGTATACATAGTACGTACATACATCATAAACACATAATACCATAATAATAGATAGATATCAATTTATAGATATATAAATTTGTATATAATATTTACACAACTATAGTATATTTAACTACACAATGACAGATAATGATTTTTTGTCAATTTTTAAAGGAACCTAAAGTTTTTGTACTTGTTATATGAAAGGGAAGGGCATTCCATAGTCTAACAGCTTGCACCGTAAAAGATTTTTCCAGATAGTACGAAGCTTTAAATTGTCCGACGACCTCAGGGACACCGAATGCGATACACTTAGGAACTCAAAGCGTTCTTTAAGGTAACGAGGAGGATGGGTCAAACAAAATATTATACAGCAAAGAAAGTATGTGAGCATGTGAGCATTCCGGCGAAGTCGAATTGGTAACCACTTGAGCTTAACACGAAAAGCGGATACATGATCATATTTGCGCAGGCCAAATATGAACCTTATACAAACATTTTGAAGTCGCCCAAGCTTGTCTAGTTGGTCTTCTCTGAGATCGAGATAGCTGGAATCGGCATAATCGAGAATTGACAGAAGAAGAGATTACGCTAGCGCAATTTTGGTAGTAATCGGTAAAAAGTTGCGTAACCGTCGCAAACTCCCCGCTGAAACAAAGATTTTGCGACTGACAGCGTTTATCTGAGGATTCCAAGAGAGGGTATTATCAATAATAACCCCCAAGTTTTTGACACTCTCGACAAACGGTATTATGGATCCATCAAAAATAACTTGAGGAAGCTGATTCCACTGTACTTTCGAGATCATTCCGGGGCTGCCAACAACAATCGCCTGAGATTTTATGGGGTTTACCTTAAGTCCATACGCTTTGCTCCACTATATATGATATAAATAGTATCCCAAGATGGTGAGCGTAGCGGAATTCCAAGCATTGCTTTGTAATTAATGGTGTCGTTTGGTATTACTAGTATCCATGAGCGTATCGCTTACCATCAAGCTAATGGCATGTTTGTCGCACCGAGAGAAATGTTTATGCGGCCCACAAATATTTCTTCCGGGTCTGGGTGTTTGTGAGACCGAAAAGTCTCTCGTAGTTCCTGATACCCACGACACAAGACTCGATCTTAATGTGGGGTCAGGACTATGTATGTGACTGTTGGGTGTTATTTATTATTTATTTTATTTAATTATAGCAACAAAATCCCGAATGTAGTAGATATTCGTTTAAAATTATGACTAAATTTTCTCAATGAATCTATAACATAGTACGCAATGTTTGGGAAGTTTATAGTCCTACACAAATATGACTTATTTATATCATCATAAATAAGTCATATTTGTGTTGGTGTGCATCATATTAATAGACTAACGCCCGAATACTGGAACGCAACTTAAATATAAGTTGCGCTTAACTACGTTAATCCCGCTTAAATGTAAGTGGGCCATGCGCTGTTAAGAGCAACTTATTATTTCAATGGCGTTCCAGTATTCGGGCGTTATGTTTCCAACTACGGAACTCGAAATTAACTACTCCACGTTAATCAAACATTTGAGTTAACAACAAACGGAGGAAAATTGATCGCACAGCCAGATCACAGAACATTGTACAACTTGTTTAACTTTGTGTCAACAAACAAATCTTGTTTAATTATAATACTCATGGAACTAAAACTTGTTTCAAAGGATAATGTTGAAAGGAAAATGACTGTATAGAGCAGTCGCAGTGTGGAAATGATCTGTAATAACTGTGTAACTATGACTAGACATACACACAAATATGTTTAAGATGGTAGGTCTCTTTTATATGAGAAAATCATTTATTATTGATTTTGTTTGTATATATTGTGATAATTTAAATGTCTATAATAAATATTTAAATAAATAAGATTATGGAAATATTCCATAATTTATAGAAAATTGAAACAACAAATTTATATAAAGGCAGCGAAGAAAGGCAGGCTTCGTATTTGCATCGTACGTATCCGACGCGTCGCATCAAACTGATCGTAGTTTAAGAACTCATGAAAATGCGTCCAATGATCCACATCGTATGAATCTCACGAATCCATTGTAGCCAGAGCAACTACTGGACATATTGAGACTTAACATCTTATGTCTCAGGATGGCGAGCGCAGTGGAATGTTACTACTGTTTATGAGCGGTCGTATCGCTTAACATCAGGCGAACGGCTTGCTCGTCTCGCCATTCAATGCAATAAAAAAAAAAAAAAAAAAAATCCACCCGTCGACAATACCAATGCCGATGCTCTGAGGGACCAATCCAAGCAAATCGGATCGCTGCTTATGCTGTGAACGCATTTTAAAAATACGAGTATAATCCGTTTGATGCAAAGCGTCCCATACTTACTTAAATTTAAATTAAATGTGGTAGCCTGCATTAAACTGACAGAATAAAGAAGAATATTCAAGAAGAATGCAGTGATCCCTTTGCCCGAAACTGTGACATTTTCAACAGAAAAAAGTATAATACGTAACATCCAAACGACGCACCTTAATATACAAAACACCCCTTACCAAAACTCCAAACAAATATTCACCCAAACACACTCTAACTATACGAGATAATATCGCCACAGACAACTAATAAAGCCGGTGAAAGTTATAAAAGACCTGAGCAAAGTCAGGCAAGGTCAGTAGGGAACTCGATAACACCGGTTGATATCCGATTAAATCTGGTAAGGGGTAAATTACACCCCCTAATCCCTATTCGAGGGAAGCAATCAGCATTAAATAGGAACAGGTATTGATATACGTAATTCGTGCATGGACTGACATCGCGCTGGGTTTTTCGAGATGGTTTTCTGTGTTAAAGAGTTCGTTTGTATTGGATGCGGTTGTATTTGAAACTTTTTTTATAGTGAAAAAAATTTTTTTTTTTTTAATTTTTGCCTTAAGTTGAAATCACCTAAAATTGGTTGCGGAGGATATGACAATTATGAAAGAAGTAAAATATTTGGTATCTAGTTGGTAGGTAGTAGATCATTGATAATATGTATTTTTTATTTATTTTCCGCTAAAAATAGAAAAATATTACGTATATATACGTATATATATTTACATTTATATTATCATTCTAAACATAACTATCTTAGACAAATAAGGTAAGAATTTTACAATGAATAAGAGAGTAAGGGATACCAAGATTCTATTATTAATTTTTGGTAAATTTCACAATATTACAGATTAAATTAAACAATAAAAGTCATCTTCACATGTTTCCTGGCACGATGTTGGCTTATTCACATTGTAGAAAAACGTAACCATAAACTACCAATACCGCAAAAAAAATCTAGTATACCACATTCAACCTCACTGATTTCTCACATCCGTAAACCATCCATCGTCGTCGTCAGCTTGGCCGTACCGCTGATTTCCCGCGAGCTCGTGAACACAAAAAATATTATTATGTTTTTCCTATCGCAAGTTGTCGCCCAACAACGTCGCATTTCTGCCTCGCTCTAATGAAAGTATAATAAACATGAATAACTGATGTTTTGGGACTTTGCCTGGAAGGTTGAAATGTGATTGTAAATTGTTAATTGGTATAATTATTTCAAAGCTTATCTTTGAATGAGATATAGCTTACTGAATGGTGGTAGGTCTCTCATATGTGGCTGGTCAGGTACCACCGCAATGGCTATTTCTCTCTCCTAACAGCAGTATAAATGCACTGTTGTGTTCCGGTTTGAAGATATTGTAACCAGAGTAACTACATGTTGAGGCTTAACATTTCATGTTTCACGATGGCGAGCGCAATGGAATGTCAAGCATTGCATTGTAATTCATGGTATTGTGAATTGGTTTTCCTACTATCCATGAGCGGTCGTATCGTATGACGCAACGCATATCGCATCGTATCGCATGCTCATCTCGCTATTCGTTGCGTAAAACAAAAAAAAAGATATCCAACTTTCTGATGCCATTCTATAATGTAGCTGGACAATATTGCGATTATCATCAAGTGAAGTCTGTTTGCCGAACAGACAGGATATTTAAAAAATAATCATAATCAAGGTTATTTTTGTTGTATTCTTTTTTCAGCTTTCATGTGTAGTAGAGTGTAATAAATAAATATAATTAGTAATGATGCAGGGTAATGAACGCAGAGCAGTGACATGCGAAGCCTAGTAATTATGTCATTAGTACAGCAATAAGTACAGTTGTTCACTTTCATGGACAGGTCTGATACTTTTACTCATGCAACCGATCTAGTAGCCTGCCATTTTATATAATAATTATATATTGTAATAATTGGATCCAAAAACTACGTTTGTATATATGCAATTATTGACACAAACAATCCATAAATCAAGGTTATTTTAATGATTAGATCCAAAAAATACATATGCATGTATGTATTCATGATATTCTTGATACTAGCAATACATAAATCATATTTACAAAACAATGATTCACATAATACAATTTTATCCCTGTTTGACTACATCAAACATACTGAAGCATTCACAAACATTTTGCTGTCACATTTTCTCTCAAAGCTCTGATAGACCAGAATGATATGATTAAGTTTGCAATCGGCGACTCGTATCCAAAATTTGAAATCGGCAAAATCATCTCTCGCAAACAGCGTTCACATAGCCAACGGTAGAAATTCAGTTTACTGCGTCAGATGCTTCTACTTTGCATTTTTCCTTCTGTGTACAATATCTCTGTACGTATTTATTATATTTAATATTATTTTTGTATCAGCCCATATATGTCCCACTGCAGGGCACGGGCCTCCTCTACAATCGAGAGTACGATTGAGAGTGCCTACTCTCAATATTATTTAATAACACGAAAATGTTAGTTTAAGAATACACTAGTCACTAAATTATTATTCCTAAATTGAGAAATATATATGTGGGCAAAACAAATATACATAATAACTCATATAGCGCTGAAATCTCACGTCTTATCCGTTGAGCCATTCAATCTTCGAGTATGATCAAGTTAGAAACTACTAAAAGCTTCCTAACTTCTAACAGAGACTATTCAGCAAATTCATACTCCCAACAGATGGCGCTAATAACAATATCCACCTCAGGCAAAACTAAAATTACCCTCCTTTATAAAAAAATCACGAAACAATTTT
Source organism: Hyles vespertilio (assembly GCA_009982885.2). Classification (NCBI taxonomy): domain Eukaryota; kingdom Metazoa; phylum Arthropoda; class Insecta; order Lepidoptera; family Sphingidae; genus Hyles; species Hyles vespertilio. The sequence goes on along the minus strand of CM042824.1, from coordinate 16,492,855 downwards.
TAATATAAATGTAAATGCAATTTGTTTTTATCTCGAAAATAAACCGCAAAATGAAGAATATATTTCGAGACAAATTAAAATTTGAATTCATAACAGCTTAAGCATTTGTCATAAAAACACCGCCGCGTAAAAAGTTAATGAGTAAATGAAAAAACAGCTTCGAATAAAGGCTTTGAGTCGAATAGTACTTTAGTTGCGAAATCTAACTTTCTAATTAGACCTTATACAGAACGGAGCAAAAACCGCATCATTCTGCATGGACAAAGTGGCTGGTTTTGTGAGCCCCAAACACTTTGAACCTAGGATATTGCCTATATTACTGATCCCTTATTTTAATACCGCCTTTCTGGCCTTTATAGTTTACTAAACTAAGCTGACGGCCTTTGAATTGCTTGATAATGGCTTTGTGAATCTATTTGCATTTGAATACACCTATTACAAAGTAAGCAAAGTTATAATTGGCTACATTATGGTAGAGGCTAAAAAAGGTATTAAAAAAATAACTTTGCCTTTAAATCTAATGTTAAATATTATGAAGTGTAAGGTCGCAGGTTCGATACCCACCGAGATAAATATCTGTGAGATTCACAAGTATTTGTTACGAGTCTAGATGTTTCTAAAATCAAAAATCTTTAGTAGATTCTGATAATACCTATGAGACAAGTTTTGTATTTTATTAACCATATAGGTTTTCTTAATATAATAGTATTATCAGAACATGTAATTGACACACACTCGAAATCTCAAAACCAGTGTATAACATTTCCATTCTATTCCACTCTCCACGCTAAGCTCACAAATTAAATAATAAACGCCCGCACTTCCTATGAAACGCAGAAAAATTCACACTCAGCACATCAGTTCAAATAGAATAATGAAAAAGATAAACAATAGTAATAACAAAGGAAAATATTGTGCGGCTCGCGACACTACGTGGTGTCACTGTTTACACGACATACATTTGCGTTGGCACTCATTAAACGAAGCTGCAAAGAACTTTTCGCCGCTTATCCGAGGCAAAAACGGGAGAATGTTGCCGTACTTTTTTTTTATCTAACACTTCCATTGTAAATTGTGGCTATTGGCCTTTTAAGCTCTATTGCCTACCGTCTCGAATGCTCTGCTAAAAGGGGTCGGTTGTTATGCATTTCATTATGTGCATTTATTTCTTTGTTGTTGCTATATAAGATTTTATTGCTATTGCAACGAATTCACCTCCGTGTTATTGCAATAATTGAATAATTTATTGATATCATACAAAATATTATTAGATGTTTTTATATTGTTTTATTGGGGAGAAATTTCAATATATATTCGCCTGATGTTAAGCGATATGACCGTTCATAAGATAAAGTAAACATAAGACTCAATATATCCAGTAGTTACTCTGCCCACAATAAACTTTAACCGAAACCCAACAGAACATTGACATTGCTGTTTGGCGGAAGAATTAGACATTGCAGTGGTACCTATCCAGGCGGCCTTTCACATATGAGAGACCTAAAACCAATAAAAGTACCACAGTACAGAGCTTGGTGGACTACATGGCCTAACCCCCCTAATCGTACTCTTGATTCTAGAAAAGGCCTATGCTCAGTGGTACGTATACGGTCTGATACAGATCAAAACCCAATACCTATTACACATCACAACAAAACTAATCCGCGAACTGATACAGAAAACATTTCGCCCCAAAATCTCACACAAAGGGCAGATAGACATCAGAGCGCTTACAAGGTCGTCGTTGCAAAAAGGGTTACATGTTTATCAGGGCCAGACCGGAAGTTCCGGTCGGATGCGATAATTTCAGCCTCTTTGTCGAGAGCACGGGATAAACATACCGACAAAACGGCTGCGTCGTTAAATATATGAGAGTAATAACACGGAACATGTTTTAACATGGACATGTTTTTTGTGACTTTATTTTTTTGTAAGTAAAGTTTGGTGGTTTAGATGCTTGGTTAGGCGAATCATTCTTTATGTACGCACTAGGCAGTATGTAGCCTGAGAAGGTATTGTTTGATCGACAGCCTCTGTGGCGCAGATGGTAAGACGTCGCCTGTGAAACAATGGAACGTGGGTTCGATCCCCGCACCGAAGAACTTTTTGTGTGGCCCACAAATACTTTTTTTTCGGGTCTGGGTATTCTGTGAGACCGAAAATTCTATCGTAGTTTCCTGATACATACATACATACATAAACTCACGCCTATCTCCCATTGGGGTAGGCAGAGACTAATGAGCGCCAAGTGCTACGGTCCATACATACCTCTTTCGCTTCTTCAACTGTCATTAATCTCTTCATACACGCTCGTCGGTTTCGAGGACTCCGTATTTTTCCTTTCTTTAAAAGGTCTCCTATTTGATTTTTATAGGACCGCCTGGGACGTCCTCCACCGACTCCACCATCCATTCTTGCATTATAAATCTCTCGTCAGTCTCCTTTCATCCATCCTTTCAATATGGCCATACCGTCGAAGATACAACACAAGACTCGATCTTAGTGTGGGGGTCAGGAATATGTATGTATAGGTGAGGTTTTATTCATTTATTTATTTTCAGAACGTCTTGTTTATCTGTTTAATTGACTCATTGCACCTCGGAAAATCTCGGCTGTACCACTTTCCTTCAAATCCCTCGAATTTTACGCTTAGGTTAAAATAGGAGTATTCGTCTGTATTGCACGACTCATTAATAAAGCCAGCTTAGGCTAGCAGCTTGACTAAACACAAAACCAATAAAACATACTTAAAAATATTTCTAGATATATCAAGAATCTTTGAAACTTTGATGGTACTGGATAAATAATTTTTATTTTTATTTTTAAAAAAGAACCAATATAAGCTTACAGTGGAAGTACACCAAAACGCTTATATGATAATTATACAGAAATAAAAATAACACAAAAAAAGAAATAAAGATAATGTTACAAGAAAATAATAAAAAATCGCAACAATTAGTAACGTGTGGTAGACGCATACAGAAAATTTACAAATGTATACACATTGTTATACATGGTGTGCACTCTGCCCTCAAATATATCGGCATCCAAATTAGTCTCTAAAAATAAATTCAATAAATGTATTGCTCTCGCGGTCGGATTAACACAAGTGGTCGTTAAGCGCCACTCTGGGGGGCATGCGAGGAGACGATGTCGCCTGCGCTAAGCAGCACGCATGTACTGATCTGGGACGTACAAATGGATACTCTCCCGCACCGATGGATTGTCAATGGCATGCGCCAGAAGCAAGTAGTAATGCATAACTAAGGTTAATTTACGTCTTAGTTGTAGGGTGTCGTAATTAACCATTCCTGTCACAAACAGGGATGGATACAGAAATGGGTAATACCCATATATTCGCATATATATGTAGCGACAGAATTTTTTGTGGACTTTTTCAACCATAAGGGTGTATAATTTTTCACAAGGATCCCATAAAATCGCATTGTATTCTAGTTTACTACGGACATATGAATAATTATATAAAGCTTAAGAACGGTAATGTTTCTGAATTGAGCGGAGGTTCTGAGGATAAATCCTAATGATTTGTTTGCTGCTTTACACGTATCTTTTATATGCTCATGAAAACTAAACTTGCAGTCCATGGTAACAGCCAGATCGCGTATCGTGGTAACTCTGTCAAGCTGAACGTCACCCAACATATATTTTGTTGTTACTGGGGTACGAGATCGAGTAAAAGAGACGACTTTACACTTTGATGAGTTAAGTGGCAACTTGTTACTTGCACTCCAATCAACAACAGCATCGATATCTCTCTGTAAGGCAACACAATCCCATAATCTGAGATGGATATAAAGATTTTAAGATCATCGGCAAACATTAAACACTTTGCTTTATGCAGAACATTGGGCAGATCATTTATCATGATCAAAAATTGTGTAGGTCCCAATGTACTTCCCTGACTAACGCCAGAACGGGTGTAATATTCTTGGGAAGTGTATTGTGCCATTCGGACATATTGTTTACGGTCTTTTAGGTAGTCAGCAAAGAACCTAATAAGCCGTGGAGTAAACCCGAGAGTCGAGAACTTTTGTAATAGAATGTCATTATCCACGAGGTCAAATGCTTTCTTGAAGTTGAAGTATGCCGCATCTACACGACAACCTGCTGCCATGTTTGCGCTTACATAGTCAGCAAAGACAACATGATTTGTAAGAGTGGATCGTGAAGGACGAAAACCATGTTGGGAATCATTTAAGCATTTATTGATCTGTGTGGAAATGCCAGAATTAATTATGGATTCAAATATCTTTCCAAATACTGAGAGTACTGCTATAGGTCTAAAATTAGCGACATCAGTCGATGATCCAGCTTTCGGTATCGGAGTAAGTCTAGACACCTTCCACCTAGTGGGATAGATACAGTGCCGGAGGGAAAGATTATACAAATATATGAGGGGTTCTTCCAGCACCTGTAAGCAATCTTTAACGATAAACGCCGGTATACCGTCAGGGCCATAGGCAGCCGAAGCCTTTAATCGGCGGACTGCCCTACACAGTTCTCGCCCGGAGACAAAGTCAACACTAATGCTCGGGACACAACCTTTGTCAGTAGCAATACGATCAGCCTCCTCTGGGCATAGCCTTGGGGAACTACTGTGAAAAACGGAGCTAAAATACTCTGCGAACGCATCAACAGCTTTTTGACCATTAACTGGTTTATTATTATAAATAAATTCTGTACAAGGATGTCGACACTTCCTCTTATCTTTAACATATTTCCAAAATTTAGTAGGGTCACGCGCAATGTCACTTTCAACAGACTTTATATAATTTTTAAAAGCTATGTTTACAAGTTTTTTGACTTTTCCTCTATAATATTTGAATAATTCCCTATTACTTCTAGTCCAAGTAGTTTGTATTTTTTTGAAAAATAGTTAATAGTTTTCTCAGTTGAAAACAGTTATTCCTCAATTTTGTGGCTAACTGTTTAATAATCCAACCCGTTTTTGAACATTTCAAATGCATTCAGTCGCTAAGCTTCATTTAGCTAACAAGATTCAAAATCAACACGAAACCATTTCAAACGAACTTTAAATTGAGCCGGCAAGTGTGAAACGAAAGAGCAAATAATATTACTCAAATCTCATACAGCTAAACAAAACTAATTAAATACAAGTCCTACAAAAAGCGGTGCTTTTTAAACCACAATAAATTAAAAGCTTTTTCTTTATTTATAAATATTAATGGCGTTTTTAACATCAAAATTTGTTATTTTAATGCTCACAATATATTGAAATAGGTGGGGTGACTTCTTAATTTAATGATTCAAACGGTTTTGATTTAACTGTGTCGGTGGCGCAGTTGTAATAAAGTGTGATTGCAAAACTGAGGTGTAAGGTTCGATCCCCCGGTCGAACAAAGTGATATTGAATTTTTCTATTCATTATCTGCCCTGAGTCATGAATTTGTGCCCGATATAGCGATAGACTCGATATTACATCGCGGGACGGACCATACAAGGCGAAATGTGGGTGTACTCTATAGGCACCTATCCCTACCTACCTATCGCTTTCTGCGAGAAAGACGTGAGTTTATGAATGTATGTCATACAATAAGTAGGCTTAATCATCAAAGTCTCACAATAATTATGGTTTGCATCGCTGGCGTTGAAATTAAACTGTGTTAAAGAAAGACGTGTGGCACTCGGAGACTGCCGCGGTAAAGCTATTGCATAGCATTTTTTATCAACTTATGTAATTATATATTTTTTATTTTTTATTTATGCAGTATTTTTTTTCCTTTGTTTTTCTTTGATATTAATTGTACAGATATTCACTGTTGTACGTGCGAGCTTCGTAGAGTAGTAGAGACTTAGGTTATTTTCGTTACGGAATTTCGGGATTCGGTCTCCACGCTCAAGGCCCGCGAGAGAAGCTATGCAATAGCTTAAAAAATATTATAATTTAAACTACAAATTCGTACTCACAATTAAGATTTTAATTATCTTAATAGAATATGTGATCTCTCAATTTTCTTACCCTTTGTTATTCCGCAGCTTCGAGAAAATTTAATAAAAAAAACACACACACATTCAAATGCAGTAGCATCGCTATTTGAAATTTCATTTGGTGCAATTCAATAAGTACTGTTTTTGTCTATTCTTTTGTAATTTTGTTTATATTTTATTTAAACTAAATATTTGGTTTTGTGATTTAAAAAAGGCTTTCCTGTAATTGTTGATACACTTAAGTTAATAAGATAGATAGAAAGATGAATTTCATTTTGACGTATTATCAAATCTTCCCCAAAACGATTTTCGTTCTAACACGTTACTTTACTTAGATAGCGAAAAATGACGTTATTTTCTATTAAGATAAATAATATTCATTGTAATAGACCTCTCTGCATAAAATATATACATAAAAACGATATAGCCATACCAAAAAGCAAAAATAAGGCCGGAAAATACTTTTCCCATAACCGCATAGCGCAGCGAATTCGAAATACCATGGAATCCCACGCTCAAATCCGTTGTTAAATAAGCAGAATCGGGATAAAGTAAGATACAATCCGGGTGTAGTGCTGATCAAGGGCGATCCGGTTGTCCGGCGGACCAGATTTACAGCGTATCGTCGCATTCGAGCCAGATTGAAGGGCGCACGCATGGACGGACTTGAGTTTCGGGAAAACTTTTGAGTTAAGACATTTTACTTAAATAAATAATAAAATAATTTTTTGATACAAAAGATTGAGTATAAAAACAACTACATTTCATAAGTAAAATGTTCTTAGCACTGATTACCGTCGTAGTATTTGATTGAACTCTGATACCCAAGAAAAGATTCAACTTGTGTTATGGGTATCAGCATTCTTACAATAATATTATTTTTACATTGTGGTACCTCTCAGGGAACTGCGCAGCCTTTACAGGTATAGGTACCTTGTTTTTTACTACTTGTATTTTTTATTACGGGTATAGTCACCAAAATACAATACAATACAATAACACCAAAAAGTCACATATAATATGGGGTCTTGACTCCACACTAAGATCGAGTCTTGTGTCGTGGGTATCAGGAACTACGAGAGACTTATTGGTCTCACCAACACTACACTCAAAAAATAGAGGAGAATTAGTCGAAAGTTGAACCCTGGCACCGGCCGGGATAACGCCAGGAGAAGAAAAAGAAGATCATCAGTAAGGTCCTAGTCAGCGCTGTCTTAATACGGGTTTATGAAAGTCCAATAACATATGACTATTGTAAGCGTTTCCATATAATGAAACTTTCCTTCACCAATATAATTCATTCATTCAATTATGTATACTTAATAAGAATACACACATAACTCCGAAAACTTACAGGTCTCCCTATGAATTTAAACCTTCAACTATCGATTTCAGAGTCCTGAGATCCGTTACAAAACCACAAAAAAATGGTATTAGGTATACAATCCTTTTTTCATAGCTAAAGATGTAGCGACAAACTCCATTGTGAACATTTTCAGTGACTTAACATGTTGTTTATTTCACAAGAAACAAAGCCATTGTTGTGGGTGCATAATTATATTTATCACCTAAAATATTTTCATTATTCTATTGTTAAACATATGGTATATTTTTTACCATACGCAAAATTTTTGTCAGTTAGAAAGTGTAATAGGGAACGAAGACTATGACAATGATAAATAAAAAAATAATGGAAATGTATTTTTTTCTACGAACTATATATTCTAGTCGCAATTATTATTATACTCTATACATAATAATGATTCCAGCAGTAATTCCTAAGGCCGGCAAATGACTAAAACTCCTCAGATATTAAAATCAGATAGATTAATCTATCTACGATGATGCCTGTACAGACGTACAGGCATTACCATACACAAATCTCTTTCACAATTTAAATGTGTTAGGTTCTTATAATAATAATGTAATCTATAATACCGCCAACCCGCACTAGGCCAGTGTGGTGGACTATATGGCCTTACCACTCTCAATCGCACTCTCGATTGTAGAGGAGGCCCGCAGGGTAGCAGTGGTACGTATATGGGCTGATACCAAATCTATAATAACTTTCTATTACTGAAGACATATGCTAAATGTGTTTTTTGCCTATTTTCATTATGGACATGTTAGAATTAACATGACCGACTAAATTCTGAGTAGAATACCCCATTGGTGGGATTCTCATATGTGATAGACCGCCAGGGTAAGTACCACCGAAATATCTAAATCTCCCGCCAAATATCAGTGTAAATTCACTGTAGTGTTTCGATTTGTAGGACATTGTAGCCAGAGTAACTGCTGGACATATTGAGACTTAACATCGAATGTCTCACGAAGGCAAGCGCAGTGGAATGCCAAGCATTCCTTTATAAATCTTGGTGTTGTTTGATTTTGTTACTTTCCATGAGCGGTCATATCGCTTAACATAAATAGCAATAAAAAGAAATCTTAATCTTTTACCATACAACACGATAATATCCGGAGTCCACAGTTACTGTGGTCATCGGAGAGCCCTCGTTACGGGACAAATTGTATTGAAATCTGCAAGTTTTGTTTCCTACATGCTACCGTTAAATAACCTTTACTATTGCAAGAGTTTTGGATTTCCTTTCCATATCGAGATTCAATTTGAAATTCAATCACCTTGTAGTTTCGTGTTGATTTTCTTTTATAAGATCTTTTAAAATTGACAACAACGTAAAATAGTCAATACTTTAAGTCGCTGGATGAGGAAGGTTCCAAAAGTTTGCTCGGAAAATCCCTTGTGGAGGGCAATGTTAAGCATAAAACTTTCTATGGTTGAATATGGTAACAATAATGAAAATTTAAAATAGTTTTTGCCACTGAGATTTTATTTAAATTAATATTGAGTTTGTACTATGATGGATTTTTGTATTGCGATGAATGATTGAATTAATGAATGATGAATGTTCGTGTAAATGTTACCCAATTATACGAACTGTAGGCTAGCGTGATGGAATATATGCCCTACGGCCTATCAATGATTCACTCAATTGTAGAGGAGGCCCGTGCCTGTAGCGAGACGTATATGGGTAGATACAGACAGCTATAGATATACTAGCTTCCAAAAAAATCTCAGGAGAATATATGTAAAGAAAGTAAAAAATCCTCATCGGAACATGTGTAAACCAGTCATTGATTATAAGGACCGATGTAGAATAATGTCAAACACACGGCGCCCTGGGGAAATCACCGAGCGCCGACAAATCTCGCGATACAATACCTGCCCGGGCATAAATCCTGTTTATTGAGACCACACTTGGACACCAGTGTACGACGTTTTTTTTAACTTATGCTTAACGTGTGAGATTTGAATTAAAATATATCATGCTTTATAAATATATCAATGCAAACAACATATATTTTTGTTATTGTAATGGCGAGACGGACATGCCCTTTGCCTGATGGCGAGCGATATGACCGCTTATGGACAGTAGCAAAACCAAAAAGCACCATGAATTACACTACAATCACACTTCGATCGCCATCCTGAGATTTTAAGTCTCCATATGTCCAGTAGTTACCCTGGCTACAATGTTATTCAAACTGGAACACAATAGTGCATATTTTTTTATACTGACGGGGGAAACAACCCTTACGTGACCCGAGGCGGTTTTTGAGGGTTCCAATTCGTCTTTGGTATTTTTGATAACAGAACTAAGATGCTATAAAATAAAACTAATTACTAAATGTGTATTTAAAAGTTAATTATTGTTGGTAGCTGAAACTATAAATCTGAGAACTCTGTACATTAATTTTAAATGCAGGATCCATCAACAACTACTAGGAGAGAGCATCATTTTCTAAAGCCTAAATCCCCCTCACAACAAGAAATGTTCCGTGCAATATTAAGGGACGTATATGAACACATAGCGATATTATAATTTGTACAATAATTGCTTAAAATTCCTTTAAATTCATAATTACTTCAGGAAGTTTATAAGCACCATATAAAGTGTCCTATAAACAATTAGCAATTCAGCGAAGGCGTATAATCAAAAAAATTAAGCCGAGAAACGAATTGGCGTAATAAAAACAATTTGCATACGAAACACGAAAACACTTTTAAGCGACCAATCAACAGCTAAATTATGATTTCGCTCAACATTACGCATTCAACAACTCAATTACGCATTCAACACAAACGACTTTGATTCCATAAAAATCATGAGATACCCTCATTTATCAAGCTAAGTTGTTTGTTATGAGCATTGAAGTAGTAAACAGAGTGGATAAAACAAACAAAATCTTTGCGCGCATTGGACGCTGGGGGTTAACTCTATAAAAACGATACGAACTTCGAATGTTCGACGTCAGGAGTAATCGCTTCACGACGTCACTTCTAAAAATCAATAGTATTGATTATCCTTATCATTTTCTCCGAACTTAGTCTATGGTTTTCGACATACGATACAGGAATCCAATATTTTGTGGAGTATCTAAGCACATTAGTAAAGTTTTACGTACAGCGTCGGAACATTCGAAGTTCGTATCTTTTTTATAGAATAGCCCCCCTGGACAGTGGAATGAAATGGAAGATAGATAGACTGCTTAGGAGTGAAAGAGACAGATATAGAATTTGTGGTAAGGTACCGATTATCTATATTCGTAACGTCTCCCCTTTAGTTGAATTCCTCAACGGCTAAGAGTTTTTCCGCGTTCCGTAGACATAAATTCATTATAATATTAAAACAGCAAAGAATCTTATCTCTAGTGATTAAACTGATTAATATTTACGTTAAATTGTATGAAGGTGAAGGGAAAGCCGGCTAGCTTGTTACAGTGAGTAAAGAGTTTCTTAATTTTTATGTTAAAAGATATTTTCTTTTTGGTCGGCGCCTCTACTTTTATATTCGATCTCTTTGCTGTAATAGATTGGATTTTCATTTTTCCTTTATGCTGTAAGTTTTTTTTTTTCAGAAACAAGATACAGTGTTACGGATTTTTTTAACAAATCTTAAAAGTTACTTATCTGTAATACTGTGTTCTTTTATTGCAAAAAATTCTCCAAAGGAGAACTTCAACTTCTATACAAACTGGACCCCACCCAAACTGTAAGCTACAAGGTTGAAATTTTGTCACAAATTAAAGTGGTGGTTGGTTTTGAAAAAAGCAACACTAGTATTTCTTGCCCGTTCTTCTCTAGTGAAAACCGCTTTCCGTACCGTGTGGTAGATAAAAAAATTACTAAAAAAAAATAAAAAAATAAAAATATATTTATTAAAAACAGAATTACAAAATATTTTTCACAGGGGTCCCCAAACTAAGCTAGGCTTGTATCTTGGGGTACCAATACAAACTTTAAACATACCGAATTTGAAGCTTCCATAAAAAAAATATGTATATAATAAAAACAAAAGATAAAATTAAACAAGGAGAGAGAAATCTGACACGGAACACTTATTGCTATTACAATTTTTGTCCAAAACTAAACAAAATTCTAAAGACTATGCCCTTCCATAACAGGTAATAAAAAATACTTATTAAATAAAATAAAATCCTCTAAAAACAAAAGATATGCACACAAGTATGTAATTGCAACTGTTTTCAAAACACAACAACATAAATAACAAAGTAACTAATAATAATTAAAAACAAGTACCTAAAACATTAATTAAACAGTGAGGTTTTATATACGAATATAAAATAAAAATAAAAGAAAGCCGACTAATTGACGGTCTTAATTTGAGATCAATAGTAGAACTTAAATAATATAATATAATATTAATCTAGTAGAGTTTCTGTGTTGGTATATGATAAGGTAAGTAACCAGTTTCTGATTGTGTTTTTAGCCTTGTGCACCGACGAGTGTTTAATGTCACAGAAATTTACTACAGAACTATAGGTATGAGCTCTTATGAAAGTCCCAAATTTTCGAGCAAAAGATGTTTGTATGGTTGATAAGGTAAATCTATAGACTCTTTTCTTGACCATTGTTTTATGTCTTTTTAATACGCTAGCTGTTTTTCTTATGCGTTTTGACAAACAAAGAATATGTGTTTTGAAATTGCAGTTTTGGTCTACCATAACACCCAGATACTTAATAGATTTAACTCGTTCTATGTAATTACAGTGACATTTATCTTGGAATCTCAAGTTACATGCATGTATAGTTAAATTCATATGGGCCGGAGGTTTGGTTGCAGCAGTTTTATGAAAACATATGTATTTAGTTTTATTGTGATTTAGGGATAATAGGTTGTTGTCAAGCTAGTTTGTGAGGATTGATAGCCCTACTTCGGCACGTTCAAAAGTTTTGGTCCAGTCTTTGGCATTGAAGAGAACTACTGTGTCATCAGCATAACAAATGATTTCAGCATCTTGGATCTTTAAGTTGTGGATATCGTTCATATAAATTATTAACAGGTCCTAAGATGCTACCCTGTGGAACACCATAATGAATAGGAAGCTGTTCACTTGTTTGTGATCCGATTTTAACAATCTGAGTGCGGTTTGATAGGTAGCTTTCAAACCAGCCTAAAGCAATGCCCCTTATCCCCATATTTTCTAGCTTTTTTAATAGTATTTTTGGAGAAACGGAGTCAAAAGCTTTTGCTAAATCGAGGAAAACCCCTATGCAGCAGTTGCCTTTATCCAAATAGCCAGAGATAAAATCTATTAAAAGAGTTGTGGCGTCCTCGGTGGACTTTTTTTGTCGAAAACCAAACTGACGAAGAGAAAGGAGACCGAGTTCTTCTGTAATTTTATTAAGCGGATATTAACAATCTTTTCGAGGATCTTCGAGAGTGTACTAAGCAACGATATGGGCCTATAGTTACCAGGGACATCTTTTGGACCAGCTTTATGTATTGGGGTCACAGAGGATACTTTCCAGGGGGAAGGGAAGCGTACCAGAACTTATGATTAAATTACACACAAGGACAAGAGCAGATGAAATTTGGTGTTGAATATATCTTAACAAGCTAGCACTAATGCTGTCTATGCCTGGTGCGCAATCAGGTTTTAAGTTATTTATGATAGAGAGTATTTCTTGGTGGTTGGTGGGTTTTAAGAAGAAGGACTTCACTGGTTTGTTATTGCAGGTTATTTTGGACACGAGACTTTCTTCAGATTCGCCGGTTCGGCTTAGTATGTCTTTGGCAAGATTGTACCCAACGTTGGAAAAATAGCTGTTGACGGAGTTTAAAGAATCTGTTGGGTTGTTTGTTAAAGTGGTGAGTTCTAAAGGTGGGTCGCGTTTAGTGTTTATATTACATATATTTTTGATAGTATTCCAGAGTTGTTTTGTGTTGGATTTGTTTGACTGTAAGAGGTTAGATTCGTATTGATGCTTTAACTTTCTGACTAAGTCGTTATAGAAATTCCTATAGCGCTTAAATGTGATTTTTAAGACATCATCTGATCTAGTGATTGTAATAGTTATAAAGTAAATGTTAATAAAGTCATTAATCCAGCATTCACTTAAATTATTACATCGGGTAATAATACCAGTCTTTTTAAGAACACTAATAGTGAGTCTAAATTGTTAGTAATGCTCCGAATATTTAAACTGAGCACAATGAATTTACATTTGTTGGTAATTATATTCACACAATCTTCGGGTGTTTCCACTTCATGGCAAGGATTGTTTGTTAAGATGTCAATATCGTTGCCGATAACTGTACTAGCCATTTCGTAATAGTAAGTTAATGAAAATATTATTTATACTGATAATTTTGTTATGTGTCGAATGTGTAGTATTAACAATAGAAATAGATTTTACTTGGTTGGAGCATATTTTTGTATTGTCGTGAGGTGGCTTTAAGAAAATAAGTATCTGAATATATTATGGAAAAAGGTTAACATAAGCAATGTGTAGTACTAGTTGTTGTATGGAGGTTGCAAACTGAATGGACATATTTGAACAATGGAACGATATGTTGTGGAGGATGGACAGTTTTAAGTTATAGATGGGCTCTTTAATGCCATTACAAGTTTTAGGAACATTGAGGAAGGCTAGGAGGCGGGGCAAAGGACTGGTTTTGGGTTGTGAGTTTGTGGAGAATGGCTTCCGAGGTGACATGTAGAACTGAACTGGTTTCAGACCGTCTCATGAAAATATTGCCATTTGAAGACCATACAAACTTGAAATGAAGGTCAGATCCTGTTTTCCTGGCTTTACTGAACAGAATTCTATTTTCTTTCGTTAGGTGTTCGTTGACATAAACCCGCCGGGAGTTTCCAGGGATTTCTATCATATCAGTGGTGATTGTACGGCGCGCCCTAGCAGCGCGTATCAGCTGGTCACGCGGTGCCCGCCGCGTGAGTGTGAGGATCACGGGTCTTGGTCTTTCTGCTGCGCCGGCTCCTTCATTGAGCAAAAAATGTCCTGAAGTGAACGAATAGCTGCCGTAAAAGCTGAGGTAATGGATGCTGGTATTTCCATGTTTGCCAGATTTTCAGTTAGGTTAAAGAAGTCTTCTGATGGAGGTTCTACGGGGCATTCTTGGTGTAAAGGTCTTATAGGGGTGCTATCCGTTTTAGGCGTTTTGGTCTTGGCTTGGCAGCTCGGACATTTGTACTGATTGTTCTTGTTTCTCATTAGTCTGAGCTCTTCCCTAGACAAGTTGAGACAAGCAACGTGATAGTCCTGAGAGCAGTTGGAACAACGCGTGGTAAGAGATCCATCAAAGTTAGATTTGCTACACGGCATATTGCATGCTCCGCACACCATTTTTGTAGAAGAAGAAGGTGATTTTTGCCCAAAGTATAATAATAAAAGTCCTGGTAACGCCCTCTAGGAGAACTAATATGAAAGTATCCTTGACAGCTGGTTGTAGATCGATGTTGACATATAAGTTTCAGCGTGGCTGTTACTAGATGGCGTTAGAGTCGGTATAGTTTATAATAACGGCAAGTATTTTTCTTTCGATAGGATTGCTGGGTTAAAAAACAGTAAAAATGCTCACTGTGATTTTATGTTCAGGTGATACGTTCCAGAAGTTTTGGTTTTGCTAGCACTAAAACACTTTACACGTCCCAAAGTATATTTTTAAGGTGACCAGTAATAAACAAAATTTCGCAGCACACAGTCACAATTCTGTTGAGATAACGATAACGCAGGATATTCACGCACTGTTTAACTTGTTAAACACTATCACTAATACGTAACTTTGATTATTACAGAGAAAATTTATTAAATTAAATTTAGCAAAAATAACGGCTTCTGTATTTGATCAGCGCCACCTGGCGAAAAAAGAACTGAATCTAAATGATGTTGAACATTTTAATGGATTCAATAAATTATTTGTATTTTCATTTCAATCGTTCGAATGGTTTAAAAATCTCTATTTGCAAAGCTATGGCAAAATTATTTAGCTTATTGGATGTATTATAAAGTAGTAACTAATACTTTCAATAAAAAACAAATAAAAACTAAATAAATAAATAAAATTAATTGTAAATAAACAATAACATTATTTTATAAATAAAATTAATTAATAAACTAAAGTTATAAATTAATATAAATAATGCTAAGTTTAGAAAATAATTTGTATATAGAGATTAAGTTCTATGTGTATTGACTTGTCATAAGAGCTCTTTAATTGCCTACATGACCAATAAATACATTTCATTTCATTTCAAATACATTTCATTTCATTGTTTTATGTTTGTTTATGTTGATTTTGCTCAACTCTGTGTATCTTTGCACTAGAACCGGTATTCAAACACTACTAAAATTATATCCGTGCAAAACTACAATGACAGAACTGAACAGAGCATTATTCTAAAGTTGAATATCTCAAGGTTAGGCTGGTCCTTATCTCAGTTCGCTGCAGTGAGGCTGAATAAACTTGGCGATTGTGAAAGCCGTTTCAGGTACGCTCAGTGAAGCCTCGGATTTGCAACGATATGTTTCTTATTTTAACGTACTATTTCAAGTTGTAATACAAATCTTACACTATTGTAGTTGGAATACTGGCTTTTAACATAGCTGTTATACGGTTTTAGGTGGGGAACATCGACTTTCCTTTGATAATGGTATAGTATGACGAATCTCTATCAATTAAAAACCCCATTACAGTTCAGAAAAGAAAAAAGTGACTGAAGTCTAGAAATAATAAGATTTTAAATAACAGTCTTTCTATGTACCATTCTATGGCTAATTACTAGGACACCTAATCATAACAATATTATGAATGCGTCGGATTGACTGGATAAAATTATTGATATAAGTTTGATCGGTACAGCTATTCCATATTTGTTTTACTGAAGGTGAAGTATCTATATATGGATCATTGAACGGCTTCGTTCTCCATATTATAATTCATCTAAACTCTAATTATTGTAGGGAAATTTAAAAATACAATTAAAATTTTAATAACATTCATTTGACGCATTGTTTGAAATATATTTTGATATCGTACAACAATCATTTATACTCATAATCTAAACATAATTATCCAATAAACTGTTCCTAATCTATTGACAACAGCATAACAACAACGCGTTCAGACGCCCAAAGATCGTAGACAATCTATACCTAATCTGACATACCTATTAACGATTTTATCAAAGATTATTTCCTAAACAGTTACCTCTGTTATAAATCAATAACAGTACAGAAAATGAACCACAATTCCTTTTGAATTCTGTTTATTCCCAAAAGCGTTGGAAGCTCATTAGCCATTCTATATCAGGCGCGAGCACCACGCACCAATTATTTGAAGTGCATAAACCATTGTGCCATCGCATTTGCGGTAAAAACTCCCGCACGTATTTAGTAATGGTAATTGAATAAAAACATTCGATTCGCGCTGCATTAAAATAAAATTGATTCGGACAAAGCGTTTTGGGAGCAGATTTGTGATTACACCTTTATTGCGGTGTGTTTTGCAACGTTACGTATAACTGTTGGTTTTGTTAGTACAATATTATTACTTTTATAAACTGTTACTAGGAAGACTTGTTGTGGGCATAATTATGACCAAAATTATGAAATAATGTAGATAAAAATGTGCTGCAATGATATTAAGAAAATGCAACATGAGGGCAGGCAGAACTCCAATAAAAATAGCTGGAAATCACTGGATACAGGTTCCCGACAAATTGCTGTTTTCTTTGCGAGATGTGCAGCAGTGGACTTTAAGTGATTGAAATTATTATTATTTTCTCAAAACTGAGAGCAATTTTAGAACGATAATGTTACGTCACCAGTTTTGGCTACATATAAATGCGCAGAAGAAACTGGCCATACCATTCTCTCACAGAACACCGATATGTGGTAACAGCTTGAGTGCGTTTTGTGCGCTCATTGTAGATAAAATACGAATAATATGCTCTCTAGTCTGTCAATCACTTATCGCCAAAAGGGTCAGCGATTTATGTACTATTATCCAGTTTATATAAACACTTGAAATACGTGCGTTAACTGCCCAAGTTGAGGCTCACACATTGAGGATGTCATGCAACAGTTACTTGAACGATATTGATGTTAATTAGTGCTAAAAAATTTCAACAACAATCTTTCCCGAAAAATGACCAGGCTACTTTAAAAAAAGAGTGTTCTGGAGTGAAGACCACGTCTTGATAAACGTAGCATGGGAAGCCCTCTAACTAGATGATGGGACGACTTGGACGACAACATAGGAATAAAGCAGCAGACCGGGCTCTGTAACGTGCCTTGGAAGAGGCCCATGTCCAGTAGTAGACTGCAATGAGCTGATGATGATCATGATGGATATAAAAAAGCAAATTCCTTACACTTTTATTCAGCTTATAAAACAAAATATTGATGTTCATCAGCAATAATAAATTCATAGAAAATCGCTGTGTTCTTTACCTCCCTGAAAATAAGTGAAATGAAATGAATGAAATTTAAAACGCAGATCAAGTTTCCAATTAATTCTTCAAAAATAAAAATCCATCTGGAACTAAAGAAACCAGTGAAACCATAAAACGGAGAGCACTAATACATTCAGTACAAACATGAAGTCCTCAATGGATCTCATATTCAGTTATTGATTATTCATATCAGTTAGACCATTCACTAATTTATTCAGCGGCGCATCTATTAGGTTCAGATTCGCTCTTTACATAGGATTCGTCAAAGGATAATACGGGTGTTATAATAAATTATGCATTTACTTTTAATTGAGGATTTGATGTGGAATAATACTGTATTGCCTCATTGGTTGGCTTGATATTGTCTAAGACTTTGGCTGTGGCCCGTGAGTTTCTAGTTGCATTTTACAGTTCAGAAAATAATAAATTAATATTTTGTTTGCCATTGTGAAACATGTGACAATCTTATAGTGATTATACTTCAGCACAAAAGTATAGTAATGATATAACAAATTAAGAAATTATGAAAATTGCAATATGTATCTACATGTTAAATAGTCTCTGCTGTGTTCTTCACTTAGCTTTAGCATTTGTTGTGTGCAACTACTACGAAGATAACTGGTTTCTAATCCACTTTGAATAAATTTCATCAGTTCAAAATCAAAATTCTCAAAAACAAACATTTTCAATCTTTCATAATCCATAAAGATTTTTCCAATCTTAATTCTTATGCACTTTAACCACCATGCATTATCTCTCATATCTTTTATTTCCAAACTATAAACTTCACTATACCGCCCTCAAACCTACTCGGCAAACCGCAGCGAAACACTCTATCATTTCAAATAGAACTATAACCCAGCTAAATTACGAAGGCTGGGGATCCTTCGGGCGTGTGCGACACAAGTTACCTATTCCGTACGGCAGGGTGCGTGCCAACGCTTGTATGAAACGGTACGCCGCGCCGAGCGGAATACGCAGCTGCCTCGGTTTATGGCATAGATTATTCGGCCCAGAGTGGTAGATTGTACGTATGTGATAAAAAAAATAGATGAAAAGCCAATTGATTGAGGTGATAGCAAAAGATTTAAGGGATAAGGAAATATAGAAAAAAGAAAAGAGAAGAATTGCTCAAAGTGTGATAAAGAATTAGGAAATATAAACAACTAACTAACTAACTCCACTGGCTCAGCGACCCGAAGTGGGTCTTGGCCTCCGAAATGAGAGCTTTCCACCTATCTCTATTCTCCGCCACCTCTCTCCAATTACTGACTCGAAGATGGCGCAGGTCACCTTCCACGGAATCGCTCCAGCGATACCTGGGCCGACCCACCGACCGTCGACCGGTTGGTCGATCCAAGTATGCTTCCTTTACTTTCCGATCCTCTCCCATCCGCTCAAGATGGCCAAGCCAGCGCAAACGATGAGCCTTTATCTCTCCGATGATGTTAGCATATTATGATGTTAGGAACTATAAACACCAAATCTACATTTTATTTTTGTTTCGATGAATTGTGAGACACTAGCAGAATTAAACAACACCACGAATAAGACAAATCAATGCTTGGCATTCCACTGCACTCGCCATCCTAGAAAATTAGATGTTAAGTACCTATATATATGTCCAATAGTTATTCTGGCTGCAATTTCCTGCAAACTGGAACAGAACAGTTATAATATTTACTACTGTTTGGCGTGAGAAATTGACATTGCAGTGGTACCTACCTAGGGGGCCTCACGTATAAGACCACAAATAATCAAATTTAAAAAAAAAACAATAGTGCCTCTGACATTTTATAAAAGGAACTAATGAAAATGGCAGTGAGGATTATCGTACTACTGATTCTATATTACGATGTATATTACTAAACCAAAAAATGCCGGCTGAAAACTTATTAATTTGTTTCAGTTTCCCATAAGATAGTACTGGGCAAATGAAAAAAGAATACAGGAGTAATATGATAATAGATGTAGAATACGGGCTGATAGATAAAGAAAATAAATATATTCTTTATTCTAGTCTATTAAAATTTCAGAGATATTTTAGAGCTTGAAATCATGTCGCATCTATGTACATGCATAGCGTTTGCCACCACAACCCAAGCTATATCGGTGTAGTGCGAACGAAATACAGCTTGTTGTTTGTTGGACGTCCATTATTCAAGCAGTAAATTTGATTGTCCCGCTCTAAATAGAAATCCCACGTCATTTAGTTATATTTGGCGTGTCGCGGCCGCGTTTAGGATTCAGGACGTGCAGCCTCACGTGGGGGTGAATGGGAATTAATGCCAGCACGAGTTGTGTGATTGATTTACTTAGTTTTGTATAAGTGGGCTTCATACCGTTTGAATGAATACTGTTTTTAATGTACTCTGTTTTATTGGATTCAGTTGGGACGTGGAAGGTAATTTTGTGGTCAACTGCCATGATTTCTAATTTGTACTAAATAAAGCTGAAGAGGTTGTTTGTTTGTTACCTCTAATCTCAGGAACTACTGGTTCAAATTGAAAATATATTTTGGTGTTGGATAGGTCAATTATTGAGGAATGCTATAGGCTATATAATATCTTAACGTCTAAGGTTCAAATAGAAAATTTATATTTTTTGTTCGATAGGTCATTAATTATCGAGGAATGCTATAGCCTATGCCATGTATATGCCAACCCGCACTAGGCCAGCGTGGTGGACTATATGGCCTAACCACTCTCAATCGTACTCTCGATTGTAGAGGAGGCCCGTGCCCTGCAGTGGGACGTATATGGGCTGATACAGACAGCTATAGCCTAAATAAGTTCACGCTATGGCTTGAAGGAGGTGAAAATCTAGCAAACACGAGGAAATTTTATTTATTTTTCGTGGTCCGATATCCTAAATTGATACCAGGAATTGAAATATTAGCCACTATTTTGAAAAGTGTATATGCATCACTTTATGCATCATAAAGTGCGTGGTGGCCTGTTGGTAAACGGACCAGACGCGGCTGCCAACTATAGCCTATGCCATGTATATGCCAACCCGCACTAGGCCAGCGTGGTGGACTATATGGCCTAACCACTCTCAATCGTACTCTCGATTGTAGAGTAGGCCCGTGCCCTGCAGTGGGACGTATATGGGCTGATCCAGATATGCATCCGGGCGGAGCTGAGCCGGACCGCTAATATAGTATGAATCGAATTTATCAGAAGTAGAAAAATGTATATGACCACCCCTCTCAATCATACTCTCGATTGTAGAGGCATATATAAACTAACACAGTTCATTACAGCAAAATATATCAGTAACTTAAGAGTGAGTAGTCAAAATCATACAGAAAAATAATTTAATTAAAAATTAAAAGACCGACTTCAATGTGCACTACAAAGTAATAAATAATATATATTTCATTGTGCTAGCACACATTGATTAATTTTCTTATTGACTAGACTAGCCAACAAATCTTAAATACGTAATATTTTGAAGGCGGGTCGCCAAGTGCCAATCGAGAACAAATTTAAGTAATGTAACACAGTTGAATATTACCTACTTGTAGATGTATCGTTGGCGCTCAGTTAGGTCCATATGTAAACTAGAAACAAATTAATTTAACATATTGATCCTACGTATACATTTGTTGAAATTTTAATAGAATTAATATGTGTCATATGTGTGGTCTAATTTTAATTTATTGCATATGATCAAAGATATAGTGGTCAAGGGTTTCAACTCCAGGGAACACCATTGACTTATTGGAGTCACTTGCATATTTATATGTGTATACAATTACTTTAACAGTGATAGGAATCATAGTGAGGAATGTATAAGAAAGGGAAGGGTTGTTAAGTTTGTATGTTTCGCTCGATTGTAGATAAGTCCGATGCTCAACAATGTTGATTAAGAGCTGATATATTGAGGACGGGCGATTTTTCTATTATGTAGTTATCAGGACAGGGACTGGAATTTGCACCAGATATGACTATAGACTCTCGCCCCCAATCACACCGAGGGACAAAACACGCAAGGCGTAACGTGGGTGTCCTGGTTGATACCAGGAGAATCTCTGCATACCCCTTCTGGGAAAATGGCGTGAGTTTATATAGATTAAGGTAAATTAATATTGCGTGTAAAATTGCATATTTTTCGCTAGGATGTTTTACACAAATTAAATTTAAGTGTAGGACGTCGTGTTCGTCATTTGGCGACCCGCCTTCAAAATATTACGTATTTAAGATTTGTTGGCTAGTCTAGTCAATAAGAAAATTAATCAATGTGTGCTAGCACAATGAAATATATATTATTTATTACTTTGTAGTGCACATTGAAGTCGGTCTTTTAATTTTTAATTAAATTATTTTATTTATTACTTTTTAGTTTTCATAAGCATTGCAATAATGCCAAAGGTAATCATATAATGAAAAACTGGAATCAATGTATACAAAAAATGAACCACTGTGATCCTTTATAATTTCAAAAACGAAAATTAATATTTTATGATTTTTAAGGAAGCTACACTGTCATTTCGTTTTTATGATAAAGAAAATACTAAAATCGGCTCAACCTGCTAGAGATATTGAGTACACTTATGCGTGGTAATCATTCGTTACCCGTTATAAAACACATATACTTAACCTAATGGACGAAAAATCATTGCGTTTCTGCAAAGTTTTGTGGAGGTCTGCTCTCCAGATATGTACCTATTCATCAGATCATCACCATATTTTATGTGACCAACATTATGTTAATTATATAATTCGTTTCGATTGTATAATTCGTTCCGAAGAAAAGTTATTTAAAATCATTTATTTACTGTCGCAGATATTTAGTATTTATCTTTGTATATATCCCCCCCCCTTTCCACGCCCCTTTCCATCCTCTCCCCCCTTGTAGTAGTAATAAACGTATACTGAACCTAATGTAAAAAGAATTATTGCTGTACTGTTCAATTTTGAGGAGTTCTGCCCTTCAGGTTCAAAGATATTCATCAGGTCTTCACAATATTTTTTTTGGTCTAACCTATCATATAATACTCTTTGACAAAAAGTTATTTTTAAGTCGGTTAAGAACTGCCGGAGATATTGAGTATTAACAATTGTACCTATTTTCTACCCCCCTCACCCCCCACCCCCACCCTTTTCCCATTTTTACCCACCCTTTGTAATAATATACTTATACTTAATCTAACGCAAAAAGAATTAATGCTGGACCGTTTAATTTTGAGGAGTTCTGGTCGGCAGATCCTAAGATATTCATCAGGTCTTCACCAATTTTATATGGGACCAACCCTGTATATCATTCTTTCCAACAAAAAAGAAAATTTCAAAATCGGTTCACAATTGCGGGCGTAATCGCGTAACAAACATACAAAAAAAAAACAGTCGAATTGATTACCTCCTCTTTTGAAGTCGGTCAAAAAAGGAGCTAAAGTATGGCTGAAATATATGAGCATATATGAGTGAATTTTATACATTAAAGCAATTTCACTCGTGTTTTTTTTCTTTTGGTCGGAGTTTGGTAGGGGTTTTTTGTGGCAGTCTAGAGATCTGAGTGTATATGTGGGTAGACTTATTTTATGACTCAACCGACTAAGGGAGAGGGTTTCGCTATTAGATAGGATAACCATAATAAAATACTATAAATATAATATAACATAAATATATAAAATAAATATATATATATATATATACATATATATATATAAATAAAATAAATATATATAATATAAATATATATAACCATAAATATAATACTATTATTAATAAATGTGAGAATTGAGATGTGTAAATGCTACCAAATATAGAGAAGATAACCCCGGGGGTAAATAGAAGGACTAATTTAGTATTTATCTTATATCTTTAAACGAGAAATTCTTGTATATATATAAATATATTCTCTGAATCTCGGAAACGGCTCCAACGATTTTCATGAAATGTTGTATACAGGGGGTTTCAGGGGCGATAAATCGATCTAGCTAGGATTCATTTCTAGAAAATGTTATAAAAAAATAAAAATAGGAACTGATAAAATGACTCTTCCTGACGTCTATTGGCGAATAATAATAAAAAAAATTATTGTGTGCAACTAACTGCTTAACGATACAATAAAACTAAAGATATTCCAGCAGATTGCGTTGTTAAGCAACACTAAGAAAATCAATTGTTTATTAGCTTTTAGGTTTTATTAGGATATCTGTCAAAACTTTAAAAATAAAAAGTGACATTGGTAATTTAGCGTTTAATTTTGGATATGGCTATTTGTTTGGATCATGGATTATTATAGATATACTGCGCGATTGAGCGAGTATTGGATCGAGAGAGAATACATATAAAGTACGGTATGTTCCGCGGAGCGGTACTAGGAATAATTTGTAAAAGAGAATGAGACAATTTTCAACTGTATTGGAATTATAAATAGTGAAAAGTACCAGTAGCATTGACTTATATTCTACCGATAGACGAGGCGCGTCATAGAAACTATTTGTCCCGTATTTGTCAAAAGCTCAGTAGCGACATCTAGTACGTTTACTTGAATATTACAAATTATGATCAAAGATTATTAGACAGACAAGACAGTTCATGTCAATAATAGCTTTGCCTAAGATACTGCCTAAGTATAAATACCGTCATAGCAATAATATATTTGCAATGTTTTTTTTTTTATTTACGTGAATAATTAATGGAAATGATGTAAATGAAATTAAATACTCTTACAAGTGTACAAGTCTGTCAAGCAGTCAATCAGTGTACAATCAGTCTGACATTTATTATAATAACATTTATGAATTTTTAACAAGCCGATACAAAAATGACTACCGCATTTGGAATATCTGAAATCTTCGTGTCGAAAATAAATTGAACAAATATAGGTATAGTTGGGAAGTTAAAAATGTAAAAAATTAAACTAAATTCGCGATAAAATCCGTAAATAATAGTTTTATTTCAAATATAGGTATGTTCTAATGGCAGCCACTTATATCCATTCCAATAATTGTGGACAAATATTATAGAGATCTCCTTTTTTCGTAACCGACGCGGAAGAATATAAAACAATATTAAATGGTATTAGTCTTCAATAACAATGGGTTCGAATAGTCCATTAAGTAATTCATATTAAGAAATGGGGTCTAAATACTATCCACTGTTTCAAAATATACATACAACACACATATTTTGAGTTAATAATTAACAACATATGATTAAAATAAAATACTGAAATCAATTTGCAACTACATCCTTCCTACATATTTGTATTTGTAATGTATTCGAATAGTTTATGCCTATTTGGTCCACTGATATGAATGTCCCTTGAATAATCTATATCTTATATAGTTCGTCTCTCTCACTCGACGGGCAATTTTTATGCGCGGAAATGAGATACACGATTAAGGAGCTCACCTTGTATTTTAACGAGCTCTAAAATATATTTAATCCATTAATAAATAAAAGATCTGTATTATCGGCATTATTCTGCAATATTATATAACTTACGTTGTATTCTTTAATTATATTGTAACTTAAGAAAATTTCGCTGTCGGTTTGACGGGGAAAAGTCAAAATAAATTACTTATAAATATAAACAAAGAGGCGTACTATTGCGCGGCCGTCACGCGGCAGACTGATTCGTGTGCGGTGCATGCACCGCACTTTGGTGGGACACGTTTGTTAAGGCCTGGTCTGTCGAAGGATACGCGCGGCACTGCGGTAAGCGGCAACGTCATGACGTCATGCAACGTAGTTCACATAACAACAAAAAAGGTGGTTCACATATAGGTTTTACTCTGTGCGTAAAACCGTTGACCAATGGGAGAACCGTTCATTGAAAACAAACGTTACTATGGCAATTTCGCATTGAAGTTTACTTGAATTTCCATGACAACAAATAATAATCATTTATGTTCGAAAATATATATAATTACTCAAAAAAAACGTTTGTGCGTCATTTTAAATAAACTGGGTATATATGTTTACGAGACAATTTTCGCAATATTGATACGTGATAAAAGTGGTTCGTATCATTCTAATGAAATACGCGTCTGCTGAATACATCTTTTTTCGGTTAAACAACTTATTGTCAGATCAAATTAAATTTCACTGGATTTATGTATATATCCTTTCTTCAATTATCGTTATCGATCGTACCGTAATTGGGAAAAATAAATTCCATAACGATTAAATTATTTTCCTATAAAATTGTCACGAGCAAAACCTGGAACAACATTGATGGACACTTTTTACAATAATAATTTGATTTTAGTATTTAACAGAATTCATAACACAGAGCTAAAAATATATATGCGTAGGTGTAAGTAGCACAAATTACAATATATATAGGGGTTTTAATGGAATGGGAATGGAAAAAAGGGGAAAACACAGAACTTGATACTACGTTGAGGAACTAGATATTTAAAATTGCAATTGCATCACATGATGATGCACTCCAGGTGTTAGGAGAGTGTTGCTTATTGTGTCGAACGGCGATAGTTTATTATATCTTGCAGGTGAATTTTGTAAATAACTACGACGATAATATACAACCATTATACAACGAATGTATGTATATGGGCTGATTCAAAACTCATCATAAGATTTTTTGTAGCTGCTTTTTCGGGCTTATATAAAAATTGCGTGCACTTAAACGATTGATGTTTTATTGGGTTTGTTGTTTGTATTTCGTATTTCTTATTAGGGATAAGGTCAGCTAGTGTGGTGGACTATAGTATGGCCTAACCACTCTCAATCGTATTCTCGATTGTAGAGGAGACCCGTGCTCTGCAGTGGGACGTATATGGGCTGATAAAGTGCCCTGCGAATAGGGATAAAGACTGAATGTATATAGAAACCTACTAATAAATCGTCTCCAATTGTACCCTGATCAGTTGCGAACTAATTCCGTTGCTATATTTTGTTAAAAAGCATGGGGTACTAGGTACTTAGAACAATTAACATATAATTCCGTTCTCCATTTTTATAACAATAAAATAAATGTAATTGACTCCAGTTTATTGGTTTATTTATATCTTGTACTTATTAAATAAAAAATATTTTTACTTTTTAATTGTATCTTTTACCAAAGCAAGGTTTTAAAATTTTATTCCTACGTGGTGTGATATTGTGCCATTGTCATTGGGAACGTGCGTGAACTGTATTGAACGTACTGTGCGGCAGCATATAGTCGATATACGCGCCACAGCCTAAACGAAAGTTTAAACCAAACGAAAATTGATAAAAATATTGTCCTCAAACAATTCCATTGCGCAAATACGCTTACCGCGACGAAATGACGAGAGTGACGGCACGTTGTGCGGTGTAACCGCCCCGCGCTTCACCGCACTTTTCCCTCTACACCGACGCACACTGTGACAGCACAAAAGACCAGTCTACCCGTCACCTAGTTGACCCCTCACCGCAGACGCTGGCTGACGCATACTGCGGCGGAACGTCATGTCAATGTCAATGTTTTTCATACAAAACCGAGTTTGGCACCGCATTCCGCGCAACGCAACGCTGTGCGTAGCTTCGACAGACCAGGGCTTTACAAAGAACGTCTTATCTAGTGTAACATTGATATCGATGACCAGTAGACTTTCTATTTATTTAGCTTTTAGTGAAGTAATTCCTTGAAGTGTCCAATTACTTTAGCCCAAAAAAAACCGGTCATCCAGGTTCTTTTATTTAATAAATTAATACGGTTAACAATCTTTGCATCAAATACTTAAAATTAAAGTATTCAGTCAAGTCATCTCGCTCGCAGAACCCCGCCCATTCATCCGCAAACAAGTCATATTTATGTCTATGAAGAAGTATCAGAAAAATATTTCCACACCCAAGGAAAATTAAATCCATCAATACAAAAATAAATGTACACGTTTTGATGTCCTTCGTAAGAACAAATTTCTTTGTAACTGAATTAGTGGAGTTAAAAATTTGAAAGAATTCGTTACGCACATTTCAAAGCTACGAAATGAGTTTTCTAAAAACGTTTTTACGCTTGACTTTTTCTTTAAGATCGAAGCGGGTCGAGCTCTTGGAAATAGGAAAAACGGAGAAAATTTCATCCCTGAAAATACACTTTTGTTTTCATTCTAGCCCTGAAATATTGGGCTTTGAAGTTTGTCTTAAAAATTAAAAAAAAAAGTTTAAAAGCTTCTGAGCACTTTGTGGGGTAGTTTAATAATTTAAAGGCACCTTTGTGTCCCCAAAACACCTATTGTATAAAAGTTGTGGGTCATGTTGAAATTCGCCACTCGTAAAGCTTTAAGAAGTTTTGCCATTTGTAAAAAAAGACATTTACAGAAGTAAATCACATTACCTATATTTAATAATTTGGTATAGCCCGAACCCTGTGGATTATTCCAGCATCTATGTAAATGGTTAATGGCTTACATTGAATAAATTTTTCATAGAAAGGGACCGATAGTTTCTCGTTTTTCATACATTTTGCATAAAATTAAGTTAATGATTTTACCTTTAATTGCCTAACTCCAACCTTTATAAAAAAAACATGCGGTAACTTTATTTATCACCATAATAAATACTAAAACATTCACTTCAAAATTCTATACCCATAATTATTATATTATAAATGATAGACCGTTCTAACCAAATCATAATTAGTTCGCACGGTACAGCTGCGGTCATAATTCCGACAATGCTATGTAGAACGATAAAGGGGGAATGTGGCCAATATCACAATGAGGCTTGTACGGCCATCCAACCAGACGCATTGCAGCTTATCCGGGCGTGGAAAAATAATTACCCATTGGGTATTATAAGTAACGTTAAATATAGGAATTCAGGCTTGCAAAGGGTTAACTGTGAGTAATATGTTGAATAGAATGTATGTGTCTTTCAGTGTACATTGCTACACAAAATTTTACTGCAACGCTGGAATCCAGATAGACTGATGTAAGATAGTTTTCTCTCTCTCTCTCCCACGGGTCAACACAATTTTGCCGGCCAGATTCAGCTATAAACAAAGGCTGACCCTGGATTGCTTTGCACTTATAAGTCACTATTGGTTTTTGACTTCTATGTAGTGGTCACAATCAAGCCGGAAAAAGATGCAGGATGGCGAGCGCAGTGGAATGTTGCTACTGTTTATGAGCGGTCGTATCGCTTACCATCAGGCGAACGGCTTGCTCGTCTCGCCATTCACAGCAATAAAAAATGGTTGCCTGTAAAGTCGGTTTTACGGGCGAAGATTTTACGTGACAACGTCTTTTTCTCGGTAGAATATTTATTGATATGAATATAATTAAATTGCACAATAGGAACAAGGAATTGAATGAAAATAAGAATTGCACAAATTTTAACTATAGAAATATATTTTGTTTACTAAAACATTGTACATGTAATGACGAATCTAAGCACTCCATATTTTCACTACAGACACAGCTGACGATACTTTAACCACACGTGTGAACTTGTATTGTGACGCTTTCTTGTTTTTCCAACGCCAAGAACGTTCGAGAAAGACAAAGACAGAGACACAAGCATGCGCCGATTCAATGCGCCTAATTCTCTAGTGCTGCGCGCGCACCGTTACGTTACCGGGCGTTACACTTTTTCATAAGTGACTCCCAGCCACAACCTAATTTAAGACGTTGTCACGTCAATAAGAAAAATCGTATTTTGCCTGCTCTCGATTGTCGAGCTCGTCAAGACGATTCCTCTGACTCCAAACACGGGGGGTTTACTTTAAGAAATGACGGAGTTATGCCTGGACAAATATTTTAGGGGAGAGAGGGAGGAATTTGGGGATTTGGTTGGGGCCAATCTGTAGAGCTCACCGAGCCGGTTCCAAAGATACCAAACTCGGTGGGTCTACGATCTATATTGGCCGAGATAGGATTGGGGGGGTGAGGTAAATTTTCGGGGTGGGGGTAAGGGAGGGGGGGGAGGAAGGTTTCGTGGGGAGGCTAACTTAAATTAATTTTTTGGAGGTAAAATATTTTTTTTGGGGGGGTAATTTTTTGCGTAATTTGGGATTTCTGGCGGGGTCAATTTGTAGCCCTCACCAAGACGGTTCCGAGGATACCAAACTCGGTGGGTCTACGACCTATGTTGGCCGAGATAGGATTGGGGGGTGAGGTAAATTTTCGGGGTGGGGGTAGGGGAGGGGGGGGTAGGTTTCGTGGGGAGGCTAATAGGCACTATTTCGGAATAAGGGTGGGGGAAGGCAGGGGGGGGGCTATGGGACAATTTTGGAAAAAGTGGGTGAAACTGAAAAATAATTCTCTAGTGCTGCGCGCGCACCGTTACGTTACCGGGCGTTACACTTTTTCATAAGTGACTCCCAGCCGCAACCTAATTTAAGACGTTGTCACGTCAAAAAAAAAAAAGATGATGATGAAGATGCCCTACTAGCAATTCATCTGCCAATTTTGGTAACATAAGATTACACAACGATTAGCAAGTTCAAGTGGCATTGGCCCAGATGCATCTGCGAAGAAATGATAGCCGTTGAGGCCAAAAGATTCTAGAGTGGAAGCTCGGCGAGTCTCCAGGAATGTCTAACTTGTCTTTAACCGGCAACGATATTATTCAGAAAGTTAAATTAATAGGAGGAGTTGGAAAAAAATTACTGTCCACTTCCCTCCCTGCAAAGTGGCTGACAAAACATTGAATAAAGAGGTAAATAACCTCGCAAAAAGACTTTTACAGCCGGATAAGAATTTAATAGAATCAGCAATATAGTGTCGTTTGGTCGAGCCCATATCCAGGAAACCCACATGAAAGTAGCTATTCATAATCCCAGCCAGTGGTAGTGCACCCGGCCGCAACAACACAGTCCTTTGCCGCGCTGTTTATCTTCGTCACAAACGCAGCCCTTATTTATTTTAGAGTTCGTCGACATTTAGAGCAAATTCTCTGGTTGGGGTGCGCTGGAAACTTGTAGGGTTGCCATGAGTTTGGGATTAATCTTGGGACTTTTCTCTTCTTTTCAGATGACATGTGAACGTTATTAAGAGAAATTAGGTAAGTGTTTAACACATTTTTAATTCTTGGAAATTTAAACACATAGTATATTCGATTCCCTATTCGATTAATGTCTCGATTCGATGCATATTAAGAGAACATAAAACAAACGGTCTGTATAATTACCATGTGGTGGTATTGAAGTCTTTCGAATTTCAGCCAAAATCTTATAAATGACTAAGTTTCGCCTGCCAGACAAAAGTGGCTAAAAATCCATAGTCCCAAGTCCAATATCCCATTAACATAATTTGGGTAAGAGATTGATACGTATCAGTAAAACGGCAGCTTCCGTGGCGCAGTTGGTGTGACGCAGGTTTTAAAATGTAAGGCTGCGGGTTCGATCCCCGCACCGAGGGAAATGTTTATGTGGTCCACAGATATTTGGTTCGGGTCTGGGTGCTTGTGTGACCGAAAAATCTCTCGTAGCGTCTCATACCCACGACACACAAATCGATCTTAATGTCGGTCACGGTGCATTTAAATACGCAAGTTCAATACGCACCATAAAGTGGCAGTTTACATGTTCGAATCCACATCAAGACATGGTGCATTCCACGTGCATTTGTATTTATTTATAAACCGACTAGGCTAACAAAACTTATAGTTTCATTAGAAACTATAAGTTTAATAAACTCAGTTAGTTAGCCTAACAAGTTTTGTTAACCTCACAACCCAACCCAAGAAGTAGGACTGTAGGTATATTATTAAATAATCTATCTATTTCCAAACGAATATGGTTTATTGAACTTCAGCTAATTAAGTTCATTGGATATTTATTTAGGAGAGTCTTTATTATCCATTGTAATGCATTAACATCACATTTTCGGCTTTATTACGACTAAGAACAAAAATACCTACTTGTATTATAAACCCTACAATCTTAACCCTTAATTAGGCGCATGGGGTCAAAGCCACTTGAAATTAAAAAAAAATGGTTTACAGTGATTGGAGCGCGCTCACGCTCTTTCTAGCTTCCTCACTCCCCGTGGGGTACGCAAATTAGTCGCGTCAAAAACATCAACGCGTGCGCACGTATCGCTGCTCTCTAGAGCGCTGACCCCATGCGACCAGTTACGTTACATTTTTTAGAGGAGGTAAGTTTTAACTACTGTTTTCTTTTAGCTTATATTAGTATATTGTTGATTATTTTTCGTTGTATGTATGTATTTATATACTACGTAATTGTTTTATGTGTTTTTTGAGTTTATTTTGATTATTTTTCCTTTTTTTTCAGTTTTTCACCAATTTGAAATGTCTAACCAAAGACAAATATTGCAATGGCTGGACGAAGTGTCCGATGAAGAGCAAGATGTAGCTGGTTCGGATTCGGAAGACGAAACGGTAAATGATGCTGCTATTGATAGTGCTCATGATTCAGAAAGCGAAATTGAAGAGTCCGAAGATATTCAAGACATCCCTGAACCATCGGAAGGTAACTTTTTATCTCGACATACTCAGAGAAATGGCCCAAAAGTGAAATGGTCTAAAGTACCACCATCTAACGCAGTAAGGACCCGAGCACAAAATATTATTCTTCACTTACCGGGAGTCAAAGAGTATGCAAGGAACGCCAAATCTCCCCTTGAATGCTTTAGATTGTTCTTTGACTGTGTTGTTATTGAACTTTTGGTCACAAATACCAATTTGTATATTGATAAAATAAAGAAAAGTTCGGAAGAGATCGTGATGCACTCCCATCAGATGTTACGGAAATGAATGCATTTTTGGGCTTACTAATTATGGCTGGAGTCCTAAAAGCGTCGCACTTGAATTTTATTGATTTATGGGCACAAGATGGATCAGGCGTAGAAATGTTTCGGCTAACAATGTCGTTTTCTGTTTTTGTTGAGATGTCTGCGGTTTGATAATACAGCAGATCGAGGGGAAAGACTAAAATTGATAATATGGCAGCGATTAGATATTTGTGTCAAATTATAGAGAACAACTTTTTAGCTGCTTATTGCCCCGGCGAGAATGTAACTATCGATGAACAGTTGATCGGTTTTCGTGGTCGCTTTAGAGGGAAGGTTTACATGCCTAACAAACCAAACAAGTACGGAATAAAAGTCCAAGCCATGGTGGACTTGAAAACATATTACTTGTTTAAGTTTGAAGTTTATTCCGGAAAACAACCAGATGGCGAATATCAGATATCTAATTCTCCAGATGAGATTGTAAAACGTCTAGTTAAACCAATAAAGCGCAGGGGTCGAAACATAACAACTGACAATTGGTACACAAGTACAAAACTGGCTATGGAGTTGCTAACGCCTGAATATAAACTGACTCTTGTTGGCACTTTGAATAAAAGGAAGCCAGATATTCCAACTGAATTTTTGAACAAAAATAGACCACCATGTAGTTCAGTTTTCGGATTTCATAATCAAATGACTATAGTCTCATATGTTCCTAAGCCAAAGAAAGCTGTTGTTTTACTTTCCACCATGCACAATGATAGCGCCATTGACGAAACAACAGCCAGCGCTCAAAAGCCAGAAATAATTACTTATTACAATAGTACCAAAGGTTGTGTGGATTGTAATGACCAACTTTGCAGCAATTATAATGTTGGAAGAAGAACAAAAAGATGGCCCCTGGCTGTATTTTTTCACCTTGTAAACGTATCTGGTATCAATGCATTTGTCATACACAAAGCAAATGCTGAGGGTATCACGCATACAAGCCGGATATTTTTGAAGAAATTAGCAGCAGCACTTGTGACAAATCACCAAAAACGTCGCATACAACTACGTGCTACACCAACGACAACAAAGAAACGGCTCCGTGAAGTTCATGATGTGAACGAGACGGTCCAACAATCGACAGCTAAGCGCGGGCGCTGTTCATCATGTCCTAGAAAGAACGACAAAAAACTGCCAACAAAATGCTTCGAGTATCATAAATTTATTTGTCAGCAACACTCGAGGGTTTACTGCGTCGGATGCAGAACAGAAGAATCCGCTGATGAGACTGATTAGTTCTTTTTTTTTAAGTTGATCTCGGCCATGCCAAAAAAAAATAGTTTTGAGTGAGGTCATAATTTTTTATTAGATATAATGTTCCAGTTATGTTTTTGTTTCTTAAAGTTATTTATATAATAATATAATAAAGAACTTTATTAATTACTATAAAATACATTTCATTTTATTTCTTTCTGACACTCCTTTCCCAATATTTATTTGGGGTCACTCAAGACCCCATGCGCCTAATTGGGTGATTTTTTAAATGCGCCTAGTTAAGGGTTAATACCTAAGCGGATTTATATAATATCGACAAAGACAAAAGACATTTTATCAAGAAAATAGCCTATGAAAATCCAGATTGGGTTTACTTATTTATTTATTACTAAGTACCTACTTAGACTAGTAACATACCTATGTTACTAGTAGAAATTATGAACGATAAATGATCTCGCTTTTCAATACAATAAGATGTAATGATTAATAACATCATCTTCTACATCCAATGATATACTTTTTGAAGATTAATAATATCGTTACTAAAGATTAATCAGACGCCCACGACTCGTATTAATATAGTTAATCAAAAATAATAAACGATCTACAATTACCTGGAAAGATATTAATGTACTTGCGATTGCGCTCGCCTACGAATCTAAATTCTCTTTTTTTCTATCATACAAACATACACAAAATCACGTCTTTTTCTCAGAATGGGTAGGCAGAGGAGCAGGACACGAATATTTCGCCTCGTGTTCTTTATCACGATGTGGGATAAGCCTATCTCCATATTGGCCACAAATTTCTGACTCCGAGCTGATAATGAATAGAAAAATCCAATGTCACTTTGGCCGACCAGTGATTCGAACCCGGAACCTCAGCGCTGTAACCGTACCGTAGTACAATTACGCCACCGTGGCAGTCGATTTTCGATCATGATCTTGTTGATACAGTCTAGTTAAGAGCGTTTACACCTTGCGCGCAAATTTCACTCACACATAAGCGACCAAAGCTGTGTGCGTAGAGCTGCCGCGTCGGCTCGCTATAGCTCAACCAACTTTGATTCTTGTGCTTCAAAATTGTAATGTTCAATTGAAATGTAACATGATTTAGAAATTGGTAATATAATATCATAAAATATTTTATTTGCATTATAAGTAGACAAATATTACTGTGCAAGCAATGAACAATACAAATTTAGATACCAATCATATTTTCGTTATTGTTACATTGTTAAATTGCATTCATATCGCTTTGATTGTCTCAAAAAAAACCTTGCAGTGGACGAGTTAAACAGCGTTTTGGTAGAAGCTGTCCATACGATCTAATATAATACGTCCATGGGATCTAAGTATTTTAGACCTCGCCGTAGAGATAGACCACAAAAACTCTCGATCCACACTCTTGACCTCATGGCCGAACGTCGATCTTGACGCTGCAGTCTTCCGTTGACGCCGAAGCATATCGGCGGCTCAATAGACGGATCTGGAAGTCCTTGTGACACGATGTCCGTGCTCACAATACTGTGAGCATTAAGGAGACAATTGAGCGGAATGGAGGCTCCAAAGTGTTTGCAAGAGACTTGTCCATTGGGCACAGCCAGTTGTCTAGGCTGAAAACGGACGATGGCCGCGTGGTATCGACGAGGGCAGAGGTATTAAGAGAGATCGAGAGGGTCTACGGACAGTTTTACACCTCGGTTGCCGAACCTACTGTTAGCTCGGCCGAAGACCCGAGAGCCGAATTAATCCGACACTTTAGCGATGATATCCCGGACATCAGCCTGTTTGAGATGATTGAGATGCCACTCAAACAACTTAAAAACAACAAGGCGCCGGGTGAGGATGGAATCACTTCAGAGCTTCTGAAAGCGGGCGGAACGCCGATACTGAAAGTCCTTCAGAGGCTCTTCAATTCCGTTCTCCTCGAGGGCTCAACGCCGGAGGCATGGAGCAGGAGCGTGGTGGTACAGTTCTTCAAAAAAGGTGATAACACTTTGCTGAAGAACTACAGGCCCATCTCGCTCCTGAGTCATGTCTATAAGTTGTTTTCGAGGGTCATCACAAATCGTCTGGAAGGCAGGTTTGATGACTTCCAGCCTCCCGAACAAGCCGGTTTCCGAAAAGGCTTTAGTACCATAGAACATATTCATACGCTACGGCAGGTTATACAAAAAACCGAGGAATATAACTTGCCGCTTTGTTTAGCGTTTGTGGACTATGAGAAAGCCTTTGATTCGATCGAGACCTGGGCTGTGCTACAGTCTCTTCAGCGGTGCCACATAGACTATCGGTACATCGAAGTGTTGAGGTGTATATACAACAACGCCACCATGTTGGTCCGAGTACAGGATCAGAGCACGAAGGCTATTCCACTACAGAG
Organism: Hyles vespertilio; assembly: GCA_009982885.2. Lineage (NCBI taxonomy): Eukaryota > Metazoa > Arthropoda > Insecta > Lepidoptera > Sphingidae > Hyles > Hyles vespertilio. Next base: position 16,456,788 of record CM042824.1, on the reverse strand, counting down.
AGGCGTGAGACAGGGAGATGTCATATCTCTGAAACTGTTCACTGCCGCGCTGAAAAATGCCTTCAAGCTCTTGCAGTGGAAAGGATTCGGCATCAACATCAACGGCGAGTATATTACTCACCTTCGATTTGCCGACGATATTGTAGTCTTGGCAGAATCGCTGGAAGACCTTAGCACTATGCTCGAAGACCTTAATCGAATCTCCCAACAGGTGGGTCTTAAAATAAACATGGATAAAACGAAGATCATGTCGAATATCCATGTTGTGCCCACCCCTATTAGAGTTGGGGGCTCGACTCTCGAAGTTGTAGACGAATATGTCTATTTAGGACAAGTGGTCCGGTTAGGCAGGTCCAACTTCGAGAGAGAGGTCAATCGGCGAATCCAACTCGGTTGGGCAGCGTTCGGGAAACTTCGCGACGTCTTCTCGTCCAAAATACCTCAGTGCCTAAAATCGAAAGTCTTCGATAGTTTATTTATTTATTTATTCTTTACTGCACACAAAAGAACAAAATATTACAATATTTAACAAATAAAATTAAAGAGTACAGTTGGCGGTCTTATTGCCCTAGGCGATTTCTTACAGACAACCTTTGGATGGATAAAAAAAAAGGATAAGAAGAGAGGGCAGTATAGAAATTAAAGGTAAACATGCTCTAAAAAGGAATATATAAACAAATTATTTATAATTAATATATTATACACAATATATGATATATATTTATATAATATATTTTATATACATACACATATGAATACTTCTATAGATAGACATACATAATTATATACATACTATAAATTACCTATTGAGACAAAGTAGGAAATAAAACTTCGTCATGCAGCTGCTTATAGAGAAAGGTAATAAATAATCTTTAACCATCTTTTTGAAAGATGTCAGTGTTTTTGCCTGTCTTATGACAACTGGTAGGGCATTCCACAGACGAACGGCTTGGACTGTATACGACTTATCCATAAAAGTCGTGGTATGCACAGGCATTCTCAACTTCAAATTCTCCGACGACCTCAAGGTCCTTGAATGAGAATCGTGGAGAAATATAAAACGTTCTTTGACATATGATGGAGTAAGGGGATTGAACAAATATTGTAAAGAAGATTAAGAATATGAGCATTCCAACGAAGTCGTATGGGTAACCACTTGAGCTTAGCACGAAACTCGGAGACATGATCATATTTGCGCAGACCAAATATAAATCTAATACAGAAATTTTGAAGACGCTCAAGTTTATTAAGTTGGTCCTCGGTGAGATCGAGATAGCTGACATCTACATAATCAAGGATAGGGAGAAGGAGGGTTTGTGCAAGGGAAATTTTCGTGGCAATGGGGAGAAAATTGTGTAACCTCCACAAAGACCTAGCTGAGGAAAAAACCTTACGGCTAATTTCCCGAAGCTGTGGACCCCAGGTGAAAGACTTGTTCATATATAGGCCGAGATTTTTTACTGTATCACTGTATGGAACAGTGATACCATCACAGGAAACAGATGGAAGTTGGTCCTGATCAAGCTTCGATATCATTCTGGGGCTGCCGACAACAATGACTTGAGTTTTAGATGGATTGACCTTCAGTCCATACTCTTTACTCCATGAACATGTATGTTGGATGTCAGAATTGATAGCTCCAATCGCGTTAGCCATCATGTCCAAGGATGCCCGAGTATAAATTTGCAGATCGTCAGCGTAAGGTGGTAGGAAGAGCGAAGATTATTGGTAATAGAATTAATAAAGACAGCGAAGAGTAAAGGAGATAAAACGCCGCCCTGAGGTACGCCAGCAGATACTGAGCACCAAGAGGAAAAACATTCCTCAAAGCAGATGCGTTGCTGGCGACCATACAGGTAACTATGAAACCAATCAACTGCTGTTGGAGATATGTTAAGAGAACGCATTATGCCAAGTAACACATCGAAATCGACGGTGTTGAAGGCATTACTGAAGTCCAGCAATGCTAAGACAGTCAGCTTGCTTTCCTCCATGCCCGACCTAATGCCATCCGCAATATGAGTTAGAGTGGTAATTGTGCTATGTCCACGACGAAATCCTGATTGAAGAGGATTAAGGAGATTGTGTTTCTAGAGGAATTCATTCAGCTGGGTATGGATTAGGCGTTCAAGGACTTTTGATAGAAAAAGAAGAATGGAGATAGGACGGAAATCTGTGAGATTGGATGCATTAGATTTTTTAGGAGTTGGGATAATATGCGCTTTTTTCCAAGCGGCGGGAAAGATACCAGAGGAAATGGAATACACACGAAATACACACTACACACTTACGAAATATATTTAATTCTAAATCACAATACATAACATAATTTAGCCTCGGAATTACATACCATTATATTATATGAAACATAATTTATACTCACTACAAAATCATTGTAGGTAATAAAAAAAATAAGTGCGTGGTGGCCTGGTAAACGGACTAGACGCGACTGCCAACATGTTCACGATGGTCGCGGGTTCGAATCCCAGGGCACACCTCTGACTTTTCGGAGTCATGTGTGTATTGATAGTCAATCACCACGCACTAAAACGGTGAAGGAAAACATCGTGAGGAAACCTACATACCATGGCGATTTATGCCATGATGATGATGATCATTTCCAAAATAAATCTTGTATTGTTTTGTTGTTGAGAGGTTTCTGTGGTGTATTGTGTGGTTTTATTTACCTATTTCTTTTATTATTATAAATTATAATTATTATTCATATTAATATTACTACGCAATCGTTAAAGTATCTTGGTAAGAAATCATAACATGTTTTTGTTTACGTGAGCATAGGTAGTTTGGGTGTCATTTTTGTAGTGTGTACTTCTTAAATTGAATTGCGTCACAGACTAATGAATTCATTACTCCGCCACTATTCTCCAGCCGGGTAATGGCAGAATATCAGTGTTTGCTCGTGTGAGTGAACGTATGCTGAGTCATCACCCTTTTGTTTTGCTGCAACACATATGCTGCTACACTTTTTTTTTCTTGTATTTGTTTTTTTTTATCTTTCTTTTAATCATTTTGTCCGTTGTAATTTGTAATAGATTTTTATTTTAGTTTTGTATCAGTGTATGTGTACTTTAATGAACAAATAAAGGTTTTTCTATTCTGTTCTATTCTTTTAAAAATTTCTATGGTATGTAAGTCCGCCAACCCGCACTAGGCCAGCGTGGTGGACTATATGGCCTACTGTCTGGTGTACTGTCGATTGTAGAGGAGGCCCGTGCCCTGCAGTGGGACGTATATGGGCTGATACAGAATAAAAAAATATATATACATTTTACTACCAAAGTACTAAGATGTGGCAATCGCAGTCCACGCGTGGCTATTTTTATTACGCACGGCAAAAATCAACTGCAGCTAGGCCTAAACGACGAGCGATACGTCCTCCCTCTAGAAGGCCTTGGGGCGGTCTAATTTGATGCAGGTCGGACAGCGTGTTTTATAGTGGTTTTTAAAATATTTGTAGAAAACATGAAAACTAATTTTTTTGAAATATAAAAATGTTAATTTATTGATAAGATGTTCTTCTATTATAATATGCAATTGCTATAAAAATTATGTACGATAAGTTGGTGAAAAAAAATATGTTCTTGACGAGAGTTTCTGAATAATTTCGCATTGTTAAAATTTTTATTTTTCATAATCTAAACAAAAAAAGATTATATTTCATTATAAGAGTCTTATTAGTCAGATAATATTTTTATTTTCATCTTATATTTAGTGATTTCGGATATCTTAAGCTTCTAAATTGCCATTCAAAGCCTAAATAACGAAACCTGTGTTCAATCCTTAATCCTTTTAGTACTCACAAAGTATCCATCAATCTATAATGTTTTCCACCAAAATCCCTAGATGACAACCTTTTATAAAATTAGTACTAATTACTTTTCCTTCAAATTGTTTATTGGTGGCTATTAACTCATTTGAAAAGTCCTGTTTTAAGCCAATAAGCACGCGGAAGGTATAAACGCTCTTAAATTTTTGTATCAATCAGCCTTATTATTCGAGCAGGATGATTCTGTGATATCATCATCATCATCATCATATCAGCTACAGGAAGTCCACTGCAGAACATAGGCCTCCCCCAAGGATCTCCACAATGACCTGTTGGAAGCGGCCTGCATCCAGCGACTTCCTGCGACCTTAGTCAGATCGTCCGTCCACCTTGTAGGCGGGCGTCCGACATTTCGCTTGCCTGTACGTGGCCTCCACTCGAGAACCTTTCGGCCCCAACGGCCATCGGTTCTACGAGCTATGTGCCCGGCCCACTGCCACTTCAACTTGCCAATCCTATGGGCTATGTCGGGAACCTTGGTTCTCCTACGGATCTCCTCATTTCTGATTCGATCTCGTAGGGAAACACCGAGCATAGCCCGCTCCATGGCTCGTTGAGTGACTTTGAGCCTTTTAATGAGGCCCACAGTGAGAGGCCACGTCTCGGTGCCGTATGTCATCACTGGTAACACACAACTATCGAAGACTTTCGATTTAGGCACTGAGGTATTTTGGACGAGAAGACGTCGCGAAGTTTCCCGAACGCTGCCCAACCGAGTTGGATTCGCCGATTGACCTCACTCTCGAAGTTGGACCTGCCTTTTTTTTTATTTTTTATTGCAAGGTATGGCGAGACGAGCAAGCCGTTCGCCTGATGGTAACCGATATGACTGCTCATAAACAGTAGCAATATTCCACTGCGCTCGCCATCCTGAGACATAAGATATTAAGTCTCAATATGTCCAGTAGTTACTCTGGCTACAATGTCCTTCAATCCGAAACAGAACAGTGCATTTACGCAGTGTTGTTTCACGGGAGAAATAGACATTGCGGTGGTACCTACCCAGATGGCCTCTCACATATGAGAGACCTAACCGGACCACTTGTCCTAAATAGACATATTCGTCTACAACTTCGAGAGTCGAGCCCCCAACTCCGATGGGGGTGGGCACAACATGGACATTCGACATGATCTTCGTTTTGTCCATGTTCATTTTAAGACCCACCTGTTGGGAGACTCGATTGAGGTCTTCGAGCATAGTGCTAAGGTCTTCCAGCGATTCTGCCAATACTACAATATCGTCGGCAATCGAAGGTGACTAATATACTCGCCGTTGATGTTGATGCCGAATCCTTTCCACTGCAAGAGTTTGAAGGCGTTTTCCAGCGCGGCAGTGAACAGTTTTGGAGATATGACATCTCCCTGTCTCACGCCTCTCTGTAGTGGAATAGCCTTCGTGCTCTGATCTTGTACTCGGACCGACATGGTGGCGTTGTTGTATATACACTTCAACACTTCGATGTACCGACAGTCTATGTGGCACCGCTGAAGAGACTGTAGCACAGCCCAGGTCTCGATCGAATCAAAGGCTTTCTCACAGTCCACAAACGCTAGACAAAGCGGCAAGTATATTCCTCGGTTTTTTGTATAACCTGCCGTAGCGTATGAATATGGTCTATGGTACTAAAGCCCTTTCGGAAACCGGCTTGTTCGGAGGCTGGAAGCCATCAAACCTGCGTTCGAGACGATCTGTGATATCGCTGTCCCACTAAAAATGATATAACGATTATCTGTCGCATGTTCACATAGATTGCCGGAAATCTATATTTACCCGTTCTTTCATGCCACGGTTTCAAAGACCAGACGAAAAAAAATAATTACTTATTATATACTGAAAATAACATTGTCAAGCAAAATAAAACTACGAATTCTATAAAATGTTAATTCACTTAATTGCGATATTTTTGTGACACTTCGTTTTTATGCGCATTTTTTGTACCATCGTTTTATCTAGGCTTTTAAACTTATTTTATTTAAATTTTGATTATTATTTTAAATTACCTGCACTATTTTATTTAAACAAATATCCGCAAATTGAAATATTCATGGTTACCTTAACAAGAATAAATACAGACTATGTGTACAGTGAGTAGACGCAGGAGTAAGTTGTAAAATAGTTTATATTGCACCGTTTTGGGTGTTGCGTTGTCAATGAAGGTTTGCGCGGATTGAGTCGCTAGCGACACCCCTGGGAATACGTCCTGTGTTACGCATGACCACCCAATGCGACAATACAAAATGGAACGTTTGAACTGGCTTTGGAGGGAAAGCCTTGCATTGAAAAACTAAGATTGCATTTGTGGAGATTTCACCTTATGAATTTACATAAAAAACCACATATATTCATAAATAAGTATTAAGCTAGAAATTGGTAGCGCAGTTGATCATGATGGTATTTTGAAACAAGGATAATTTGATCCATGCTCCGAGACAAATGTTTGTGTGACCCAACTATTCTGGGTAGACTGCTGTACTCGTAACACTAAAAAGTTAGTTGCAGGGTTTATATTGACAGTAACTCTTAGTTCAATACTATGGACTGATGTGTTTCGTTGAATTATTTATTAAAACTCACACTTCATAGCCATGCAGACATCCTAAATATTATGCTGTCCATTTCCGTTAAAATGAGAGGTAAAAATAATATCCATTCCAATAACTTCAAAAAAGTCATAGAGTATAAACATTAATTTCTTAATCTCATTTGTTATTAATGCTACCTCACTTCAAAAGGCACTTATTCCAATATAACACATGAGTAAACTCAAAAATATATAAGTATTTATTATATTAAATACTTATTCACAATTTCCTAACAGAAAGAAACTAAATGCCATTATATAATTTACAAACAAGCCGGGCTTTTAGCTCTCTAATTAAATTTCCACACTAAAGGGAACTTTTTCATTTATTGCTTAAAGTGTACAGTTTCTTATAAAATGGTAATTTTCTTCTGTCTGCCTGTTGGTACATAATAAAGTAGGGTTACAGAGTGCTTACGAAGTTTTGCAAGTTTGAAAAGACCGGTGTTACGCGTCGAAACTAGAGAGGTTGGTTGAGAAAATACTATTGTTTAATTGAAGTCTAATTTTGTAATTATATTTGTATTATTTATTTTATTTATATATACTTTATTGTACACCATAAAAAATAAACAGAAAAATAAACACTTAAAACTAAAGACATGGTAACAATTTTTATTTATTTATTATTAAGACATACCAACAGCATATACATGGTAAATTCAACAATGGACTTATCAATAATTCATTTCAAAGTAATGCATATTACTTTTAAATACGTAGAGCATTCACAAAATAAAATGCATACACACACAATAACTGTTATTCTTCCATCAATCTAAATAATAAAAATACCTTATGTTTTCTTTACACTGGTGGTATTCTCTCATAATATTTGAGTGACCGCCTGGGTAATAACTGGACTTATTGAGACCAAACATCTTATGTCTTAGGATGGCGACCATCAGTGTGAACATAAAGCTCGCCTCGCCAAACATTACAAAAAAAATAGTAGTAGATAATAGACGAACTTATTAGTTCTTGAAGCTTCAGTGGAAAACTAAGGACTATCTAAAAGATCGCGTAAATTCAGTGACCGACACCGAATTTAATAAAAAATGTACTTTATTCGGATAGAGACTGTCCCACCCTCACACCCACCACTGTAACTCCTGTGAGCCAGGATCAACAGTGGCACGCAATGTAATGACACCGAGCATTGAAGCTCGGCGAGTCTCCGGGAATGTCTAACTTGTCTTTAACCCGCAACGAAATTAATCAGAAAGTGAAATTAATAGGAGGAGTTGGAAATAAACTATTGTCCACTTCCCTCCGTGCAAAGCGGGCGACAAAACAATGAACTAAACAGGTAAATAACCTCGTAAAAAGACTTTACAGCCGGAGAAGCCAGCTGTAAGCACCACGGATCACATCATCACTACATTTAAATGGACCTATTATGTGAGCTTTTAGACTTGATTCAATAATAAGTATGGCAAAAACGCCGGAAAAGCACGGAAGTTCTTCCTAGTCTCTACAAGGTCCATGTAGTATACGACTCTCAGATGATATCTGCATACTATCCAGCATAGTTTTACGCTCATTCTGCCAAAGGACTACACTCCCAAAGTATATGATGCGCGGACTGCTCATACTCGCAATTAGGTGTTGAACATGGGCATGCAGGCGATTCAACAAGCTTAAAAGAGCAAAGTTTAGACTTAAGTTACCATGGCCCGTGAGAAACTGTGATACGCAATAATCGACATCCAACCAAGTCTTTGTCAAACGGTCACGAACGCAAGGAAAATAATTGATATAGATGTCGTTCCTTCAAAGATACCTCCATCTATTTTGCCATTCATCTAATAGTTCGCTATATACCACTGAAAGCGGTTTAAATAATCTATCAATTTTTAAAAGTTCACGTGCGTTTAAAAAACTTTTATCCATATTCTCCCTAGTAGAGTAATACATGGCGGCGCGACGTTGCACCTCCAGGTCGACTGGAAGTACACCCGCCAGGACAGGCAAAGCTTCGGTACTAACAGTTCTATATGCCTTACACAAGAATATCAAGGCCAAGCGTTGGCTCTGGAGCAGTTTTCTTCGCACAGCGCCGATAGTAGCCCTATCAGCCCATAGGGGAGATCCGTAACAAATACATCCTAAGTAAGTTGCTCCATAGATGATTTTTAGTGTATTGAAAGATAGCCCCCATGTTGATTTTGATACTCTTGTCAAAGCAAAAAAGTTCCTTTTCGACTTTTCCCCGACGTTTTTAATATGTTCAAGAAATGAAAAATTCCTTTCCAAAATTAAACCAAGATAACAAACCGATTCTTTTTTCTTAACAGTGATATTATTAAATTTAAATCGCGGCGGTGATTGTAAACTTCCTTTTAAAAGTAATTGGAACGTTTTATGTGGTGCAAAACTTTAAGCGATTTCGATGGCCCCAATCACATATTAATTTTAAACACGCGTCTGCACTATTTTCTAGTCCCGACCTACTGTTTGATTCTATGAGCAAGAGGCCATCGTCCGCATATCTAGTCAAAGAACACCCTGACGGTAAGGGAATCGTAGAAAATCGTCGAAGCCTAAATTCCACAAATAAGGACCCTAAGACTGAGCCTTGTGGACAACCCATCGTCAGTGGTTTCGACACGGCATAGTGTCCAAGTTTAAGTTTGTTTGTTATTTCGGATAGAGTGAGAGAGAGCTTAAAAGGTCTAATAAACAGTTATAAATAATTTTCCTTACTTTACTATATAAGCATTACATATTTAAATAAATGCTAACTTCATTATCGCGTTAATTATCAACTTTGGGAATTCATTGCGTTTCGCTGCAACAGGATAAAAGCTCTGGTCATCAGTTCAAATAAAAAATTCAATAATATTTTAACCATATATAATAAACTTACCAATCGGTCACTTAAATCGTAAATTCCAATGATGTTATAATTCTAAACACTAACATTTATTAGTCACCTCGTGTATTTGAAATTCCAAATATATTAAAATAAGTGAGCATTTTGTCGAGTCGTGTGTTGTGTCGGTGGCAGAATACGTGCGGTTTAATTAGACTCGTGGCATTCGCTACAAAGAGCCTCATGGAAAAATTAAAATTGAAGCCGACATAGGCGTTTTGTTCTGTTAGATAACGCTTTTAATAATTCCTCTGCATCTGTCACGATCATTAATTATAAATACTATATTTAAATTTTTTCGGTATTAGAAATGGACGCAGGTGGATTGATTATTGCTAATAAATACAAGTAAAAAAATAAAAAACATTACAATCACATAATTAATATAGTTGAAAGAAAATAACTGGAACGGTGAAGGAACACATTGTGGGGAAAACATGCACACGTTTGGGATTTCAATCAATTTACTAAATTAATAATAAGAAATATAATATATTTAGGTTTGTCGTTTGGTCGTCTACGCAAATAGGCTGACGGCCCAACTTATGGAAGGGGGCTTCATGGCGTAATGCCACGAGAAAGTCAAACCGTGTATTACGGTCATTTAAGCCTTAATTCTATGTTATCTACGATTTATTTTATTGCAATGAATAGCGATACGTACATGCCATACGCCTGATGGACAGCAGCTAAACAAAACAACACCATGAATTATAAAACAATGCTTGACCACTGTGCTCGCCATCATGAGACATGCGATGTTAAGTTTCAATATGTACAGTAGTAATGACTATAATGACATTCAAACCGGAACACAACATAGCATTTACATTGCCGTTTGGTGAAAAAATTTGATAATTATTATATTTTGGACTGTTTTACGTCAGATGTAAGCATATAAACCGTTTTTTGTACTTGCGATTGGCTTCATAAAAATAAAATATAAAACCAAAAATCTCCGCAGTCTTATAGCAAATATTAAAAAATAGAAACAGCTTTTTCTAAGGAATTTAAGGTAATTCTACGCCTACACGAGACAATCTTTGAGCCTCACTCCCACGGGACTTATTTTAGGATAATTCACTGTGAATATTTGTCAATGTTCCTTTTTATTTGAAATATAATTTAAGAGTCTCTGTTCTCGGCAAAGAAGCATAATGTGTCTGTATCTATCAGCTCATTAGATATTTCAAAACTTTTGTTGTATGATCTAATATGTGATATCGCCAGGAAATAACAGAACAGTCGATATGTACGAGAATATAGCCTGGGATGTTTCATCCGTGACGCAGACGCAGACGCCGCCTGTGAAGCATGTAGGATTCGATTCCCGTACAGAAACAAGTGTTTGTGTGACTCACTGATATTTGTTCCGAGTCTAGGTTGTGAGACCGAAAAGTATCTCGTAGTTCCTGATATCCACGACACAACACTCGATCTTAGTGTGGGGTCAGAACTATATGTGTGACTGTTGGGGGTATTTATTTATTTTTAATAAGATGCCTTTCAGTGCGTTACCGTGTCCTCTTTAACGTAATGTTAATATTTTGTTTGTATTTTTATCTTGATCCATCCGGCTGAAATCTGGTAGTGCATAGTAAAGTTTAATGACTATACTATGTAACATTCATGGAATCCTGATAATTTCGATGAAACTTAATTATCATTCACATTGCCTTGGATAAAGTATTGAAGCTAATCCCGAGACAAAACAAAAACAAGGCACCAAAACCACACCAACCAACCAACAAATCAGGGGGACTACTCTATAATCCGAAACGAAATTCCAATTTTCGAACGTTCGATGTCCGCGTTAACTTATAAGTTTTCCACTTCTAAAACCAATACTATTCTCTAAGACATTATCATTCACTCCGAACTTAGTCTACGACGATAGAGGATTCGAACATTTTGTGGAGTAACTAAGCACATTCGTACACGAACATTCGCACCTCGTTTCAGATCATAGTGACCCCCAGTTACCATGGCAACCGTACAAAGCCAGGCTACAGATACAATAAACAAACCAACAACTAACAAATGGTTTCCCTGTCCGTTGCGTGTGTTAGACGGGTATAACTCCAGGCGATCAACCCTTACGTGGCGTCGCTTTATTGCCTTGTATACTGTCGTATATCTCACTTGCTCTAGGGATTGTGTTGAGTAAAATTAGATAGTGCATACCTTTAGTTTTAATTGTAGGAGTAAAGGAGCTTTTTATAATGTTGCTTTTTAGTGTTTATTTTTTATTGCAGTGAGACACACAGCTTAGAGCATGCCGTTCGCCTGATGATAAGCGTTACGGCCGCTCATGAACAATGGCAAAACAATGGAAAAATCCTGAGACATAAGGTGTAAAGTCATAATATATTCAGTAGTTACACTGCCTACGATGTCCATCAATCCGAAACACAACAGTGCATATAAACAGCTGTTTGACGGGAGAAATAGGCATTGCGGTGGTACCTACTATTGTGGCCTCTCACATATGAGAGACCAGACAGTGAAAGTTAATGTCTAAAAGGCAGCCAGAGGTGGTACCAAGACACTTGCATTTCGTTTTGTATGTTCCGTCCCACGATGTGTAGGGGCGAGCCGGTCGCCATGAGGGAGAGAGATACTATGATACTCTTTATTGTATAAACAGCATTCATGAGCAATTAGTATATCAGAAATGGTCACAACGGGCTATTTATTTATTTTATTTATTTATTTTCAGTCTAAACTAATATTACAAAGAGAAATTATTTGATTGTTTGTTTGCATTGAATATGCTCTGAAACTATAGGACTGATTCAAAAAATCTTTCACTATTTGTATCTTACATTATCCTTAATAAACATTGGCAATATAATATTTTCAAAAAAATTGTATTTGTACACGGGCAAAAAGGGGTCACGCCGCTAGTCGAAAATATAATTTATTTATTTCCATTTTACTACTTCCTGCCCTGTATAATAAAACTATTAATTCTTGTGTACGCTTTATATCTTTGTATTCTTTATTGTCTTTTAAGCTTTAATCGCTATCAACTATCGTAAGTAAATCACCTATATTGCTTAGCTTCTTTGATGTAAAACAACATGCTGTATGTTCATATTCCACAAGATTAATTTCAAACACGAATTATACTATTATTTCTTGTTTACGTTTCATATATTTGTATCCTTTACTGTCATTTAAGCTTTCATCGATATTAACTATCATAGCTAAAGCTCTTTAATTGCTTAATGTCTTTGATGTAAAATCACATGTAGGTATCCCCAAAATCAATTCTAAACACTATTTCTAAACTAAAACTGATATTTCTAAAACTCATACACTAAAAAAACCCTTATCCCACATCGAAACAATAAAAGCGTTGTCGTGACCCGTCAAAGATCCCGCGCCCTGCCCGCAACGTGCTGACAAAAAGCTTGATTGATTGATCCGGCCTGTCCTCGACGCAAGCCTACATCGATCACTTATTATCTCTTATTATATTCCACTACATTGTTTAACCTCGATATCTTGAGATTTTGGGGTATTCGGGTATTAATATGTCTATGATTAATTTTCGGGATGTCTAGAATTAATATTGATGAATAAATCTGTTTTCGGCTGTATCATTCGAAATGTTTGGTGCTGTAGGTTTTGGAGTGTTATTAATGACTGGTATTAAGAGGAAGGTGAAGTATTTTAATCTCAAAGTGTGATTGAAGACATTCATAATGTCGATCGCAAATTTAAATCTTGAGCATCGCATATCATATTCCCAAGGGAAGCCTTCGTGGCGCAGCTGGTTAGAGGCCGGTAGTGAAAAGTGAGGCTATAAGTTCGATCCCTGTACCGAGGTAAATATGTGAGACTATATAATAGCTTCTGATACACACGGCACAAGACTCGATGTTACTGTGGGATCAGGACTATGTATGTGACTGTTGGGTGTATTTATTATTTATTAAACTTCACACTGTGCAGAGAGCTTGTCATCAAATTGTCTTCAATCTAACCAAGTGTCATTTGACCAACAAATCCATTTACTTACATGAGAATAATATTTAAAACGTCAAGACATCTCTCTGTATTTTACAGAACAATATGAAATTTAAAATTACCCACCAATATAAGTTTTAATACGCGATGGCCTACCTCGGAATTGACGTTAAATTCACGACGGACAAGTACAAGAAAAGGTTCACTCACGCTCGGTTTAACAAAGATATTTAGCCGGGACCACTAGAATGATAAAATTTAATATCCAACGAAAGGAGCGGTTATAATTTTTGCTTGAACAAATTTCGCAATAAAAGTTACCGGCGTAGCGGTCTTGTATCAACGGTTGAAGGTAATGTTATAAATACGCCTTCTACCTGAATTTATCCCAGTTATGTAGGGTTGATATTTTAGCTTTCATTCACATTGCAGGGTTATTTTATTATCTATTGCCAGCCTAACTATTAATAAATAATAATAATAAATACACCAAACAGTCGCATAAATTCTCATGACCATAAGATCAATTTAGTCTTGTATCGTAGGTATCAGAAACTACGAGAGAATTTTCGGTCTCACAAATACTCAGACCCGAAAGAAATATTTTTCAGCCGCACAAACATTTGTTTCGGTGCGGGGATCGAACCCGCAGCCTCTCGTTTCACAGCCGGCGTCTAACCGGCGCTCCACCATATTTTTCTGTTATAGTTTGGCATACGATATAAATATATCGCCTTAAATTTATTGCATAAAACCCTCAGCTATCTTGGTTTCTCCACAACAAATTTCTTTCTGTTATAGTGAAAATCAATGTGAATCACTAATGTCAATTATTTAAAGGTATGGGCTCTAACTTTGTATTGAATCAGTAATACTTTCTAAAAATACAAGCATGCACTTACTCATGATACTATCTACTTATAAAAAAATCAATATAAATTCCACAAACCAATTCGAACTTTATTTTCTTCCATCTCAAGACTAGTATAAATCACGAGAGAGCTAGAAATCTCAAAAACAATTCCGAAGAAACCTGATATATGCAGTATCTGAAGTTATCACGCAAACAGTGCAACTTGTATCAGCGTATCTCGTGGGAGGCCGCAATGCAGCTCGTAACCGGAGCGACGAGCGCACTGTAATTGCGGTTTCACTAACTAATACAGCTTGAAGAAAATTTGTAACTATGCTGGCTTTTAAGGCATTATCATGCGAGAATTGGTTGGACTTTGTGATAAATGTGTTATTTTTTTAAATTAGTGTGAATTTATGTAATGTACCTTCTATTATTTTTCCCTGACTCTTATCACGTAGACGGACAAAGAACACTATTAAGGAAATTTCGCTCTCACAATATCCAGTATCGAAAAAGGTCAATAAACTTTACCGATCTGGTAGTATTTCTGTCATATTCATGGCTTCTGTTATATACATCAATAATTATGTAGTTCAGACATAAAAATCTAGTACTAAAATAATAGGTCGCTTTGGAAAAATTCTAAACCCTCAATACGTGTATGGGATAAAACAACTAGGAAGACATTCGAATTTCAAATAAGATACATGAAAAAAAACAAAAGGACCCAACTTCACGTGGCATTGTACGGAACTTTTCTAATAAATAAAATAGTTGATCATTTAATAGCACCGCGCAAAAGTTGATTCATTAACATTCCTGTTGAAATAATATTTCATCCCACGTAATTTATTGCTGAAACAGTAAATTGGTTAGATGCTTCCGTTGTTCGGTTTGTTTCGTAAAACTGAAATGAATTCAATCCTTTTGTAACTGAAGAACGGCGTCGTAATAATTCATTAGATTTTTTGGATTGAAGATATACTATAACTGTTCCATAATTAAAAATCGATCGAAAACATTCCAAATCGATCTAATTAATTCCTTTCGCATCCCTTTCAGTCAGTAAGATTCCCAGATATATACCTCAACTAATCCTCCGTTCTTTCTAACATACATATAACATTCGTTTTGACCCCCTTTGTAACGCTATTAGTTAAAAAGCTGGCTTTGAAACGAGGGGTCGCCTTTCGTATATTCAGCGACACAGAATAGTTTGTACAACCTAGCAAGATTTTTTCCGTATCCGAGTGTTATTAATCCAGCTTATCATATATTCTGATATCCACAGCACAGAACTTGGAAGGTTATTAAGCACTGTATACTATTTTTATTTGCTGTTCAAAGGGCACAAAGGTCATTCACAAAACTATGTATAATACATGTGATTAGTTTCTGATCAAACAACAGTTTACAATCCATACTACACCAACATGGCTCCATTCATTCCAGTTGTGAAATCACAATACTTGACCGCATTCGAGAACTATGTATATGAGCCAGTACAGCTAACAATCGACCAATAAACCGCAAACTGCGACAAGGGAATCACAACAAAATCACAACTCTAAGTTACGCGATAGTATTACAAATTACAAAAATCAGTAACTCAAATGTAGTGCGGTGCGGTAATTACCACGACTAATTCATTACGTGAGCAGTTTACCACCCAACCGGTGCAAAATTGATGAAATCGCCCACCGACGAGGGCCAATTTGCAGAGTGCACCCGTACGCCCTCGGATCCTCGGGATTGTCGGATTAAAACTGGAAAAGATTGCATCACTAGAAGCTTGTTTTTGGTTATGTTATATAGTTATTTTTTTTATTTCAATGCATGTGAGTTTCTACATATATTTATATATAAAGAATTATAATAAAATTGAATTCTGGGGTTTTGATGATCGTGTCTGTTGAAAAAATGATTAAAAAGATTGATTCACGCATAGTTAAAATCAATTTATAAGGAGAACGTTACCATAATCATATATATTGAAAATGGCTTTAAAGAAAAGACCTTCACGTAATTTTTTACAGCCTCCGTAGCGTAGACATCGCGTGTGAAACGAGAGGCCGCGGGTTCGATCCCCGCACCGAGAGAAATGTTTGAGCGACCCACAAATATTTTCGGTGTTTGTGAGACCGAATAGTCTCTCGTAGTACCTGATACCCACGACACAAGACTCGATCTTAATGTGGGTTAAAGACTATGTATGTGAGTGTTGGGTGTTATTTATTATTTATTTATTTATAGAATAGTATTAAGTTGATAACGTGCGTCATGCCCGGTCATAGCTAGCGTTGGACTTTCTGCTCTCTCTTCATAACTTCACCGGTTTTGTAGCATTTTTCAATCTGTACGACTATATACCAGTAATTATCAAATACCATTAGTTAGAGGAAAAAAACATCAAAAAACATCATTTGTATCAACCCATATTCACACGTCCCAGTGCAGGGCACGATCGTCCTCTGCAATCGATAGTACGATTAAGAGTATTTAGGCTATATGGCCACCACGCTGGCCTAGTGCGGGTTGGCGGACTTACATACCATAGAAATTCTTATAAATCGCTACGGTATGCAGGTTTCCTGACGGTGTTTTCCTTCGCTGTTATATTGCGTGGTGATTGACTATCATTACATCTGTATCAGCCCATATACGTCCCACTGCAGGGCACGGGCCTCCTCTACAATCGACAGTACGGTTGAGAGACTATCATTACATACTTGACTCCAAAAGTCAGATGTGTGTCCTGGGATTTGAAACCGCGACTACCGTAAACATGTTGGTCTGGTCCGTTACCAACAGGCCAACTGATATTAAAGTCAATTAAAAATATTTATAATTGAAAAATATGTAATCATTGGTCAGTATGTGACCTTAGAAAAGTGTGAAATGAGCCCTGGAATTCGAGCCTGTGACCACCGTCAAGAGAGAAGAGTGAAGAGTCAGTTGCGTCTGGTCCGTTTACCAACAGTCCTCTACACACTTAACAAAAACTATAAAATTACATGAAATTACTAAATTAAAAAGCATACAACATAAACACAACTTCACGTAACTCAATATCCTTTTCAATTTCCAAAGAGATACCCTGCCCACCTGTTGGTTCCAGTAAAGTAAAAACTGTACCATTATATCGGACCGCACCGAGTTCAGAAGCTGAACATCCACGGAAGACACCCATCATGAGACTTAACGCCGACGCCGTGTGATCTCTGATTTCCCAGCGGAGGCGCGGAGTACCGGCATCCCGGATTGGGAAACTTAGACGTGGTATTCTTTGCTAAATATTATTTATGTTCTTTATCTCATCTTTAAACTAATGTGTTGTACAAAGTGCATTGATTTGTATAAATATAATATTATGTTGTATTAACTAATATTAGGTCTTAAATACAAAGTATTGGATTATTATGTGGGTACATATATTTTCAAGATTTTTAGAGGCTAGTCGTCTTAAAAGTTGACTATCGTTTCAAAAAATATTATTTTATAAATTGAATGGCGAAAGGATCATGCAATTGGCCTGAATAGTATATCTAGAAAATATTATCTAGATATACTATTCAGATGGAGTTAATATTAACTCCATCGTGGCTCTGTCATTTCCTACCCCATAAATATCTACCTTCTACAGTTTTAAAATGATTACCCTCCCAGAAATGTAGCCATTTCCTCTCTTCATATGCTTCATCGTATCCGAACCCTTCGTACATCGCAGAAGGATCATAAAATATTTAATTTGGTCGCGCATGACGGAGGCAGTCCTTATTGCGTTTGCAGTTGTCAAATAAAATATACCCTACGTTCTTACAGTTTGATTTTTAACAGTCGCTTGTGTTTTACTGCAGGTACTTGTATGTTATTTAAATTGCATCAGTTCATGAAGTTGTATAAATTTTTCTTACTGTTTGTTTGAGATTTAGCTAATGGCTCAATGAATTCTATTCAAGATCTTTTTGAGCGGACAATAACTAAATATTCTTTATATGTCTAACGGAATTTATGATAATTTATTGTTAAAGATTTTTACTAGTATAGCAGTGCTACCGAAATTTATAAAAAAAACTACAATTTTAAACACGCAAATGTATGACAGCGCTTCTTCTAGATATTAAATACTCTTTTCTCCCAAATCACGTTATATTTTAGGATGTTATGAAACATCAATAAATGAATATCTTCGTTATAAAATATATTTATATATTTAAGTCAATTAGTCTCCATCTCTTAAAATACGTAGTTATATTTACGTATAGACGGATAAATTTAAAATTGTTCGCCTTCCTTTAATAGTGGGTGAGAAGTCTACTATGATACTACATAGGGCGTATGAAGAACAGAACACATCCAACACTGCATACATTGTCTGTACCTTGGGTTTCCAACCTTAGATTGAATTTATGGCGTCACTAACTAGGCATAAAGACTGATGTATTGAGGCTTTTATAATCATCATCCCAGCCACAGGAAGTCCACTGCTGAACATAGGCCTCCCCCAAGGATCTCCACATTGACCCGTTGGAAGCGGCCTGCATTCAGCATGCTTTTATAAGATTTAATAATAATAAGTAATACGATAACATTCTTTATTTAATAATAGCTAATGTCGGTATGTCCGAAACAAAACGAAAATGGCTGGTAGTGGTTGGAGACGTTGGGCTGAAGATCGAGCCCAGTGGCGTGCCATAGGAGAGGCCTATGTCCAGCAGTGGACGCGAATAGGCTGATGATGATGATGATGATGAATGTCGGTAGGCTTAATTACAAGTCGCGTAATAGCGTGAAAGTCGATGCCTTAATTTATTAATTCAAATTAAATTAGATTTTACTCCAACGACATTCATTTGTTCTTCTTTATCAGAATCCTACTAATATTATAAATGCGAAGGTTTATGTGTTTGTTACCTCTTCATGCTGAAACGTTGTATGTTCACGGAACTGAAATATAGTTGCTACTAATACAAACTCAAAGGAATGGGATGGAAATTTTGGAGTAGAGTAACGTTAAGTATTTTCGTAGTATTTTTAAACAGTTATCACGCGAAATAGTTCCTATTTTTCTAAAGTGGACTGGACTCAAAATCGTTCTACACGCGGGCGAAGCCGGGCTGGACCGCTAGTATTCTATAATTGTGACGTTACTACATAAAGCTAAAATATAAATCACAATCTTGTTTTAATAAATAAACGTCACCATATTTCTTAAATCTGCAACTATTCATCTACCGATATCAGTTCTCGCCAACTATCGGAAATGAAAGCTTAAAGACTCAAAATCCATATTAATTACGAGACCGCGTCCCCTCACCAAAAATTAAATCACTAATAACGCAAACGGCACAAAGTATGCACCTAGGGCGAACTTTAAAACATACTTTATAGTGCTATCTCTTTCACACTTGTGCAACACAACCATCTGCAATGCTTCCGTCTCACTTACCATAATCGCATTTAAATTTGCATATTTAAAAAGAAACTAGGGGGAAGCTGCAATATCATCTCATTTTGTGTGCGTTTTCCATTTTAGATAGAAAAATATTTTTTGCCGCAAACGAGGGTGGACGGTTGATCCCCGGGGTTGTCTAGTTTACGTATTTGGTGTTAAAATTTTGACTTGCTCTGAATAATGAATGCAATTTGTTTGATGTTTTTTGTGGTTTGTGTACTGTTACTTTGTGTTCGGATTGTGGAGCTGAAAGTTTGTTGTTGCATGTGCTTTGGTTGTTTATATTGGCATAATGAGAATTAGGTTACCTGATGATTGATTACCTCTCTCTTACTCTCTTTAGACACACTTGAGACCACTACTGAATATTGACATCCGCCAAGAATCTCCATATATGATTACCTGCCGTATTTTAAACGGCTAGTAGGTGCTTTACCAGTACTTTGAGAAATTATAAGAATAATTTTAGGCGGATATGATAGGGATTTTTGGACACCACAAACCAAATTTTACGGTGATTTTTTAATTGATAGTTGATACCCCAAGCCGAA
Source organism: Hyles vespertilio (assembly GCA_009982885.2). Classification (NCBI taxonomy): domain Eukaryota; kingdom Metazoa; phylum Arthropoda; class Insecta; order Lepidoptera; family Sphingidae; genus Hyles; species Hyles vespertilio. The sequence continues at coordinate 16,436,647 of CM042824.1, read as the reverse complement.
TCAACCGTAATTTGCTCTAAAATTATCTAATAAGTTATAAAAATATCCTCAGAATGTAATAAATATATTTTTAAAGTGTAAATGTCTATTGAACTTCGTTCCAAAGTGGCATCTAGCGGATTATTTTTAAAATCTAAGCTCCACAATACCTGGATTGATTATAAATACTATCTAACTATTACGAAACAGCATGACACAATAATACAGCTAGATAATAACTTACTTTACAAAATCAGATACTTCTCGAATTCCTGCGAATCTTGTAATAGTTCAAATACTCACAGAATAATAACAGCGGCGTTTAAAAATAGAAATTAAAAAACCTCACAGCTCATTAAAATTTTTCTAACGAGGATGTACTTTTTTCAAAACCTGCATTCGTGTTTCCTTTGCCTTATTTTTTTTAATCAAGACTACTACAAAAGAATTTTTAGAATTCCGCAAAGTCCCGATGCTCTTTTATCCGACGGAATTATGTGCCGGCGTCAGTCAAATTAAGAAATACTTGGCGTTGCGAGAAAATGTGTGTGCCGCAGAAATGTTTACTCACTTAGCTTTAAAACCTCCTTAACGTTATGTGTACCGAGAATTCTATCCTTTTTTCCGCAATGAAATGTACTTAGATGATTACGTACTTTTTTCCATTCTTTTCAAGCTTTCGAAAATATTTTTGGTGTGAAAATTAATTTATTGAGATCATAATTTAAAGGTGATATTGTGTGGGAGATTTCGGATATTGGTAGCAAAGCGAATTGAGACCACTGTTTACTATGGAGGAAAAGTTACCATAATGACCGAGGTATGTCGCATGCCGGGTTCAGTACAACATGAGTCTGTCTGCTACCATCAGGAGTTAATTGCCAACACTTTGTCTATTATTAAAAATATGTAAAAAAATAAAATTCAAGTTATTTTAGCACGAAATAGGTCTTAGCTCTAATCTTAAAAAGCTTAAATAAATATAAAGTGAACATTATTTAAATGGATCTAAAAAAAAATCTTTTTCTAATGTAGTCAAAGGCAAATTTTAGTGATATAGTAACAACCAATTAGTGGTATTCATGCCTGAAGCTTTACGACGAAGACGATCTCGGTGTAATTTTTTCATGTTTTTATAATTTTTTTTTGAATATTCATTGTAATTATGGAGTTACTTTCTAGCTAAAAAAGGTTGAATTAAAAAAAATCTTTTAAAAAATAATCACGACGCCTAATTATCGCAAGAGTTTTTGTATTTTTGTAAATATTTTTTTAAACTATAATTATATAAATACGAACATAAACTCCCTTTTTTCTCAGAAGGGTTAGCCATAGTTGCTGGCGGCAACTAGTACATCCACGTTTCACCTAGCGAGCCTATCACACACAACTTCCTGAATCCGAGTTGATAATGAATAACAAATCCACTATCACTTCGCCCGACCCGGAATCGAACCCGAGACCTCAGCTTTGTAATCATATCGTAGTTAAACTATGCAACTTCACAATAATTTTGTAACTATTATAAAATCGATCGGTATAGTGTAACTTATAATCCTGTTATCGCCAAGACAAAGTGCAATGCAATGTGTACATTTATTGGCTACTTCATATCAGTAGTCACAAATATATCAGACTGTTCAAAACCAGATAGATATACATAACTATAGAACCTGAATTCGGAACACAAAATACTGTAGTTGGCGATTTTAGGTTTTGACCATAATGGTAGGTCACTAATAGGGCAAGTATGATTATGCCACCACTACTTAAAGTCGTGAGAACCATTATCATCATCATCAGTCTACACATCCACAGGTGGACATAGGCTTCCTCCTAATTGCACCATTTCACCCTGTCTTCGGCTTTGAGTATTGCCATCAGCTTATAACCTAGTTTGCTTTTAATATTATTTTTAATTGCACTGAATGACAAGCATGGCGTTCGCCTAATGATAAGCGATACGATTGCTCATGTTTAGTCGCATAACCAAATAATACCTTGAATTACAGAGAAATGCCTGGTATTCCACTGCGTTCGCCATCCTGAGACATGAAATGTTAATCAAAATCGCAATATGTCCAGTAGTTACTCTGGCTACAATATCCTTCAAACCGAAAAACAACTGTGCAATTGCACTGCTATTTGGCGGAACAAAAAGACTTTGCGGTGGTGCCTACCAAGGCAGCCTCTCACATATGAGACACCTACCAGCAGTAAAACTATTGGTACTTAATTCTTCACTTAATCTCTTTGCTAGAGCATAAGGCATCCAAGCTTTTACATCGAACATTAAAATGACTCAGCAATGGTGCTATTACACTTCTTAAGCGCCCATCTCGGTTAATGAGACGAGGATTTACATTCTGTTCCCTATTACATGGTTTGTGGTCTGTAACTTTGTAGGATGGTGAAGTTTACGCGGTGTATTAAAATTAGATGCTTGTTGCTTTTATTATAATATTTTGGATCACACTTTTCAACCTCTGCTACGCTGGAGTGTTTTGAATTTGAACCAATATGAGATTGCTGATTACATGTGTGTATTGATAATATTAAGATGACGCTGTCATAAAAAAGTCAACTTTTGGAGCATCATAATTAATAACTATGATACGTATAGCTAATATCAACAGCCAGGTTTAGATTTGATCAAATACTCCAAATGACATAAGCTATCTAGATGTCTGCCTATGTCAAAAGAATCTCCCTGCCTCCATGAAGAAAACATAGCCAGGAGAAAACCATTCGACACGAGCAACAGATTTCCTCAGCCACCTTTTCGAGGCAATGCGCATTCATGGATACTTTTTAACCAATGGCAGGTCGTTTGACTTGGCCAGCAGCATTATGTATAAATTGTACGATACATTATGTTTTCATGCCATGGCCAAGTCGATCCATTTATTTAAAACGTAAATAATTTTTAATATTGATATGGTAATAACTAACGTAATAACTTTATATAGAAGGTCCCTTAAGGACTAAATAAAATAATCGACTTGGTATTACATGCATCTCACAACTTTTTGCGGTAGAAAACCTGAGCTGCGAGACTTGGAATTTTTTACAGGATGTTTTTGATGGGATTAGAGATTCTTCGCTCATAAAACCACTTGAGTGAGTTATTTATATGTGAAATGTATCATTGAAAAATATATGGTTTTTGAGTATCCTAATTTTATTATAATTTATCTCTATGCCCTACGGTGATGCAGATGTTCATGGGCGGTAATAATTTTTCAATACTTCAACAAAAATATTCCTCTTAAAATAAATTTTCAACGAAAATAAATTCAAATCAACTTCATATCCCGAAATATCCATCATCTAGAATCTGACGGATTAACATCAAATCGAGATCAAGTGGCGAATTAAGCCACGAACCAATTACGTGACCAAATCTGTATGTGCGAGTAAGTCGCGCACTCAAGTCATCGGCAATACGCCGCTCTTCGTATGACGAACCGCTCATGCAGCAAACCGAATTGAATGGGATATTGTTGGGGAAATAGGCTGGAAATTTAGCATTAATGATGCTGTTAATATCGATTTTATTGGCGCAATGAGGCAATGAGGCGAATTGCTTGGTAATTGACTATCAATACACATGACTACGAAAGGTAAGGGGTATACTCTGGCAATTGGCCCCGCGACCACTCTGTTGGTAGCTTTGTAAAATTCGTTCATACATGACCACTTTTTTAATTGATTGTGATTACTAATCAAACGATATACTATATTTAAATAGCAAAGCCGTTACATAGCTACCTCCTTCTTTAAGCTCAATAAAAGCCAAATAATATAAAATCAGCCCAATTTTCTACAAGATAAAGTGTAAACTAGTACACCCAATACTCGGCATCACGTCGCAGTGACGCACTCGTGTCGTGTCGTGGTCGTGTCGTTGATATGACGGCCACGTCGCGGCGAGTGTTCGAGTATGATGTGCCCAGGCTGGAATGAACGTCAGTCGTCCGCGATCCCGTACCGAGAACTAAGAACTACGAATATTTAGAACTTGTTAAATACTGGGTATCTCAAGACTGCTTCCGAAAACGAAGCCGGGTGGTAGTTTTAGTGACTACAAATACAATGCAACTAAAAATTTCGCAAAGAAACGTGAGATTTATTTTCTACGATTTTTTTATATCGTCATTTTTGGGTGGTAAATCCATAGTTTTTGCTAAAATAATAATTTAAACTCTTTTATACCTTAGAGTATTTATAAATAAAAGGGTATGCACTATTATTTTAGGAAAAAAATATTTACCACCCTAATATGGCCATAGGAAAAAATAACAAAAAAAAATATTCGCTTTTTTTTTGCAACTTTTTCTGTTGCAGTGTGTCTGAAGTCGCTTAAACTACTACCCGGCGTCGTTTTCGGTAGCAGTCATGATATACCTTGTATTTTGTATTGTTTTGATTGGTACGAGATAAAGCCCTGCTGGACGTAAAACCTAGTTTGCACACAAGACAGCTCGATAGAGATGTAAAGACTGTTATGTACAATTGATTTGAAGTATCTTTTTGAGCATTGCTTGTGTATTTCATTCAGTAAGGAAGCTTGCTTGAGACTCAGTAGCTGATGTTGGAATATACATAATATTCACCCGGCTAGCGACCACCACATGCGATTAATGCAAAAACAAGCGTATTATCCTTTTGGTAAGCGTCTGTATAACCTATATATTTTAGTAGCTAGCGTAATATGTTTCGACTGAACTGGATACACTATTTGTAAACCCAAAAAGTGTACTGTTTTGGGGTAAAGTCACCAAATCCCTAAAATTATGATATTCTAAACGCATTTTCATCCATATGTATCGTTTCCTAACTCGACGAAACTAGTCGCAGCCAATTGCAAGCCCGAATTCAATTTTAAACTAGGATTTGAAACATCAGCCGCGGAGCGCTGACCGAGCTGGTCCGAAATTTAATTTACTTCATTTCATTCATTACGCAGTGGCCACTCAGTATCAAATGTTAAGGCTATTACGGCTTCTAACTTAACAATAGTTACAACTTCATTAAAATACGAATCTGCATTGTCATGTGAACTTGCATTGTGTATGTTCTTATTAATAATTCTTTTGTTTCTGGCAATGGATGTTTTGTTGAAAGCAGCGTGCGTGAGTTTGAAATCAAAATATACATTTAAGCATTAATTAATTATAGTATAAATGTGATGATTTATGAATGTAACTAGTTTTAACCTTATGGTAGCTCATAAGCGGTGTTTATCACTAACTATGAGGTGATGAAATTGCTTATTTTAGCATTAGTCTGTTCCAAATTAATTTTAAAATATACAATCGTACAAAATCATTAAAATATTTTAGATCACAAATTATTAACCCAGATAAGCCTACTGTCCTATATATAGGACAGTCAAAATAAAAAATATATATTGAACTAACCATTTAAATGGTTGATTTTATTTGTTGTTATTTGAAGTAAGGAGACTATTTTTTATTATAAAAACATAGAATATTAATGATATAAATTCATTTCATAGAAATATTTCACTTCAAAGTACGCAATAAAAGTGTGCCTCAGACAAGGTGCACTAAAGGTAGGTATAAAAAACTGTAGATTACAGTAAATTTTTATATTTCACATTTTTCTTATTCTAGATAGCCTGTTCCTTATTTTCGAAAACTCGTTCCTCAATATAATACTTCGGAAAGTGGAAATAATTAGGAATAAAAAGTAGTGTCCTATATATAGGACGGTAGGATAATACGGGGTAACTTTATATTCACACTATTACAGGCACATACTCATAATTATCGCGTGGATTATGATGTTGAAATCTTTTCTGATGATGGAAAAAATACTGAGAGGTGACTCAATATATATATACAACATGTAACAGATTTAAATGTAAAAGCGGAAAGTAGTACGTTCAGAATCAGCTACTGAACCGATATCAACATTTTTTTCGGTAGGTATTTTTTTTCAAAATAATTAGTTAAGACCAAGTAAATTACAGACACTCCTTCGTTTAGTACTCCGAACAAACGAAATTGAAACGTAACTCCAGCACATAAGATCATTTTTAAATGAATCACTAAACGAATACTCTAATAAACTAAATAATGAACAAAAATGAACTTTATTTCGATAGTCATAAAGTTTATTTGAGCAATCTATCATTAATCAAACGCACACAACGATAGGCCTCAATAAACGTAATAAGCTACCAAAATAAATAACTATCATATTCTCTTTTCCGCACATTTAACTACAACTAGATAGAGCAGGATGCAGCTATTGTTTAATGCAATTTGATCCATCCGACAAACGATGGCGCGCGCGGCGGTATAGGGATGCGCCGCGAAAAAAATTACTCCCGGTATTTGCAAGGCCGGGCGATCCAAATCCCGCGCAATACATGCACTTAAATGAAACAAATTAAATGTAACAAAATCAATATGAAAAGAAACAACAAATAGGTATTTCTATGAAAAATAATTTCGGGGAACGTTAAAATGGTGATTAAATTCGGTTTGTAATTTTGCTACAATGTATGCGGAATCCCGGTGTGTCAGATATCCCGTTATTGCAATCCCTAAATGGGCACCGAATATGTGAAAAAAATCTAGTCGTGCACCGCAGTTATCTGTGTCTACTTGTGTTTAAGTGTTAAGTAGATATTTCGATAACTTTCGCGCGCGATGTCTTATCGGTATTCGAATATTCAAATACACTGAAATGGTGAGAACTTTGGCACTGTGTGGTGATAATGTATCATTGGCATGTCTGACGGTATCTCGATGCTGAGTTCGGAGAGCGCTGGATAGGTCGCGGCGAACCTGTGCAATGGCCTCCTAGGTCACCTGACCTGACTTGACGTCTCTTGACTTTTTTTGTGGGGACGTAATAAATCTCTGGTATACTTCAGTGAAAGTACTAATGTGGAGGATCCAGGATGAGGAGGGTAATGTGGAGCAAATTCCTAAAAGTGAAGAGTGACACTGAAGTTTTACATAAATTACGTGAACAATTACGCAAATGTGCATCAAAGTGTATCAAGGTGGTGGACATGTCGAACATATTTTAAAAAGAAATCGCCTCATGAGTGCCATGTAACACGTAAGTTAATTTTGTTGTATTTTTTTGTGTTGTGATTAGGTTGTGATTCCCAATCTAGTATTCGTTGTTAGATATTGCGTTATCTTATTATCTTATTCAATAATAATGCAAAATAAATGACGCCCGTATCCTGCCCGCCTGTAGGAACTAAGTTTAGGGGAAGTGAAATTAATAATATTTTATAGCCGATTCATGCAAAATATTGTCTTATGTTGGGTTCGTACGCATTATATCTAGTAAGTAAAATATTTAGATTTTATAGTTAAAACACAAATGTTATGCTTACAGATTAAATAAATAATAATTTGTTTATCAAACCACCCAGTAATCAGTTACGTACGTAATTTGTAATTTGTATTTCGTATATTGTCAGCTGTTTCTGCCGGCGCGGCGCAGCGGTCGGCGACCGGCGTTAGGTACTCGTGTGAATGTGTCTTGTGTACATGTGTGCGTGTCCGGCGAGCGTGTGTAGTAGTACACTCTTATTTGTAACTCGTAAGGTGACCATGTTAAGTGCCTACATTTGGTATAACTAATTTCATAAATAAAAGATTTTGTAATTATGATAGTACGATTTCAAAGCATAAACTATGATTGCAATAATATTTTAAAGTTGGGGTGTCTGAGGTTGTGAATTAATCCTGTTACACGTTGTATATATGATCACTTTTGACTAACATTCATTGACACACTAATGTAGATTTTTGTATAAGGACTTTTGTAAGTGATAGAGTTTTGCTGTAAGTCGTTAAAGCTACGAAACACATGTCTCCTCAGCCAAGGAGGCTCTACTAGCTCACAGATGAACTGTATAGCAGCATCTTCGCTGTTGCGTTTCATTCGTCGAGTGAGATTGTCCAAGAACCAACAGCTGGCAAATGTGCTTGATTGCCATATTGCCGGGTGTTGGTTATCGAACCGTGTAGGGCTGTCATCATATACACTGGTGGAAAAAACAACGATGACCCATGCAAGTGTATCGCATTCAGGGATCAGCTTGTGTATATCCATTAGATACCCTGTTTGGTTCGCGCTTAGCTTACATCAAGTGCACTGAAACAATTTGATAGGCCAGAGTAAAAATGACTCAGTGGTTGAGAATGTGACGCTGAATAACTAGCCAACAAACACAATAATTCCAGTAGCAGCTATCTTTGTTCAAAGACAACACGGTAGAGATCACATTAGTAATCGCAAAAACAAACCTACAAGTAAGGCAGCTTCTTGCGAGAAATAATATGGTCAGAAATAAAAGGTTCTGAAGTCATTACAGTAGATTGGCTTGAAATTTAAAAATTTTATGTGGGTAGATTTGACTTTTTCTTTCACGACATTCATCTCCATGACTCATGTAGATATTTAAGACACTTTTAATCAGTAAATATACCTTTTATATTCATTTTGGTCAATATCAATACTAAACTATACTTGCTACCTATTAGCCTACTGTCCTATATATAGGACGGTCATTTCCCGGAAAGCCTTATGGCAGATAATTTATTCAACATTTTTTTTATTCGTCTTGAGGGTAATGAAATTAAAGAAAATCATTAGTTCTGATGATTTACAAAAAAAATAGTTTCAGGCTTATCTGGGTTAAGGCAGATCAAAGCAAAAAGATTGTAAAACAATACAGCGTGTTCAAATTCTCAAATATCAAAAAGGTATTAAATGAATGTAAAGAAAGACATTACTTACTTAAAGTTACCTTAATCCACTTCGGTGAAGACTTAAGCGTTCCAAAAGCCGCCCCAAATCCATCTTTAGTAACAATTAGATCGCGTTAAGTCATTAAACGGATTGTCTCGTGTCCGAAATCTTCAGTTTCAAATTGTTTAAAACGTGCCCTAATTTTACAAAATATTTGGACGATCCCTTTTGCAAATACTTCGGAATTTAGGAATTTGTTGACATGATTTTGAAGGTATTTGAAGAAAATTTTGCGTAAAGGGGTATGTTGGATTAAATTTAGACATATTGGATAGTTGGATTAAGTATACATGAAAAGGAATGATTAGGTTTTCAGGCCCGATAAATTATCTAGATTCTAGAGGACCTTTAGTAATATTTTGGGTAAGATTAATGCAGGGGCGTGCACTCCTTGTAGGCAGAAATGCAGTGCTTTACTTGCCATTCACAGATATTTTATTATAACGTTCGTACGTTTTAGATGGCTTTAATTTATAGTAAATAAATGAATAAACAAAATATAATAACTTAAAACCGCCTAATATTTTATAAATAGCACCTATTTGCAATCACGCAAACATTATGGTTGCCACGCGAAAAGCAAGAGGCGCTGCAAAGCAAATTAATGTACCCAATCAACCAAGTCATGCCGCCGCGTCCCGCATTACATTTGTTTGCATGTGTGTAGTAATTTTGGTGTCCGTGTACAGTCGCAAACGCACACACCCATGAATATTGAAAGCCGCGACTCCTGCGGCAGGCCTCGGGAGTTCGGCAGTTGTCGGGAGTAATCGTAAATGTTCGTTGCCTATAATCCGAGTAAAATTAATAGGCTGGAATCTAATAAATCACCTATGCACATTATGCATTTTGGTTAGTAAGGTTTTATTTGTTTAAATAGAAATGTTTTGTGTTTCGCGGGGGCCATTTTGCTTTTTTTATGAGTTTTTGCATTGTTTACTATTTTATAATATTATGTTTGTAAAAAAAAATAGATTTCTTAACGGATTTTTCATTTTAACATTTGAAAGTGTGTACATTTAACAGTTTATTACTAAGTTTCGATATTAATTGTAGTCATTTGCTTTTACTAGTGTGTTTGTTTATTTTTTTAAATGTTATTTGTTTGGAGGTTTGTGTTAAAAATGTATGTTTATCAAATGAATGAATGAGGTGGCCGAAATCTTGCGTTTATTTACATCGGGATAGGTATAGTAATCTCAACTAACCGGAACCTTGAATATGTGAAAATTGAAAGCTGACTAGGTGAGTTTTTTTTATTTTACTTATTAGAATTACTTCCGCCGCGACGATCGATCGCTGTTTTGTCTGCGTTGCCGTAGAAGATGGACATGAATAGTAGTACATCTAAGACTTGTTATGTTGGCATGGTTACCGACTTAGAGATCCGTCGCGTGGCTGTGGCTATGCTAAAAAACTATAAAAGAAAAAGTTTTTGTGACCGAGTACTCCGCCGCATACCCAGTGTCATAATCCTGTGCACGCCGCTGGATTGATGCCTAGACTCAAAATAATGATACAAAGACATAGCTGAATTGACCAGAAGCCTCCAATACTTTAAAAATATGTCCATACATTTAAAATCATATCATCAATATCCCAAGTAAAACCTAATCCCATAGTTGTGTTTACAAACCACAATAGCCTTTCGTTGCAAACAGAATAGAAATGCTAAATCGAGAAGTAGCCGAAAGCTATCGTTCAATAGCATTTGGAAGCACGTACGGGTCACACTCAAAATGAAACGTGATTGTCGAAAAGTGCTCTTATCAACCATTAAAGTTTTTCAGGTATGTTTAACTTAGGAACGTGTCGGGTAAACACGCGTCTTGGGTCTAATAACACTTGGCGAGAATAAAATGGTGCATTTTTATAGGTTCTTTTATTGTACTGGTCCAACAATCACCCCATGTGGTCAGTACATCCTAAATTCTACTAATCTATAATTTGAACGTCAATGGTATGTAAGGTCCACCAACCTGAACCACAGAATACTAACAGAAGTCAAGCTTGTGTATGTACTTCACTTTTGTTGCCACACTCACACTACGCTCGGCGTTCGCGCAAAAGGTTGAAACTCGCTCTCGCAGTGGTCTCGACTGATTTCGAATATCATGTCGGTGAACGCTGTCTATATGTGCGTTGATTTAGCGCGCTTTATATGAAGCTTGACTTATGTTAGTTAAGTATTCTGTGCCTGAACTAAGCCAGGGCGGTAGACTATATGGCCTTACCACTCTCAATACGTACTCTTGATTTTAGATGAGGCTTATTCCTACAGTAGAGCGTATATGGACTGATCCAACACATACCAATACTGATCTGAAAGTTTTTAGAGATTAATTTCGGAATTACCTTATCGTTTCTGAATTTTCTGTTATGATTTACTCACGTGTCACAATAAGTGAAGAATACATTGGAAGCACATACCTGGGTCTTAATGTAGCTAAGCTAAATCCCGGAGGTCTACCAAAAATGGCTGACTAAATATTATCAAAGGAGATATTAGTGGCCTAACAATCGCGGATGCAAAATACTTTGCGAATCCTGACCAGCGCACACCAGGACGGAATGGCAAAAGATTTTGTTCGTGTATAAAAGTTATTCAAACTTATTTACCGATGTGCGAAGGCCATTAGGAAGAACAAAAAAATATGATAAATATACCTACAACATTGATCTTGTTATCAGAATGCACAACGTAGGGTCTTTTTAAGATTCTCATCCATGACGCATATTGCGACAAACCAAACACGATTTTTAACGTTTTGCATACAGAGTAGTTCGTTTCCGACTGCATACCGGATACCACAACGCTGACCGATTTGTATTTGACCAAATTTGAGATTTGACCAAAAGTTATTAGTTATAAATAAATCTTAAACAAAACTAATATTTACATAAGAATACAAATGGCGGTCGTATGGCTCAAAAGTACTAAGTGCATAAAACAAAACATATAAAAGAAAGAAAGAAAGAAAAGTTTATTGTTGGTACAAAATATAAAAAAGCAAAATAAACAAAAATAATAATAATAATATGGAGTAGTGCGCCGCATGAGATGGACTCATCAAATGAATGAAAATGTCATGCGGGCCTACTTTGGGGCGACAAAGGGAGGAACTAACCTCACTGCATACCGTGCTCAGATGCTGTCTATGTTTCAGGTTCTGGAACCAACGGTCAATGTGTCATCCCAGCGACTATCGGATCAAGTGCGGTTTATCCAACGACGTAAGTTGTTGGATGATGAAGCACTTGAGCGGCTGCGTTCTGAAGCATGTGTTGCTCTAGATGTTATCACGCCTATCACCCAGCGAGCTGCAGAAACACCATCCATTCCTGCTGCTGACATTGAGCTGGTGGACAATCTAGACAACACTGTAAGTCCCCAGGATCAACAGCGTTTGAGAAGGACTTTGGAGAGTGCGATTTTGGAATATAAATCCATACCAGCGTCCTGTAGACCGCGCGTGCCGCGTTTGCCTACGCATAGACGAAACTTAGCGCTGATGGGAGCATTGGACTCCATTGTTTCTACCTATATGGAGTCCAGTCGGGACCTTGTTGATACGCATTCGATCCTTTACTGCGCGGCCGTCGCAGCATGTCGGGTGGCTAATGTAAAATTTCCAATTAATAATGTTACTACCTCTCGAGATGTTGCGACTGTGCCTGCATGGCAGCGTAGGATCGAGGACCGTATTAACAGGGCCCGAACTCTCATCGGCAAGCTTATTGCTTTCCGAAACGGAAACAATAGGCAAAGGGTCATGCGTTTTGTGGCCCAGGCCTTCTCTGGGACTAATATAAGTCCCCGGGATTATGGGCTTTGGGTCACAGAACGCATAGACTATTACAAACAAAAAGTATATGCGTGGGCGAACCGCATTCGTCGCTATAGGAAGCGGTGGGATCGATTCCAGCAGAATCGTACTTTCCAAAGTGACCAAAAGAGGGTGTATAGATGTTGGGAGCGTTCTCCACAATGTGTGGTAGATGGGCGGCTGCCTAGTGTTCATGACATGCGTAATTATTGGACAAATATCTGGTCGTCATCTATCTCCCTCACTGAAGCCGACTGGTTTGGTGTTGTTGAGCGAGCTTGTGAGTCTATACCAATTATGGAAGCTATTTTTTTTTTGCACAATTTCTGGTTGAAATGGCTTCCATGTTCGCATGCTCGGTTGGCAGCACAATTCCAGGATGCGCTTGATGGAGGATCGCTTACAACATTTATGACTACCGGTGTTACTCACCTCCTCTATAAATCTGGTAGTACCACGGACCCAAAAAATTATAGACCTATTACATGCCTCCCTACCACATATAAACTTTTTACATCCATATTAAGGGCTAAAATAGCAAACCACCTCACCTCAAATAATATTCTTTTTCCAGGCCAAACTGGATGCAAGAGTGGGTCGCGTGGTACTAAAGAACTCCTTCTCATAGACATGACCATTTGCCAACAGGCTCGTCAAAATCGTAGAAATTTATCAGCTGCGTGGATTGATTATAAAAAGACATTTGATTCGGTGCCCCATACTTGGCTCATGAGGGTGTTAAGTTTGTACAAAATTGATACAAACTTATGCACCTTTCTTGGGTCTTGTATGGAACAGTGGACCACTGTCCTTAGATATCCAGGTGGTATGGTTTCTCCTGATTGTGACGAGCCAATAAGAATCAAGCGGGGTATATTCCAGGGTGACAGTCTGAGTCCACTGTGGTTTTGCATGGCCCTGAATCCTCTTAGCACTCTGTTGGTGGATTCGGGGTTAGGCTACCGTCTTCGGAGAGGGACTGAGCCTATTTCTCACTAACTTTACATGGATGATCTCAAGTTATTTACATCAAAACAAACAGAATTGATTGAGTTGTTAAAAATAACTGAAAAATTTAGCAACTCAATCAATATGGAGTTTGGTGTAGATAAATGTGCGATTATCCATGTAAAGCGGGGGGAAGTTGCAGTCTCTGATGGCGTACAAGTCTCTGATGCTGTAAGACTTAGATCCCTTTCCGAGACAGAAACTTACAAATATCTGGGTATGCCAGAGGCACTGGGTATTTTGAGTGCAGACGTAAAACAATCGGTGAAGGAGCGTTTCTTTGGCCGCCTGGCAAAAGTTCTCAACAGTCTTTTGTCAGGTGGAAACAAGATTCGAGCCTTCAACGGTTGGGTTATGCCTGTGCTTATGTACTCTTTTGGCATACTCAGATGGACTCAGACCGAATTGGACGCCCTGGATCGTAAAGTCCGGACTCTACTGACTGCACATCGTATGCATCATCCACGTTCGTCAGTGATGAGATTGTACATCCCGCGGAGATGTGGGGGCCGAGGCATCCTTAATGCTAAGGACTTGCATAATCGCGAGGTGTGCAATCTCAGGGATTATTTCCTTCACAGTGACGTGGATATGCATAGGGTTGTAGTTAAGATAGATAAAGGACTTACCCCGCTCTCTTTGGCGAATGAGAACTGGCGGAAACCACTGGTGATGAGCACGAAAGATCGCGAGGAAGTATGGAAGAGCAAAGAGCTGCATGGTCGGTTCTATCGCGCCCTCCATGGACCTGATGTGGACTGACCTGCGTCTGTATCTTGGCTACGTTTCGGTAACCTCTTTGAGGAAACTGAGGGTTTTGCCTTTGCATTTATGGACGAAGTTATTAAGACGAACAACTATAGGAAATACATCCTGAAGGACGGTACGGTCGACATTTGTCGGGCATGCCACCGTCCGGGCGAGTCAATCAGGCATGTTATCTCCGGTTGTTCGTATCTTGCTAACGGCGAGTATTTGCATAGGCATAACCTAGTAGCCAAGATCATACATCAGCAAATTGCACTTCGATATGGACTTGTGACTCTTGAAATGCCATATTACCAGTACGTTCCACAACCAGTTCTTGAAAATGGTCATGCAACGCTATACTGGGATCGTTCTATTATCACAGACAGGACTATTCTAGCCAATAAGCCTGATTGTGATAATAGATCGATTGGCGCGCCGGGCTATACTTGTTGACGTCACCATCCCGCATGACGATAACCTTGTCAAAGCTGAAAAAGACAAAATGTCTAAATATTTAGATTTGGCACACGAGGTTACCGATATGTGGGATGTGGACTCAACAGTTATTGTCCCGATTGTTGTTTCTGCACATGGACTGATGCCAAAGAGCTTCGACCAACATCTTCAGAGGCTCTCAATTGGTCGTTGGGTCAAGAGTCAGATCCAAAAGGCGGTGTTGTTGGACACGGCACGCATAGTGAGGAGGTTCCTCACTTTGGATCCCTAACCGCCGGTGGCTTGGGTCCTGAGCCCCGCCACCGAAGGGTCATTACTTTTTTATATTTTTATACGACATATTGTTTTTTTTTATATATATATATATATATATATATATATATATATGATGTGTAAAAATGTAAAAAAGAATATTATGGAAATAAAGAGAAATAATAATAATAATAATAATAATAACAACATTCCAACTCGAGAACATAGAAATATTAGGTATTTACAAAAAATATATATTATTTAACTATATAATGAATAACAGAAAGACTATAACATTCTGTTACTATTTGTGCCAACAACAGGAACCCTCATTCAGCTTATTACTGCAGCACAGCATAAGCAGTACCACAGCACTGATTTTCAATGAGGGACCTTAGTGACATCCGGGCACTATGTCGGTGTGAAGATTAAAATCAGTATAGGTACTTGTACATATATTTTAGAAAAGACTGATAATTTATACAAAATAAACAGTAAACCTTAAGTATGTTGATTTGATAGAAAGATAATACGCAAGTGGAAATAATCTGTTGTAAATAAATAAATATGGCCTAACCACTCTCAATCGGTAGTCGATTGTAGAGGAGGCCCGTGCCCTGCAGTGGGACGTATATGGGCTGATACAGAAATAAATAAATACATCCAACAGCCACATACATAGTCCTGATCCCACACAACAACAACAGTCTAAACGTCTAACGGCATCAACAACTATTAAAGACTTTTCCGTCTCTCAAACACCCAGACCCGAAACAATTACCGGTAATTCACTCAAACATTTGTCTCGGTACGGAGATTGAACCTGCGGCCTCTCGTTTCACAGCTGGCCCCTAACCAACTGCTCCACAACCGTGCAGTGCACGAGATCACCATAGTCACATCCTTCATTACATGTTTGTGAGAAAATAATCTTGTCGCACTATAGGTAGTACTAATAGCAGCCCATCTTCAGCTCTGGGAATACAAGCGAGACGGAATATTATGGCAACATTCACAATTCCAAAAACTATTTCATGTTATTTTTATTTATTTTTTTATTTTATTTATTTGGAAAACAAACAAATGTACAATCTGACTTACAAACTAAGAAAAATAATTATATTTATCATTTTACATTCCACTACGTTTTCACAGATTACAATACAAAACAGTGGTACAGAAGTGTATGAAGCAGATATAAAGGAGACGGGCGAAATTGGGCCTGATCTTACACTTAAGAAAGATTCACTAACATTCTTTTTTTTTTTTTTTGTTTCACCTCGAAACACAATAAAGATGTTTTACAATGGGAATATTAAATTAATAATTATTCATTGAGTATATAATAGATTTTCATAGCGGCCTGTCATCACGCCATCTTCTAATTAATGACATAAATGTCATATATCTCGAGTGCACCCACAGAGTGCACCTAATAGGCTATTAAACTGTATAAAAAATATTGAAATATTTGTTTCCATCCGTGTAGATAATTTAATTTTAAAACATATTTCATTATCATACATTAAAAATATTGTATATTTTGGCTAAAAAAACACAATTACAATTTAATTTATTTTGAGATCGCGCCACGTGATCGTAAACGATTTTGATTGGCTATGACGTCATGCATTAGTATGAACTACTCACATACAGGAAATGAATGGGATTGATAACGGTATAGATGCAAATTAAATATTAAAAATACCTTTAAAACGCGTTATTTGACATTAATACCCGTGAATTAATAATATTATCATGTCCAATGTAATAAAATGTGAAGAAAGAAAAATAATTCTATTTTTTTTGACAAAAGCTCATTGAGATATACAACTGGAGGGGACATCTAGACCAAATAATTTGGAACATTTGCAAGGGTACATGTACCCTTACGCTGACAGTCGGCTCTGACAGTTGTCATTTATGCTATTTATTCTAATTGTTATAAAAATACCGTACTCCCAACTGAAGACATGTAAAAACCATTCCAGTTCACTTGAAAAAAAATATAGAATTTAATTCCATACGTAAATTAACGATAATTTGAATAAAGTAGCAAAAATATTAATAAATTAGATTATGTACCAAAGCCGTTTTGACAAATGTCATATTTTAACAAAATTATAGAATAAGATTAATGTTACGGACAATAGGTAAATATTGAAAATTTCCTTTATTTACTTTATTTAATATATTTATTATCAGATACATTGGATATTGTATTTTTTCACTATCCATATTTTTGATACAAAAGTATATTTTAGTAGGATAACTCAATAGGCTATTTGACTATACAGGGTATATCAAGACTGCTACCGAAAACGAAGCCGGGTGGTAGTTTAAGCGACTTCAGACACAATGCAACAGAAAAAGTTGCAAAAAAAACGACAATATTTTTTATTTATTTTTTTCCTATGGCCATATTTGGGTGGTAAATACATTTTTTTCTCCTAAAATAATAGTGTATGCCCTTTTATTTATAAATACTCTAAGGTATAAAAGAGATTAAATTATTATTTTAGCAAAAACTATGGATTTACCACCCAAAAACGACGATATTTAAAAAATCATAAAAAATAATTGTCGCGTTTCTATGCGAAATTTTTAATTGCATTGTGTTTGTAGCCACTAAAACTACCACCCGGCTTCGTTTTCGGTAGCAGTCTTGAGATACCCAGTATATACTACTACGTACGTTTTTGTCAAAAAAATTAGAATTATTTTTCTTTCTTCACATTTTATTACATTGGACATGATGATATTATTAATTCACGGGTATAAATGACAAATAACGAATTTTAAAGGTATTTTTAATATTTAATTTGCATCTATGCCGTTATCAATCCCATTCATTTCCTGTACGTGAGTAGTTCATACTAATGCATGACGTCATAGCCAATCAAAATCGTTTACGATCACGTGGCGCGAACTCAAAATAAATTAAATTATGATTGTGGTTTTTAGTCAAAATATACAATATTTTTAATGTATGATAATGAAATATGTTTTGAAATTAAATTATCTACACGGGTGGAAACAAATAAGTTAATATTTTTATACAGTCAAATAGCCTATTATAGGTTTTGTTGTTTTTAAAATCTATATAATAATGTAGCTTTATAAGTTATTAAAAATGTATGATTATATTGGGCTTTTATATTTCGTTTTACTTTATTCTGAAACATTAGGTAACAAATGTAACAAATATATGACGTGTCGTTTCTGTAGCAATGCCGACTTGATCTATAATAGTTATGCGAGCACTTTCTTCGACGCGTCCGCTCCAGTTGTAATACCTCAATGCAAAAACTCATTCGGACGATTGACTGATTGATTGATCTATGGATGATTTAAGAATGAGTGATATATGCGAACGAATCTGTGGAACGGATGTTTACGAACTGAACGCCACATTGTCAGACAGAGCGTTTTGACAGTGTAATTATTCAGTGTATTTTGTAAATTTATTTTTAAATGATATAGATATAGTAATTAAAAATAATCTTTATTTGTAAGGTCTATAGACCCCGCTTCATAATGTGGTATGGTTTCCAGAAACTAGTCAAATAGCCTATTGCTGTGTGTACGGTGTGAATTCTGTTGGACTCATTGGTTGGATTTCGATATTGTGACTTCCTATTTTAACAACTTTGCTAATTTGAAAATATTTTGTCGATCGGATCACGTTTTCCGACTCATGTTTTCCCGTATACCGAATATTTGCGAATATAATAATAAAATAGAGCCTCTGGTTATTGAAGGGTATTCTAAAATCTCCCCATATTACTGCAAAAATATATTTTTATTGATAGTTCTCTGGTTGGAAGACTAGGCATTGAAAATTATTATAGTAATTATTTGTCGTAAAAAGAATTACAGTTGCCATGTAATAATCATTTATTATATATTTATTTATTCAACACAGAACAAAATAAATCATTCGAAATTGATTTATGATTAGATGATGTTCTAATTATTAATTGCTGAAGATGACAAATGAAAATTGAAACGGACAATGCTTTATTATTGCTGAATGTGCCTTTAACAATATCAAACAATAACATCTAATGAGTAAAATACGCCATATCGTACAGTCTGGTACAGTCACTCAGTCGCTCTTGTCATCAACCGTTGAGATTTGACTTTACGTTTTCTTCTTACTGCCAGCACCATCGATGTACTATAAAAAGGTTGCACATGAAAAAAATATGAGTTACAGTAATTTTATTTTGTAATAAATACCGATTATCTCTTTACTCCCATTTGGCGCAAAGATTTTTAATTTTAATTTCGATATACTTATCTTATCCCTATAAAATAATGCATAAACCAACTGTGTAAGGCTAAGCCCAAGGTTCTATGAAGTTTCGCCCGTCTCCTTTTAATAATTTGTGTTTGTCATCAGAACATGCATAATTTGTTTTTTAAATATGTTTTTCTAAGATCGAATATATCTATATCAACAAAATATTTATTATAATTTTTAACCATTCTATGGAGGGGCGCTCTCTCACCCGCATTTGTACGACAAGGGGTTGTGGCAAAAAGCGGGTATACGCGTGTCCCTCGCCTAACTACGGTTCTTGGTACAATATAGAAAATATTATTGACTAGGTCGGGACAGTCATACCTATTATGTAATATGCTATGGAGCATCATGGTTTGGAGAAATAGGCGTCTTGATTGTAATGTCAATAAACTATATTTTTAAGCGAATCTGTATATGATATTCGTGTTGTTGATGGAATTTTATATTCGATAGATCTTAAGAATTTGCGTTGTATTTTTTCTATCGCCAGACTATACTTGTTGTAATATGGGTCCCATATCATACATGCATATTCTACTTGTGGGCGTAACAAGGAATTATAAAGATAAAGGCATGTTCCTTGTTGTTTAAAATCCGATGAAGCACTCATTACTAAATTGTACATTTGGTATGCTTTAACAATTATTTTGTCTATGTGCAGTTTACTATCCAAAAGGACACCCAGATCACAAATATGAGTCTCTTTAGTGAGAAGATTGTTGCACAAGGAGTAATTAAAATTAATTAGATTTTATTTTTTGTAAAATTAAGATATTTACATTTGGGAATGCTTAGTTTCAAGTTATAACTATGTTTTCGAAGCAATGTGTTCTTGCACCAATGTTGTCTTTGAATTTGTCAATAGAAATTGAAGTGCCTTTTCTCTCACAACCAATAACGTAATTTTAAAACTTGAGTGAAAATACATTCCATAATAAAATTCGCAGTAGGCTTTAGAGTACATTTAACCAGTTTTGTCCTGTGACGTCAACCGAAAACGTTGCACAAAGGACCACTCCGCAATCACGCTCTCTACAAATCTTTCATCTATATAATAGTACATGCGTATATCTTTACTAATACAAATGGAAAAGTGAATTGCTTGTTAAACATAGATCCTAATTTCTGAAGCAATCATCATGATATTGAAGATACAAGTTGTTGAGGGTACACAAAAAGATATAGAAATACTAAACTTGAGGCATGGAAAAATAAGTATTAGATATTCATTCGAAAAAAATCGATATCAAGGCTATAAACTCAACTTGCCTACATTAACAAAACTTGCAACAAAGCGGCTGAATGACAGAAATAACTATATTATGTACTCTATATTATGGTGACTGAAAATTAGATTTTGTCTTTCCCAAACTCGAAGCATGCAAGTGAAGCCATGCACATAGTGATGTATTACAAATGGAGTTTGAAAACTCGTATGATTTTCACACTTAATTAAAATGTTACTTTTTAATCCGGTGTCAGCAGACTATTTGGAAAGGTTCATTAACTTGGAATAACGTTGTGGGTTAATTTTATTAATGTCTGATATTATTAGAATCATTTAATGTAATTTAATTTATTTAAAATCATATTTCGGTTTGGAATTATGCAAACATGCACATTTACTAATTATATTGCTTTTAAACAAGCAATATTAATAAAGTTATAGTCATATTTAATTTTAGTAACATTTTATTGTAAACCACAATTTCCATAGAATAAATTATACTAATCAACATCTTATACTAGTCCTGATAGTTTCTTAGGAAAGAAAACAAAACATAAACTATAAAAAGGCCTTACAAAGAAAGGAAAAAACAAAATTTATAAACACCGAATTTCGATATACCAGAAATAAGATCATACTACCCAGCCAAGTCCTGAATTTATCTTCAACTCAATTTACTTCCAGTCAATTATAAACACAATAAATTAAACAACCATTACTTATCACTCCTCCCTTAGCGACAGGAATATACTCAACAATGCGCATTCGTATACAAGCTAATTACGATAAAACCATTTACATACAACTTTCGCAATAAAATTCTACCGCACACATTCGACGCTTTGTTAGCGCGCGGCCTAAATCAGTTTTGTCCTGTCACGCCTGCCGAAACGGGACAAAGGGGCACTCCGCAATCACGCTGTTTGTAAATCTTTCACGTACGCACGTGAACTGAGCATTGAGTATTGAGCCGCGCGGCTGAATACCAAATGATATACTTGTTTCCTCCTAATATGATGGAATTGCTTTCGCCCGGCTAATGTGAAACTGTTTGGTGTAAATGAAAGTAATGGAATGTTGATTGTTGGGCGGCTTTGATTTAAGGACACTAGTGGAGTAACGCACGCTTAATTTTTATATTTCTTTTGGAATCAATGGAATCTTAAAACATCTGAAATATTTATTTCTATCACAAGAATTTTTGACTTGCAATTTAACAACAACAGGCCTACTAATAAAACTTTCAATTAATTAGATCTTGCTACCATTTTAAATATTATTCTTCTTAAAATCAGCATACAAATCCACTTATTAGTCGGCCAAAATGACATGTCTTCGCAGTTTGATAGTTTTAATTAGTCTTATCATTGAAAATATTCAACAAAGTTTAGAATTAAAGATTCATAGTTGAATAAAACATGTCATACAAATGCTCATATATTTATAATTGAATATATAAGGGCAATAATAAAGCGACCAATGGGATGACTAGCAACCCGTTAACAACGAATTAATAATTCAAAAAACTTAATCAACAAAACTCAATTAACAAAAAATCAGCAGTGTGCGTCAATCGTAAAGGAAGCGTTAGAATTTGTCTCATAAAATGCCGTAACAAGGGTTACTCATTAAGAATTAAAACTCGGACCGTTCACGGAACTCGCTTCGTTCGGAAAATTACGTTGGAAAAGTTTGCGGAGGCTCTTCCGAATACGTTTGTTGCTTTATATTTGCGATACTTAATTATTGTTGCTTAACAGGATAACTTATAAGGAAAAATATTAGGAGATAATTTCGTTTTTGTGATGGTAACATTTCCTAGATATATTTTTTTCAGGGGTTTGGTAAGTTTATTATAATATGGAAAAATTACCGTCCGGCAAACAGAAATAATGAAATGGTAGAGCCATGTTGCAGTTACCTTTAACTACTGTAGAAATCGGTTGGTTCTACCTTGGTGTTACCACTGAGTCTAAATATCTTATTTTATTCAGCAAGTGAGATTTACGGTGGTTAAGTACCTTTTTCCTTCTCTCGCCCTTTTTCCTTTCCTATCTCATTCTATTAAAAGACACCAATAACGCACCAGCGATCTAAGTGTTGTAGAAGTGATCATTGGGTAAACTCTTTTGTTATTTGCCTATGTAATAAAATAATTACAGACGCATCGTTAGCACAAAAGTACAACAATAAAAACCAACTGAACCATTAAAATAGTACTCAATTTCAAATCGAACTAAACATTAACCCTCAACAAACGCTTCAGTTATTCTGCAATAAAATCTTTACAACACATGTGAAGCGTACAATCCGGTCTAATTGCTCCAGTAACATTGTTCGAATTGTTCCCTCGCCAAGAAGACCGAATGTATCTCATGCCGACATAGTTGCAACAAGACAATTAATCAATTAACACTACTATCGGTCCGTTATACCCTTTGTTACTATCTCCCTACTGAATAACCCTCCGATATCGTGTTTAATTTAATTAGTCATTAAACTTAGATTGAGCGGAAGAGCTGTTGATAACGGTTTGCCCAGTGGACGGTTTGCGGGATTTGAGTGTTAATTGGGTAAATCAATTATCTATGCATTAAGTTATTTTATTTTTATGGACTTTGAATGCGGATTGTATTTTTTTTAAAGCCTGTTGTTCTATGTTCTACTTGTCTGTGGACAAGAAAACCTCCTTTTAACGGATTTTTTTACGCGTACGGGCAGAAGGCAATAAATATGACCATGTTTCTGAGTTCCATGCTAAGCTCAAGTAGTTACCTTTACGGCTTCGTCGGAATACTCACATTCTCTCTCTTTTTACAATATTTTATTTATCCTCTCATCCCATCTTACCTTAATGAACGGTCGTCTGAGAATCTTAAACTGAGAATGCCTGTGCACACCACGACAGTAATGGATAATTATTTTACTGTCAAAGCAGTTCGATTGGGGAACGCGCTTCCTGTTGTGGTGAGACAGGCGCAAACGCTGTCATCATTTAAAAAGCTAATTAAAGAGTACTACCCTTCCCTTTAAAACAGACTTCACTACTATTTCCTTTTATTAAATCATTTGGCAATTGTAGTATATTATAATTTATGTATGGTTTTGTATTATTTATTTATATGTATGTATGTATATGTTATGGGCCAAGTGATTAATGCGGGCAGTATTCATAATGCCCGGGCAGTATGAATATTGCCGAGCCATATCGGGCCAAGTGATTAATTACAATCTAAACTCACCTATTTTTCACATTGCCCGGGCATTATGAATATGGCAACATGATGATCGTTCAATGTGATTAATAGGTGATTTTTTACGTGGTGCGCTGTCACATTGTCGCATCTGCGATAGACCCATAAATTAGAAAGGTTGAAGTGATCTGCTTATGTTTAGTTGTTTTTTAACGTCCGAAACAATATCTTCAGAAGAAAATAAGTGTACCCACTTTATGGATCAGTTAGGTCGACTATGCCCCAAAACCGACTCAGAACACCTCGACTTCACGTAGTCTTTTGGCTACCGACCCTGGAGTGTATATAAAAAGCCGGAGGCGCTGAGGGAGAACAGCCCCCGCCCGCTGTAAAAACGGATAGGCAACCGTGCAAGCCGAAGC
Organism: Hyles vespertilio; assembly: GCA_009982885.2. Classification (NCBI taxonomy): domain Eukaryota; kingdom Metazoa; phylum Arthropoda; class Insecta; order Lepidoptera; family Sphingidae; genus Hyles; species Hyles vespertilio. The sequence goes on along the minus strand of CM042824.1, from coordinate 16,412,411 downwards.
TGCGGAGGTGAGCATGGGTGCCTATCTTCTGTTACGCAAGGGTGAAGGGGCTGTTATTGGGACTTCCCGTAGCGCCGGAGACGATGCAGAAGCTAATTTGTATTGACAAGTGTTTTAAGGGTTAGGTTGCTACATAAGATATTTCTCAGGAATAGTGCGTTACATTTTCATGAGAGTAGTACCAGAGGAGGTGCGACACTCCCTCCACTCCTTCCACCCCACCCCCTGGTGCTGCCCTATTCTAAATTCTACCAATTCGGCTCATTGTTTTGATTTTGTTTCGCTTTACATCACTCTGCCCAATAGGCACTTGGCATTATTCATAATGCCCGGGCAATGTGATAAATTGATTGGTTATAATTACATTGCCCGCTCTTATTGGGCATTATTCATATTGCCCGGGCATTATGAATAATGCCCGATTAAAATCACTTGGCCTATAACATATATATGTATATATATGGGTATATATATGTGTATAAGTAGTTATGTTTAATTAATATTATTTAGCTTTAAGTAATTCTTTATTTGTGACACTGCCCTCTCTCCCTCTCCTTTATTTAAATCCATCCCATGGTTGTCTGTAAGATATTGCTGTTGAGCGATAAGACCGCCATTTGTACTCTTTGTTATTATTATTTCTGTTTAGCTATGTTGTTGTTAAGTTTGTGTACAATAAAGATTTAAATAAATAAATAAATAAAATATTAATAAAGTATTGCACATGAGTCTATAGACGAGCAAGATATTATGAACTTTTAGATCATTTTCTTATTATTATTGCTGTAATGAACGTGGTGAAAATATACGAATAACACAATTACTTTTAATTCTTGTTGTCAATCCAAAAATTTAAATATTTTACAGGAACTACCAATATTTATCTTACATTAACGAAATTGGTTAAGCATAAAATATTCCAATATCAAACGTCGAAATGGGACAAAAAATAGTCAAAGGCGAGGCTAATTCCACCAATTAAGAAAGTCAACATGAAAATAGTTCGTGGGAATATTCCAAGAGAAACATCTAGATTTCTAAATAAATACGTAAGAGCTTAAAATCAAACACATTTATATTGGAACGAAGATTATTTCAACATTACTGGATAAATACAGACATGAGGAATATTTTGAAACCCAACTTTATTTTTGTTTGGAATCCATTTTGATATGTGATACTAAATTTTAAAAGGGTATATCTTCATTTTTAGTTCGATTTCGAGCATCAATGCTTTTGCCTTAATACTTTTCTATAATACAAATACAAATCCAATCACAGGCCATTAATATATTTACAGAACATACTTATAGTACTGTATCAGCCACAGAACAGTTGAATATGGTTAGAAAGCCATTAGCCGTCAAATTGTATGAAAACCAGCGTCGTCGTTTTCGAAACACAAAACCTCTACAAATCCAATATAGAAAGCTTGCAATAGTCGATTTAAAGTATCGATAAAATTATGGAAATATGTTTTTGTTATAAGACCGGAATTTATTTTATCAAAACGATGTCTTCTTTCAAAACAATTGTATCTACAATATTTAAGATACTTCCCTTCTATGAGGCTTTGCCGTAAGACACAATCACAACAACCAAAACATTGTTTACTTCATAAATACTATCTGATAATTGAAAACAACAATAAAACAGAGTTAATTGGCGTGTTAAGCACATGATAATATAAACATAGGATAATTAACCTAAATAAACGACCATAGAATAAAACAAACCCACATACGTAGCCGAAAACTACGTTAAGCTACAATTAATTAAATACGCAAATGATTCCCAGTGCACATTATTCGTAATTCCACGCTGTGCTTTGATATTTTATTCCTAAATTTAATTTATCCACGATTTTAATGACGTTGGGAATGGAACACCCGAAATGGTTGATACGAGTCGACAATTTTATTTGAGAATTTTACGCCATCGGCATGCTAGGCAGACTGGCACATGAGATTTTGACTGAATAAAATTTCACTCTGATTGTACGGAATTCTACTACAGGACGTGTTTTATTCCCGTCTGAATAGATTTGTTTTATTTTAATTATTCGTCTGCCAATGTGATATTTGAGTGGATTATTTTTTTTTTTAGAAGACAGGGATTTTTTGTTTTTGCAGTGAAGGGCGAGACGAGCTTCGGTTCGCCTGACGGTAAACGATACGAGCTCTCATAAAAGTAGCAAAACCAAACAACACCTTGAATTACAAAGCAATGCTTGACATTCTACTGCGCTGGCTATCCTGAGACATAATAGAGGTTAAGTCTAAATATGTCCAGTAGTTATTCTGGCTACAATGTCCTTCAATACAAAACAAGTCGATACCCCTGACTTTTCGTCATAACAAATGTATCGCCGGTACGTTGCCAGCCTTTCAAGCAGATGAATAGAAGAATAAAGAGGTTAGTGAGTAGTGTAGTAGTAGTAGTGAGGTAGTTTCTGTCTATAAATATGTAGAGGGATGCTGATTCCAAAAGGACGTCATACGAGGAAGAAACCTCCGTGTTATGTGTTTTGACAGCATACTGTTTGAAATATCGAAAAACAATCAGTAACTGAATAATTGAAAATTTATCCAATTCAAAACTATATTACTCATACAAATCATTTTGTTTTTCTCGTATGACTCGTATTCAAAATACGAGTATATCGAAAATATAAACATGAATACAGAAAGTTTTGTTGAAGTACTAATTCTAACAATACATGACCAATAAAAAGTCAGTTGTAAATAATTTAGAACTTACATAAAGACATATTTTCGAACAAGGTTCGAAGAACCGTACTTTCCAAGCCGATAACTCACATTACCCAACTGTCAAACTTACAAAACATCCCTTTGATGTAAAAAAATATTCGACACAACTTCCCAAAACTTCGTATTAATAATAAAAACGAAACGTAACAATTGTATTCAAAGTGAAACACTCATTCGCAATACGTCAGCCATCAGAGTAACCATCTTGAAGAAACTTTATCCACTTGACGTTAAGGCGTGTGTCCATTGAACGCAGACTATAACCGAGCTATGTTCGTTTCAGAAACAGCAAATATTATAGTATACAATCAAAAATGTTTTTGTTTTCATTTTTGTAGTATTATTTGAACATGTGAAAATCAAAAAAATATATCCACAAACAGCAATTCAGCGATGAAGAATTTTTTGCATTAACTTAGTATACAACGCGGTAAACATTATTCTCATATTATAACTCATAAACTTTAATAAACGTTATTTATTTTCTTCTCAAAAAACCATAGGAACATACATAAGTTGCCTTAAAACTATTTTTAAGTACACACATATTTTGTGAGAAGTTGGTGTATGCTGTAGGTTTCCACCTGTGGTGCAGAACAGCAGAGCATAACCTTATACTAATTATTGTTTTTTTTTTTTTTCAGATAATGTCTACGGAGCGGTATGTTTTTGTAACTTTTATGCTTCATGACAAATATTTTTTATTTTTAACGCGTTGAACCACCCGTTGCAGCATCATAGCATGCCACGCTATAATACATTAGATATTTATCGACCTTCATTTATCCAAATCATAATTGTTCAGTTACTTTCGGATGCTTGGCACCTATGTACATAAGGAAGACTACGTCTATTTACAGACAACTAAAGTCTGAATATAATATATTAAAAACCTCATTTGTCGTAAATCGTTCATTTGATGTCTTGTAGTAGACAGTAAGTAACTTTTTTTTCATAAATCGGTCATTTGATCTCTTGTAGTAGACATAAATCTTATTCGGAAGTTCTTCACAAAAGTGACAAACTGACAGCGTCTCGAGACGTCGGGTTCATTATTCGGCACATCGGAGCTGAGAACCCTCACACAGTTTGTTGCCAGAATTTAACTACATGCTCAGGGAGAGGGTGAAAAATTACCACGATAAATTTTGGATGTAAATATTATGTTTGTGGTTATATGCTTTTTAGAAGAGATTGAAACGTTCCCTCTTAGAAATATAAATGCAACCGATTGAAAAACGCAGAAAAGCTTTTTAAAAGGTTTTAGGTATTTAACTAGCAATGTATTTAAAGCTTGTTTTTATGAAATCGTTTTTACATTTCCAGTTCACATCTTATATTATCTTAAATCTTTAAACGAGAAATTCTTGTATATATGTATATAAATATATTCTCTAAATTTCGGAAACGGCTCCAACGATTTTCATGAAATTTTGTATACAGGGGGCTTCGAGGGCGATAAATCGATCTAGATAGGATTCAATTCTAGAAAATGTTATAAAAAAATAAAGATAGGGACTGATAAAATGATTCTTCCTGACATCTATTGGCGAATAAAAATATTATTTTTTACTATTTTTACTATTTTTATTGTGTGCAACTAACTGCTTAACGATCCAATAACACTAAAGATATTCCAGCAGATGGCGTTGTTAAGTAACACTAAGAAAATCAATTGTTTATTAGCTTTTGGGTTTTATTGGGATATCTGTCAAAACATTAAAAATAAAAAGTGACATTGGTAATTTGGCGTTTAATTTTGGATATGGCTATTTGTTTGGATCATGGATTATTATACTGGGTATATCAATATTGCTACCGAAAACGAAGCCGGGTGGTAGTTTTAGTGAGTACAAACACAACGCAACTAAAATTTTTGCAAAAAAACACGACATCTTTTTTATGATTTTTTAGATATCGTAATTTTTGGGTGGTAAATCCATAATTTTTGCTAAAATAATAGTTAAAACCTTTATATACCTTAGAGTCCTTATAAATAAAAGGGTATACACTATTATTCTAGGAAAAAAAATAATGTACCATCCAAATACGACCATAAGAAAAAAATAAGAATCGTCGCTCTTTTTTTCAACATTTTCTGTTGCAATGTCTCTGAAGTCACTAAAACTACCACCCGGCTTCGTTTTCGGTAGCAGTCTTGAGATACCCTATAGATATACTGCGCGATTGAGCGAGTATTGGATCGAGATGTTCCGCGGAGTGGTACTAGGAATAATTTGTAAAAGAGAATAAGACCATTTTCAACTGTATTGGAATTATAAATAGTGAAAAGTACAAGAAGACTTTTAGCTTTTAGTAAAGTAATTCCTTGAAGTGTCCAATTTCTTTAGTGCAAAAAAACCGAGCAAAGCTCGGTCATTCAGGTACTAGTATTAATTCAAAAAAATCATTATTTTTACAAACGCCATATAAAAATATATCTTTAAAAATATGCATTACTTTTCCTATACCACTATATCATCCAATTTTCGGCACAAATCCCTTACTGGAATTAAACAATTTATCCAAAACTAAATTAATATCGACAAACGGTTATAACCGCTAACGGTGGATACCTAAATCATTACCGAAACGTTATGGCACCGTGCGGCCACCGCAAATTACAAAAGAAAATAATAACACTACCTACACAAAGGCAATCGTATTTATTCCGCTCCGTATTATGTCTAAATATGTGCGTTAGCGGTAAATGTTGAAAGTGGACATTTTGAGGGATGCCTGATTAAATAAATATTAATAATATGTTTTTTGTTTGTCTCTTTTGGTTCTAAAAAATGGTACCCTACCATTTTTCCAATATGGCGGGGGCAAAGATACGAGGTCGGATAATGGAAATTTGAAAATCTGTAAAATCACTCATTTCCAAAATCTCGAATAACTTTTAACGTAAAACTACCAGATGACAGAACTTTTTTACATTAATTCATTATGATTAAAGTTCATAATGGATTATTATGAAGCGAAAAAACGTGATAAATAGTATAATAAAATTATCACTCTTTTCAATGCTGTCTGACCTTCTATCAAAGACTAAATAAATAGATTATCTTTATCTATACATAATATAATACATAATATGTTTGTAACCAATCGATATCTGTACATGGAAGATAAATGAGAAAAATTGGTATGAGGGGGCTGTATTTACGTAATAGGACCCAACACAATGATTTTTAGAATTTTTGTCTGTCTGATTGTTTTGTGCGGTTATGCGTGATGAACTCAGAAAGGGCTAAATGGATTTCGATAAAATTTGGCATGGAAATAACTGACATCCTGGATTAACACTTCGGATACTTTTTACGTCGGCGAGACGAGCAAGCCGTACGCCTGATGGTAAGCGATACGACCGCTCATAAACAGTAGCAACATTCCACTGCGCTCGCCATCCTGAGACATAAGATGTTAAGTCTCAATATGTCCAGTAGTTGCTCTGGCTACAATGTCCTTCAATCCGAAACACAACAGTGCATTTAAGCAGTGTTGTTTCACGGGAGAAATAGACATTGCGGTGGTACCTACCCAGATGGCCTCTCACATATGAGAGACCTGCCACCAGTAAACTGATACCAAAGCAAAATATTTACAAATAATAAAGCTAAAATATTTGCTTGATTTAAACAAAATGTTATTAATACTAAGTACGATGTTAAATAAACATTAAATTAATTACTAGAGTGTGTACCGTAGAGGCCCGATGTTTGCCCAACGATTCGGAGTTACATACATAATCTCATGTCATAAGGTTACTAATATTTAGTATATGACCCTTTATTTGATCTTTTTAAAGATGTGTACACTTAATATGATTTGAGTTGTAGTAAAGGTATAAACGAATTTGACATACGTCTCTAAATATCCCATGAGTTACTAGTAAAAATGTGAGCCAACATTTGGTAATGGGCTGGACTGACTTTAGGATCAAACCCAAAATATGTACTTCTGCATTTTTTAAATGTTTTATATACATATTATGAAACATGTATTACTTACTTAACAATGAAGAAAACATCATAGGATAAGGATTAAGACTTATCTCAATTCTAGAAAAAGACAACAAAATATGTAAAGAAACATAATATTTTTTATTTGAATACTTTGTTAAATAATGTATAAAGCAGACAGAATTATTCATAGTACAAAACAGACACCTCAAAAGATTATTATCAAATTTAATATCACAAAAAATTGTCATTTCCACAAAAGCCTAATCCAAACCTAAACAGCAGCATGTACTTAATAACATCGGGCAAAGCAATAATAATGTCCAATAACCACCCTATATGATTTACTCGATGTCGCGTATATAAACGAAATAAAATTGTTTATGTTTTCGGATATTTGGCCCGGGACCGATAAACTACCGCGCACAGACCCTGTTTGGTCATGTTTACCATTATTACATGCATTTGTTATTATCATTTATTTAATTACTACAGTGATATTTTTTCATAAAGAGAATTTGAAAACGTGATTGGATCGGATATAGCTGAAGCGTCAATGAATGTTTTAAGAAAAATAAGTCAACGTTCTTAAGCGTTATTAAAAGGTATATGAAAATTATGTATCCAGAAATGACTTTTAAATTGAAATTAATTAATAATTATTATTAGTCAATAAGTGCAATTGCAGAGTTAGCTAATAAAGCATCACTTCATTTGTTTTTAAAAGCTAGATTCGATCATCACACTTAAATCTCGACTTAACATTGACACTACATAACTTTAAAATAATATTTAATTACAATTGTATCACTTCATTTGAATTTGTAAAAACACAATTCAATCTTCACACTTAAATCTCGGCTTAATATTAACACTACACATTATACGAGTACATACAAACGCAAAGATTTAGCATAACACTTCTGAATTCCACAAAACATGACAGACACGAAAAACAAATGAAACATTTATGTCTCCGCTCCCATTTACAAGCCGCCACACTGTCACACTTTACGACGTTTTAATACATCGAGCGTCACAATCAAATTATAATATTTAGGGGCGAAAAAACTTCGGAGTGTCGGCACATAAAGCGCTTCCCCAAACAATGTTAAAGCTCTTTGGTGTTTCATAAAATCTCATTTGGGATGTAAACGACCTCCGCCATTCCGGGGAATAATATCGAAAAATCAGGGAAAACACATTTTAGACAATAAACAATGGGATGAGTTACCGCTCAGGTTTCAGGGCAATGACATTGGGTTTCTAGAACATTTAAGACTAGCTTTTACCTGAGACTTACATAAGGTTACTATTGTTTAAATCGTTATTATCAATTAATGCCTGTTATTGATGGTAGGTAGTAATAACTAATTTTATTTTGCTTTCGTGGTCCGCCCCGTAACCACGAAAGCTGTAAAGTAATCAAAACGTCGGGAAGTCAAAAATGTAAAAATTAAACTAAATTCGCGATAAAATCCGTAAATAATAGTTTTATTTTAATGTGTAACATTCGCGTAAATCTAAGAAACCATAATTTTATTTGCCTTTTGGGAATAGTTCTTTTTCGGAATGAAAGGTACCGTATACTTTAATATTATTTAGTTTAGTAACAACGTGTATACAAAATATCATATTGATCGTTTGAAATGATAAGACGTAAAGCCATTGCAAACAAACACACATCCACATTTATGATATTAGTTAGGATTAGAATATTAATTTAAAAGTTAAGGTTAAAAACAGAGAACAATGTTCCATATTCGAATTAGGTTGATATAAAAAACAGCCTATAGAAATTACTAAACGAATATCGAATTCCGTCGGGAATTTATAGGTCGTAAAATGTCAGGTTATTTTTTTTTCTTTGTTAAAATATTTTACTGAACAATTTTATAAATTTCATGTTATAGTGGGTATACATCAGAATTCGTCTAATCTCAATATTGTTTCCATCATCTTTCCATGAATTAAACTGAATATTGAGATTGTAATTCGACCAACGATCACACTCCTAAATTAAGTGCAATTTGTTTGTGTGCACAGTCAGGTATTTTATAGGGCGGAATACGTATATATTTATTTTTCCAATACCTGTATTAACGTATATACATCCCACTGCAGGGCACGGACCTCCTCTACAATCGAGATAATAATTCAGTGGGGTTAGGCTATATAGTCCACCACTCTGGCCTAGTCCGGGTTGCCAAACTTTGCATACAATATACATTTTTACAAATCACTATGGTATCCCGTTCCACGATATTTTCCTTCACCGTTACAGTTTTCAAAGTCCACAAATAAATTACATTACAAGATTACTTTTTCTAAATGTAAACCTTTGTAAGGTTTTACGACTATGAAATCTGTATATCCTTTTGTAATTTGTTATTTGTTATTTGGTATTTATTTTTTATTTCTTTACACCACCCAAAGATCAACTTGGAGAGAATGCCTCAGGCATTAAATCCGCCTGTATACTTTTTATACAACGCGTAAATATATAAATAAATCCACATTTATACGTACCACCTAAATAAACGCCTGTTACATAGCTTGCATGTTATGAAGCAATCTGTTCACTGTTGCCGTTGCGGACAAACCCAATGTTTGCAGCCCAAAAACACTATCTAATCTAGTATATTTTTACGAACTTTGTTCTGGCGTACCTGCATTACCCATAGATTTCTATGTCGTATCATAATATATAAGCAAAGATTATTCGCCATGATCGCTATGATAAGATGGAAGAAGTTTATTTTCTTTATTTATTCATCAACTATTTTCGCTATTAAAGTACTATTATGTTTCAATTTTGATACATATTGTGCATAAACTGAAAATAAAAATAAAATAAGATACAATAAGCCTTTATTGCTGGTATAAACAAAGTAGAGTAATAGTTAAACTTAAAGCAGCAATATAAATTATACATCGGCAATAGGTTTCTCTTTGTCAGCTTGTCTTTTGACAAAGGCCTCCTCTAGAGACTTCCATTTCCCCCTATCTTTCGCTACACGAGTCCAAAGTGGACCAGCGATTTGCACAAATTCAGCAATTGTGCTCTGTTCTGATATGGTTCTGATAATTAATAGAAAAATCTAATATCACTAATTTAAATTCGTGTTTTAAATTCAAATTAGGTCCGTGACAATAAGGAATAACTTAAAAAAGGGATACAATGCGTTAACATTACCTTAGAATTCATTAGGCATTAATCTCGCTGTATATGCCATTGGACAGAATTGTTATCTTCTAACCAGTCTACTCGCGGAATAGATCTATATTATATAGAGGTATAGTGCACATTTTCGTTCTCTAACAGCACATATAAAATATGCACTAGCAGGATTCAACGTTCTATTCAGAGTAAGGAGTTGGAGATGGTAGCCTAAGGCATCCAGACCCGACAAATGTAGAAAAGTACAACAGTAACAGCTAGCTCCATCGCAATTCCATAAGGAAACAATAAATTTGAAAAGCAGAGTACATTTTAAAATATTTTGTGAAAAAATAATAAATAATAAGCCACATGAACTTTCCAACAATTCTTAAAAAAACAAAAAGGAAAATGTTCTGATGACAAAATAGTAATATAAGCTGCCCAAGAAAACTCATTACATTGTAAACCATAACAATGAATGAAGCGGAGTAATGCTAATTTCATTTCTGTTTTCTGATAGCTAATGAGATATATGTTGGATGTTATTCTCAACTTCCATGACTCCACGCTACACAATTTAAATAAACAAACATTTCCATTGTTTACATCTTCAAAACAGGAATCAATATGTAGTCCAACAGTATAAAACGCGATGTGATCACTCTTAGCAGTTACGAAACGCCGATAAAACAAATCGCCCTCCTAAAATCGACTTAATTTTACCTTTTATCGGATTAGAGACCGGCATCGACCAATTACAAACGGAGCTCAGCCTTTGTCTATGGCACGGAACCACTCGTAATTCTTCGCATTCCATCGTTAATTTAAAACAAAACGCCCGGTCCCGGTGTTGCCTTGTTTCAAAAATAATGCAATTTGGTAGGTTTTGTGGAACGTTTTCAAATTTTCTTCCATTGAATGTGGGGAACTGTACTGGGATTTGAATTACTCAGAAAACCATATTAGTATTTGTTGGTGAATTAAGGGTGACTCTGACAATGTGAGTTAGTATTATGAGTCTGCAGTATCGCTTCGTAATAATAATAAATAAGAAATAAAAGAAAAAAATACCGATTTAAAAGCTGTTCGTAGTGGTCTACTAATTATGACTCACCATCAACTTAACCTATTAAAACCTATAATTTTCACGCAATATTATTAATTTAATATTGTCATAAATATTAAATATGTAAGTTATTATTTACTGTTGCTTATTTACTGTGACTTAACAAACAAAAATATATGGTTTTTCAATTGTATAGAATCTTCATAAACCTGCAACCCTACGGCCAAGTCGCGACAATAGATTGTCGCATAAATAACTCCACAGAAAAAACGGAGGTCCCGAAATTTATATCGGTGTAACTGTACAAGCACAATTTTGGTGGAAAAGTCGAAAATTTTCCCTCCAGCGTCGGCCTTTATTCGAAATTCATGAGGATTAGAAGAAATTTTTGGGCAAATTTGCTTTCCATTCGCCGATTAGTTTCGCAAAATCTATAAAGTAATAACAGTTACGAATTCCAGCTACATTTTCCAATTAATTGTACGAAATCGTGATGGTATTAAAAGTTTTTAAGAAATGTTTTCTTCATTTCTTCGTTATATTTATGTAGTTGCGAATCGTGATTTTTAACATTTGGATACATCCCATATTTACGAATATCCCTCAAAGTATGTTCCAATGAAGAGGAAATAAAAAGGTAATTACGTCGACTCTCATCCAAAAAGTAAATTAAACGAGCTACACTCTTTTAAAAACAAACAACTTCACACACAGGCCGCAAACAAAAACAAAAAAAGAAAAGAATAAAAAGACCAACGTAAAACAGCGAGAACGATTCAAAAGACATCACACTGGCAACTGCAGACTGATACATGACACGGCAGTCCTCATGTGAAAACACACCCGTACTTTATCTCCCCGAGCAAGACATGTGTAAACGTCCAGCCTGAGAAGACCTGCTTATGTAATCCACCATCTCAGAAGCGTTAGAAGGCAGGGGGTCGTCTTAATTTGGCGGTATAATAAAACGTGTTACACAAGACGCGTACAGCCCGAAGCGGGCAACCTCCTTTGTCTTGTGAAAAAAAAACAAAAGTGAGCGATTGTTACCCGAGCTTTTTGATGTTCTATTTTCAAAAGTGGGATTTGCTTTAAATAGATGCTTGAAAATGAAACATCATTTTCTTATGCCAGATATTAAGATCTTCCCTAGAGGAAAAGCTTGGAAAACGACTATAATTGACGTTATTTATCAACAGACAAATTGTATAATTTAGTTTATTTTTTAGAAAGAAGATATACATAAAATAATTATTAACACTTTACAAGTTGGGTTCGGTTATTAGATATGGCAATCCAATTCGAGATTTTCTATTTTGAACATTTTCATATTATGAGCTATTTATTTTATTTTTATTTCTATTTATTTATTTATCTAGGATTTTAATTTGTGTCCAAAATAGCGTAGAGTTAGATTTAAAAATACGTAGACGATAGTTTATGCTGCTTGTGTACTATAATATGTATGTATTTATCTTAATTAATCCCAGAACAACATAATTTTTCTGTTGTTTTTTTTTAATAGTATTACGAAATGTAAGTATTCGGATGATATTAAAATGACTAAATCTCGTATCGAATAATGCCTTAAAAACCTCCCAAATTGCTACCCATCTATTACCCAGTACACTTCACACCAATACTCAACCATGTTGCATGTACCAACTGCGCTCATGTAAATTGTATATTACTCCAAAACAGTGCGGGAACGTTTCTAAATTGCGTGGAATTAAATTCATGTACAGATTCTCGTCTTGCATTGAATCGCTGACGGCTTCGTTCGCAACGTTTCCGAACAATTAGAACGGGATGGTAAAGTGTGTGGTTGCGGCATGGGATATTTATCTCGTAAGATATATAGCAACCATCGCACATTTTTTTATTTCAATGAAGATAATAGCATGCCGTTCGCCTGATGGTAAGCGATACGACTGCTCATGAACAGTAGCAAAACCAAACAACAGCTTGAATTACAAAGCAACGCTTAGCATTCCATTGAGCTTGCCATCCAGAAACATAAGATGTTAAATCCCAATGTGTCCCGTAGTTACTCTTGCTACGATTTCCTTCAAACCGAAACACAACAGTGCATTTATACTACTGTTTGACGAGAAAGTCCTACCAGCAGTAAATAACTATAAAAAAAAAGCCTTTAATTGTCCAACACGGAATTTTCTGCCGTGTTGTACAATGTAAAATCATAATAGAAATCTCTTTAGTAATACCCATATACGTCACAGTAAAGCATATTTTCTCATACGTCACTAGCAGCGACGCCAACGCCATCTGCAACTCATGAACACCGCATAATAGATGTATTTCCTTATATCCTTCGCAAAGGAACTATTGTACGTGTTCGCGGGAGGTATTAACAATTGAACTTTGTGTTTGTCTTTGGTATTGTAAAAATGAAATAATATGTTATTTTTGAGTTTTCTAAGTTATATATAAAGTTGATATTGTATGTTATTATTGTCATTCTCATGGTTCAGTCAAGAGGTCTTATAATACAGATCTTATTCAATCACTTTAGCCTATTTCTAGTTGGCAGACTACACTTACCATAGACATTATCCTTAAAATGTCTATGGCATCCAGGTTACCTCAGGATATTTTTTGACACCACTTAAACCATGTCATTGCATCCTTTGTTTTAGAAAGTTTCTGCTATCAGCAGTAGTGACGAGGTATACATATAATATATAATACATGTATACATAGATTATGACAAGAAATGCTCAATCTTAGTACTCGAAGTAAATACAGCATACGTAGAAACTCACCGACCAATTCATCAGGATTTTACAAACCCTTAACTCCATGAATATTTGATAGGAAACAAATGTTCATACAAGATTACAGTGGACGTCTAAATTATCAAGATCGATAGCAAACATACCTGAGAACATAATGGATTGATGCTTGTACGACAACGACGCATTAGCGGTTCATTGTGTATATACCATATATGCCCATTAAGGGATGGAGGGAACAGAAAATTTCAACAAGCGTGTAGTAAAGAACAGTATGGAAATTTACAGCTGTTTAATATTAATCGAATTAAATTACGCCAACCAGTTATAGACCTTTGTATTTTGGAAAGAACACCTGAAAAATACTTTAAAAAATAAATAACAGCCAACAGTCACATGCATAGTCCTGACCCCACACTAGTATCGATTCTTGTGTCGTGGGTATCAGGATTTACGAGAGACTTTTCCGTCTCAGATACACCCAGACCCGAGTTTGAATTCCTGAAGCAGCCTATCTATAATTTTTACGGTAAAAAATATATAATACAAACCTTCACATAAAAAAATGACCATCGGCCATCTTACAACTTAAATCTGTATCTGTATCTGTATCAGCCCATATACGTCCCACTGCAGGGCACGGGCCTACTCTACAATCGAGAGTACGATTGAGAGTGGTTACCACATAGTCATAGGTAGACCATATAGTCCACCACACTGGCCTGGTGCGGGTTGGCGGACTTACATTTTTATAAACAGCTATGGTATGCAGGTTTCCTCACGATGTTTTCCTTCACCGTTTTAGTGCGTGGTGATTGACTATCAATACACACATGACTCCGAAAAGTCAGAGATGTGCCCTGGGATTCGAACCCGCAACCACCGTGAACATGTTGGCAGTCACGTCTAAACCGTTTACCAACAGGCCACCACGCACTTTAATAGGTTTCCTATAAGATATGTATTTTTACAATACTACACCACTAACGCCAATCAAGAAAGGTTTGCCCGAATCCACATGCTGAGCAAACAGAGGTACTATTTTCATACTGACACCTAAAAATGCCTTGATAATAATTGTACACTATTAAAAATATGCCATGTCAGGTAGCAACTAATGTGTTATCAAAGTCCGGCAATGTACCTTCAAGCCACTATGTATCGTTCTTAATTTCGGTTTTACTGCTTGTATGTTTACAATTCACAAATAAAAATATATCTAAGATGTCGCCTTACTGTCCTTTCATATACTGAGTAAACCCCGAAAAACAGGTAATTTGCTACCTCACAAAATATCGAAATGTCTTCAGAGTGTATTTTCGGAGGTTCTCTTGTGTGACGGGCTGCGTAACATAACAATAACTTTTGATGGCTGTTGGTAATTAGGGATGAAAGAATGGGCTTTAATGTACCGCGAATTAATGGCGCTGAATCTTCGTAATGTTGCTGTAATGGCCGACTGTTTAAATACAAGCTACTATCACATATTTTTAGTTATAAATTTGTGAATACTTAACGAAACACAAGTGATAATTAAAGGGATATTTGTTAATAATAGCACCGGTTAAGTAAGAAATATTCAAGATTTTGTCTCAAAATACTCCATATTATTAAATTGGAGATATTTTTACCTATATCTAGGAATGATAATATTATCCATGAGAAAGACGATTATCCTGAAAGATATACGCAAGTGTAACTATTGTTCTTACATTTCAGTAGTATTTTACCGTTCTATTTTTCATAATCTAGTCTCCTATTTGTATTCCTTAACGAACCTCTGGTCGAGGGAAAAGCCCCCTAATTACCACGAAGTATTGGTACCGCAGTAACTACATTTGAAGGTTCTTGATAAAATTCTGTACTACAAGAAACACCATTAAACTCTCAAAAAAACATTTTTAATCTATCAAAAGAGTAAGAACACAACTCGTCCAACTAGTAAGTAGAGGCAAAGTTCCAACGTCTGTACCCTGCGATAGTTGGATCGTTACTCACGGTTGATTTACAAACGGCATTCCCCCTTCAACTCTCCCCTCCCCCAAGCCCTGGGGAGGGAAGTGTGGCCCGCACTGCCGGCAACAACTGTCATTTTCTTTATCATACACCGTTTGTACTATTTAAGATTCAGATCACTGCGTGTGAAGTGGAGTTCTTTACGGGCTATCGTTTCTACGGTTTTTGTTGGTATATTTAAGAATTACTATTAAACTTTGCCTTTCGTAATTCATAACCTATTGATGCTAATAAGTAGTTTGGTAATAGGAAATCTACTGCTGTACATATAAAGAGATTTTTCGCAGATTTTTCGTTATGAAACTGCTGTTCATCATTACATTGTAGTTTGACAATAATATCACTGCGATAGTTATTATATAATAGAAAGAAAGAAAGAAAAGAAAGAAAGAATATTTATTGCTGGCACAGAAAATAACAGAGGAGTTGACAAAAAACAGTTAAGGTAAAATAAAAACAAATAAATATTGCGCCAGCAAAGGTAGCTCTCATTTAGCTAGTATGCTGCAGCACCACTTAAGCAGCACTGCAACGCTGATTTTCGATGAGAGACCTTCATGACGTGCGGACGTTCAGTCGTTAATGATACAATTAATACTAAAACTACAATGAATACTAATACTAAACAAATGACACAATAACCTTAAAGAGGACTAAACAAAGAAAAAAAAATATAATAAAAATATGACTATAGTATTCAGATTGAATAGAATCAAAAATAATATATATATTCAAACTTAGACAACGATAAATATTACGAGTAAGTAAACAAAGAACAACAACTTTGTGTATTATGTGTGAATGTGTGGCTGTGGTTGTGAATGTGTATGTGCATCGTAGTGCCGCGTGGCGCTGAACGAGGAGAAAAAAAAAAACAATAATAATATTGGGTTAATCCGAAACCTAGAGATTTATTGGTTGGGTAATAAGATGCACCATGACCAGATGTATTTTATTTGTACCCTGACGTATTAGTTGAAAATCAAGTAAGAAATACGATTCACATTGAAATGTTTTACTTTTAGAATTGAACCACCGCACTCTCCATGAACTTGCATTGTAATTGTGTAAAGTAACTCTAAAACAACTGTAGCCAACGAATATTCTTTACCGCAGTACAAGTTTAATTAATAATGAAATTTTTCAGCAGATGCTATTTCTTTTTGGTAAGTAGTATTAGCTTTGTTAGATTCAGAATTCAAATTATAAGGAATAAAATAATTATCTTTATTCTAATGTGGATTATTACTAACAGAATTAAATGTATTATTTAGATGAGGAGTTTCTAGCGGTTGTTCAGTACTACTACCATTCCCTTCAAAGTGAGTCGACGCTAAATATTTTTGGTTAACTTTGCAGTATGATTTGACTTCGATATTGAATTTAATCACCCGTTTTACGTTAACGGTTAATTGTTTTCGGAAATAATAATTTGGTCTCCACGCTAACTTTGTGTGAATTGGTACAATACACATCTTTGAAATTCTTTGAGCGAATTTTCTAGCATGCTAAATTTTCGTGATATTTTCCTTTATCATTAAATGATTCCAATGTAGCTATAATAGAAACTAATATAAAAAAATCAAAGATACATACAAACCCATCTAATTATTCAATGTTTAAGCCTATTGCCTTCACTACCTGTATAATTAAGACTTTTTCGACTATCCAACGATACCCGCGACCTCCAAATCTCTCCAGGTACCTAGGTCAAAAAGCTGAAACTGGATTTATGTCGAACCTTACTACAATTTATTTATCTTCTTCAATTACATTTATTTCTACGTTTTATTTGAGTAAAGTAAATGTGGAATGAGCCAATGGATGTGAATTTTTAACGAGAAATCTTAGCATTAGATGATTATGGTCATTTTTTAAGTTACTGTGACGTATATCGAGTTTGTACGCCTCAATGGCTTCGTCGAGAACAACTTTTTTAAAGATATAATAATAAGCAATTGATTTGAAAAAACGAAATAGGTTTTGAAAATAATATTCTTTTTTCAAAGACCACTGGTTTCTACTGAATGTTACACCGAAATTCTACATCTATCCTTGATTTATCTATTGTATCCTATAAATACATGTTCTTAACTTCCACCAACTATTTCTAAACTCTCTCCTACATTATGTAGTCAATTAATCCTGACCATCGCAACTCTGAACAGTCTCCAAAGTTTCCTTAAAATTTTCGTTGCTAAAGCCCTAAATTGCATCCATAGAATAAACACACGTCAATAACAGCACTTTAAGCGCTACAAAGCTAAGCGCAAGCACTAACCCAAACGCTTCTTAATGTAATGGACGTTAGAAAGTTTTAATATAGCCAGCACTAATAGAACACGGGGGAACTCGCGCGCTGAGTTAACTTTACCGGGACATACTGCTGGGAAAACCGACTTGCAAGATTTGTAATACTCATGTATGTTTCTAACCAAGAGTAAAGTTACAGTAGTTTATAGTTTTAAAGCTATATGATCATTGGCATTCTAGTTTAGTCAGACAATCTAGGTGTTATGGATAGAGTTAAAGTCTAATGGTTTAGATGCCCATTTTGAGAAATCCAGTATCATGTATCAGCTCTTATGCGTCTCACTACAGGCCACGGGTCTTCTCTACAATCGAAAGTACGATTGACAGCCAAATAGTCCATTACGTTCGCCGTTAAAAAATATTCTTATTCATTATTATTCTTTTTCAACTCCAAAAATTAAAACTGCTCAATGTTATGTAGCGTCTAGAAACGGTTGACATCCAGTCTTAGGATAACACCATAGGTTTCATTCTGTAATATGTACAAAATTATGTCATAACGACTCCACCTAAGATGCTTAAATTAAATGATAAATAAACATATAAGGACACTTACAAAAATACTGTAAAATTTCCATTTATAAGCCTAGGCTGGCTCAAAAGTTAATTCAGATATATGCATATTTTACCAGTCAGAAAAAATGTTGTTGATTCGCACTCACCGTACGTGAACGGTGTTAGAAAAGTACCTCAAAAGTACTTTGCCACGTGCTCAGTGGTACGGAAATTAAAAACATGGCTTTCGCAGTTTTAAAGAGAAAAGTTTGCTCCCAACTCAACGCCTACCGGCTTAGCGTTTATTGACATAGGGACCGATTTATAAGGGACTTACGTTTGATCGCTTATTGATCTAAATAAACGTAAATACGGGAAGGTAAATCGATTTGTGTTTACACTGTACATCTCCCGTCTTTGGAGAGTTTTGGGTATGCTCGTATACAACTCGAGATATCTTGATTTGATTGTAATAAAGACCGAGACTAAACATTTTATTGGAAGTATTTATTTTGTTTTGATAAAGGATAACAAGTTTTAGGCCTCTCTAAAACGTACTCTCGTATGCAGTAGGACGTATATGGGTTCATACATGCATACATACATACAGGTCAAGACTGCCACCGAAAACCAAGTTGAAATTTAGCAATAAATTATTTTTGTGATATTTTAAATAGCATTGTGCTTGGGTGGTAAATCCATATTAAAACCCTTGCGTACCTTACGTCTTTAAAAATAAAAAGCTGTTCATTATTATTTTAGGAAAACTATCGATACCACTTAAATACGACGAAAAGAAAAAAAATACAAAAGAAAATCGTCGCGTTATTTGCAAAAGTTTAAGTTGCATTGTGTCTGAAATTATTAAAACTACCACCTGGCTTCGTTTTCGGTAGCAGTCTGATTTGTATACAGTCCATCACGTCACTATTTTTCTCATTCCTCCATTATGGAAAATGATAATACGAAAATAATAATCGAAAATACTAAAAAAAGACAGTCCAAAAAACCAAAGTGCGTTACAATCACATATCAACACGGATACCTTCCGTCCGGTAATTTTCCCTAAGTCCGGCTGGGCGATATTTACCCCCGTGGGATAAGTCCCACAGGAATCGCGGAGAGATTTGCTCTCAGCCATGTTGATGAATGACGTTCGACCGGTCGGCGGCGGCCGTGTAAGTGCCTGGTCGGTTTGGTAAACCTTGGGGAGATAGCAAACCTAGAGGTTAGCCCATACTTGGAGTGTATTTGGATATGTTACTGTGTGTTTATATGCGGGATATGTTGTTTGAAATTTGTAGGGATTTGTGCTATACCCATAAAAAAGTGTTGCAATATATGTATGTAATATTTGAGTTCTCGTAATATAACTAAAGTCGCACGACATGAATGGGAAATACATAGGTATGCTATATCTCCGAAGAAATATAGGATTGAGAGAGACCTAATCCACTTACACTTCGTTAAACTTACTTCCATCCTAATTCTAATGATGGATGAAAACTATATCAATTTTTTAAATGAATTTCTACATTACGTAATTCTACTGGTGGTACATGTATTATGAATGGTAATTACATGACCTATGAAATGACTTTCATAAGACTGTCAATCATAAATACCCTGACTTCTTATCAAAACCTTAAATACGAACAACCGTTACAAATCTTAATATTACCAAACATCAATGTTGCATATATGTATAGACCCTCGCCGCGGTTCAAGGTTTTATCAGACGTGCGAGGAATGCTCACGCCACAGAATTTCTTTAAATAATGTAATGGCACGTGAATTGTGAACCACTGAGGATATGCGCTATTATATTAATATTTAATTCTTTGTTTATGGGGAAGGGAAATACTATTTACTGAATCAGGAAAAGTATTATTATAGAGCATGGAGTAGTTTGTAAAAATTAGGTCTAGAGAATCTGTTGGTGTTATATCCACACTAGAACAATTCTTCATGGGTGGATTATTGGTTCCCCCATGTAAATTAATTATTAAATGAATTTAAAGCATATGAAACATCGGAAAAATCGTAATCGTAATTATATTTAAGACTATCTGGACTACTGGCTAAGCATTACGACAGAAATTCAGGATTAATTTTTGTAGGATAAAAATCCGGCCATTTAATTTAACGTACGCATTAAGTCTCATCACAGCATACTCGTAGTCAAAACATGTTTGATTCGAGTCTATTTTCAACCGACTAAAAAAAGAGGACGTTCTCAATTTGACTGTATGTTGTTTTTTTTTTATTGCAATGAATAGCGAGACGAACATGACATTTGCCTGAAGTTAAGCTATACGACAGCTCATAGACAATATCAATTCTAAACAACGCGATGAATTACGAAGCAATGCTTGTTATTCCACTGCGCTCGCCATCCTGCGATATAAGATGTTAAGTCTTAATATGTTACTCTGTCCACAATATCCTTCAAACCATAATACAACAGTGCATTTACACTGCTGTTTAGCGGGGGAAATAGATATTGCAATGAGACCTAGGTGACCTCTCACATATGACACAGACTTACTTTAAAATTACTCCTACGCTTCGATCTATTAATCCAATTTCAGCAACCGTCAAACAGCAGTTTAAATGCACTGTTGTGTTTCGGATTGAAGGACATTGTAGCCAGCGTAACTACTGGACATATTGAGACTTAACATTTTATGTCTCAGGATGGCGAGCGCAGTGGAATGCCAAGCATTGCTTTGTAATTCAAGGTGTTGTTTGGTTTTGCTACTGTTCATGAGCGGTCGCATCGCTTACCATCAGGCGAACGGCATGCTCGTCTCGCCATTCATTGCAATAAAAAAAAAAAAACCACACATAATTTTCCCTGCACTTCTCGCAAATACCTTCATATTTCCCCATGTACTTACAAAAAGACCCGCGGGCCCATATCTCACCGCTCATCCGAGATAATTTAATAAGTTTCGGGGATGTCACTTGTACATAAACAAGATTAGGGTTATCACTCAACGCGGCAAATAGCAGGTTACTTCGTTCTAGTGGGGTAAGTTTTACTGCACTGGTGGATTAAATATAAGAGCACCTTATTCCGGGAAGAGACCTTGAAATTCGCCACAGATTTTTTACGGGATAGCTCTTAAGCTCATCTTCCGGTACCACCGAATAGGCAGATGACACTGGCCTTCTAACATGAGAAGCTTTTGGATTGTCTGGCTGGATTGGATCTCTAATAGATACTACTCCAGCATGCCAGCTATTTCAAATGAGTGAGCAGGTTTTATAACGTTTCTATACTATACTAACAAAGAGTTGATATTTGAAATAAGTAGGTGCTATGTCTTTACTATACTGTATCAGCCCATATACGTCCCACTACAGCGCAGGGGCGTCCTCAAGAGAAGGTTTATATTGTCTATTGTACTATAATGATAATCTCATTGTCGTGTATATTGACACTCTTGCACATAATATCTTTAATATATAATAAAGCAGTATAAAAACTTCGAAATATTCTTTCTAAATATACCATAAATTTTCTGACACAATGAATCAGGATTTTCAGTACAATAAGCCACAGTATACCTAGTTGGTGCATATGACGTCATCGTAATCCAATGCATTCTACATTTTGCTTATGCAGACGACTCGGTGAATGCGTCATCAACATTCTAGCTGCGAGAGAGGTATTCATTGAAAATTCACTCATCCATTGCGGGCGAATAGTGACCAGTGGTGGGAATTTTCAAACCAATAGTAGATCTTTTTGATACATTTTTATTTTTGGCCTATTTTTGGACTTTACGTGCATCCGTGTATCAGATGTGTATCAATGAGTTCCTAGATCCCCACGTAAACCAACTTGTATGAATTTTGATTAGTACGGAAGTTGTGCCTGATGTATAGTCTAGTGAAATTAGACAGAATGTTGCTAAAATGTAGGTAGTACTAGTGTCATCTCTACTTATCCCTTCGGATGTCTAGGCGTGAATATACCGGGTATCTCAAGACTGCTACCGAAAACGAAGCTGGGTGGTAGTTTTAGTGACTACAAACACAATGCAACTAAAAATTTCGCAAAGAAACGCGACAATGATTTTTTATGATTTTTTAAATATCGTCATTTTTGGGTCGTAAATCCATAGTTTTTGCTAAAATAATAATTTTAACACTTTTATACCTTAGATTATTTATAAATAAAAGGGTATACACTATTATTTTAGTAAAAAATGTATTTACCACCCAAATATGGTCATAGGAAAAAAATATCAAAAAAAAACTGTCGCTTTTTTTTTGCAACTTTTTCTGTTGCATTGTGTCTGAAGTCGCTTTAACTACCACCCGGCTTCGTTTTCGGTAGCAGTCTTGATATACCCTGTATGTTCTTAATTCTATGTAAGAAGTATCCTTAAATACCGTGAAATGTTTGCTCTCAATCGAAAATTCAAGCCAGCTCATTGAGGTACACATTTATGATTTGCAGTGACTATCTTCCGCACTTAATTATATTGCACAATTAATTAGTCCACCTTCTCTCTCAAGATTTCAAGCGTTACAAAAACGCGAGCTAATAGAAATAAAGGAAGGCAAATAAGAAATCAGACCGCAAAACAAGCAAGACAAACACGATACAGAAACTATGCGAACGGCGGCTGCAATAAAATCGCGGTTAGGTGCGCCCATGGGCATTGTTTCGCCAAATTTGGACTAAGGAATTTAATATAAATCCGGAGTGAAAAGGGGTTGGATCTTGCCCCATGATTATTAGTCTTACACGGCTAAAACGGCGCTCTTAATATTAATAACCTACTTATCTGTGAATTAGTATAAATGCCTTAAAAGCTGTATTTAAAGAAATTAGATGTACTTTGAAATCAAATATTACATTCTAACGCCTGTATTCAGTGTTCAACTTACTATAGATGAAAATTATGAAAATAATCCCCAGAAATTTCGATCATTTGAAGACGAGCTTCATTTTTCTATTGCAATATCTATAATTAACTTATAATTCTTCCTATGATAATCTAACAAATATTTTCTACGGCATAGTTTCCAGAAAAGCTTACTAATTTACTCATATACCAAAAGTAACAAAACATTAGTAAAAACCCTCAACACATCATCACAGATAGGCAAACACTATCTCAGCAAATCAGTGAACAAAACCAATTTTTTACCTGTTCCAGAACTTTTCCGGATAAAGCTAACTAGTTCAGAGGAACTCGGAAAAGTCCAAGCTTTTTTCGACCCATCCTACTGTAATTTATCCAATGGAATTTGAAGCGGCAGGTCAAAGAACCGGAGAATGTATAAATGTAATTATCACAGTTCCTTGTCACCGCAAATACGGGAACTATGTAGTAGTACTTTAAAAGGATAAATCATTTGTCAAATGGTAAAAAGCCAGATATTTATTGTCTTTTCTAATTTTAAACCACCAAACACGACTGACATCGTTTCGAATCATTACAACGTAAAACTACGTTCCAAGCAATCTTAACAACATGAAGAGAGAAGTCATATTGAAATATACATACACACATACATGAACGCACGCCTTTTTCCCAGAAGGGGTACGCAGAGGTGCTACCAGGACACCAACATTTCGCCTTGTGTGTTCCATCCCAGGATGTGTTAAGGGGCGAGCATATTGAAATATTATGACAATATACTCTTGTTCCGTAGAACATATATTACTTCCATGATTGGACTACGTCTTCTCTGACTATATCACCACAATTAGTAAAAAAAACAAGATTTACCGCGAATAATGTAACATTGGTCCAGCACGCGTAAAGCGTGATTTGAATCCTTTATTCCTGTATACTCGCTCCTAACATAAACAAACCAAACCTTTAAAAAGTCAACTAGATCTCTATTAAGCCATCGAACCTGTTGCAACCGCATTAAAAAATGCCCGTTAAAAATTTCCAAGCAACCCAACTTAATATCCGTGAACAAAATTGTATTTGCACCTAATTCTAAACCGCTCGCAACATTTTATCGGCCAGCAAAATAACTGCTTGCTAAATGTAGAAAATTACACAGCAATTTCTAGCAAAGTCGTGAAGTGAAGTCGGTAATTCGTTTTATTCTAGACATTACTCGCGCAAGACCTATAAATGTTGGTTAAGTTTTAGATTTTTTTCTCTCAGTTGTTTTTGTTTAAATACGCCTCAAGCTACGGTCTATTTAATTCGCGGTGTATGGATCTATAGATAAAAAATTTACTACTCATTAGAAAATAAGTCGCGATTTCTAATTATATTTATGGAATTACTGTTATGTGACGAAAAACTAGTCTGGTAAAAATGATGTAGTTTCTAATCCCATCAAAAATTGATGGGATCTCACGTATTTTTGTAGAGTCCTACTTTTTCCTTTTCGGTACTTTTTACTTCTAGAATATCACTAACGATTTTTCTTAAAGTCTCTGTCTTATGGATTTTTCTTATTTTTGTAGGTATCAATTTATCACAAATATAGCGGATTTGATTATTAATGTTCTTTCTTTCATGGTAATTGATATTTTCGAGCTATTTAGTGTGTTTATTTGCAAGTTTTCCTTTGTCATGTTTTTCTAGAGGAATGTTGTACAGTTTCATGGGCTGTATACACCCTTTCCCTCTCTATACCCCCTCTTGTTATGCGTCATATATATAGATACCTATCTACAACTATTATTCCATTATATACGAGTACAATGATTAATTAACTGCAAATGTAACTTTGTAATCCTATACATTTATATGGGATTACAAAGTTATTTACGCAGTTAATCTATCTAGAAAACTAGACACAAATTATGAAATGTTTGAATTTTCCCTTACTTTAGATACTAAACACTAATTATATTCTAAATTTGAAGGTTCTATGTTTGCTAGAAGTGCCTTAGACTTTTGATGATCGGTCAGTCAGTCAGTGAGTGACAAAATTACGAAAGTTTGACAAGTTATAATTCTTAAACTACTAGCTCAAATTTAATGAAATTTTAAACATACCGTGTTTACACAATGCCTACTTAGTAACTGAAAATTCAGGCTTCTTGCTTTAACCACAACGAAGATATGGGGGGTTGAAAATGGTCTGAATTGCTTCGAGAAAAGGATGGTACGACTGTGCCGCTTTTTAGCTCGACTTGGAGGGGGCACTGCCGTGCCCCCAGATACTAGGTATCGACTCAAGGCTATAGATCTTGCTGACTGATCTGAAAATAAATGACTTGTGGATGTATTTAATTTTAATAATATTAAACATCAATAGGAATAAGATTTTTTTTAATATCCTGCTCTCCAATCCTAAACTTGAATATTTTAGCGACATTACATAGCGAACAGTGGTATATCTAAAAACCGACGCCTTATCTACCAAAGTCATTTTTCTCTCATAGTATGTATGAAAATAAGTAAATATATTATAAAGGCATTGTTTTTACTCCAATGTATGGCGAGACGGGCAAGCCATTATCCTGATAAGCGTTACGACTGCTCATGAACAGTAGCAAAACTGAGACATAAGATGTTAAATCTCAATATGACCAGTAGTAACTCTGGCTACAATATCCTTCAAACCGAAATATAACAGCTCATTTACACTGCTGTTTGGCGGGAAAAATTGCGGTGGTACCTACCCAGGCGGCCTCTCACATATGACTTATGAGAGACCTACCAGTGACTCCACATAATGTCTCGCAATATCGTAACAGTTTACCTATGGATCGCTGTTCAAGCAGCATAGGAGTTATAAACTTGTTACCTTCACTTTATCAGAACATATTATGGTTATCTATATACGACACCCTTAGTATGTGTTTGTTTAAATTACAATATTTTTTACACTTTTAAATATGCATCACTGAAGTATGTGCAATATATATATGTGCTTAGATTTCGGCAATTTTTACCTTTAATTACGGTCTATCGCATATACTATTATAATAAGAACGCAGATTTAGAATTTCATGTAAAATATCTAGAAAACTCAAAATAAAAATATATTTGTTCGAAATAATTTGCTACTAGTTAGCAAATCAAATATGGGTTATATAGTACTATTCAAAACAAGAGTTTAAATATTTCCGTCAAGATGCTTTGTTGTAGTCCAAAAACAAGGAAAAACTCGATTAGTGGATGCCTGCTCCGAACGAAACCTCAAGTCCACCGCTAGTTTCTTGATAAATTTTAATCAAAATCTTTCAGCCGTATTTGCATAGACCTCAGAATATCACGAGACCCTTGAATTTGCATCGAAATGAGCGTAAAATGACCGAAACCCTCATTAAAGGGACGCGAAGAGAGCTAGGGCCTTTATTCTTTTGTCTATTGTATTTTTGCGGCGGCCATTTTGTAGCACCCGCCATTTTGAGCAGATTTGTATATTAAGATATTCCATTGTGTTTCTCTATTTTATGAAAATATTTATGCAAAATAAGGCTACTTATTACCAATTTGCGGTTGCTTTATAATTAGACAGACGGCAATTTATGGCGCTTTTGCTTTTTCACAGATTATACAAACTAAATGTGGTGCTTTATTAAAACTTTATTAACTGTTAAATGTTTGGAATAATAGTGTCTGAAATGAAATGAAAAGAAAGAAAGAAAGAAGAGGTTGTTAATATGCATTTGATGTTATATTAACTATTAAAACTTGCTTAACATACACTTAGTTTTAAACAATCGGCTGGGTCGTATACCTAGAGAGCCTTGGTCACTGAAAATAGAAAAATAAATTGTCTGTGGTTTAAAATTTGAAATGAATTAAAAATACATTTTGTGCCATTAGCAATTGGTTTTTCAAAAAACGTACGATGCCGCAGAAATAATATTTTATTTCCTGCAGTCTGTAAAGATTTTAAATAGTTGGTACAAAAAATCCCTTGTTAGAGTGCCACGTACAGCCGCGCAGCGCAAGTGATAAGCGTTTGACTTTCAAATCTTTTATTCGTGGTACAAAGACCTCTCTTGTTAACAACGATAATAGCATTAGAGAATAATTTTACGAATGTTTTGTATTTCAAAGCATTACACGTCCCCCCCCGGGCAGAAAACATGAAATTACCGTTTATAATTGGTCCATATCAGGATACTTTGGTTAGTATTTAAAATAAATTATGGTATCGTAAAATATACAGGGTACTATGCTCGATGTTTCCGTATGAAATGGAACCAGAAACGAGGAGTTTTCCGTAGGAGAACAAAAATTACCGACGTAGCCCACAGGATTGGAAGTGGCCGTGGCCCAGGTATATAGCGCGTAGAACTGATGGCCGTTGGGGCCGAAAGGTTCTAGAGAGGAGGCAAGTGAAATGTTGGACGCACGTCTACAAGGTGGTCGAACGAACAGACGCAGCTGCCAACATGTTCATGGTGGTCGCGGGCCCAAATCCCAGGGCACACCTCTGTCTTTTCGGAGTCATGTGTGTATTGATAGTCAATCACCACGCACTAAAACGGTGAAGGAAAACATCGTGAGGAAACGTGCATACCATAACAATTTATAAGAATTTCTATGGTATGTAAGTCCACCAACCCGCATTAGGTCATCGTGGTGGAGTATATGGCCTAACCACTCTCAATCATACTCTCGATTGTAGAGTGGCCCGCGCCCTGCAGTGGGACGTATATGGGCTGATACAGTTACAGATTTTATTTTTATTTTATTTTATTTGGATCACCAACGTAGCGTACATTCATAAATACAAGTAAATTATACAATATTAATATAGCTACTTACGGAATAGAATACAACGTAAAATAAGAATTTATTTAAGAATGACAATTAATGTAAAAAAGAAAAAAAATTGAAAATACAATTAATTAAAAATTAAATAAATGAGAAAAGTTGCCTAAATAAAGGTAATAATACAGAAGAAATTAAAAACTACTCATGATATACACGGAGTGGAGGATAAGTATTCTACAATTGATCTGCGGAATTTGTTTTTTTTTTGAGAGAAGATGTCGATATTTATCACTTTGTGCTTTGTAAAATATGATATGATTGTATTTATTTGTTAATATCTCTTCCACCTATAAAATACACCACAACGCAATAAAGCACGCAGAGGGACAACGCTCCGCATTCCGATACCTCCTTCGAGTTTACTCTCTGTGAAAATGTACTGTGAAAAACACGTGCTCGGAACGGCGATGCGCGGCGGTCGGCATGTGTCCGCTACACGTATTTATGTATTTGTTTTCAACGTTAATGTGTTGTGTAGTTTTAGTTTAATTGTTTTTTTTTGTGTTTAGGCTTGGGGGTAAAATTGATAGCGTGATTTTTTGGAATGTGGATTGGGTCGTAGATAACTTAATCAAATACCGGAGGCTCAGCAGATAATGAAACTTTCTGGAGTAGGTGTTTAAATATTATTAGGTTATAAGGTCAACGTAGCCTACGTTGGCCTTATACAGTTGTTCGATTTTACACATCGTTTAAATTATTAAGAAAAAATGGATAGACTTCCGAAAAGCGCATATTTGTCCCGTCGATATGAAATTTAGTATAACATTGTATTTTGACCTCCTAATCACGAATATCATAACGAAAACTATCGCATACGCCATTTTGAATATGAAAAACTAAGGGCTAAGACTTCCTTTTCGATTAAGAATCATGGCTGTTAGTGGGGCAGTGTGCCATGGTGACTACAAAAAGTCCTAAAATGATAATTCAAAAACTAAAATGTACTCTACGTATTTTGAATTCGCAACCTTCGGTTCGGTAGCCCGATCGTCACGCAACTGAGCTATCGAGCTTTACAGCATGTATCTAATATTAAATAATTAACACCATCAAACACAAATAACCATTATAATAGACTTTATCATTTAACATAACACTTTATCACGCTTAATCGTTTCATAATTAACTGAAATTGTTCATTTCGGGCACCAGATGGTGTAATAAATATTTCTGATATATTTGCATGGTTATCTTATTAGAACTCAAATGTATTTCAATACATATTAATCAACTAACATAAATTATTTTATAACCACATGTTTGGAATTTTATAAGGATCAAGGCAGGCGGGTAAAAAAAAACATACCTATTATGTATAAGAAATACTGTAAATTATAAGTTGGAAGACACCAAATACCTTAAAATTTTTTGAGAAGAACTCTCAAGCAGGCAAGTATTTAATTCACTTTAAATGTAAACTAACAACAATATTTTTCAGAAAAATACTCGTCCAACATTCTCGAATACTCTAGAATGTCAAATAAAAATAATACGCCACAAGCTCCTATCACACGTGTTATGCGTTTCCATTTTTGAATTTAGATTTTTTTATCAATGGCCAGGCATTCGATTTTTTAACAAAAACGTTTCTGTCGTGATTTCCAAAAAGGTTTTAACCACTACGCTTTATATTTCAGCCTTTTCAGAGTCTAGAGTGTTTTATCGGCTGTAATATTTTTATAGGACATGTAATTAGAATTCGTTTGCGTTTGCGAAAAATGTTCCATTTTTTTTGTAAAACCGTTTTCAATGGCATTTTTCTGTGGTAACCACGGACCAGTAAACATGAGTGGTAACTATTCAGATGAGGTTATTGTATTAATGAATCAAAAATATTTATGTGAGACAAGCAATGGTTGGTTACATATGTCATTTTAAATAGTTTTTGTCGCTAGTGGCTTAATATTTTCATTTGCATTGAATCATTTTTTCTTTTTTTTTTTACATAAGGTTCAATCAATCATTAAATATTTATTCAATCATTCAGCATCAATATTTATGTAGATCTTTTTTTTAATAAACCCATAGTTTAATTCCGTCTCAGCAGCCACATAAATACGAGTGAATACGAATTCATGACGTGATAAAGCCGGGATCAGAGAAGACAGGGGGAGGTCGGACGCATAATCGATATTTTATGCTCCACTCGGTTCGCTTACTGTCACCGAGCACTCTTTAATATTTTATTGATGACTAGCTTTACACTGAGTTAAGTGGAAAAAGCTGAAGAAATTGCTTTTACACGGTACGTTGTCCTTTAAACCGAAATATAATATCTAGAATCTCCGAACCGCGAGTTTTTTTCAATTTATTTCGATACACTCCGATGAATTATTGCTGGGATAAGTCAATTTAATAGTTTTTTTTTTATATTTGAGGATAATTTTTGGAAATCTTCCTAAAAGCCAGGATTAGTCAATAATATATATTGAAATACGTTCTGCGAGGGATATACAATTATAAACTCGATTTTTGTTTACTAGATTATAACATCGTTTAGACAGTAGTATTAAAAGCCAGGGGAGGTTGGGGCTAGCATAGGTAGGCATAGGAACCTAGTTTTATGTACCTATAGTAAAACGATGGTAAAAAATATACTTGGTTAGTAAAAAAGATTAGGTAAAAGGACAGGAAGAGAGAAGGCGTAGTGGCCCCAATTATTGCCGAATTCTAAAAAAATACCGCCGTTTTCATTTACCATCAGGTACACAACCTTTATAAAAATACCGTCCATAATCCCACATCACATTAAAATACAAATATACTTCGATTTTTAAAATCACACGACAAGCGCGCTAAGCCGTCGAGCAACCGTTCGACAAAGGTCGCACATCATTACCGCCGATATTACTAGCACAAATGAGTGCCTGACTCGATAATCCCCACTCAATGGTGCTCAGACCAAACCGCTAAACGTTCCGCCAATTAGTCCACCGGCGTGGTAGATAACTCCTGTATCTATCGACTTTTTACATCATTAGCAAAGATTTCACTTTATTGGAATGTAATGTAGAGATTATGTCTAAATGTTTTTTTAATACGCTCTGTTAACGAGGTAATGTGAAACGTTTACGCTGTGTAGATGTTGTTTGACGGAATTGGAATAATTATCTTGTATCTAAGTGACTGACTGAACGTGGCTATACGAGTATAACGATTGATTCACGTAGATTGATTCACATTTATTTATTAGATTGTGAGTA
This sequence comes from Hyles vespertilio, assembly GCA_009982885.2. NCBI lineage: Eukaryota > Metazoa > Arthropoda > Insecta > Lepidoptera > Sphingidae > Hyles > Hyles vespertilio. The sequence goes on along the minus strand of CM042824.1, from coordinate 16,380,929 downwards.
ACTTTTCAGTCGAGGCAATTTATTTATTTATTTATTCTTAACTGCACATAAAGAAGACAACATTAACATATAACATACAATAAAAAAGTACAGAAGGCGGTCTTATCGCTCTAGGCGATTTCTTACAGACAACCTTTGGATGGATACGAGATAAGGAGAAGAAGAGAGGGGCAGTCTAGGAAATAAAGGAAACAAGCTCCAGTAAAATAAGAATTATAGACGAATTATTTATAATTAATATTATATATATATAAGTGCGTGGTGGCCTGTTGGTAAACGGACTAGACGCGGCTGCCCACATGATCACGGTGGTCGCGGGTTCGAATCCCAGGGCACACCTCTGACTTTTCGGAGTCATGTGTGTATTGATAGTCAATCACCACGCACTAAAACGGTGAAGGAAAACATCGTGAGGAAACCTGCATACGATAGCGATTTATAAGAATTTCTATGGTATGTAAGTCCGCCAACCCGCACTAGGCCAGCGTGGTGGACTATATGGCCTAACCACTCTCAATCGCACTGTCGATTGTGGAGGAGGCCCGTGCCCTACAGTGGGACGTATATGGGCTGATACAGATAATATATATTCATATAAATATGCACACACACACATATATATATATATATATATATATATATATATATATATATATACATACATACATACACATATACAACTATGATTATGCATAAACACTTATAAATACTATAAATTGCCTGTAGGTTTTATTTTCTATATGTAGAAACTATACTTCTCGGTCTGTAGGTTTAGTGAGAGAGATAGTAGTCTTCTTCTCAATCTTAAGGTGTCCAAGATAACTATATTATACCACTTTTATTACAAAAGACTCATATTCTGCATATAAGTACCGACTGCCCGTAGATAACGGTGATGATAATTAATTAATAATAAATATGTATATCAAACTGTCCCTTACATAGCCGTGACCACGCGCTGGGATAAATCTTAAATAATAATAAATATACATATATCAATAATAAATATTATTACAATTAGTAATACATAAATAAACGGCCTTATTCATAGTTATTATTATCGAATGTTTTGTCTTAACGCTCAAAAAAATTCGATTAAAAAAATAGTTAATAGATTTTAAAACTGTGTATGGATACCGCCATAAAACTATATTAGATACATAGTTTATGAATTAGAAAAATATCTAATATTCTGGGACACGAACAATGGTTCAAGTTGAATGTTAAGTCCTTATTAAAAATGCAATTATTTCCTTTCGTTTGTATTGTTTGTCTGACATTAACATATTATACAAATAGAAAACAGAACGTGTTGGTTTTTAATTATATGTGCATACGCTTTGCATGCTCATTGCTTAATATGCAACGTTTCTTTAGCTAAATAAGCTGCTGTTTTTTAGAGCAAGAACTTATTTTTGCGAATGCTTTGGTGGCGCAGTTGTACTAAACGAAAGTTTGGGATTCGAATACCGGTTAGAGTAAAGTGATATTGGAGTTTTTGATTGATTTTGAATTGTCCGAGGTGGTGTTAGACTCACCCTTATTACATCGTACGACGAAACACACAAGGTGAAACGTGGGTGTGTTTGTGACACCTCTGCCTACCCATGCTGAGAAAAAGGCGTGAGTTTATGTATACATGTTTGTTTTGCTAGTTAAGGCTAAAGGAATTATCTGACGGTATGTGACAGCTATAAATTTTCAATACCAGGGACATAGTCAAACCTTTACACATGTAGAAGCATTTCTGAAACCCACAGCAGCAATAAAATAATTATATACATAAATATGCGTACAGATCTGTTCATTCTAAGTACATTTTTTACTTAATCACATTCACGTATAATTTTTTCCAATCACCCCTTGTCTAAATCAAATACCCTTTAGCATTAAAACCACGCAACTCGGAAGCTTTTCATTATTTACACCTGTAATTGACATTTGAAGTCATTCAGCATTGAACCCGGGACGGGTGGGTGGTTAATAAATAAATGCCAAGCTAATGCCAAACACACAATCCGGGCTATCACATGTGACATTCAACAACGTATTGTAACAACATCTAACCTTTGTCTAATGCGCTAAATACCAGCTTTGTTTCACTGAAGAAAGTAAACAATTTAACCGAAGTATTTGATTACGTTGTGATTGTTAGGAATGAGATATTATACTTTTTTAAGTTTATTTATTTACTCGTTTATCGATATTCGTTATTGTACAAAGGAAAAAAAATGTGTTCTTGTATCTATTTTAAAATATCATAAACTAATGTTGATAATAAGTAAGTAATTAAGATTGAGTGACTACTGTAAGTAATGAGTCTTAACATCTTATGTCTCAGGATGGCGAGCGCAGTAGAATACCAAACATTGGTTTGTAATTAATGGTGTTGTTTGAATTTGCTATTAAACATAAGCGGTCTTATCGCTTACCATCAGGCGACTAGCATTGTAGTGTTGCCATTCCTTGCAATAAAATAAATAAATAATACTCAACTTGCATCTACTGTGAAATTATAAATTCAGTCATATATTATCATCTATGTATGAAAATTATAAGCCTAGAATGACCTAACATTTTCATACATGACGTACTATGATATATCATAGCAAAACTTCAGGATATCAAAATTTTAAATTTTAAGTATACAAGTATTTATTTGTGATGTATCTTAACTAATATTATATTTTAAGTCTTGGTTATACTTACACACATTAGTCTCTATGACATGAATCAATAAATATCTAATTACAACAATTTATAGTAAATGTAACCTCTGATAGCAAATCCTTGATGGGCAGAAATATATTTCCAAAGGCGAAAATTTAAAGTGAAATAAAGAATAAGTAAGAGAGTGAAAAAAAGACAAAGGTCAAAAGACAAATAATCAATAAAAAAACACCAAAACATAAACAGCAAGCGACAGTCCACGACTAATTGAAATACCGTGTTGCGCGTATATGTAAAGTTCTAATTGCAAAAATAACTGTTTAAATGTATGGGCTCATCAAAATTCCTCGCGTTCGTTAACTTTTGCCACCAAACAATTCCGCTTCTACTTGTCTGCTTAAGATATGCATTACGGTTGATGTTGTTTTATTTGATCCTTAATATTTTCTATTTCAATAAAGTTGAGGAATGGAGATTTTTAATTACTTACTTGTATCAGTGTATTTACTCGCCCGTACACATAGCCTATCAACAGCAAAGTTTGTGAGGACTGTGAAAGGTTTTATCTGCCCACTCTGCAAATGTGTCTAGTTACGCACGGTAGAACAGCGAAAAAATAATAAAATAATAGTTGATACTTGTTATTTTTTGTCTATGAACGCATTGTAACTTATGTCTCTGACATAAATTACAATGCGAATAATATTTCTCGCGTATAAGAATTTAAATTATCTTGGCCACCTTTGTTCAACATATTATAGCTAGAAATAAATCCGAAATAAAATATACCGAAAGTTAACGGCGTCAAATGAAGTGTCATTAACAGTGAAACCCGAAACAACTGCGAAGCGAGACTTTTCGAATGTTAACAAAGGAAAACGGCGAAACGCGAACTTCCCCGTCAAACTTCCATTGTTCTATTATTTTATCATGTAATTAAAATATGGCCTATTTCAATTTTTCGCCAATAAACGGTGTCACAGCTTTGATGTATTTATAGTAACTGTTGTGAAAAATTCTCATTCAATTTAGAAAGGTTACGTGGTATTTTATACGTCTTGGATGTTTCATTATTTGTTCTTAAATAAGTGTTCATACTACTCGTATATAAAAATCTAGGAGATCTTTGACAAACTATCTTCTTTTTCTAGATGTGTCTTAGTATACTTTTTTAAGCTTATAATTCAACTACAAAAATGCAATAAATTACAAAATAATAAACTCTATATTATTGTGATATAGTTATTTATTAGCCCCGCCGCACATGCTCACACTCGCACGCGGCTCGTGACAGCTAATGCGAATGTGAGCATGTGTGGCGGGGTTTATAGACGCCTGTCTAGCATTTTCAATAGACGAATTATTTTACTAATTACGTAGATAATAATTTATGCATATTATTCATTTTTGTCTGCTCTATAATGCAATGGAGAAGGGTTAGTCCACAACGCTGGCCTAGTGCGGGTTGGCAGACTTTACATACCTACTATAGAAATTCTTACAAATTGCTATAGTATGCTGTTTCTATTCAGGTATATGTATCAATCAAATCACGCTTACTTTTTAGGAAATGTATTGTAAATATTAAATATTTCATCTGTATTGTACCATCTTGTCACCGCCATTTAGGTTTCGAACCGATTTGGGTTATAATTTCACAACCTACAAAAACTTGAATTGAATTGGATTATTTAAATACTTACTTATACTAACGATAATAGTTACAATAATCAATCGACGCAACACAACCGTTCACAATGACTTCACAGTCAACCACCAACCACCTTGATACTCAGATATTGAGAACACCATTCTGCATTAATTAATTATTTAAATACTTCTTACTAACGACAATAGTTACAACAATCAATCGACGCAACACAACCGTTCACAATGACTGCACAATCAACCACCAACCACCTTGATACCCAGATTTTGAGAACACCATTCTACATTAATCAAATTATTGAAATACTTCTTACTTACGACTATAGTTACAACAATCAATCGACGCAACATAACGTCACTTGAACAAATGAAGCAATGACGAAGGTTGCACTTTATTACAGTGTTCTCAGAGCATACACTAATTGTACCAAGTTTTCGCTGCGTCCTCATTAAAACTCCTTAAATTTGCGCAGCCTCGTCAGGTCTTTACATGTCGCGTGATTTCAAGCTCGTTCTGGCTTGAAAATCAGTTGTTTGAGTGGAAAGTTCTCTTTGACTGCGGTTGGACGCTTTTTGACGGAGTTAAATAGATTGTGGATTTTTCTAGTACTCACCATTATTTATCTGTTTATATGTACTGTTGAGGAAGAGCTTAATCCATGTTTGAGATCAGTTTTGGCTCTACATGTTGCCTTATTTATTTTATTTTATTTATTAATTAGATACCAACGGTGCGCCATTGATAAAATTACATATGATTTTATAAATATTGTACAAGGTGACGAGCCTATATAGGTGTGTACAACATTACAATTTATGATATAAAAACAAAAGCACAACTTAACAAATAAGAAGACTAATAAACTAGAAACAATTATAGTCTTAAATAGTAAAATGCCAAGTGCGGATTAGATGTTTACGTGATTTATGTTTGTGGTTCATGATGTTTTTTAGTGTTGCTACTGTCCATACCATTGGCATGATCTTCAGGCCAATGGTATGCTAGTCTCGCCTGTCGAATGGCATGGGTCCGCTCCTTGCTTTCGTTGTTTTTTTTTGGAGATCTCAGAGGTATGCATATTTCAAACTTCTAGTCGCACTGAACGATAAGTACTTCGACTAAACCTAAACCAAAGACCATACAAAAAAAAAACGCTATAAAAATAAACAAATTATAATTCTAGCAATGGAGGCTTTTTATATTGTTAGTGAAGTTGTTTTTGTTGACTGCCTCAGCGGCACAGTTTTATTAAGGTATGATTGCAAAGCTGAGGTCTCGGGTTCGAATCCCAGGTCTGGCAAAGGGATATTGGATTTTTCTATTCACTATTAGCCGGAACTCAATATATGCCCGATAGGCTTGCCCCCTTTCACATCGCAGGACGAAACACACAAGGTAAAAGGTAGGTATACTGGTTGCACCTCTGCCTACCCTTCTGGAAAAACAGCGTTATATTATGTACGTGTGAAGTTTTTTCTCACATATTATCGGTTAAAAATATTTTTTTCTTATTTTTAATATTAGAAGTATGCAACGCTAAGCGATATTAAAAAATAACATTAAGTTTTTATCGTCAACTTTTTACAACTCCATTAAAATGAGAATTCTTTAATGTAACAAGTACTATGAAGAAGCACACTAAAGAATCTAATAATATTGATAGTCTACAAAGTTATACAATTTATTACTTGAAACATCAATGTGTTGACTAAACATAATAAAGTTTTATTGCGAAATATATTCGATACATACTTTTATTGAAAATATTCATATTTTTTATTTGTTATATTATGTAGATTACGGGGCAGTTGAACAACTGCTCTACCTGGCAATGACAAATAGCAAAACCAGAAGCTGACTGCCAACTGAAGAGACACCTAAAAAAGAAACGGAATTATCAAAGACTCAATGTATAGTATTCTTCAAACAGTGTTACTAAATATCCAAACTTTAATACCGGTGGTCGGTCTCTCTAATGCGCGAGGCCGTCTGTGTAGGTAACGACGCAATGTTTATTTCTCCCACCAAACAGCCGAGGGATATTGTAGCCAAAGTAACTACTGGACATATTGAGACTTAAAATCTTATGTCTCAGTATAATGAGCGCAGTGGAATGTTTGGTTTTACTATCCTACATGAGTAGTCGTATCGGTTACCATCAGGTAAATGGCATGCTAGTCTCGTCAGTCATCGCAATAGATTTTTTTTAAGAACCCACTGGTGGTGGGTCTCTCATATGTGAGAGGCCATCTGGGTAGGTACCACCGCAATGTCTATTTCTCCCGTGAAACAACACTGCGTAAATGCACTGTTGCGTTTCGGATTGAAGGACATTGTAGCCAGAGTAACTACTGGACATATTGAGACTTAACATCTTATGTCCCAGGATGGCGAGCGCAGTGGAATGTTGCTACTGTTTATGAGCGGTCGTATCGCTTACCATCAGGCGAACGGCTTGCTCGTCTCGCCATTCATTGCAATAACAAAAAAAAAACATATTACTCAGCACTAAAAATATTCGAATACGGAGCAAAACATTCATAGGCGGCTAAACCACGGATTAAAAATTCGTCCACGACGCAAATAGCCCTCGATGTTCACTAATGAGTAATGACATATTTGCATTTAAAAAGTTCTGGAATCGCAAAGCTGGGTATTGCGAACGAAATATTGACTATCTCATCGTATTAATACCTATATAGCGATCCCTAAAAAGACTGATTTCAAAGAGGCGGTTCTAGAAATATCAGCCAAATTGTTGTGCAATAGATGTGAATGTTACGCTGACTTTTTCTCGTAGCACGAAAAAGTATCATGTTTTTATAGTCAGTTTAATCCCAATAGTTTATTTATAAAATTACATGTTATTATAAATAAGTACAATGTGTTGAGGTTTTTTTTTCGCGATTTGATGTTGGCCCCATAGTAAAAGTTGCTTATTATGGTGAGTGTAGCATAGTCCTTTCGGCTTTATATACCCTTTATGACTAATCTTATATACAAACTTCATATCATAGCGCTGATCTTACTTAAGTATATCTCAAACCGTATGCGATTTTAGGAAACTATACTTAGTTTAGACATCTTGTATTTACACCAAGTTGGGGCCCGTTTTAGCTATACACACATTACAGCAAAGTATTTGAATGGGGAGTAAATTTAGTAGGAATAGCTGAAATCACACGTTAGGTAAACTGGTACACTCACTACTCAGTCAATGTAACCGCATCTAAAACTGAGCGGAGGTGCTCGTTGTCTGCCCCTGGGGAATGGACGATTAGTATGTGAAGAGGCAGTAGGGCGACTAAAGAAGATTAATATTTTGACTACCTATACACTTCGACCACACAATTCTTGCTGTTGAATGTAGACGAGTCTATAATTACTAGAGTGAATTTTATGCTGAAAGCTACATCCATTCCTGAAGCATAATATCATTTGATGTCTCCTTGTGGGCCTTTATATCGTTAATTTTGAGTTTTTTATAGTGGTGATGGATTTATACCTATTCGAAAATCTAAAAAATCTAAACTGTTAAACTACGAACTCTTTACTGTTAATGAATACTTTTAAACTATGAATATCATCACACCTTAATACTTCTTGAAACTACTATTGATTGTGTTTTGTTTTTATAAGTGGCAAGTTAACCGGATATCCAATCCCCTGCCTTTTTCGCATCCCTTGTCATTGTTAGAGCTCTACCATGATTAAATTTATATTATTGTGCTGACTAATGATAACAATATGAGTTTAGTAATTTATTCCAGTGTGAATATCTTCTAAATCAAATGGTAAATCTAAATAGCCTATTTTGGCCAATGTTTTTAGCATTAAACCATATACTATCACTCTCAATCGTACTCTCGATTGTGGAGGAGACCCGTGCCCTGAAGTGATGTATATGGGCTGATACATAAGATACAGAATATATTTTAACAATGATGACCATCGCGTATTGCTATTTCTTGTAACTTTAATCTGATCGTCTGTTAGTCTGACGACACTCAGTTCCTGTGTACAAAATCACTGCATTAATATACAATTTCCCTCTCTTCTTTATTTAAAGCAACATCGATCCTCCACGTCGTCTAGTCTTTCAATACATTTGAATTCCTTCAATATGAATTAGATGCGGTACTGAATTCTTTACATCGTGCACGGTATGTAAGCAGGCTTATTTGCCTGGCGTGCGTTTGTTGCCACTGTTTTAAGGAAAATGGATTCACGTGAATTTGAATAATGCTCGCTGAATATGTTTAATGTAAAGGAACGGGTGCGCGGATTGATTTCCTCTTTTTTCTTTTAGTTTCTACTATTGGAATGCGGTTTTGTAGTTGGATATCTATACTAATATATATAGTTGAACGGTTTCGTTGTTTGTTACCTCTAATCTAAGGAACTACTGGTTCAAATTGAAAGAATATTTTTGTGTTGGTTAGATCAATTATTGAGGAATGTTATAGGCTATATTATATTATGACGAAACAGTAGTGAAAATGTTGCAAACGCGATGAAATTTTGTTCGTTTTTCTTGGTACGATTGGTCCATATTCTAAATTGATAGTCGGAATTGAACTTTTTGGTCAACATTTTGAAAAGTGTATCTGTATCCAGGCGAAACCAGGCCGGACCGCTAGTATTTTATAAAGGAGAAAACTGATTGCTAGAATCATTATGCTGGATAGTAGATGCTTTTCTTGGGTTTGAAAGTTAAAGTTAACTTATTATTCATAAATAGTTTTAAATATATTTTAATTATCGAATGTTTTATACTTTTCCAACGAAATTGTGATTCAGTTTGGGCAAAGAAGACAAAATATTCGATTACTAAAACAGATTTTAAAACTGTCTATAAATAATGCCTAAAAGAAAGAAATAGGAATAGGAAAATTGACAACAACGGAAACATTAAACAGTGGCTTTATTCAGGCAATTGTAGGTACATTACAACTTTTTATTAATTAATAACCATTGCTTTGGTCAACCTAGCAATATTTTTTAAAGTAAAATGTATTGTACGTATCGCGTGACTAGTTTTTCCTGTGAATAAATGTGTACGGCAACATTTTGATAGCGAAATTAATTTAATAAATTACGTCGCAGCGGTGACAAAACAAGAAAAATACTGAAAACTGTCTCCACATGAATTTTACGACGTGAATCGTTTGGATGTCTGGATGGGACTGGGGTGTAGTTATTTTGATATTTTAGGAGTAATACACAGATTGCAAAGTAAAATTTCAGTTGTGAAACGTATTTCTACTAGAATAGATGGAAATGTAGCTATATTTTTTATTACTTTCAAACGTTCAATAGGCAAGATATCAAAATTTTAAAAACAATATTTTAAAACTCAACTAATCATCTATCCTTACTTAAATCATAATTGCGAAAGTTTGTTTGTTCTTTTTATTTGTTTGTAAGTTTTGGGGTGTCCTGGTTATCAGTGGAACCTCTGCCTTCCCCTTCTGGGAAAAAGGCGTCATTTTATGTATGAAAGTCTGATTGGATGTTTGTAGCTCTCTCACGCATAAACGAGCTTGGTGGATTTTGGTGAAATTTGGTATAGGAGTAAATAACACGGTGGGTTAATTTTTATCCCAAAAAATATAATGGTCCCGTGGGATGATTAAATAATTCAAATATACATCGTCATAAGAATTACGGGTATTCTATTCTAGTGTCTTCTTGATCCATGATTCATATAGGCAACTCGTTTCAAACATTGTAGTGTATATTGTTTTAACTTAGTTTTTATAGTCAGGGCCATAGAGCGAGCGATTTAGTCATAAAACATTAACGGTGTAGTTTTGACTCTGCTAGTAACAGACAAATAATCTCGATTACAGCTTTAATAGCTTTATATTTAGATCTATCGAATAAAACGAATTTAATTCAAATTAACCCTTGTGCATATATACCAGAAAATATACTAGAAACTTCTTATATCGTGGAGATCCCTAAATAGCTTAAACGGATTTTATAGCTATTTTATCGTCACCTGATTCTTCGAGTCTGATCTTTTAAAAAGGACAAGAAAATTACGTCAATAGTCCACAATATTAGCTTGTGAAACACTTGTCTTAACCTCATCTCTACTTAACTTTCAACCTATTTACCCTTAAAAATAATTACACCTCTATCATTATTTATATTATTTTATTTTTTATCTTTATTGTACATACATTTATACACCAAAAGAAAAACAAAAAACACTTGTATATTCTAAGTAAGTACAATAAGCGGGTAAGTACAATCATTAATTTATTTCCTATCATTGCACTACAATACCAAACCAAAAGAGTTTCTATCGCACATTTAACAACCCTCACAGCTCACCGAAAAAACTCGCCAGTATTGGTCGAGCGACATCGTTTTTATAGTGACAGGTTTAGAACTCGCCGACAGTTTTATGACGAGGACACAGTGTTGCCAACTCGTGATTTAATCTGCTTGCCGACGTCAAGTGACTTTTACTGCTGTTTTTGTGCATAAATTATGTTTTACGCGAGATGTGTCATGGATATCTGTGTTAAAGTTGTTGGCTGTTGTAATGAGTCTTTGATGTGACTTGTCGCTTAATTAGTCCATGATAGATAAAATAGGATATATTTTTTTTAATCACTATTTATTTAGGGTCTTTTAGACTTGAGTCTATGACAACCCATACCCCTTTTTATTATTTTTTTTTCTCGCGGGGAAAATCCCTTTACGGACCAGCGAGATGTTGTGCCGCCCGTGGATGATACGGGTGGCCGCTGGATCGGGTCCCTACCATAAGCCTATGCGCCGAAAAACCGACTAAAAACCCCGCGTCGGCCACCATCGGTGCACTTTAGAGACGGCCCCGGAATACCGCTCAACAGACGCGCTAAGACCGTTGTCGGAAGAATGCTGTCGAGAGGGTCTTGGCGTCCAGCACCCAGGGCAGAGTTCCCGCCAATACGCAGGCCGCCTCGTGCGAGACCGTGCGGTAGCCCCTGATTATTCGCTGCGCCACCATGCGCTGCAGACGATGCAGCAGGCGGGCGCAGCGATCGCCCAGGGACTCGGCCCAAACGGGACACCCTTAGAGGGCCATGGACCCCGGGACTCCAGCGTACAAGTTTTGGCAAGGGATGCCAGGGCCATCAGTGTTGGGCAGCAAGCGCCCCAGTGCACCCGCCACCCTCACCAGCTTCGGCGACAACTCCTCGAAATGTGCGCGGAAATCCCATCGACTGTCGAGGACGGGACCGAGGTTATGACAACCCATACCCTAATATTACATTGCGAGCAATTTCAACTAGACCTTAACTGCTAAGGATATGAATTTTGAGGTAGAGACTTTTGGTAAAGCTTTGATGCATCTCTTTAATGCTATAATAATAATAAATAAATACTCCCAACACTAACATACATAGTCCTGACCCTACATTAAGATCAATTAAGTTTTGTGTCGTGGATATCAGAAGCTGCGAGAGACTTTTCGGTCCGACAAATACCCACACCCACCACACCCACACCAATACCCGAGATAAATCGGTGCGGGAGTCCAACCCACCACCACGGAGGCTGTCAAATAATAATACCAAGGGACTCGTTCGACCGGGTGCATTCATCTGCCAGAAAACCGGCGTGGCGTGCAAAAAAAACTACCTTCTTACGTCATGTTTGTTTCAAAATATAGTATTATGAACTCTTTGATAGTAGAATTTGTGCCCAGATTGTGGATATTCTATTATATTTTTTAACACTGAAATATGTGAACTTGGATGTAGCTATGCTCGACGCGTATCATAATATTTTAAAACTGAAATATAGTATGAAGTAAGAGAGAAAGAGAGAAATGTTGCACTAACGGAATTTCTACCTACCCCTTCGATATATTGTGGTGATATTATTGATGTATAAACTTAATAAAGATTGGAACGTAAAAAATCCTGCAATTAAAACCACTTCCCACACACAGATTACAATAAGCTGTTCAGTTCAATTCGAATCAAATGACAATAATCCGCGTCGGTTTTGTTTCAATTGAAATGTGAGTGCAAATTAATATCGCGTATTGTCAAATTGATTGATTAAATGGCAGGCATTATGATGTGTGTAACAATGATTTCCTTTTAATTTCATTTTTAGGCACCTTACCCTGTCGTTTTATGTCACCTGTCGAACACGGTCGCTTATTTTTGAACAACGTTTTATTTTTATAGGAGTTTTATAACGTGTTATTTGTCTTGCAATAAATTCTAGTATATTTTGTGTGAGAATTTAGTTTAAATAACTTTTTAGTTATCCATAATATAATAAAATTACTTATAAATTTAGCTATAAAATCAAAATTACTGCCATTAATCATAGCCATTCATGATTGCCTAGTTAAATAAGACCTATTGAACCCAATTTAAATATAGCTAATTATTATTATTTTAGTTTTGTGTATGTATATTATAGTATGTAAGATGCGTTAAGGTAACACCGCAATACAAGGATGGAAGAATGTAAGCTCCTATATTTTATACTAGCGTTCGGGCCCAGCTTCGCCCGAGTGCAGATAGCTTTTGAGTCCAGTCCACATCAACAAAATATTATTTCGCGTACTAACTATATTTCCCGTGCGCCATCGACTATACTTCCCGTCCCGTTATATCCAGTTTCTCGGTCCCGTCTCATGCAGTCCCATGATGAAAAGCAACCTGTTCTCTCCTATACCGTGCCACCCATTCAAATTTGAAAGAGTACCAAATATTTATATTAGAATTTCTGAATCATCCTACGGAAACAGTACATTTTTTCGGGATACATTTTCGAGATAAAATGTAGCCTATGTTTTAATCACTATACCAAACTTCATCAAATTTGGTTGAGCCGTTTTTGCGTGAAAGAGTAACAAACATCCATACATCTATACTTACAAATTTTCATCTTTATAATATTAATAAGGATTAATTTACGTTCTTACCCCTTAATACGGTGTTTTTACAATGAAACTTACAATAAAGAGGGAAACAAATAAACAATTAATAAAAAGCAATTTCTAATCGAGTACCAAAAACACATTTACTTCATTCAAGGAAAATAAAGTAAAGAAGCATGGGTTATATTTCGAAATGAATAGTTTTCAACGTTTTAAGTGTGTGTGGTGTGCTTGTAATCCGAAGCAGCGTCGGCAACTCACGAATTCCATTTCTATAATAAATAAATATGGCCGCCGATATTTTGTTTATTTTAAAACTTAGGATGTGGGTGTATTAAACGGCTGTAATACTTTGTAGGAAATGGCACGAGTAGACATATTGAAAATAACTGTGTTTTATGGGTTTTGGTTTAAAAATAATATATAATATGTATATATAATCACAATATATACTTGATTCAAAACCAAATTTTACTAATTTAATGTGTAATTTTTGGGTAAACATTAAAAAATGACATGTATCATCAATTGAGAGAATAAATTGAAAAAAAGTGACAATCGCTCGAATACTAGAACGCCATTCAAATAATAAGTTGCTCCGAACAGCGCAATATTCGCGCGTGAATGTAATTAAAAATGTATGTTTGGCCTTTTATTGATTCAATATAATATTTTCATTTCACCATGTGGTAATATTGTGATCAAGATGTGGTGATCATGTGATCAAGAGTGATTTAAGAGTCGTCACCAAATTCAGGCACGGATAGTCGACTGGTAAGCTATCCCAAGGATTCATAGCAACTTATTGGAAACAATATACATCCATTGAAATAAAACTATTATTTAATGAGATTTGATGAGATTTGGTTTAATTTTTACATATCTCAACGTCCCAACGTTTCGCTCAATTTACAGCTTCCGTGGTCACGGGGCCCTATGTACCGAATCTGCGTTAAATCCGTAATTAATAGTTTTATTTCAATGTGTAACATTTGCGTAAATCTAAGAAACCATTATTTAAATAAATCCGAACCGTCAAAATAGTGATAAATTCCGTCCATTAAATGGAAAATCAGAGTAGAAACACATCCACTATGCTCTGGAGCGAGCGTCATCAATCACAGAGTTGTCTGTAAGCGTCTTGGCAGGGTTAAATCCCTCTTTTTACCAACGTATCAATATAGAGAAATGTAGCTTTAATGTTTGGTACTCTTGCGATATTTATAGTGTATAGTATGTATTTAATACATACAAAGATAACTGGTAATTCCGATGAGTGAAATAGGGAAGAACACAATGCTCAAAAAATGAATATATACATTGCGGGTTACAAACCTAAAATACCCTATTAGTATTCTGTTACGTTTATTTAAGCTAAAATATACCTTTTCGAATTTGATAGTGTTCTCTAAACAGTATAGAGAAAATAGCAAAGTTTCTTATACAGAAAACGTGTAAAAGCACATCTGACGTCATATAGCGACCGAGTAATAAATTGTACCGCGTTGAACAACGTGTTTGTCCCACACAATATTGCACTTTGAAAATGGACACGCTTATAAAGATTGGCGAGTATGTGAAATATTATGTCGCTAACGACGTACCGAGGACTATAATCAATAAAGTTTATTATTTTTCAATTCAGATCCATCTGAAAGTTATCTATATCTCCCAAAATATATAAAGTATTTTTTACTGCAAACTTATCTGGTTAAGCGATTTCCATCACATCTGAATATTTTCATCAGATTTTTTAGTTTGTTGTCTACTTGTCAAAATAGAATGGGAAAAGAAATAGTATGGAGGAAGGAAAGAAGCATTGGGCATCCAAAATCACCTATCAATCCACAACGATCGATAGACGTCGGTTTGATGTCGGTTTACTGGTGGTAGGTCTCTAACAGTTGATAATTCGCCTGGGTATTCCTATTTCTCATGCCAACCAGCTGGGTAAATGCATTGTTGTGTTTCGGTTTCAAGGTCATTGAAGCCAGAGTAGCTACTGGGCGTATTGAGACTTAACATCTTATGTCTCAAGATGGCGAGCGCAGTGGGATGCCAAGCATTTTCTGTGATATTCAAGGTGTTGTTTGGGTTTACTACTGTCCATGAGCGGGTCTATCGCTTACTATCAGGCGAACTGCATGCTCGTCTCACCATTCATTACATTAAAAAGTAGTGGCTCTACTCACTTGAAATTAAACATACATATATATCCATAAAAATCAAAATTAACTACATAAAATAAATTAGTTGAATCATGTTAAGAGAAGATAAAACTTCCATTAAGTTTTGATTTTCATAATGGTTTTGTAACATATTTTATTACAGGAAATTACCAATATGGGTATAATTATAATTGACGCATCGAATACTAGAAGACAAAATTAGTTGTTGTCGATGTTTGTACTGAACTGAGTCAATACTGTGGTTTGAAAATGTAACTTTAGACTCGTTCCTGGTTAAATAAAGTCTATTATTGACAACATTATTTATAGATTATCTTCTAACAGGATTGGTTCGTATTAATTGGAAGATATATATATCTTATCGAGATATGTACTGAAGGCAGGACATTGGATGGGTATTATCAATAAGATTCGTGTTTATTAGATTTTGTTAGAACTACACCAAAAGAAAAATGTCAAAGTAGTAAATTAACTTCCTGTAATAGATTTGTTCTAAACAATGACAGAAATTGTTTATTTATTAATTGACTACACTTTCTGTAATGAAACAAGTAGGAATTATCAAAATCGTTGCGACAACAATTCACAGTGACCCTGTTGACGCAACGCTCAACGCTGGAGCGCCGCACCACTTACGTCGGAACATTTTACGCGCCCTTCACCCAGTCCATTTTATGTCAAAGCGTGATACTTTGAATTCCAAGGCTTTAATTATCTATTGGTGTATTACACACCAATCCCGCAGACCTGACAATAAAGACCGCCTACACAACCTGGCGGCTCAAGAAAATAATTATGTCGGCAGCAATTGCCCGCATGTTTTGCTAGCTGACATGTAGGCGGAATGTCGGCAACGAAGGCGCTCTGCTGAGTAGCTCGACGACACTCAACGTGTTGAAAATGTTACTCATGTCATATCGAACCGATGACATGACACCAAAGTTGCTAACATAGTAGCTACATAGGCTAACATAGATTTTAGTGTGTAGAGCAGTTTTTGACTTTGCCACAGGAAAGTAACTATTTGTATTAAATGCGGTGATTTTGTAGTCTCGCCAGAATCTCCACGAGCGAGCAAAGTTTATTTCTCGGCGCGACCGTTAACACAATTATGCTAGCCGAATAAACACAGGCTGAACATGGAACGCAACACACTAACTCATCATGACGGGTTTTACATTCGTGTACGGTAAATTCTGTCCGGGTGGATACTTATAAATTAATACACCCAACAGTCGCATACATAGCTTTAATCACACAATAAGATCGAGTCTTGCATCATGGGTATCAGGAACTACGAGAGACTTTTCAGTCTCACAAACACCCAGACCCGAAACAAAGAACTGTGAATCTCACAAACGTCATTTGGGTGCAGGGATCGAACCCACAGCATCTCATTTCACAGATGGCGTCTATCCAACTGCGCCTCAAAAGCTGTCCAAATATCTCAGCCACCATAAAATATTGTTTTTAATAATGTAATGAATAGGGTACATTTGCAAGACACCAGTGTATATTTCGTCCATTATCACGGACTTTGTCATTTATAGGATTTGCTATCCTTCCATAATTAACACTAATTCGATAATATTAGTCCATTTATTCCTTTGTCCGGGGACTTTTAGAAGGAATTACGAGGAGAAAACGTTATTAATATTTACTTAGCAACGGCATCGGCATAATTAAATTATTTTCTATATTACCTAACGAAGTTTATTATCCTATGCTTGGGCTGTTGGTATTTATTATGGAAAGCTTTGAGTTGCCTTTACTACGTGTTCACATTAAATTGTTACTCAATATTAGTCTCTCGTAGTTTCTGATAACCTCGACACAGGATTCGTTCTAAAGGACCATTTACACGGAAAGAGTTTCTAGCCCCGAAGGTATGATTATCGTATAGATATTTAACTTTTTTTTTTATTATTTTATTTAGATTAACGCGAATGCTACACATTGAAATAATTATTTATTATTAAACTATTATTCAAGGATTTTATCGCAGATTTGGTTTAATTTTTAATTTTTAAATATTAATTTATTTGATTTAATTATTTTTATTTAATTAAAACGGCATACTCCAATTAATTTAACTCCAAAAACTAATACATCTAATATGATAAATCTAGACAAATCAACAAAATATAAACAATGTTTATTAAAACAATGCAGTAGTAAAAATATTATATAGACTATAGTAACTAAATTCACATAAAAATTAAATAAAATTGTAATACTACTAAATATTCAACGAACCCCTGAGATATCATCTATATATTATCTAAGGTGAAAGACTATTCACAGCTCTTCTCACAGCACTCTACACACAACGACACAAAAAAATGTTGCATTGTTTAAACATTGGCTGGTAATGATTGGAGACGATGGGCTGAAGATAGCTTAGTGACATGCAATAGGAGAGGCCTATGTCCAGCAGGGGACGCAGAAGAGCTGATTATGATGATTTGTAAACATTTGTCAGACAAGGCTTTGGCGGTTATGTCATGCGATAATGGCGTACGATTCTTGCCGCAATAAACTTTCTCCGTGTGATTGGGCTATTAGTGTGCGGTCAGAATTATGTAGGTGATTGTTGGGTGTATATCAAAGGTGCTTTTCGGAAAACATATTGAGTTCAATGACTGGTTAATGCAGTGTGTAGTATAATGTCGCTTCTTATTGTAATTAGATTATTTCTGTATCAGCCCATATACGTCCCACTGCAGGGCACGGGCCTACTCTACAATCGAGAGTAAGATTGAAAGTGGTTAGGCCATATAGTCCACCACGCTGGCCTAATGCGGGTTGGCGAACATAAAGGCACTGTTATTGTTGATATAAAATAAAATTATCGTACTCAAAGTTTATAGAACAAAAAGGAAATAAAACATCTTCAACGGAACAAATAACCGTCCTTACTTTTTACTCAAATTATATGATAACAACCTTAGACTATAGACAAAAAGCAAGACGTGACCTAATAACATTAAACTTCCATGTTTCTTATTTAAATAAATCGCCTCTGATGTTTCTTTTGTTGAAAATATAAAAGGAGAAATTCTCTCGACAAAATCCTTCAAAGTGCGATAACTTCCGTAGTTAAGCGAACTATGGTAGGAGGTTTGAACCTAATTATGGTGGCGCACATTTCGGCGCGAAAATGTGACAGTTCGTTAGGTGCCGGCCGAGTGTTGGCGGCAAAATGGAATTGCGATGGGCAAGGCTGAATAACTTTATGCCTTTTCCTTTCGTGCAGAAAGTTTTTTATTTACAAAAAGTTTGTTGTTGAATATTCGCTTTGGGCGGCAATTAAATTTTAAAGCTAAGTTAATCGACGGATAGTTGCTTTGTATAGTATCTTAATTATATTTGCCACAGATTGTCTTTAGATGAACATATTACGCCTTTAATGACTATGGATATTTGACAGCGTTTGTGGCTCAGTTACTATGCTGGCTGTAAAAATAAAGGAACAAAAATATAGATCCACAGAAACTTAAAAGTGCTTACACACATTATGAATTATGAAGTCTACCAACCATATTACATCAGTTACACACACTGATACGTCTTCTTCAGAATGACTGAGAGAGTTGATGAGAGTTACTGAGAACGACCCTGAACTGGCGCAAACTTTTAAAGAGACTGTTGAAATATGAAGCAAAAGCGATGAAAGAAAGAGGAACCTCGTGTTACAACATTGAGGTATTATACTAGAGCGGACATCGGGAACAAAATCTCTGCGTATTGTGCGTGCACACGGGTACACAGTAAAGCGAGAGCGAAGACAATGTTATTTCGTAGGCGTGACAGAGACAGAAATAGAAGGTACCCTTCATTTTGTAAGAAACATTTTGTTTGCAGTGTTCCCTCTAGTATATTATCTCAAAGTGATTCAATTTTTTTTTTAAAGGCAACTAGTTCTCTAAGACTACTACTGCCAGTGTCAAGTGACGCATTCATGTCATTTTTGAAAAAATAATTTAAATAAAACATTTAAGATTTTAATCATAATATAATTTTAATAGACGTTACCGATACTGATAATAATTGTGATGATAATAAATAGAAATAAACATGCAGGTTAGTACCTAAGCGTAATTATAATTTTATATTATGTATTATTAAAAATGAAATTAGTGCTTTTAGGCTGGGTTTGTTTTTCAGGCTGAGGAAAGTGTTTCAATAAACCAATGTAATTATCGAATTACGGCAGCCGATGGTTACCCAACAAAATTTCAAAACTAAAGCTCATAATAAAATCGGCAATATTTTAAAATTCCGCCAGCTTAGTAGCGCAGGTGTGGTTTGGTAAGTACGTCGGGCTTACAGGACCCGTGATATGAATTTAGAAACTCGCGCAACACATAATGCAGGTAAACGCCTGTCTTACCAACACACTAGTTTATTATTTAACTTGCTAATGTATAGTTAGTTCGGCTTTAGATCTAATAATAATGATGTGGGAATGTTGTACTTTATATATAGAGGTTTGATAAAATTTATACTAACTCATACATTTTTTTAAATTAAATTATAAAATAAGAAAATAAAGCCCTGTTTTTTAAGTCAAGTATAGATAATGGTTTCTTGGATTTACGCGAATGTTACACATTGAAATAAAACAGCTTTGGCGGTCACAGGACAGTCCGCCCCGTGACCACGAAAGCTGTAAAGCAATCGAAACGTCGGGAAGTCAAAAAATGTAAAAAATTAAACTAAATTCGCGATAAAATCCGTAAATAATAGTTTTATTTCAAGTAAAGAATTTTTTTCGTGATAGTTGTATTTTAAAGTGTGAAAAATCCTTAGATTTTTTGCAATAAATAGCAATATGATCATGTCATTCGCCTAATGACTGCAATAAGACATGATGCATTGCATGACTACTGTTCAAAACCAAATAACGCTATGAATTACAAAGCTATGTTTGGGATTTCAATGTGCTTGCCATCCTGACAGTAAAGTCTCAATACTATATATCCAGTGGTTACGCAAACTATAACGCCGTTCAAGCTGGAAAACAAAAGTGCATCTGCACTAATAGCTGGCGGGAATAATAGACATAGTGGAGAGGTAGAGACCTACCGAGGAGGAATAGAGATACCTAGGAAAACTGTAAGTAACAATTTTATAAAGTACAATTTAATTACTTGACTACGGAGTCTCAAACGGCGCGCAGCGAAGCGATCAACCGAAGTTGACTAAAAATAGAACGTAGTGTACCAAACAGTCTCGATAAGAATCCTTCTAACTGTTAAATATCAGACGGAGACGCGACACGAAGCCAGTCAACGTAGAATTATAAAAATCTTTCATTATCACGATGAACTGAACATCAAAAGTGGGGAAAATTAATTTCCAATGTTTCTTTTATCCTCTTACCTTTTTTGTCGATCTTTTGTCGACGCGTTGATTATTTATTTCGCAGTTATCTTTTTGAAGTATTATTTTATTGTACTCATCTACGACATCAAAGATGTTCGCCATCAAAATGCGGATTCCGCTGCGGCTTACGTTTTCGCTTGAAGTATTGACTCTCAAATAATTTGAGGTGAGAGAATGGTTGTTTTTTGTAATAAGATGGAAATTTTTAATGTTAAAAATATACTTTGTAACGAAACAGTTCATTTTTTCAACAGAGGGGTAACAACCTTATCTATATAGGGTTTTTATTTACCATATTATATCTCGAAAACAAATATTTTGGGGTTCTTTTAGATTTTTTATTTGTTTATTTCAATGAATGGCGAGACCATCGCCTGATGGTAAGCGATACAACTGTTCATGGACAATCACAAAACCAAACATCATCATGAATTATAAAGCAATGCTTGGCATTCCACTGCGCTTGCCATCCTGAGACATTAGATGTTAAGTCTCAATATGTCCAGTAGTTACTCTGGCTACAATATCCTTCTAACCGAAACACTACAGTGCATTTAAACTGCTATTTTGTTGGAGAAAAAGACATTGCGGTGGTACAGTCAGTAACATAAGTCGCTACACAGTCACGAGATTTGGAATTGTCTTATCATCCAAAATAATAATTATTTTCAATATCGTATGGCACTTCTCGGCTTAGATGACTTTACTTGGTTATATTTTACGACTACAGAGTAGTACGTACAAATTTTAATTCATAAAAAGGTTATCAAAAAATGTGAAGTGTTCAGCGACTTATGTTGCTGACTGTACCTACTTAGACGACCTCTCACATATGAGAGACCTACCACCAGTAATGTGGTATAGTCTTAAATATTATCGTGTTATAAACAAAACGTTATTTTTTTCCAAAAAAAATAATTGTTGCTTTGTGTCTGAAGTCTCTATAACTACCAACTGACTATGTATGTCACTGTTGGGTGTATTTATTTATATAAATAAAGATAAGATCTCACTATTACTCTTGACAATATACTACACAGTAAGTTGCCATAACATCTAACGATGCCAATAAAGTAATATAATTAGATATTTGTGTATAGATGGTGTAAACATTGCACAATATTCTTTTATTGCGCCCTTATATTTCCTTTCTTTGGTTTAATTCATCATGCACAGGGCTGACAATTCCTTAAAGTTTAAAAACAATGAGAATAAAAAAAGAGAGAGAATTCCTTAAAGTTCATAGAAGGTCATTGATTATGAGGTTCTTTCAGTAAATTACGATGGAATTATATAATATACTTGTTCAGTATAGAAACATGACGAAAAGTATACGTACAATAAAAGAGCAATTAGCTCACAAGATAATAAATAACTTCAATCATGATTTTTATAAGTGGTAGAGCCACGCTGTTGTCAGTCGTGAATCAGCATGAAAGGGCAGGTTCGTCCGGGGCGGTACCACTGTCTCACATAAGACCGACGTGAAGTGACAGCTATACTGTCGCCTTTCGTGCGGTGAGTGAGATAGCCGGAAGCCCAATACCCCTTGCCTTCGTTCAGTGAGATAGCCAGATGCTCAATACCCCTTCCCTCTTCTCATTTTTATCTTTCCCACTCCCTACTGGATTTGGTGATCCAGCAACACATCCATGATCCAAGCGTTGTCAATATTAATGGATGGCAGTTATCATCATCGAATGACCTATTTGCTCTTTTGCCCAACCTGTGCATATTATGTCCTAACCTATAACCTATGTATATTATGTCGGCCGTCGCCCACAAGGTGGACAACCTGGCTAAAGTTGCAGGAAGTCGCTGGATGCAGGCCGCTTCCAACTGGTCGATGTGGAGATCCTTAGGAGAGGCCTATGTTCAGCAGTGGACTTCCTGTGGCTGAGATGATGATGATACAATTAAAGAAATCACAGGTTATTTGTGTGCACAGTTTGAAAATGGTTAGGATAATTATTTCTCGGGCATTCTCTATAGCCGAACAAAACATGACAGTAAACTTTACGTCGATATTTAACAAAGCTTTTACCTTTGATCAGCCTGTCCTTTTATGCTTTAGAAAAGACTAAAAGCTCTACCTATTATCCAAAGCTACTTTGCTTTGATAAGGTTAAAGGTAACCGTTCAGATAGCCTCTGTGGCGTAGTTGGTTAGACGCCGACTGTGAAACGAGAGGCCGCGGGTTGTATTCCCGCACCGAGACAAATGTTTGTGTGGCCCACAAGTATTTTTCTCGGGTCTGGGTGTTTGTGAGGCTGAAAAGTCTCTCGTAGTTTCTGATTCCCATGACACAAGACTAGATCTTTGTGTGGGATCACGACTATATATGTGACTGTTTGGTGTTTTTTTTTTCCTGGGATATCAATTATTTTTACATCAGTAAATAAAAATCAAAAAGAAAATTAAGTTTTAATATCCAGGTATGAATACTCTAAAAATTGAATATAGAAAAATCCCGCCAACCCTACAAGTGCAACAAGCAATCAATTCACAGAATCACATCAAGCCTCCTATTGTGGGTCGACCGTTACCATCACCATACAATACGGCACAATAACACGGAATGTTTGCCATACCCGGCGAAATTCGTGCTCAGTTATTGTTCGAAAGATTTTCCCCGACGTGCTCGCGTCCACACATCTACTGCCGTTTCCCGCCAACTGTTTGCGGGAACGTTAGGGAATCATATAATTTTTATTTACAAGGAAACTTCTTTATTGTTTTCTGGCTTATATTAAATTTAATATGGGTCAAATGTGATCGGCGAGGGCTATATTAAAATGATTTTGGTCCTTCGAGACGGATTGCTACGAAATAGATAAAAAAAATGTCTCATTGTATTAAATGTTTAAATGAAACAATCGAATGCAATGGACCGAGGATTTTGGGTATCAATCAAATTACGCTTCAGAACCAAATTAGCCGATGTTGGTCAAAAAGCCGCCATGCTCAAGTGGGACTGGGTTGGACATGTCTGTCGCATGCCAGACAAGATGTGGGCGAAGACCATGACAGAATGGGGCGTCGTGGATGACTTAGACGCAGATGGCGAGAAGAATTAGATGCCTATTAGAAGGATTTTTCATATACCTAAAGCCCTTGATCGGGATGCATGGAAAGTGGAAAAAAACCTTTGCGCTGCAGTGGGACGCTACAAGGTCTTAATAAAATAAATGAACACTTACTACTAACCTTAGGGGCTGATGATGAGACTAACCTTACAACATCAGCCGGGAAAATTGTGACGTCCAATGATGATATGAAAATATTTTCGCAAATCGCTAATGAATCCAGACTGCACTTTTCTTATCATCGTGTGTACTGTACTTTACCATCCCATACTAAGCACATCCAATAAAAGAGCAATAAAAACGATATAAATATAAGCTACACAAATAAAAATATGATACGGTTGACTGTTTACTTCAATATTAATATTTGCGTAACGAGCATACCGTATAGCGACACATATATTGACTGGTGCAATTTGGGATTTAGATTGAAATTGCTAACACCGAATGGTTCGTATGGATTTTTATTTATTAGTCGTTGATTTCGGAAAGAGAAACAACAGCTTCTTTACGTTTATCATTTATTGAGCGTGGTAATACCGATACGTTTACTGACCTCTCATATGTGAAAGGCCGCCTGGATAGGTACTACCGTAACGTCTATTCCTCCCGCCAAACAGCAATGTAAATGCTCTGTTGTATACCGGTTTGAAGGACATTGTAGGTAGAATAACTACTGCATATATTGAGACTTAAAATTATGTCTGTTACTGTTGGTAGGTCTCTCATATGTGAGAAGCTGCCTGGGTGGGTACCACTGCAATGTCTATTTCTCCCGTCAAACAGCAGTTTAAATGCACTGTTGTGTTTCGGATTGAAGGACATTGTAGACAGAGTAACTACTGGACATATTGAGACTTAACATCTTGTGTCTCAGGATGGCGAGCGCAGTGGAATGCCAAACATTGCTTTGTAAATCAAGCTGTTGTTTGGATTTGCTACTGTTCATGAGCGGTCGCGTCGCTTACCATCAGGCGAACGGCATGCTCGTCTCGCCATTCAATGCAATAAAAAAAAACTTAGGATGGCGAGCGCAGTGGAATGCCAAGCATTGATTTGTGATTTACGGTTTTGCTTGGTTTTGCTATTGTCCATGAGTGGTCGTATCGCTTACCGTCAAACGAATGGCATGCTCGTCACGCCGTTCATTGCAATAAAAAAATATGTCTTTTTAAATTTTGCTTCTCAATAAACCATACTTCCGTAAGATGGCCTTAAGACCCAATAATCACAAAATTAATAAATCCTTTAAAAACAATACTAAAAGCATAAATTATCAAATCTAGCTCTCGCTCATAAACAAGAAAGTAATCGATACCTAACACAACCGGAACATCACTAATAAATCGTTATCCTAATATCGTCCGGTCGTTTTATATCGACGTCGATAAAACTAGATGTCACGCGGGCGAGCAAACCGTTTTCATTTTAAATTATTTATGGTTATAGAGGGATGTTAATGGATACTCGCTGTATGTTAGTTTTGAGTGGTAATGTGCCAATCAGTGAAGACTAATACTGCAGGCAGTTTTCGTTTGCTTTTTTTGTGGCCTTAGGTATTTTTTGAAGGATTGGTTGGGGAGTGCCTGGCGGCTTGGTGACCATTCGTGGCTGCCATGATGTTCACGGTGGTCGCGGCTTCAAATTCCAGAGCAAACCTCTAACTTTTCGGAGTCATGTAAATATTGATAATCAATCACCACGCACTGTACCAGTGAAAGAAAATATTGTGAGGAAACCTACATATACTATAGCTTTGTAAGAATTCGTAAGGTATGTAAAATCCGCCAACCCGTACTAGGCCAGCGTAGTGGACTATATGGCCTAACCACCCATACATGCTCTGGATTGTAGAGGAGGCTCGTGCCCTCAGGTGGGACGTATATGGGTTGATACAGTACAGGGTTGTACCAACTCGTATTGAATGAAAAGATACACGCGACTAGTAAAATACTATTTATTAGGCTACTAATAATGATCATTCTAGTCTGAGGCTGATGTCTGAGTAAGATGGAGTTGGAAACTCAAATGATGGTGGGAAACAATCGTACAGGCAAAGAGCTGAGATTACGTATTTACGGTTAGAATAATTCACCAAAATTTTAACAGTCTACTAAAATAGGTTTTAAAAATGTTTATGGATAGGGCCATTAATGTTAACATACAATGCGTGTGTGACTGGGCGTGCATTTTGGAACTGTGTTATTACTTCCGCTGAACTGGTGGTCTCTCATATGTTAGTGGCCGCCTGGGTAAGTACCACCGTAATATCTATTTCTCCTGAAAAATAGTAGTATAATAATATATCACGGGAATCCCGTACTTTCAATTGAAATTGTGAGATTTTAGGATTCCAGGATTCAGTTTAATTGGTACAATTTGGTTTTCATCAAAAACCGGTGCTCATTCAACTAAATTGGACATGATATAGATAAATACGTCGGTAGATAAATCAGGATCGTTTATGCCTTAATTTCTCAGAAGAATTTAATAAACTAAGTACTATCGGATGCTGTTGTTGGCTCTATTCAGAATTTCGCTTACCAACTTTTTTACGTGTCAAGTTACGAGCGTTTATCGCTTTAATTGAGTAATTTTATTCTCTAATTTTGCATTAAAATATTTGATACATATTCATTTTTATCAATGGCTTAATAACAAAAACAAGTTTTGGTGGTTATAAGTGTAGGTATTAGAATAAGCACTCACTTCCAGGAACTAACAATAGTATATTTTATAAATCAACACTTAATACATTCACAGACAGAGTAAAATTATAACTATGCGATTCGGAGCGAGATGTGCTCGTGACGAGAGATGGCAGACTGTCCTTTCATCCAAACAAACCGACCCTTTTATAGAACTACCCGAATGAGGATCGGTGGTTATAAATCTTACAGAAAATATATTTAAGCCATAAAAATAGGGTCTATCCTTTCAACTAAAAAATTAAGGTCTGCCCAAACATCTGGGCTATTGTCCAAACCGAAAGGTTTACCCAAACATGTGTACTATTGTCTAAAAAACATAAATTTGTTGCTAAAGATTTCCGCCACTAAAGAACTTAACTATAATAATACAATTTTATTGCCC
The DNA here is from genome assembly GCA_009982885.2 of Hyles vespertilio. NCBI lineage: Eukaryota > Metazoa > Arthropoda > Insecta > Lepidoptera > Sphingidae > Hyles > Hyles vespertilio. The sequence goes on along the minus strand of CM042824.1, from coordinate 16,353,932 downwards.
CGGCATGAACGGGCCATTACAATTAGGAAACAATAATTTAGCACAGCATCTTTTTAACTAATATTACACAATACGGTACACAAAAATTCTTACTTTAATAAAACGACTCGCAGATGTTTTATGGTTAAACATCTGCAGTCATATTTTAAAATGAAATGCGTGTTTAAATAATGTTCAAATTACAAATAATAAGCGTGTTATTTTAAAAGCTAAATATAATTTGGCGTATTGCAACCGCTTTAAAAGCTAAATCTAAGTTGGCGTATTGCAACCGCCACAAAGTATTGCGTAATTTTTTACTATCACCATATTTACATGTTACTTACACCATTTTCTAACTCTAAAATTGGTCTGTCTTTGTAAACTTGAACTTCATATGACGTTCAACATTTTCGCTGGTAAGAGATCCATATACTCGTAGTATCATATTTATATATACTCTACCAATGTTGATATTGTCATTTGTCAGTAAGATATAATCAACTCTCGATGGTCTATACTATGGATTTTCAATCTATCGGTCGCGACCTCTGAACCGGCCGTAAAGTCTTACTCAGAAGGTCGCACTTCTTACAGAGTATAAGGCTTAATAATAAATAAAGTTACAAAAATGGAGAAAATTATACCAGGTATATCAATATTGCTACCGAAAACGAAGCCGGGTGGTAGTTTTAGTGAATACAAAAACAATGTAACAAACAATTATTTTTAATTATTTTTTAAATATCGTCGAGTTTGGGTGGTAAATCCATAGTTTTTGTTAAAATAATAATTTAAAGTCTTGCGTACCATAGCGTCTCTAAAAATAAAAGGGTATACAGTATTATTTAAGAACAAAATATGTATTTACCACCCTAATAAGACTATAGAAAAAAAATGACAAAAAATAATTCATCACAATTTTTTGTACTAAAATTAGTTGCATTGTGTCTGAAGTCACTAAAACTACCACCCAGCTTCGTTTTCGGTAGCAGTCTTGATATACCCTGTATACATAGCCTTCTAAATTACTAACTTTTTGTCTGTCGAATTTTTAATCTGTGTGATAGTTGGATGGATTTATATCTATAATTATTTTATAGTGTTTTCATTTGTATAGATATTAAGTTAAATATTATTATTGTTGTCTTTTTTACTTAAGCATTTAATTTAATTTAATTAAAAAAACCTTTTCTTGTAACTCAGACCACACCTTGATTGAACTGGTGTCGTGAATTTTAATTCAACTTATCAATCCGTACTTACAACTTTAGTCCCGAAGTCTATGAAGCGGGAAAACGACAGGAATTTTTCCATCAGACAAAGCGACGGGGAACTTTACTGTTGACTCAATCTTCGCAAAATTTGTTTTTCAATTCCTGTTCTTGAAACTATGCTGTTTTATTACTGGCATGAGCATAAATCAGCTTTGAATTCAGTCTGGAATTTTACTTAGACGTAAAGACAAGATGCTTACCGTTCACCGAATCACCGTTGATTTAGAATTATGAAAACATTCCGGATTCATATTAATTTTAAATATCAAGAATAAATATTCTTTTACAATTAGACAGGGTATTTCAAGACTGCTACTGATAACGAAGCCGAGTGATAGTTTTAGTGACCCCAGACACAATGCAATTAAAAATAATGCAAAAATGAAGCAACTAATTTTTTTGTTCTCTTTTTCCGATCGTCGTATTTGGGTGGTAAATACATCGTTTTACCTATAATAATTGTGTACACCAATTTATATTAAAAGAAACTATGGTAAACAAAGTTTTAAATAATTATTAGAGCAAAAACTAGCGATCTACCACCCAAGCGCAATGGTATTAAAAAAATACCTGCGAAAATTTTAGTTGCACTCTGTTTGTAGTCACTAAAAATACCATCAGACTTAGTTTTCGGTAGCAGTCTTGATATACCCGGTATAAAAAGTATTGCAACATGTATCATGTAAGTAACTGAAAAACGCAGAGCTATTAGTGCATCGTAAAACATAAAATATTATTAAGGATATTTCAGGTTCTATTGTGTAGATACACCGGGTATAACAAGAGTGCTACCGAAAACAAAGCCGGGTGGTAGTTTTAGTGACTACAAACACAATGTAACTAAAATGTTTGCAAAGAAACGCAACATTTTTTTTTTTAATATCGTCGAGTTTGGGTGGTAAATCCATAGTTTTTGCTAAAATAATAATTTAAAGCCTTGCGTATCATAGCGTCTTTAAAAATGAAAGGATGTACACTATTACTGAAGAAAAAACTACGTATTTATCACCTTCATACGATCATAGAAAAAAAAATACAAAAAAATTCGTCACAATTTTTTGCACAAACTTTAGTTGCATTGTGTCCGAAGTCACTAAAACTAGCACCCGGCTTCGTTTTCGGTAGCACTCTTGATATACCCTGTATGTACATATTACGTATGTGTATTGATTCATCCGCTACAGTATAATAACTAAACTTCGATGGTCTTACGGGATCCCTGACAACTTAGTAATATAAGGATAAATGGGGTAACATAAACTCCTTATTTTTATATTAGTTTACTTTCTTACCCCTTACACACTTATATTAAGGTGCTACCCCAACGCACCTTAGGTACATTTTACAGTCTCAATATACACAAAAATTGTAGAATTAACACAATAATCACAACACTATCTATATATTAATAGCGAATATTATAATATAATTTTAAAAACCAGTGCATGTCACTGTTGTTACTACAGGTTGCTATAATGTTAAAAATACATAATAAATATAAATTATAACTCCATCTAAGATCAACCTATAGATCTGTAGATCAACAAGATAATCTTAATAAAATTAATATATTCAGCCCTACATTTATCACACGTTAGGTACACTGTTTATTATTCATGGTGCAAAATACACTCCTTTTAATTAGACGTTCAGTAACCGCATGACGTCAATCCTTTGGCGATATAATTTATTCCGAATAAATCACGTATTTTTAATTGAGTTACACAAAGCGGATTATGGAACTGGGAAAGCCGGGATCTGGATAATAGGCCACACGTTGTCAACTTGAACGGCATGCATTGATTGATTATTACTGGTGTTTTAAATATCTAATTTATTTCCAACTCCTCTTATTAATTTAACTTTCTGATTAATTTTGTTGCGGGTTAAAGAAAAGTTGAACATTCCCGGAGACTCGCCGAGCTTCAATCTGTATCTGTATCAGTCCATATACGTCCCACTGTAGCGCGCGGGCCTACTCTACAATCGAGAGTACGATTGAGAGTGGTTAGGCCATATAGTCCACCACGCTGCCCTAATACGGATTGATGGTCTTACGAGTACACACAAAATTGTACAAATTCGCTATGGTATGCACGATGTTTTCCTTCACCGTTTTAGTGCGTAGTGATTGACTATCAATACACACACGACTCCGAAAAGCTTGCTTCGACTCCGAAATGCTCGGTGTCATTACAATGCCTGCCGATGTTGATCCTGGCTTACAGGAGTTACAATGGTAGGTGTAAGGGTGAGACCATATCCTGGTGTGTTTATTGTTTATAGATACCACATTGTACCATCATGCATCCCATCCACTTGTTTAGTGGTGATCCATCAGTTCATTTGCCTTATATTCCGTAAATAAAAATACTTTGTCTGAGAAAACAATAATTCAGAAACGTATTGTTAAACAAAAGTACACCACATAGAAAGGTACATACATACACCCAACAGTCACATACATAGACCTGACCCCACACTAAGATCGAGTTTTGTCTCAATGGGTATCAAAAATTACGAGTGACTTTTCGATCTTATTAACAGCCAGACCCGAAACAAATGCCTGTAGATTACACAAATATGTATTTCAGTGCCAGGACCTGTGGTCTCGTTTTACAGTCGGCGTATAACCAACTAAGCCACGGAAGCTGTCATGAAAAGTTAATACTAACAATTTTTTTCAATTCTTGTCTCGATTTCTCGAAATATCTGATGTTGAATTACAATATTTAGAACAAGATATAATAATTATCCCCCACAGAATAACTAATACAATTGTACTAAATATTTCCACTACCACACAACAGAAACACTTGCCGAGGCGAAGTACGTTGACATTCAAACTAAAAGTATTCCGAACATTAGGTGGAAGTTGCCGTTCAATTTTACTTTCCCTAACACCTCGCCTAGACTTATATTTTACGTCCTAATTGTCTGCTGGTATACCTGCTGCTTTAGCGATGGTTTAACTTTGGCTGTTTTCAGTTGTATAGTTTTGGGACAGATACAATGTTGAAGACATGAGAACAATTTCATTCAAAATTATGGTTGTTGATAATTATCAGTCACGTGGGCTAGCCTTGAACATTAATTAACATCATGAGAGTATTCAAAGTATCCAGCGATCCCATTTTCATTACCTTGATTTTCCATAGCCACTCTTTCGAAACTACCATATTTTTTACCATAGAATGGTTCTTGTAATCCAATATGTAATGCCACATAATTATCACTGCGCGTTACAAAACTGAGACAACCAACCGATTCATTTTTTGTTTGTATTATAGGGCACAAACGAGCATACCGTTAATCAGATGGTAAGTGATCACCGCCGCCCATGAATATTTGTAAGACGATAAGGCATGAAGATACGTTCCTGGCCTTTAAAGTGGTAATACGCTCGTTTCTTAAATCTTGCTTGTACTTAATATATGTACTTAAATGCCACGTCATAACCCTCATAAAGTGAAAATCGCAAGACACCAATCAAACATTCAAATATCTGGTGATAAAATTTCTTATTCAAGCTCCGCTCCACCGCGCTGCGCAAACATGTTTTCCTTCCCCAATATAATTTCCAACACGACGTGATTTCTGTTGACGTAAATATTCATTCGTACTTGATGGCGCTAAAATTAATATAACGTCTGCGCGAGACGGAACGTATTTGTCAATTTGAGGTATTATGGCGTGGTTTATGGACGATCCACGAGGCTTGCGTCTTTCGGTTCATTGGTTTGAGCGATATTCATCATGTTTCTTTGTAACGATGACATTATTAAAATGCTTTGAAACTTTTTAATTTGTAGTGTAATTAGGTAAACAATGTAAGTTTATTGCCTAAATCAGCTTTAGTCAACCCAAAAACCATTATTCAGAATCGAATAAATTATACAAGGTAATACAAATTCTCAATATTAAGAATATTAAAGCATATGCGACATTTGAAAAGGCATCAGAAGAAAAGTGATAAAAAAGATCACTCCATACAGGCCGCTCCCAACAGGTCGGTGTGAAGATTCTTGGGGGACGCCTATGTTCAGTATTAGACTTCCTGTGGCTGAAGAGATAGAGAAAGCCTGTTACTTGATTGATACTATTCGCTTGGCACGGGACAGAAAAATGGGGCTTGCAAGGGTCTATACGCAACAGTCGGTTGACGTGGGCTGATATAGAAAGCCTGAAATATTATTACTGGTGATAAACAGACAGACGAGAGCAATATAAAATGAATTTCTCAACCCTGAAAATAGAAACCAATGAAGCCCAAAGTTATAAGGGCCCGAGTTTACATAGCTTAAAATTGCAGAAAACCATTTAATAATTCCACACAGCGGCCTAGGAGAGAATCTTTCTCCCAACACAAATACCATCCTCTCTATACTTTGCTCTTCAATACCTTCAATTTACGTACATTAAAGAAATATATTAATAGAAAAGAGAAGGTCTCCAGCAATAACAGTTTTAATTATGTTAAAAATACCGTTGAACTAAGTTCCCCGCTCGCTGTCGTCTTCACCGTTCATTTTTACGATTATTTTTATTTCAACGTAGGTACGGCGGAACGCTCTTTGGTAATTTTGATATCGCAAATGAACAGTTTAATGTTTTCTTTTTGAGACTTTGTGCCTTTAGTTCCTTTATGGGTTTGTTTTAATTATGCTTCAACTTGATATTGCTTGTGGTGGTTACGTTAATGTATTGGTTCTTACGTACATAAACTAACACCTTTTCCCAGATGGGGTTAGCAGGGAGTTTCACGATACTATTGTCTATGGTAATTATATTTTTTTCAAATTTAGTGTATACTAGCGGCCCGGCCCAGCTTCGCCCGGGTATAAATAGATTTCTGTACAATAATATGTACGTATTATACATATAAACCTTCCTCTTGAATCACTCTATCTTTTAAAGATTTAAGTATACATAGGGACAGAGAAGGCGACTTTGTTTTATACTATGTAGTGTAGTGATTTATGGCCTACGGTAGAAGTTTCTAACATTTTGTAGACTATCTAGACACATTCGTACAGCTTAAATACGACATCCAAAAATTCGAACTTGGTTTCGAAATGCAATAAAAAACACCTTTTGTTTAGGCGTTTGTTAAGGTTTTTAAACTTCGATACCAGAGATTTATTTTCTGATTAAATAGGATGAAAGAAAATTGCACATCACACGCACTTTAGTTTTTTAATGACTTATTAACATAGATGAACATAGACAACAAAAAAAAGAATATAAACCAAAAATAACTAAACTACTGAACGGCAGTGGCGACATCTCACTATCGTGCTCCTGCGCCGCTAGTGCTGTGGCACGATCGTGAGATGTCGCCACTCGCCATACACAATCTGGTCGTCTTCAACACCTTTTTTTTATTAATAATTCAGAACCACCCAAACACGACAGAAGGCGAACAATAAAGCCATCAAAGCTTACATCGACATGTTAAGGTTGTCACATTGCTAATAAAATCAAAATCAAAATATTCTGTATTGAAATAGTCTTTCACAAGATCTTTTAAATCGTTAATTTCTGCTACCATCGCTTCGGAACATGTAGCTGATAATAATTTTATTAAGTCTTATGCTGAGATGGCCACATAGTTGTCGCGATGTGGTGCAATAATAATTATGCCTATTAATAACATTATTGTTTGTTTTTGTGTAAGACTTAAGTTACATTTTTATTGTTACTCATCACATGTAATTAATTATCATTGTACTTTTAATGTTGTACCGCTATTGTGACACAAAATAATTTCTTTCTTTCTTTATGTTGCGATAATTTCAAATCAATTTCCCACGTTAATAAATTTTCGAACAAAAACCTAACTATAATTCATCTACTAAGCATCAGTTTGAGTAAAATTTTCCTAAAATTCTCTTGCGAGAAACACTAAAATCATTTACAAAAAATAACGCAATCTTAAAAACCAAACGTATCGCAACAAAATAAAATACGTAAGAAAGTACCAACCAACGAAGTGTGTATAAAAAGTTAAATTTATATTTATAAAGACGCGACTGTTTCGTGGCGTTTGCTCCGTTGCCAAGATCATTGTGGGGGAAATTAAGTTTAAAAACTCCGCAAAATTTGGCACGTGGCTTCTACTGATAGCATCTTGGTCGGGCTAACGACCCGCACCCAAAGAGAAACTTGGCCCTGCTAGTCGCTACTTCGGTTTATCAATACTCTTCACACATTTACCAGAGTAGCTATTTTGTTTATAAGATCAGAGAATGTGTGACTGGTGGAAAAAAATGGAGAAAAGAAAAATTTATTGTGCAATTAATAGCAAACTAAATTGCTGTGCGATACGTTAGGTGTGTTTTTTCATTGACATTACATATTATAGAAAATCATACAAATCGCTACTCTATACGGGTTCTCGATGTAATCGAATCGAAAGTCTTCGATAGTTGTGTGTTGCCAGTGATGACTTACGGCACCGAGACGTGGCCTCTCACTATGGGCCTTATAAGGAAGCTCAAAGTCACTCAACGAACTATGGAGAGGGCTATGCTCGGGGTTTCCCTACGAGATCGAATCAGAAATGAGGAGATCCATAGGAGAACTAAAATAACCGACATAGCCCACCGGATTAGCAAGTTGAAATGGCAATGGGCAGGGCACATGGCAAGGAGATCTGATGACCGATGGGGTCGGAAAGTGCTCGAATGGAGGCCACGTAGCGGAAAGCGCAGCGTGGGACGTCCACCCACAAAGTGGTCAGACGACCTGGTAAAGGTCGCGGGACGTCGCTGGATGCAGGCTGCCTCCAACAGGTCTCTGTGGAAATCATTGGGGGAGGCCTATGTTCAGCAGTGGACTTTCTTTGGCTGATGGATGGATGGACGGATGGATGGATATGGGTTGTGCCCCACAAATTTTTCCTTCACCGTTTTAGTGCGTGGTGATTGACTGTCAATACACACATGACTCTGAAAAGTCAGAGATCCAGGGATTTGAACAGTTTGAACTGGCAATCGCTTCGAATAATATTAATTCGATATGTTTTATCATTAAAATAAATTAAAATTTAAAACGCATTTAATTATTAAAAAGTCCGAAACAGTTAGCAAGTAGCAATGCCTATTCAGAATATCATCTGAATCTTTTCAAATTACTCAGTTAATCTTCATCAAACGATCGTCAAGTTTGCGCCCGGAGTGAAACTTGCGCCAACTGTTAACAGAAGATAACTTGCTAAGTTCGCTACAGCCATTGTTTCACGATACTCGAGGGAATTATCACTGTTTTTCTTTGATCGTATTATACGCAGTTTATGTGGATTTATGTGGTTGTGTTGAAATATGAAAGATTATGTGTAAAACGTGGGTATAATAAGTTGTCGACTGTCCTTGCTGTCTACTTTAAAAACAGAGTCTGTAGCACGCTGGCTGTTAAATGAGAGGCCGTTGGTTCTGAAATGAAATGAAAATATTTATTGAAAATGAAAATGAAAAAGTTTCAGTCACTTTTTTTCCACTACCACCCGGTTCACAAGGCTGTTTGCGCTAAAGAAGAACGGGCAAGAAATTCTAGTGTTGCTCTTTTCAAAATAAGTTTACAATACAGTGATTATACAGGATTTGCAATTCAGAGCAGTTCATAAATAATTTATAATAATAATGATACTGTACGGCTGAGTGTTATGTTTCATTCATCGATCCCAGCATCAGACATATATTTGTGACACACGAGTAGTTGTTTCAGGTTTGGGTGTTTTCGAGACCGAAAAGTCTCGCGTAGTTCTTGATAGCCACGACACAAGACTCGACCTTATTGTGGTATCAGGGCTATGAATGTGACTGTTGAGTATATTTAATTGTATATTAAATGACATGCCGTAATTTTTATTACTGCAAATACTTCTGTGTAAGGAATAAAGCGAAACAGGCGAGATATAGTTATTTTGTGCCGGTAGACGTAATAACGGCAGACCGATCGTTTATTGTAAACCAAAAACTAAACACCTAATTCCATACCATATACTAAGAAACAAAAGAAAGCGAATAAACCACAAAGAAGAAAGACCTCGCCAGCGTAATCATATCGACAGCCGAGCGATAATCGTCCCTTGCCAATAATCTATGTGGACGGCACTGCACTTAGCTGTGGAGTCACGTCGCAGTGAACAGAAAAAACGCAAAAAATACCAACAAAACAGACCTTAAAAACGAGTGACAGTGAAACTCACAATGCTTTTAGCCTTTGCCCGTGGCGAAGTATTTAATCCTAGTAGATCCCGCTTCGATAAGTAAGAAACAATAGTATCTTTAATTGTTGTAAAAATGTTATGGACGTACGAATCGGTGGCCCCAACTTTCCTTAAAGAAAGTTCCCTGGAAATCAGGTCGTCTGGTACACGATTGGCATTTAAGGTGAAGGTTCGCCAACACTTTCTCAAGAAACTGGCAGAGTCACTTTAATTTTTATCTTTACGTGCTATATATATATATATATTTATTATACATATATTTATAATATAAATTTATTATATATAATTTCGCGTGTATGTATGTATATGTATGTTTATTATTTTTAGTATATTGAACTATAAACATAACTTCATTTATGATATTCAAATTTGTTAATTTATGCGCCTACTTTGTTTTCTCTCTGCACCAACCAAAGGTAGACTGGCAGAGAATGCCTCAGGCATTAAGTCCGCCTTTATACATTATTGTATATAAAGCATAAATAAATAAATAAATAAAGTAAAATCAAATGAAGCAAAAAGGCATCCCCCATTCATGGTATCGATAAAGAATATCGTTGATTCGGATACCGATAGTGCTTAAAATTCAGTATAGCACTTTTATGGTTCGTTCTTAAATGTTGCCCTATTTTCCCGGGCGACAGTTTGTTTTATAAAATAAACATGTCATATTTTACATCTTATTCACATATCCAAAGATTTTTTTTTTTTTACTTTAAGTTGATTATTCCTAGAACTCCGGACCTGAGTCACAATTATGTTTATATTTATCAAAAATATATATTTTTTCCTCCACAAAAAAGTAGGTTTTATTGAGGACCCATACTATTTCATAGTAGAATGGGCATTCTCCTTTCTCTTTCGGTCAATCAAATTCCAGCCGGCCCTTGTTCTCCTCGCTCATACCACCAGTTTGATAGAATTCAGGACGTACTTAGGATCTTACAGTATCAGTCCTATATACATACATCCCACTCCAAAGCCTCGAGAATACGTTTGAGAGTGGTTAGGCCATACGCTGGCCTTGTGCGGGTTTGGCGGACTTTACTTAGCATGGAAATTCTCAGAAATTGCTACGGTATGCAGGTTGCTTCACGATATTTTCCTTCACAGTCGATCGGTCTTAAAGTTTAATCAATTATACCTATAGCCACAGAAAAGGGCTTTATTGCTTTATTCCAGTAGCGAATGCCATTAAAGAATCCTATACTAAAAACTACTAGAATAAAAAATTACAACTGCACTCAACAGCATATAAATGTTAATGAATTCCAACATAATATAACAGTATGCTCAATATCATTCAAGTCACAAGTGTATCGGCCCCGAAGCAACCGTTATTATGATATAGCAAACAACTAATAAATTGTACCGCGTTGAACACCGTGTTTGTCCCACACAATATCGAACTTTGAGCAAGGACTCATGGGTAAAGGTTGGCGGTGCATTGAGAAACATTTTGTAAATACCGATGATTTCGGATAGTACAATCCGTCTATTGATATTTTGTGATTGAGGGAGCCTCGTTATGTTGAAGGTTGACAGCGTGAATCAACTGGATTGACTGCATACCAATATCTGACTGAAATATGTGTTAAGAGCATTTATACCTTCCGCGCGCTTTTTGGCTTAAAACAGGACTTTTCAAACGAGCTAATAGCCACCAATAACCAATTTAAAGAAAAAATAATTAGTACTAATTTTAGAAAAGGTTGTCATCTAGGGATTTTGGTGGAAAATATTATATATTGATGGATAATTTGTGAGTACTATAAGGATTACTGAACACGGGTTTCGTTATTTAGGCTTTAAATGGCAATTTAGAAGCTTAAGATATCCGAAATCACTAAATATAAGATGAAAATAAAAATATTATCAAACTAATAAGACCCTTATGGAGGGATTTTGCTGAGAAAAATAATCTCTTTGTGTTTAGTTCCTGAAAAATAAAAATTTAAACAATGCGCAATTATTCAGAAACTCTCGTCAAGAAGATATTTTTTTTCACCAACTTATACTACATAACTTTTTATAGCAATTGCATATTATAATAGAAGAACATCTTATCAATAAATTACCATTTCTATATTTCAACAAAATTAGTTTTCATGTTTTCTACAAATATTTTAAAAACCACTATAAAACACGCTGTCCGACCTGCATCAAATTAGACCGCCGCCGCAAAGCCTTCTAGAGGGAGGACGTATCACTCGTCGCTCCGGCCTGGCTGCAGTCGATTTTTGCCGTGCGTAGTAAAAATAGCCACGCGTGGACTGCGATTGCTACATCTTAGTACTTTGGTAGTAAAATATATTTTTTTTTTATTACCTTCAATGATTTTGTAGTGAGTACAAATTATGTTTCAGATATAATGGGATGTAATTCCAACGCTATATTATGTTATGTATTGTAATCCGTATCAGCCCATATACGTCCCACTGCAGGGCACGGGCCTCCTCTACAATCGACAGTACGATTGAGAGTGGTTAGGCCATATAGTCCACCACGCTGGCCTAGTGCGGGTTGGCGAACTTACATACCATAGAAATTTTTATAAATCGCTATGGTATGCAGGTTTCCTCACGATGTTTTCCTTCACCGTTTTAGTGCGTGGTGATTGACTATCAATACACACATGACTCCGAAAAGTCAGAGGTGTGCCCTGGGATTCGAACCCGCGACCACCGTGAACATGTTGGCAGTCGCGTCTAGTCCGTTTACCAACAGGCCACCACGTACACACCAACAGGCCACCACACACACATGTTATGTATTGTAATATAAAATTAAATATATTTCGTAATTGTAAGGGGTTGTAAGGCCCCTAACTCTATTCATGTGTTCGAACACGAAATGATTAATAAAACGTCCGTAGTGTCTACTGATTGAACACTGTTGGTTGAGCTGACTATACAGGGTATATCAAGACTGCTACCGAAAACGAAGCCGGGTGGTAGTTTTAATGACTACTAACACAAAACGACCTAAAATTTTCGCAAAGAAACGCGACAATAATTTTTTATGATTTTTTAAATATCGTCATTTTTGGGTGGTAAATCCATAGTTTTTGCTAAAATAATAATTTAAACTCTTTTATACCTTAGATTATTTATAAATAAAAGGGTATACACTATTATTTTAGGGAAAAATGTATTTACCACCCAAATATGGTCATAGGAAAAAAATAACAAAAAAAAATTGACGCTTTTTTTTGCAACTTTTTCTGTTGCATTGTGTCTGAAGTCGTTTAAACTACCACCCGGCTTCGTTTTCGGTAGCAGTCTTGATATACCCTGTATAGCGAGCCAACGCGGCAGCTCTACGCACACAGCTTTGGTCGCTTATGTGTGCGTGAAATTAACGAAGAAATACCTATAGTTGACTTTGCGCGCAAGGTGTAAACGCTCTTAACATTAATGTTGCGTTTAGTTCTAGTAAAACAAATTATAATTAAGTTTATCTTTGAATTTACCCATAAGATTAATTAAAATGAAACTTACCGTTGAACTTTGCCATAAGAATATTCATCTTTATAATTATGGATGTACCACCACATTTATTTGGCTCCAGACACTATTCTCGAGATGCAAGTGACATTCTTACCATTATGTTCTAGTAAAGGGATATCCTAAAGACAAGTAATGTAAATCGTTGAATAAATTAAAGATTTATGTTCAAGAAATGTCCGACCGTCAGCGTAGTATGGTCAAGAGAGTATTAATAAAAATACAAAACTTAAAAAAAAGTAAAAAAAAATATTTAAGATAAACGGTTTTATATTGCAGATAAATGTACTAAAAGCTAAAAAATAATTTCATGGATACAGTCCTGGGTACCAATATGTATACATTGTTATATTTTCAAAATAAAGTAACTCGTAACCTACTCACTTTCTGGAAATATCTATGGTCACAATAAATTCCTAAAAATGCAATATACATTTATGTAAACACCTATGACAAAAGATGTCATTTAAAATAAACAAATTTTAAACATATGCATTGATTAAACTAAAATAAAATCGTGGGGCACGTCCAATATTTACAATCGAAAGACATGGCATGTGACTTCACCCACTTCAGTTAATCCCAAGGTCATCCAAAATCCATTTAAAGTGGACGTGCCCCACGATTTTATTGTAGTTTAATCAATGCATATGTTTAAAATTTGTATATTTAAAAATTGACATCTTTTGTCATAGGTGTTTACATAAATGTATTAGGAATTATTATTATTACATTTTTAGGAATTTATGTGACCATAGATATTTCCAGAAAGTGAGTAGGTTACGAGTTAGTGTATTTTGAAAATATAACAATGTATGCATATTGGTACCCATGACTGTATCCATGAAATTATTTTTTAGCTTTTAGTACATTTATCTGCAATATAAAACCGTTTATCTTAAAAAAAATTTTACTTTTTTATTTTTAAGTTTTTATTATCCACCCTAATGCCATACAGTTCTTGGCGCGCTTTTACCTTTTACCGTAACTTGGGGGTGTACCCCTAGCGACGTATCATTTTTAGCCACCCTAACGCCACACAGTCCTCGATAGGATACAAGATCTTGACTTAGGTGGGAAATTCATATTGTAATTTTATATAGTATACTATATTATACTTACCAAGCCCTTTATTTTGATACCCATATTGATGGGATTGAAAAATACATTATCCGCCATTTTGTAGCAGTGGCCATCTTTGATTTTGATTTTTATAGTGCACTGAATTCTACTTGACAAGCCCTTTCATTTGATACCCATATTGATGGGATTGAAAAAAACTAAGTTGTCCGCCATCTTGTAGCGGCGGCCATCTTGGATTCACAATAATATTGAATATGGATAATTGTATTGTCACCAGAATTAAAGGCGTATACCAAATTTCAGATCAATCGGTTAACGGGAAGAGGGTTAAATTTCAATTACTAAATTTGACCCAAACAAACGGGGTGAGCTAAATAAAAACCGTTTAAAAAAACCCTAGACTCGCAATATCCATGTCCACCAAGTTGGTAAATTTATTCAGTCACTACTTAATGGACCTTCTGTTTTATGTTATTACATAATTAGCTATCCTAACAACATCCTATAGTGACCATATCAATATTAAAACTCTTTTATTGCTTTAAATAAATAGATTGACTTGGCCATCGCATAAAAACACAATTGAATTTAAATAATGTTTGATAAATCAGATGTTTAGTCCGATGGTCAAGTCAATCTATTTAGTTTTATAGGCATAAAGATTTCAATTTTAGCCCATAAAGACTTTCTTTCACGATTCAACACAGTAAACCCCTGATGTATTCATTCAAAAGTCAACATTCATTCGCCAAAATTACTTCGGTCTTAATTCTAAAATCTAAACATTCAGTGCGCAAACAACCTTACAGGAGGACTAGTGATAGCGGAGTCAATTTAAGTTGGCAACTTAATTTATACAACTTGCTCGATACCTGTGCGCGACTTGCGGCCATTGTCAAACATTGTATACTTATCCGTTCTGTCGAAACTTAAACATTGAGGATATCCTGCGCTTTCATGCTCACTATTGGTTATTAATGGTCAAGTTTGAAACTAGTTGGTAAAGTAAACTTTCTAGAAGGTTCTGTGGAGAATTATTTTACTAAAATACCTGTGGAATGTTTTTGTACAATTTTTGACTAGACTGCTTTGACTTGCTTTGATGGTAAAACAAGTATTGTACAGATAGATAAATGACTAATGAAAGAAATAAATTATTGCAAAGTCTTTTACTGTCAGAAACTTTCGCATATCATTAGTATTCCGGATGATTTCACAATCTCAGATTTGGCTTAGATAGTGAGTGATGAATGTAGTGAAAGGCTGAGATTTTTCAAATACAACCGATTCATTGTAACTGTACACTACGACTACCTCGGTGGCGTAGTTATACTGCTATATGATTGCAAAGCTGAGATCATCATCATCATCATCATCATATCAGCCACAGGAAGTCCACTGCTGAACATAGGCCTCCCCCAAGGATCTCCACAATGACCTGTTGGAAAGCTGAGATGCCGGATTCAAATCGCGGGACGAGCAAAGTGATATTGGATTTTTCTATTCATTATCAGCTCAGAGTCAGGTATTTGTACCCGATATGGCGATTTGATATCACATAGTTGGACAGAACATACAAGGCGAAACGTGTGTGTCGCGGCAATAATTCTGCCTACCCCTTCTGGGATAAAAGGCGAGAGTTTATGTATGTATATATACAACTTCGACAAATAATCTTCCTGGCTCAAAGTGAATAGTTCTATTTTAACATTCAGTTTAGTAAAATCACCGCAGGCAAAGCCCGCAAACCTATTTTAGGAAAAATACTATTTTGAAACAACCCCAGGCAACCGAGTCAGGTAGGGTTTGCCTAAAAAACAACGGGTTCTTTTAGCACCGAAGCGTAACAAATCCTGATTATCTAATAAAAGAGGGAAATCTTGTGAACGTGCCGGATTTGGAAGTAAAAACAATTTTTCACCTTCAAATTTATTAACAGGATTCTGGGGGGTAAGTCTATGATCCGAAAAGAAGTTCGAATGTTCGATTTCCGAAGTCAATTATAAATAAAACAATAAAAATTAATAAACAAAACCAATAGTCACATACATAGTCCTGACTCCACACTTAAATCGAGTCTTGTGTCATGGATATCAAAAACTACGGAAGTATTTTTGGTCTCACAAACACCCAGACCCGAAAAAAAAATTGTTATTCCAACCAAATAAAATAAAATAGGTTTTTTGCTTCTTAAAATCAATACTATTCTCTTTGACATATTAATATTCACTCAGAACTTAGTCTATAGTTACGATATACAATATACAGGGTATATCAAGACTGCTACCGAAAACGAAGCCGGGTGGTGGTTTAAGCGACTTCAGACACAATGCAACAGAAAAAGTTGCAAAAAAAGCGACAATTTATTTTTTGTTATTTTTTTCCTATGACCATATTTGGGTGGTAAATATTTTTTTTCGTAAAATAATAGTGTATACCCTTTTATTTATAAAGACTCTAAGGTATAAAAGAGTTTAAATTATTATTTTAGCAAAAACTATGGATTTACCACCCAAAAATGACGATATTTAAAAAATTATAAAAAATGATTGTCGCGTTTCTTTGTCGAAATTTTTAGTTGCACTTGTGTTTGTAGTCACTAAAACTACCACCCGGCTTCGTTTTCGGTAGCAGTCTTGAGATACCCGGTATGACACATTTTACGGAATAGGTAGGCACATTCGTACGGTTTTACGGACGAGGTTAGAACATTCGAAATTCGTTTCGGATCATAGGGTTTTGTTCATGTGGCTGGTAAATAATACGATTTTCTTGGGTATCATTTTGAAAGCATTTTGTATTTGAGTTTTTAAAGTATACAGAATAATGTGCGGCTGATGCAATAACAATTATCTTCGCCGCTTATGAATAGCCACAAGACGAATAGAAGTGGCGTTGATTACTCATTTCTCCTCTCTTTTTACTTTTATATCAAAGACAATAAATACTTTTCTGATTATATTTGGAATATAATTGTGAGTAGTTTAATAGAATGCAATAAAGGATTAAATAAATCATAATAATAATAGAATATGTATTACAGTTCGGTGTAACCGCAATAGGTTGGCATGACGTCTATCGGCCTGTCACACGCTATCAGCTCGAGTCATTTTTTTACCGCGTTTTGTTTATTGCCCGCCGTACAGACGATTTGAAAGAGTTGCCTTTTAAAATCATTTGATTTGCCTTCATCACGTCTCATTAATTTTAATCGTCAACATTGACGTAAAATATATGGACGGGGCGGAAAGCAAAAAAAGTGTTGTCACTAAAGTGGTCCGCAGACCAGTTCAACGGTTGTGACGTCACAGCGCACCGGTTGTAAATCGCCGACAAATGCCTAATTTATCGTGCGTGTGTGTGCATTAAAGATGACCGCAAGTTCACAAAAAAAAGATAATATTTGTTATCACCGCTAAGTTAAAATTATATTACTTTAAGTCAATATAACATTTATTTTAGCATTATTGAAAAACGATTTCATGGCCGCCATTGACGTAAAAATCTGACAGATGGCGCAATTTTCGCAGGCATCTTTTTGACGTACCCAATGTACTAAAGGGCCTATCCTTAGTTTTTAAATCAATGATCGTCAATTAAAATGTTCGTGCTTCCCTTTCGTTATTTTAAAGCTTTAACTGAAATAGAATAAATATTGGTCATTGAACATGAACATATGTACATAAACTCAAGGCCGTATCCCTGATGTGGTAAGCAGAAATGCCTTAATATTATTATATTCGCCAATATCATTCACATCCCAAGGTATGGTGGAGAGGTACCTTACATGCAAAGGGTGGTCTAGGAAGGTTACCTGTTTTCGCCGCTTTGAGTTTTGACCATTTCAATCGACAATCGTCTATTTGTTTTAGTTTGAAAGACATCGCATCTATAGATACTAAACTTCATAAATCTTTCTATGCAATATCTAGGACATCTCATGTTAAGTCTCATTATATCCAGCAGTTACTCTAGCTACAATATAGTAATTCTGTGGTTCTGATTATTGTTTCTTCGGTTTATAGTATATTAAGAGAAGACTTGCTTGCTTCGTTAGAAAAAATATTACATTATTCGTAAACCTGAAGCTGCCAGCATCTTCGTTCTTTCTCATATATCCATCCCATGGTTGTCTGGCAGAAATTGCTTTGAGCAATAATACCGCAACTGGTGGGACGATCTGGTTAAGGATGCAGGAAGTCGCTTGATACTGGCCGCTTCCAACAAGTCGATGTGGAGATCATTGAGGGAGGCCTATGTTCAGCAGTGTACTTACTGTGGCTGAAACAAATCAGAGCGCCACTTGTACATTATTTTTTTTTCTGCTATATTATCAACTTATTATTTAATTGGTGTGCAATAAAATTTCCAGAGCATTCGCGCGTATGCTCAATACCCTGCGCGATTACGTCTTTATATTTGTATTAAGCTAAGAGCGTAGTCTCCTAACACAGGCATGCCTATGCCTAAAAGAAGGCTACCACACCTAGACAACAAGATGATAATATGTTTGTAAAAGTAATAAAGATAATTTAGTATCCCATCAAAAACATCCTGTAAAAAAATTCCAAGTCTCGCAGCTCAGGTTTTCTACCGCAAAAAGTTGTGAGATGCATGTAATACCAAGTCGAATAATTTATTTAGTCCTTAAGGGACCTTCTATATAAAGTTATTAAGTTAGTTATTACCATATCAATATAAAAATTCTTAACAGTTTTAAATAAATGGATCGACTTGGCCATCGCATGAAAACATAATGTATCGTACAATTTATACATAATGCTGCTGGCCAAGTCAATCTATTTATTTTAAACGTAAAGAATTTTTAATATTGATATGGTAATAACTAACGTAATAACTTTATATAGAAGGTCCCTTAAGGACTAAATAAATTAATCGACTTGGTATTACATGCATCTCACAACTTTTTGCGGTAGAAAACCTGAGCTGCGAGACTTGGAATTTTTTTACAGGATGTTTTTGATGGGCTCTCACGTCTTTTTGTAGAGTCCTACTTTTTTCCTTTTCGGTACTTCTTACTTCTAGAATATCACTAACGATTTTTCTTAAAGCCTCTGTCTTATGGATTTTTCTTATTTTTGTAGGTATCAATTTATCACAAATATAGCGGATTTGATTATAAATGTTCTTACTTTCATTGTAATTGATATTTTCGAGTTATTTAATCTATTTATTTGCAAGTTTTTCTTCGTCATGTTTTTCTAGAGGAATGTTGTACAGTTTTATGGGCTGAATACACCATTTCCCTTCTCTATATCCCCTCCTGTTATGCCTCATGTATATACCGGGTATCTCAAGACTGCTACCGAAAAACGAAGCCGGGTGGTAGTTTTAGTGGCTACAAACACAATGCAATTAAAAATTTCGCATAGAAACGCGACAATTATTTTTTATGATTTTTTAAATATCGTCATTTTTGGGTGGGTAAATCCATAGTTTTTGCTAAAATAATAATTTAAACTCTTTATACCTTAGAGTATTTATAAATAAAAGGGTATACACTATTATTTTAGGAAAAAATGTATTTACCACCCAAATATGGCCATAGGAAAAAAATAACAAAAAAAAAATTGTCGCTTTTTTTTTTGCAACTTTTTCTATTGCATTGTGTCTGAAGTCGCTTAGACTACCACCCGGCTTCGTTTTCGGTAGCAGTCTTGATATACCCTGTAGATATCTATCTACAACTATTATTCCATTATATACGGGTACAATGATTCATTAACTGCAAATGTAACTTTGTAATCCTATACTCTGTATCAGCCCATATACGTCCCACTGCAGGGCACGGGCCTACTCTACAATCGTAATCTATACATTTATATGGGATTACAAAGTTATTCACGAAGTTGGTCTATCTAGAAAATTAGACACAAATTATGAAATGTTTGAATTTTCCCTTACTTTAAACACTAAACACTAATTATATTCAAAATTTGAAGGTTCTATGTCTGCTAGAAGTGCCTTAGACTTTGATGATCGGTCAGTCAGTGAGTGACAAAATTAAGAAAGTTGACTAGTTACAATTCTTAAGCTACTGGTTCAAATTGAATGAAATTTTAAATATACCGTGTTTACACAATGCCTGCTTAGTAACTGAAAATTCAGGCTTCATGCTTTAGCCACAACGAAGTTATAGGGGGTTGAAAATGGTCTGAATTGCTTCGAGAAAAGGATGTTACGGCCTATAGCTCGACTTGGAGGGGGCTCGGCCGCGCCCGCAGATTTATTTTATTAAAATAAATAAAATCAAACACTTGTTAATAAAAATACTAATTGCTCTGATACAGTTATGAATTATGAATATACGTTTTTCTTATCTAAGGTTGTTTATCAGTTTATCACTACACACTACAATGTAGTTTAGAACTGTAACATAATAAAACGCAATCAATTGTTTTACCAGCGGAGTAATTGTAATATAGTGTTTAAATTATAGTTTATATTTTTTATGTATTATGTGTAATGGCAGATAAACTGGTTAAACTAGAAGCCACCGCTTAGATTATTTTAACCAAATTACAACTTTAAGTCATGGACTTATTTACTGGTAGGTCTCATATTTGAAAGACCACCTGGGTAGGTACATCTGCATTGTCTATTTTCCCACCAAATACTAGTGTTAATGCACTGTTGTAATCCGAGTTGAAGGATAATGTATCCAGAGTAACTACTGTACTTATTGAAACTTAATATCTTATGTCTCAGGATGGCAAGCGCAGTGCAATGTCAAGGTTTGTTTCATTCACAGAGTTGTTTAGTTTTGCTACTGCCCATGAACGGTCGTATCACTTACCATTAGGTCATTGATATGCTGGACTCGCCATTTGTTGCAAAACCGACTTGTAGGACCTACGCCTTATATTAATTTAAATATCTACCTAGTCAGGTCATAAATTCTCTCACATGTTTAATATAAAATAATTGAAATAAGTTTATTCATTATGTAACCATTTATATACCGAAATGAACTTAACAAAACATAGATTCTTATGACACTAAAGTTTATTCAAAATGACCTCCGTGATTTTGAATACAGGCCTTCAATCTGCGCGGCCAGTTGTCTATCGCAGCACGAACGAGGTCCATGTCAATATCGGCGGCTGCCTTAATAAAGGATGTCTTGAGTAACTCCAAATTGGGATAAGGCTTTGAGCACGCCTTTTCCTCCAAGTGTTGCCATATCTTGTAATCAAAAGGATTCAAATCTGGACTTGGAGGAGGGCCAGTCTTCGTGCCGGATGAAGTCGATTTCACGCGCCGCCAGCCAGTCTTGTGTGCTCTTCGCTCTATGAGCTGGCACCGAATCTTGTTAGAATACCCAGTGCCTGTTATTGAACATGGTATGAGAAACAGGTTACCACAAGGTTCGTCAGGACTGTATTTTGATACACAACTGCATTCGTTTTTACACCTTTCTCACAAAAATGTACCTCTGTTAAGCCCCAATAAGAAACTCCCAACCATACCATCAGCGAGGATGGAAAATGACCTCGTTGGACACGCGGAATACGGTTGCTCGCTTCTTCACTACTGTGTGCGTACACCTTATCATTTTGTTTGTTGTAGCTCTCTTCTACGGTAAAAAATTTTTCATCTGAAAAAAGAATTTGCCGATATTTTTTTCCCGCGTACCGCTTCAACAAAACGCGGCATCTCTTCAGTCTCAGGTCCATTAGACGAGCATTCAAACGATGTCCTGTTTTTCTTCGATATGCCCGAAGCCCTAAGTCTTCATTTAACACCCTTTTCACCGTGGTTCTGCTTAACCCCATCTGAAGGGCCAACAGTTTCTGCTTACGGTTGGGATTTCTTTGAATTCGCGCCTTCACAGCTTTTATCACTGCTGGAGTCCTAACAGACCGAGGGCGACCACTTCTTGACCTGTCATCTACACTAGAGTCTTCATTGTATCGTTTGATGGTACGATAAACGAATCTTTTGGTTATATTCAAATTTTTCAGTATGTCAATAATTTGAATTGGCGCGTAACCGCAACGAAGCAACGCAATAACTGCAACACGGTCTTCTTTAAGCGTCCACTCCATATTTAAAAATCAGTATAATTCTAAAAAGTATACATTTTTATTTTCATGAACAATTCGAAATTCGAATTCAATAATTTTTTAGTGGCCGGCATTCTAAAAGAAAAGTTATTACTGTGTGACAATACTTATGACCTGACTGTGTATATGTTTAGTACTGGGCGACCCGCCTTTCAATATGTTACGCATATATTTTGATTTGTTGGCTAGTCAAGTCATTAAGCAAATTAATCAACAACTTGTGCTTGTTCCATGAAATAAATAAATTTTTTTTTTGCTTTGCAGTGGTACTTATTATTTTGTTATTTTTTCGTTTTTAGTGGTTTTTTGTTTTGAAGTCGGTTTTTACATTTTTTATTAAAAATTTTAGTTATTTTTATCTTTTTAGTGTACAACGAATATGTTTTTTCCGATGATAATGAAATCGCTAAAATCGGCTAAAAGCTGCCGAAGATATTGGAGTATTCACATGTTTATTATTTTTTTCTCCCCCCCCCCCCCCTCTCCTTTGCCCCTGCCCCCTTTTCCCTCCGCCACTGTAGCTTAGCTTTTACACTGAACCCAATGCAAAAAGAACCATTGGAATCCTACTAAAGTTTGAAGAGTTCTACACTCAAGGTCCGAACATGATCATCAGATCTTCATGTTGTGTTCCTGGGATCAACCTGTCAATACATTCTTTCCAATCAAAAAGAAATCACTAAAATCGGTTAAAAGCTGCCGAAGATTTTAGAATTTACGTGTATTTTAACGGAAAAAGGACTGGGGATGAGGGGGGTAGGTGATAAAATTATCACCAATTATCACCTACCCCCCCTCACCATCACTCCTTTTTCCGTCTCTCCCTGTAACTTAACTTTTATAATGAACCTAATGCAAAAAAACCATTGGAATCCTACTTAATTTTAAGGAGTTCCCCTCTCCAGGTCCGGAGATTTTCATCAGATTTTCACCATATTTTTATGGGACCAAATGACAAGCACCAACTTTTCAATCAAAGAAAGAATGGTCGAAATCGGTTCACACAGTACAGAGAAACGAGGTAACATAAAAAAAGCAACATACAGTCGAATTGAGAACCTCCTCCTTTTTTTTGAAGTCGGTTAAAAATAGAACCAAAAGTACTTTCACAGGTTATAATACCAATCGATTGTTCCACTCAATACAAATAAAATAGAAGACGTCCACGTCATTAATGCATCTTGTAAAAACCCGAATGAATGACGTTAGCTAATGCCTTATCACGGCGGAGACGGATCCATTAACCTCTTCCATAAAATATCTAACGCTCGAAACAAATTTAAAGAAATTATTAAAATTTGTTTGACTACCAGGTATATATTCTTGTATGGGTAACCTAAGATCCAAGGTCCAAAAGGAACAGGGATGAGTATTATAAAAATTATAAAGAACACAAAGAACAAATAATAGTAGCGTGTTAATTATTGTTTTTTTTAATATAATTCCTGTGTTTTACGTGGAGATTAACTGTATACGGCGTTGTCTATGATTTTGTGGAATAATAACCAACAAGGGGAGGGTCTCGCGATTTCATACTACAACCCGCCCTTTGACGGTTTTGTGTGGATGGAGCGAGATCTTCCGAAGGGAAAAAAATACTCGACATAGCAATTTAGCGTTTTATAATAAGTAAAAGGTAGTTAAAATGGAATTACCCTGATAATCAAATTAGATACAGTGATAGAGCTATAGGATAGTTTATAACAGCATAATCACACATTCAATTATGTAACCACAAGAATAAAATAAGAAATGATATAAAATCACACTATTTCAAACCTCACAAATTACCAAACAAATAAATATACAGTTCACTAAAAACCTCAATCTTATTACTCTAATAACAAATGCAATCTTAATATCTGAGAACACTGATAAGAATGCAAATAAATACTACTTTACTGGCTTACTTCGTTTAGTTACCAAACAATCTTAGAAGTGATTGCTATAAAACACCACCTAGATATCAAAGTCCTTGTAATTACGTTTGGAGTTAAAGAAATTGTACTAGGAGAACATAAAACAGGACGATCTACAATGAAATTGTTGATAATTACTTTGTTAGCCGCAGTAGTAATATCAGAATGCGGCCATACATTCATGGGGACCAATGTGATGAGACAACAGGTGTTCCACAAGCAAGTTAACTTTAGTGCCAACGCGATGACCAAGCGAATTGAGACCGTCAATTATACTATGCCTTATAGGAACGGACAGAGCATTCAGGTACATTGAGTGTCTTTATATTAATTCCCGCCAAACAGTGTAAACGCACTGTTGTGTTTCGATTTAAAGGACTTTTGGGCAGAGTAACTAGTAACAAGATATATTGAGACTTAAAATCTTATGTCCCAGTGTGGCGAACGCAGTGGAATGCCAAGCATTGCCTTATAATTAATTGTGCTGTTTGGTTTTGCTACTGTTCATGAGCGGTCGTATCGCTTACCATCAGGCGAACGGCATGCTCGTCTCACCATTCAGTGACATACCGGGTATATCAAGACTGCTACCGAAAACGAAGCCGAGTGGTATTTTTAGTGCCTACAAACACAGTGCAACCAAAATTTTTGCAAAGAAACGCGACAATTTCTTTTATCATTTTTTAAATATCGTCATTTCTGCGTGGTAAATCCATAGTTTTTGCTAAATAATAATTTAAACTCTTTTATACCTTAGAGTCTTTATAAATAAAAGGGTATACACTATTATTGTAGAAAAAAAATGAATTTACTACCCAAATACGACCATACGAAAAAAAATAACAAAAAAAGTCGACGCTTTTTTGCATTTTTTTCTGTTGCATTGTATTTATAGTCACTAAAACTACCACTCGGCTTCGTTTTCGGTAGCAGTCTTGATATACCCTAGATAAAAAGAGTTTCTAGTGATAAGTATAATACATTTTAGGGATTTACGGCCGTTCTCTATATCCTATCTATCTTTAACAAAAGGTTAAAATGGATATCGTTACTATGTCGATACTAGTGATGTAACGAATGTTCGCATTCGCATTCGCGAATCGCGAATATTCGCATATTTTTTGGCATTCGCATTCGTATTCGCAAGAAACGAAGCGAATGTTAGGCGAATGTTTTAGACAAATAAAAAGGAAATTTATACAAATTTGATGGTTCTGGAAAAATAATACAACTATTATAATTAGCGTATTTTTTAATTATTTATAATATTGTTTATATCTACGTCTCGTAAGTCTTCTGACTGCACATTGCTGTATACATTTTCGCAAATAAAGGAAGTAAAATATTGCCGACTTTTCAAATAATATGAGGGACATAGTTGCTTGATCAATCTTACAAATCCGACGCATTCAACAAAACTAAACGGTAAATCTTCTAGTGCGATCATTTCCCCTATTAAATTCTCCAACAACAAAGACTTGGCGTTGTTTTTATCCCATTTTTTAATTTTTTCGATACAGTCATTTAAAGATATCTGTTTTAGGTCAGTTTTAGTACACTGTCGTGAAGAAGACGGCAAAGAATTAATCTTAGCAGCGTCTTGCTTTTCATTTTCTCTTTTTTTTTTAATTCGTTGTAGTCAGTAATATGTTTAGCTTGTAAGTGATTGCGCATAGCACTAGTGGTCCTTCCTTCCCGAGAGTATTTTTTGTCACACAACTTACAATTTAACATTTGTCACAAATTGTGAAATAAGTCCAAACTTCACTTACATGGGCTTTACTCATGTCTATAAACCACTTTAATCTAACAAACACAGTAATACTAAATTAACTTCAAACAAAATAAACAAATAATTCTAACGACTAAATTTGTTCATTCAACCTGTTAAAGCATTTTAACTTTTATTATTATATTATTTTTATTCTTTTTACTTTTTGTTTCTACTTTTAATGATAATTATTTGCTGTCTGTATTCTACTGGTTGTATAATCTACGAGTATTTCTGTTGTTGTAACATTACTATAGGTTTAAGTATTTTTTTAATACCATTATGAATATGTAAGTCATTCATTGTATGCTGTAGTTGCCTGTTTACCGAGGAACAATTAACTTTGTTTTTATTATTTGTTCGTTAGACATATTTGTAGTGAATAATGTATCTTCTTTTGGTAACTATAAAATAAATAAAGAAATAAAAGCACGGGCCGGCTCGAAATGCTCGACTATGTTCGTTTTAAACATGGCTGGCCCGAAATGTTGCGCGCCAAATTTGAAAATCAACATTCGCATTCGTATTCGCGAATGTTAGGTATGAATATCCGCATCCGCATTCGCATTCGGGAATGTGAGAAAACAAACATTCGTTACATCACTAGTCGATACCACTATATGCTTCAATAAACAAAGATAGACATACAATATTATCTTGCCTAGATATTTATAAATATATGCACCTTATCTAAATATCTCTGTCTTTCTTTACTGAAGCAAAAAATGTATCGAAATTTCGAGAGAAATCTCTTGTTAAAGATAGATAGATTATAGAAACCGGCCGTTAATCGCAGTTTTCGGCAAAACAATCCGTAAACATTATTTTATATATTAGATAATATTATATTTACGTGTAATAGGTATTTGCGCGTTGCAGATTATTTTGACAATCATAAATAATAAATTCATTTCTGAGGAACAAATACCTTGTACAGAATATTATATACGGTATCTAATAGACGCACAATTATTAAATTCATTTTTGTTTATCACTAACCTACTGATGGTCATCACTGTAATATGAAGCGCCTATATCAAACTCATAGCAAATATTTCTTCATCTATCACCCATTATTTTCTACCAGGAGCTTAATACTTCTTTTTTTTCGGCCTTAATACTTCTTTTTTTTTCAGGGTATCTTAGCCTACGATCTAACCAACACCGGGGCTTCAGCTAATGTCACCAAAGGTGGCCTGGGTTACAACCACGTCACCTTGAGACTGAAGAGCGACCGCAGAAAACCTTTGAAATACGACATCTATATTTACGCGTAAACTTAATTAAACGCAATACCTTCGATAATGTTATTTTCCTATTGTGTAATTATTCATCCCATGGAATAGGTTTATTGATAATGATGAATCGGATTAGGAATACAATATATTACCTGCGATTAAAATGCAATTATCTAAATGACTTATCTATGCGATTATGAAACAACTTCAACGTAATATTTTATTAAATATAAATATATAGAACCCAACAGTCACATACTCGTACATATCTGACTCCACATTAAGATCAATTAAATCTTGTGTAGTGGGTATCAGTAACTACACGCTTTTCGGTCTCACTAACACCCAGACCCGAGAGTCGAGACAAACATTTGCGGGGCTCACAAACATTTGTCTGGTGCGGGGATCGAACCCGCGGACTCTCGTATCACAGCCGGTGTCTAACCAATTGCGCCATGGAAGCTGTCGAACTAACTTACGAGAGGAAGTCTTCTCCTGAACTTATGCTTTCCTCAAGGAATTCCACAGAAACCTATTGAAATGACTGCGCCTGTAAGGCTCAATTGCACAAACTAACTTTGCCAATACCTTTGCCCTTGAAACTGTCAATTCCATACATTCGCAAGGTCAAATACATCTCAAATGTATGGCGATGACATTTTCATAGGCAAAGGTATTGGCAAAGTTACTTGGTGCAACTGAGCCTAAAGAATTTATGCAACCTTTAGTCGAGTAAGAAGTCAATTTAAGAACATCAGTATATTTTAAACTGACTATCTTGGTGGCGCAGTTGTACTACGATATGATTGCAAAGCTGAGTCCGGGTTCGAATCTCGGGTCGGGCAAGGTGATATTGGATTGTTCAATTCATCATCAGCCCGAAGTTAGGAATTTGTCATCGAAATGGCGATAGGCTCGCTCCCTATCTCAACGTGTGACAAAAATGTAAGGCGAAACGCGGGTGTCCCGGATGCACCTCTGCTTACCCCTTCTGGAAAAAGGGCGTGAGTTTATATACTTGTGTATGTAAATTTGCGAGATTATTGAATATTGCATTGCGTTTGCTAATTATATTTTTTTTATTTCTAATAGTCCAAAGAAACTGAGCACTTGTCACATATAATCTAAAGATGTGCCTAATGTGATAATCGTTTTATAATATTAACTTTGATATAGATAAGTGCTTATGAGACTGTAATTTGTACAACTTTATTTAAATGATGATAGAACACACAGACCAAGAATAGAACAATACATCCACTAGTAATGTCTACAGAGAACACATAGGGGTTCACACGTAACAAACCACAGATTATAGAAAGATCGAATTTTAAATACAACAAAAAGCATAGTATCAATCGTCGTAAATTTGTAAGGGTCGAGCAATTAACTTGAAAGCCATCTGGTCCCCGTCGAGATTGTCCAAATTACATCGATTAGCTCCCGACCATCGGCACGTCGATAACACTAGCCTCGTGGCAAATTATCTTTAAGGAGGGATTTCTCCCTATTCTCCTTCGTTTATTATCATGTCTGAATTGTAACACTCTTTAATAATCACTTAAGTAATTGAAGGGGTTGTGTCACTTATTAATTTTGGAGTAATCAAGTTGATTACATTTATCGATCGATTTTTAGTTTAAAGTGTCAAGGCCTGAGGCATCATTCAATATCATTACGTTAAATGGCTTTTTAAAAGTAGTAAAATGTAATAGATGTTTTTGAAATTATCCTTTTACATATATTCATGGGTGTTCTAGGATAATTTCCTACCTATTGAAATTAACACTTTCTGCGGACTCAACTTAGACAATCAAATAATTATCAGGTTTATTAAAAATAAATACGTATTAACTGTGTTTTTTACCTAGAAGAATAATTTATGTTTTAAAAATACCTTATACATAAGTATAATAAACAAAAGAACAAAAAAAACAAGATGACAAAAATCCTTTGTACAGACAACATGTAGGTCAAGTTTTATCTGAAAAAGAGTGTATCCGAATACATCGGCGCCTTGTCAAGACGTTTCAAGATGGCGGCCAAATCGACGCATCCGGTCGCTTTGACGCTCCCGTAGAGTGCACTCCCTTCTGATATCCACTCGGATGAGAACGTTCTTCCGGCTAGAGTGTCTTCGAATGTCGGGATATCTTTTTTAGGCAGTACTTGTAATTTTTTTGGAACTTTAGGCGTACCGAGCGGTTATTTTGGAATATTTTCAAATATTAAATAATGGATATAGGTAGTTAGTATTTTCAGTTGGCTAATTCTTATAACTAGTGGTCGCTCAGGGGTCGAAATTCGACCAAATCAAGAAGAGAAAAAGTTTTTACCTGTATGATGATGTTGTTATTCTGATAATTCTTGCACATTTAAATGTACGTATCTCTCAAAATCACTTATTTATCCTGAAGTATATGCAATTACTGAAATTGTAAACTACAATAATTGCTTTGAACCAGCAATAGCAAATTATATATATGTTGTTATTACAGATTGCTGCTACAGATCTTTCTTTATGCATATAATGATAGTCCGTGTACATTTAAATGTATCTTACTACTACACAATTTGTATAAGCGCTCAGTATTTCACGTAGAATTCGTCAAATGAAACTTTTCTGTTTGACATTCAATAAAACCACATTATACAAACTTTTCTGATTGACATGTCAACTATGTCTATAATAAACAAAAAAAAACAATTTGACCAAAGAGTATGTACAAATACTTGTTTATGCGTGTGATAAATGCATGCTGGTTTGTATGGGTTTGTGTAATGTTTTATTTATTGATATAATGTACTTTTTATGCATTATTATTAAAATCTTTTTTTATATTAAATGAGGCAAATAATACTTTTTGTTTGATATGTCTATGTCAGAAGAACAAAATGAAAAGGAAAAGATACAATTTGACAACAGAGTATGTATGCGTGTACAAATACTTGTGTATGTGTGTGTGAAATGCATGGTAGTGTGTGTAATGTTTTATTTTTTGATTTAATGTACTTTATAAGCATTATTATTGAAAAATATTAGCGTTCTGCACTTCTCCTACACATAAACTATAAGTGTGCCAAATTTTATGCTCCTGCGTCCGCGCAATTTTCGTAAAAAGGGGTCCAAAGTTTTTGCATCACGTATTAATATATAGATTTTATTTATTGCAGTGACGTGACTGCTGTCCATTAAACTGCTTTTCTCACCTGTACATCTCTTTTTAGGGTCCATGACTCAAGGCATGTACTTCTGTCCACTTGTACCCCATTTCATTAGCCTTATATTCCATGCCATTCCATCCCTTTGAGTTTGAAAGAGTGGCAAATGTACATATTTGAATTACTTGCTCATACCATGGCAAGTCTAAAATTTTCCGGATAAAAAGTACACTATGTCAAGCTATCAAGCTACCGAGCAACCTCCATATCGAAATTCATTTAAATTGGTTCACCCGTTTGAGCGAGAAGACTTCTTACTCACCTCGCTAGAACACTAATTTTCCGAGGTAATCCAGCCTATGGGTTAATCCAGGGTATCAGCTACTACCATAAAAAATCATCAATACTGGTCCATCCCTTTGAGTGTGACGAAGTGACAAACACACAAACTTTCGCATTTATAATATTCGTAGGATTTATTTGGCATCATCATCATCATCATCATCATATCAGCCACAGGAAGTCCACTGCTGAACATAGGCCTCCCCCAAGGATCTCTACAATGACCTGTTGGAAGCGGCCTGCATCCAGCGACTTCCTGCGACCTTAGTCAGATCGTCCGTCCACCTTATTTGGCATAGCTCCGACAAATAAGCAAGGTCCTGCAGGAATAATCAAAGTCGTACAGAAACAATACCAAGGCTTGAGGAACCCCTTGCCTATTAAATTATAAATTACTATTATTTTAAGACGTTAACTTCCTCTTTCTCTTAATAAAAAACAATAAAAAAAAATCATTGACCTCAAATTTATCGAGGTCAAACAATTATCTTGAAAGCCACCTGTTCATTGTTAATGGGCGAAATTGCATCGATAAGCCGCTATCGATATAAAATCGATAATTTTATAATCAGGTTAAACATCAATTGAAGCACATTCCTAGATAAAAAGAAAGATATCTTTGTTAAGTGAACAACTGATTGCTGTATCGCTTTTTAAAGATTTGAAACTTACGCTGCATCTCTTCACCGCTCACTTTTGGATGTTACATGTACTTCCTTTCTTCTACCTGGCGTTATCCCGGCCGGTGCCAAGGTCCGCTTTTTGACTAATTTTCTCCAATTCGCCCGATGTTCGGCATCCTCAATAGTAAAGTGGTATTAGATTTTTCTATTCATTTTAGCTCGGAGTCAGGAATTTGTGCCCGATATGGCAATAGGCTGGCCCCCTATCACATCGTGAGACGGAACGTATAAGGCCAAATGTGGGTGCCCTGATTGCATCTCTACCTACCTCTGCCTCTGGGAAAAAGGCGTGAGTTTATGTATATATGTGAATAAAAAGACAACAGTTAAAATGCCTTATGTCCCCACTTAAATTACATCCGTCAATTAAAGTTCTACGCAAGTATTTATATATATATATATATATACAGGGTATATCAAGACTGCTACCGAAAACGAAGCCGGGTGGTAGTTTAAGCGACTTCAGACACAATGCAACAGAAAAAGTTGCAAAAGTAAGCGACAATTTTTTTTTTGAATTTTTTTTCCTATTGCCATATTTTGGTGGTAAATAATTTTTTTCCTAAAATAATAGTGTATACCCTTTAATTTATAAATACTCTAAGATATAAGAGAGTTTAAATTATTATTTTAGCAAAAACTATGGATTTACCACCCAAAAATGACGATATTATATATATATATATGTATATATATATATACCGGGTATCTCAAGACTGCTACCGAAAACGAAGCCGGGTGGTAGTTTTAATGGCTACAAACACAATGCAACTAAAATTTTCGCATAGAAACGTGACAATTATTTTTTATGATTTTTTAAATATCGTCATTTTTGGGTGGTAAATCCATAGTTTTTGCTAAAATAATAATTTAAACTCTTTTATACCTTAGAGTATTTATAAATAAAAGGGTATATACTATTATTTTAGGAAAAAATGTATTTACCACCCAAAAATGGCCATAGGAAAAAAATAACAAAAAAGAAATTGACGCTTTTTTTGCAACTTTTTCTGTTGCATTGTGTCTGAAGTCGCTTAAACTACCACCCGGCTTCGTTTTCGGTAGCAGTCTTTTCAGTCTTTTCAGTCTTTGGGTGGTAGTTTAAGCGACTTCAGACACAATGCAACAGAAAAAGTTTCAAAAAAAAGCGACAATTTTTTTTGTTATTTTTTTCCTATGGCTATATTTGGGTGGTAAATACATTTTTTCCTAAAATAATAGTGTATACCCTTTTATTTATAAATAATCTAAGGTATAAAAGAGTTTAAATTATTATTTTAGCAAAAGCTATGGATTTACCACCCCAAAATGACAATATTTAAAAAATCATAAAAAATAATTGTCGCGTTTCTATGCGAAATTTTTAATTGCATTGTGTTAGTAGCCACTAAAACTACCACCCGGCTTCGTTTTCGGTAGCAGTCTTGAGATACCCTGTATATATATACACAGTCAGGTCATAAGTATTTTCACACAGTAATAACTTTTCTTTTAGAATGCTGGCCACTAAAAAATTTATTGAATTCGAATTTCGAATTGTTCATGAAAATAAAAATGTATACTTTTTAGAATTTTACTGATTTTTAAATATGGAGTGGACGCTTAAAGAAGACCGTGTTGCAGTTATTGCGTTGCTTCGTTGCGGTTACGCGCCAATTCATATTATTGACATACTGAAAAATTTGAATATAACCAAAAAATTCGTTTATCGTACCATCAAACGATACAATGAAGACTCTAGTGTAGATGACAGGTCAAGAAGTGGTCGCCCTCGGTCTGTTAGGACTCCAGCAGTGATAAAAGCTGTGAAGGCGCGAATTCAAAGAAATCCCAAACGTAAGCAGTAACTGTTGGCCCTTCAGATGGGGTTAAGCAGAACCACGGTGAAAAGGGTATTAAATGAAGACTTAGGGCTTCGGGCATATCGAAGAAAAACAGGACATCATTTGAATGCTCGTCTAATGGACCTGAAACTGAAGAGATGCCGCGCTTTGTTGAAGCGGTACGCGGGAAAAAAATATCGGTAAAATTCTTTTTTCAGATGTTTTTTTTTTTACCGTAGATGAGAGCTACAACAAACAAAATGATAAGGTGTACGCACACAGTAGTGAAGAAGCGAGCAACCGTATTCCGCGTGTCCAACGAGGTCATTTTCC
The DNA here is from genome assembly GCA_009982885.2 of Hyles vespertilio. Taxonomy (NCBI): domain Eukaryota; kingdom Metazoa; phylum Arthropoda; class Insecta; order Lepidoptera; family Sphingidae; genus Hyles; species Hyles vespertilio. The sequence continues at coordinate 16,320,499 of CM042824.1, read as the reverse complement.
ATCCTCGCTGATGGTATGGTTGGGAGTTTCTTATTGGGGCTTAACAGAGGTACATTTTTGTGAGAAAGGTGTAAAAACGAATGCAGTTGTGTATCAAAATACAGTCCTGACGAACCTTGTGGAACCTGTTCTCATACCATGTTCAATAACAGGCACTGGGTATTCTAACAAGATTTGGCGCCAGCTCATAGAGCGAAGAGCACACAAGACTGGCTGGCGGCGCGTGAAATCGACTTCATCCGGCACGAAGACCGGCCCTCCTCCAGTCCAGATTTGAATCCGTTTGATTACAAGATATGGCAACACTTGGAGGAAAAGGCGTGCTCAAAGCCTTATCCCAATTTGGAGTTACTCAAGACATCCTTTATTAAGGCAGCCGCCGATATTGACATGGACCTCGTTCGTGCTGCGATAGACAACTGGCCGCGCAGATTGAAGGCCTGTATTCAAAATCACGGAGGTCATTTTGAATAAACTTTAGTGTCATAAGAATCTATGTTTTGTTAAGTTCATTTTGGTATATAAATGGTTACATAATGAATAAACTTGTTTCAATTATTTTATATTAAACATGTGACAGAATTTATGACCTGACTAAGTATATATGCATCAATAAGCAATCGATCTAGTTACCAAAATTAAGCTTAGCATAGATAAAAAACAAATAGCACTCGGAGTATTTATTGACTTGAAAAAGGCACTCGATACTGTCAGTCATAAACTGTTACTAAAAAAACTTAAAGATATAGGGATTAACGGAACGGCACTTAATATATTTCAATCTTATCTCACAAACCGTTACCAAGTAGTTAAAATTAATACATATCAAAGTACATCGCAAGAAATAACATGTGGAGTACCACAAGGCTCAATATTAGGACCTCTTCTATTTCTCATTTATATAAACAATATCCGGGATATAGGTTTAAAAGGAGACATTTCTTTGTATGCGGATGACTGTTGACGACGCACGCGCACATCACCCGGCGTAGTACATAGAACGCATTTTGTAAGGTCTCGTCACGCCACGGTCGCAGTATGTGTGGGCGGATTGGGTGCATTTTTATTATTTTTTGACATGTTTTTATTGAATAGCTTCGCACCCACCGCTCACACATTAATGATTCATATGTCATTTTAAAGGGCGTGACGAGACCTAATTAACAATGTATGATAAGTAATTAGAAATAAGATACTTATGAAAATAAAGAGGAAAATGACCGCGCCCCGAAGTAAAAATGGACCCAAAATTAGGAACATTTTACGGGGGTCTCCCTATGGTAACGCCTCGGAGTACTTAAGCCGGCAAGCAAAATTAGGAAATCACTGGATCCAGAAGAGCTCTCCGAGGAAGAAACTGAAGAAACCTGAAGACACCCGAAGCCTCAAGAAACAGAAGAAACCCGGGAAAACCCCTGAAGAAAAGTACGAAGCGATCCGGACTGCAACGTTACTTGCCGGCGTCACTACCATCGAGTACTCCGGGGCTACCATAGGGCGGGGCGTGGTCGATTCCGCGTATATTCTATATCGTGTGTATCATTACGTTGCCCGTCCTATACAAACCGCACCTTTCGGAGCAACATTCCTAGAGACTAGACGTCAAATAGAGTGCCCGAACACGCACCAGGGGGTGCATACGCTGGGCTCCGGCGCCCGAGTTAAGGACTCGGATTCTCGCCCAGTGAAGTCGCGGTGGAACGTTGGTGCCCGTCTCCGGGTTCCCGACCTCCGCACGCCTACAATGACACTTGCCTTTTTTACTTTGGTAACTCTCTCGACTCCGTTGTTGTTGACGCACAACATGATCTTGACCTGTTGAACGTCTGGTATCAGTGCAATTTATTGACTATCAACATAGCTAAAACTAAATATGTAATGTTCGCCGCAAAGAATAAAAAAAATTAAAATATTGTACCTCTAACGATCAACAACCAACCAGTCAGCAAAATAGACCATGAAAAATACCTTGGATTAATCATAGATAAAGTGCGTGGTGGCCTGTTGGTAAACGGACTAGACGCGACTGCCAACATGTTCACGGTGGTCGCGGGTTCGAATCCCAGGGCACACCTCTGACTTTTCGGAGTCATGTGTGTATTGATAGTCAATCACCACGCACTAAAACGGTGAAGGAAAACATCGTGAGGAAACCTGCATACCATAGCGATTTATAAAATTTCTATGGTATGTAAGTCCGCCAACCCGCACTAGGCCAGCGTGGTGGACTATATGGCCTAACCACTCTCAATCGTACTCTCGATTGTAGAGGAGGCCCGTGCCCTGCAGTGGGACGTATATGGGCTGATACAGAATCATAGATAGTCAATTAAATTGGGGTCCACATATCAAAAATATAAAATCTAAATTAACTTCTCTTACCGGATTATTACGAAGCACCGTGCGTTGCCTTCCACGCAAGGTACGCTATATTATATACTAGCGGCCCGACCCAGCTTCGCCTGGAGGTAGATATTTTTTTATTCCACTTCACACCAAATACGTGCTATTGTTTTATATAAGCTCTTGTATACCTAAACTTGACGTATCCTACGGTCCTGTTAATCCCGTCCCATCGCGCTTGTCCAGTCACTTCCCGATCCGTCCCGTCCTTTGTCTTCATTTTCCATCCCGTCTTATACCGTATAATTTACATTTCGTCCTATCAAATCTGTCAGCTATCCCAGTCCTCTCCCGTATCTCGTATTCTATTATATCCCATCTCTCCATATCCGAAAAGTATGCCTTGTACATTTTTGTCATTAAACACTTTAGCGATTTTGATTATCCATGAAATATTCCATCCTTTATTTCACCCCCACAATGCTGTTTTCCCAATAATATTGCACGCCATTTCGTTTTGTTAGTAATAAAGAGTTGAAATATAAGTTTTCATAGAAATAACTTCAGTGGTTTCGATTTTCTTCGTCATAACATTTCAACCCTTTTGACCCCCCTTTAGGTAAAATAAAGCCTACCTCACTCAGAGACGATATACATTTCTATCAGTGAATTATAGCGAAGGAAAGGCCAGTGTAAGAATTCCTGATAAAAGTGACATTCGATCCATGTTCGATCTTGAATAGAAGTATTAATAACTGAACATTATTGAATTTTTAATAATATTCAATATTGCCATAATTGTTTTTCGTTAATGCCAATTGTCACCGCATCGTACTCTTTTTTGCAAGTTATAACTGTCCAATATTTATGTAGCTTAATATATACTCCTTTGTTTACACAAAATAAATTTTTGAACGCATGCATAAATATTTGACAACCAATTTAAATGTCAACCACTTTTCATTACTGTCATTAATTTACATATTTAAAATCTAAAATACGCCATTAATCGAATACTGTGGATATATGTTGTCGATTCGAAACCTTTATTTAAATACGTTATTTAATTTGAGGGAAGAGTTTACCGTATCGACGGTATGAAAATTAAATGTTTGACAGTTACAAACCCATGAACATTTTGTATGGCAAAATGTTTTTTTCCTTTATTTTATACTTTCGTCAAATTAATCGAGATAAAAACTATCTCACCCAGTAAGTTGGAACAAATAACACATATCTACAAAATTTCATTATAATCAGTTGAGTGGTTTAGGAGCCCATTGAGGACAAACAACGTGACACGTAAATTATATATATTAAGATAACTCTCTAGTGAAATCACAATTGACTACCTAATATAACTATGGGGTACTGCAGCCAAAACAAATTTAAAGATTTTGCAAATAGCTCAAAATAAACTAGTAAAAATTTGGTTCAATTACGATTTTCTTACACCAACTCAACAGATAACAATATATAAAGAGACAAAAATACTTAACATTGAACAAACCTACATTTATTATACATGTATACTTATACGCAAAATACTAAACAAAGATATACATACACAAATTACTTTTACTAAAAAACATCAAATGCAAAACATCAGATTGAGAAATGCTAATAATATAAAAGTGCGTGGTGGCCTGTTGGTAAACGGACTAGACGCGACTGCCAACATGTTCACGGTGGTCGCGGGTTCGAATCCCAGGGCACAACTCTGACTTTTCGGAGTCATGTGTGTATTGATAGTCAATCACCACGCACTAAAACGGTGAAGGAAAACATCGTGAGGAAACCTGCATACCATAGCGATTTATAAAAATTCTATGGTATGTAAGTCCACCAACCCGCACTAGGCCAGCGTGGTGGACTATATGGCCTAACCACTTTCAATCGGTAATCGATTGTAGAGGAGGCCCGTGCCCTGCAGTGGGACGTATATGGGCTGATACAGAATAATATAACACTAATTACTCCACGAACTAATTATGGAAAAAAATCTCTTATGTTTGAGGGTGCCAAACTTTATAATCAACTACCAAAAGATATAAAACACGCAAAATCCTTGTACTCGTTTAAAAAATTACTTAGATTTTATATTCAGAATGTATCGTTATTAAAGCGTTAGTGTCACTTCCAGTGGAGCGTACTCAGTGGAACCATTTTTTTTTTACTTTCTGTTATTCGATATTAGTCAGTACTTACCGCTTAAGTTGCAATTTTGTATAGATCTACCCGCGTATGATTTTATCATTTGAAATATATTTTTTTGTGTTCTATCCATTGAGATAATATACTAGAGGGGACACTGCAAACAAAATTTTTGTAACAAAATGAAGGGTACATTCTATTTCTGTCTCTGTCCCGCCTACGAAGTAACACTATCTTCCCTCTCTCTTCACTGTGTACCCGTGTGCACGCACCATACGCACAAATTTTGTTCCCGATGTCCGCTCTAGTATAATACCTCAATGGTTCTATCTTTACGTATTCTTGTGTTTCTTATTTATTTTAAATGTTAAAAACTTTTGCAAAGCCCACGAAATGTTGTATTTATAAGTTGATTGTTTCTCGTTTAAGTGAATCGATGTATTCTTTAGAGAAGAAATAAATGAATCTCAAATCTCAATAAGACACATCTTTCGTGAATTTCCAGAACGTTCCATTTCTTCATGATAGATGGATTCAGCATTACAAGTAGCCATTTACTAATGAACTTGGTAATCGGGATGGTACTAAACTGGCGTATAAAGCGTTGTCACTCTGACGAGGGTGTGACTGAATGTGAATTAATACTTCTCCACTCCATATGTTTGTTACATTAATTTAGTGGAATTATGCGCGGGCTGATTACTTGTACGGATTGCAGAAGAATTGTGGCCGAAAGTGGGTGCGATTCATAAAACTGTATTCATAAAGGACATTTCATTATTGTGTATAACCAAGAAACATATTAATGTGTTTAAAAAAATAACGTATTATATTATGGGTAATAGAAATAAATTGACTTTCGCATATATACATACATAAACCTATGCCTTTTTCCCAAAAAGGATAGATGTGCTACCAGGATATCCAAATTTCTGACGATGTGATAGGGGGCAAGCCTATCGCCATATTGGACACAAATAGGGCCTGACTCCGAGCTGATAATTACTAGAAAAATCCAATATCAACTCGCCCCACCCGGGATTCGAGCCTGAGAACTCAGCTCTATAATCGCACCGTAGTACAACTACGTCAACGAGGCAGTCAATTATAATTTAGACCTGAAGAACAATGAAGAATAAACTCGTTATAGGGATCTCATTAAAGCATGCCTTTAAGATTTTTTTGGTGCAGGTTTTTTATTTAATGAATCTTTTGAGATATATTAATATAAACAATAAGCATTTATACTCGTAAATGTGAAGAGAGAAAAACTATTCCTAATATTTTGACAACAGCAAAGCCAAAAGACAGTAGGTTATCTATACGGTAGGTACCTTCAAGGTAAATAAAGGAAATATCCTAACATCAAAGCTACAAATGTGTCATGTTGCTACGCCAGTTGAACGATTACGCTTCGCCTGAAGTTGGCCGTCATTGTGCATTCAGGAATGTCCGGCAACAGGCGGCTTATGACGTTATTGAATGCAAACGTGCCCTCTGAATCGTAGCTCCTAAGATATGCCGTGTTAATACGTCATATTAAGTCTAACAACTACACGATGTCATGCTTCATAACAATGGATCAATAAATTAATAAACTGATTACTAAATAGGCTCTAGGAAAGTCAAGGAAAGGATAATATGCTAAGGCTAAGTGGAAAATTTTTATAGCTCTGTTTTGCGTTCAAGTGACTGCTTTATATAATGCCCGTGAAGATGTATATTTCTCCTGCCAAACCGCAGTGTAAATGCACTGTTGTGGTAGCCAGAGTAACTACTGGACATATTGAGACTCAACATCTTATGTCTCAGGAAGGCGAGCGCAATTGAATACCAATATATACAATATAATTACTCATGTCTACGGCATCGACTTCTGACAGATAGTCCATGCAGATAACAGAAGTTAAATATCTCTAGAAAGTAATTCAATTGCCTTTACGATTGCCTTTGAATCAGCCACGCGCAATTAGATAATTTATTTATTTATTTATTTATGCTTTATACCGGGTATCTCAAGACTGCTACCGAAAACGAAGCCGGGTGGTAGTTTTAGTGGCTACAAACACAATGCAATTAAAAATTTCGCATAGAAACGCGACAATTATTTTTATGATTTTTTAAATATCGTCATTTTTGGGTGGTAAATCCATAGTTTTTGCTAAAATAATAATTTAAACTCTTTTATACCTTAGAGTATTTATAAATAAAAGGGTATACACTATTATTTTAGGAAAAAATGTATTTACCACCCAAATATGGCCATAGGAAAAAAATAACAAAAAAAAAATTGTCGCTTTTTTTTGCAACTTTTTCTGTTGCATTGTGTCTGAAGTCGCTTAGACTACCACCCGGCTTCGTTTTCGGTAGCAGTCTTGATATACCCTGTATACATAGTTATATACAGGCGGACTTAATGCCCGAGGCATTCTCTACCAGTCGACCTTTGGATGGTGCAGAGAGTGAAATAGTAGGCGCATAAATTCAAGTATTTAGCATTATGAAAATGAACGATAGAATAATATATATACAGGGTATCTCAAGACTGCTACCGAAAACGAAGCCGGGTGGTAGTTTTAGTGGCTACTAACACAATGCAATTAAAAATTTCGCATAGAAACGCGACAATTATTTTTTATGATTTTTTAAATATTGTCATTTTGGGGTGGTAAATCCATAGTTTTTGCTAAAATAATAATTTAAACTCTTTTATACCTTAGAGTATTTATAAATAAAAGGGTATACACTATTATTTTAGGAAAAAATGTATTTACCACCCAAATATGGCCATAGGAAAAAAATAACAAAAAAAAAATTGTCGCTTTTTTTTGCAACTTTTTCTGTTGCATTGTGTCTGAAGTCGCTTAGACTACCACCCGGCTTCGTTTTCGGTAGCAGTCTTGATATACCCTGTATACATAGTTGTATACAGGCGGACTTAATGCCCGAGGCATTCTCTACCAGTCGACCTTTGGATGGTGCAGAGAGTGAAATAGTAGGCGCATAAATTCAAGTATTTAGCATTATGAAAATGAACGATAGAATAATATATATACAGGGTATCTCAAGACTGCTACCGAAAACGAAGCCGGGTGGTAGTTTTAGTGGCTACTAACACAATGCAATTAAAAATTTCGCATAGAAACGCGACAATTATTTTTTATGATTTTTTAAATATTGTCATTTTGGGGTGGTAAATCCATAGTTTTTGCTAAAATAATAATTTAAACTCTTTTATACCTTAGATTACTTATAAATAAAAGGGTATACACTATTATTTTAGGAAAAAATAATAGTGTATACCCTTAGCGGTAGCAGTCTTGATATACCCTGTATATATATACCGGGTATATCAAGACTGCTACCGAAAACGAAGCCGGGTGATAGTTTAAGCGACTTCAGACACAATGCAACAGAAAAAGTTGCAAAAAAAGCGACAATATTTTTTTTGTTATTTTTTTCCTATGGCCATATTGGGGTGGTAAATACATTTTTTCCTAAAATAATAGTGTATATCCTTTTGTTTATAAATACTCTAAGGTATAAAAGAGTTTAAATTATTATTTTAGCAAAAACTATGGATTTACCACCCAACATTGACGATATTTAAAAAATCATAAAAAATAATTGTCGCGTTTCTATGCGAAATTTTTAATTGCATTGTGTTTGTAGCCACTAAAACTACCACCCGGCTTCGTTTTCGGTAGCAGTCTTGAGATACCCTGTATATAATAAATAAATATATAGATATAAATATACATGCAAAATACATAGATATACAAATACATATATACATATATAATACATATATAAAGTCTAAACAGGAAAAGTATGTTTAAAGTGACTCTGCCAATTTATTGAGTAAGTGTTGGTGAACCTTCATCTTGAATGCCAAACGGGTACCGGACGCCCTAATATCAAGGGGGAGTGCGTTCCAAAGAAGAATAGATTGTATAGAGAAGGAAGAGTGGATAAAGTCTGTGCTATGAATAGGACAATGAAGATAGGAGATTGTTGTTTGAACGAAGATTCTTATTATGGTTACTGCCTAAGTATTGAAATTGAGACGTTAAATAAGACGGAGAAGTAGGGGATGTAAGAATAGAAAAAAGTTTTGTGAGTACATGCATAGAACGACGCTGGCGAATTGGTAACCATTTTATTTGGGAACGGAAAGAAGAAACGTGGTCATATTTACGAAGATTGAAAATGAATCGAATGCAGTTATTGAGAAGTCGGTCGAGTTTGTTGAGGTGTTCTGCATCCAGGTCAAAATAGCACACGTCACCATAGTCAATTATAGGAAGTATTAAGGTCTGAACAAGCATTGTTTTAGTCTTAATGGGGAGGAAATTCTTCAGGCGATAGAGGGTTCGAAGTATACCTGTCACCTTTTGACAAACTGAGGCAACCTGAGTACGCCAGTTCAAGGAGGAATCAATATAAATGCCAAGATCTAATCTAATATCTAATCTAATAATCTTGATAAAGCAAATGCAAACTATCATAAAAATCTAATAAAACATGTCCATTCCGCTCCAAATACAGGATGCAAAAAAGGAAATTTAGCAGCTTTTTCGCTTCACGTTTCTGATTAAACCAATCGCCTGTCTAAACACAGCGCCGCTGCACAATACACAAGCAATAAATTATCAAGCGCTTGCGTTTATTCCGATGTGAATTTGGTATGGGCTTCCGCGCCATATACTATGGCAGCGCAGAAGCGACAGCCGTATATCACACGACAGTGGTTCGCACATGAAATGTTTTACAATTTACTTGAAGCGCGTAATGTATGGACTTGGTCGGTCCTTATTATGCGTTGTTTTGATACATGTGCCGCGGACTTTAACAAGTCTATTTGTGGCTGCAATATTTCACGCTGTAAAATAGCGTTTCTGAAAACCGTTTCGGGACATTTCGAGTCGCCTTAAGCGGACCAATATTATTTTACGTTTAGACAGCTGCTATGTGCTTGTATGAATCATTTTCAGGATGGTAAAACTCATTTTGACATTCACATTTGAGCCAATTAATGATTAAAATAACACAAAGAAAGACTTTTAGCGATAAGATGTATGTGATACCAAGCATTCATTGAAGCATTTGTAAATGGTTTGAACACTTTGACTGGATATGATGATTCAATCATATTGACAAAAAAAAGCTGTATTGACACACCGCGAATGTTTGTAAATAAAAATGAAAACGCCAAGCCAGAACGACATATAATGTCCATCAATTTTATGAAAATGCGAAAACTCCCAATCTCTTCGAATACCTGCGATGCGCGATGCCGTAACTATATTTCTACTAAAATTAATACAAGAACACGGTTTCAAGCTCGCCAACATATTTTACTGCACTCAACTATCTTTAATATAAGAATTTTTTTATTGCAAATACTGGCCGCTTCCAACAGGTCATTGTGGAGATCCTGGGGGAGGCCTTTGTTCAGCAGTGGACTTCCTGTGGCTGATATGATGATGATGATATGTATGGACATACTTAGTTAAACATGTTTTTCATTGTAATGAATGGCGAGACGAGCATGCCGTTCGCCTGATGGTAAGCGATACGACCGCTCATGAACAGTAGCAAAACCAAACAATACAGTTACAAAGAAATGCTTGGCAACCCACTGCGGTCGCCATACTGAGACATAAGATCTTAAGTCTCAATATGTCCAGTAGTTACAATAACTACAATGTTCTACAAAGCGGAATACAACTGTGCCTTTACTTTGCTGTTTAGAGAAATAGACATTGCGGTGGTACCTTCCCAGGCGGCATTATTTATCTCATATATGAGACCTACTACCCGTAAATAAAAACATACAGAGAGTGTTTGTCCCGCTCTCACACCCTCCACTGTAACTCCTGTGAGCCAAGATCAACAGTGGCACGCAATGTAACATGTAACGCAATGACACCGAGCGTTGAAGCTCGGCGAGTCTCCAAGAATGTCTAATCCGCAACAAAATCAATCAGAAAGTTAAATTAATAGAGTTGGAAATATAATTACAATTAGAAGAACAAATATAAGTGTTTAATAAAGTCTAGTAAAACAGATATACTAATTCAAAAACCGTGGAAAAACTTCATACCTATTTACCTACCCCTTCAACCAAATAAAACAAGAAAAGTAGCCATTATGTGCTTCATAAATAGCAATTCATGCACTTACTCAGTTTTCTATTTGCATAAACGTGCAGTAATGTTCACTTAGCGAAATGAAGTAAACTTTCTATGGCGAATGCGAAAGCGTTATACGTGAATTATTGTAGTTTAGCACGGAACTTCACTTATTTTAGTTTAGCATTTGTGTCTGCTAAGTATCAATATGTTCGTGACGTATGTTTGTTTAACGTCTTGAAATCTTATTCTTTGGACGTTATTAATAAACTCGGATGAACGAGAGATTAACTTTAGCCCAAGGCTTTCGGATTGACCCGATAATTTGGAATAGTGAGGTATCCACGACTTTATTAATAAACACGGTACTTTGGACTAACATGAAAATCCAGTAATGGCAAGAGGAACAAAGTAATGGAGTCAATTCTAAAGTCTTGTGCTAAAGTTAATCCCTCCAAGTCCTTTTCTGTAGTGTTGTTTTGTATGGTAAGAAATGAGCGGTCTTCTTACAAGTAACTGTCATTTCCATACAATATAAGCCAAGTGTATTTATCGTTCTTATCCGCAGTATCATTCCAATAAAACTCTGCATATCGAATGAAATATCCAGTTAAAGATAGATAGATTATAAAAACCGGATATTAGTCACTTTTTCAAGGCTGTATAAAAAGCTTATTAATTATTTTCAACCCTACATACACACATAAATAAACTCACACCTTGTCTCTGAAGGGATAGGCAGTGGTGCTGCCAAGATACCCAAGTTTTGCATTGTGTATTCCATCCCGCGATATGGCAGGGGGCAAGCCTATCACCACATCGAGCATTTTCTGACTCTGGACAAATAAATGAATAGAAAAATACAATATAACTTTGCTCGACCGCCATCAAGCCAGTCGCTTTGTAGTCAGTCTTAGTTCGTTTTGTTTTTACTCTTAGCTATGAGTATCATGAACCAACCAAAAATATACCACTCTCATAAACAACAGTGCAATATAAGCAAAGTCGCAGATAATATATAGTTAAAGGCAATAGTAATAGTTGCTTTATGTTTATGATCCCTTAGCACGAACTCATTCTAATACACGATGTGAGATTATATTTCAAGCCATTTTTCGCGGTGACTAATTAAATTACTATACATTAGTCTAATAGATATTATTATTTTTAATCTTTTTTTTATTGCAATGAATGGCGAGACGATCAAGCCGTTCGCCTGGTGGTAAGCGTACGACCACTCATAAACAGTAGCAACATTTCACTGCGCTCGCCAGCGCTCGCCATCCTGAGACGTAAAATGAAATGAAATGAAAATCTTTTGTTAAAAATACAGAGACTAATTAGTATTAATAATTAAAAATAATGTAATACTAAATTATGAGATCCTTATATAGTTATATATAGTTCCCCTGGTTAAAATAGTGTGTAACCAGGGGACCCAAACTATTGAAATATTTAACTGAAGGCAGTTTCAGAATTAAAATTCTCTTTTTTAATAATGTTGAGTTTGCTGTAGAGTTTAAAGTAGTTTTATGGGTCGAAACATAGGCATTAAGGATGTATAGCTGGCGCGCTCTGGGAACTCCTGCTTCTTTATACCTATAACCTATTGGTGCAGAATCTAAACGATGTACTCAGCATGACTTATAAAACGGCTCGCTGAGACCTCTCAGGCGTCAGCATAACTGTTTTAGCTGCACCACCCTAGACACCAATGCAATAATTAAGTAAAGATTGGCAGATTGATAAATATGCTAACCAAAATTTCTGTGCAGGGAGTATGCTGTGGTGACTATACTATTGCTCGGTTGGTCTCTGATTAGTAATCCACGGTTCAATTACTGCTTTAGAACGGTTAATTTTGACAACCTGAGTAAATTTTTCAATTATAGAGGACAGTTTGTCCAAAAATATTGAGTGGCTGTATCAACATCGGTTTCACACAAAACTTGAGCCCAATCAACTCGCTTTAATTCCTCCACAACATTATCAAAATTTGCTACAGTTTTTAATCTATGCAGTTTCGTGTTATGTTTCCATCGCGCTATACCCATAATTGCCATTTTGTGATCCGTTATGTCCGTTTCACAAACTGTACTAATTGCCTGAAAGTCTGATCCTAAAAGGATATGATCTAGATGAGAGACTCAAGTCTTGTAGTCGAGTAATCGCTGGGATCACACTATAACCAGCTGTCATACAAAGATAATCGGAAGAGTCATGCTTATTAGAATAATTCGATGATATTATGTCCATGTTTATGTCACCAGCCGTAATCAAGTTAGGTTTGCTTTTAAGATCTTCCAATATAATGACAAGCGAGATAATGATATTAGAAGTGCATATTATATAGGACGGTGAACGGTATATGCCTAAAATTGTGATACATTTAGGGATGTCGATGAGCAGACAGCACGCTTCATCTAGATGTGGTTTAGAAACATTTGCATTCCAGTTATCGCTAACACAAGCCATGACACCCCAATTTTGGTTCAAGTTGCGCTTTGAGTAAAACGAGGAGTAACCCGGAATATTTCCCACAAATGTTGTAGACTCTAGCCAGCACTCAGTAAGTCTAATTACATCAAAATTGGTATCAAGGCGACGCAGGGCAACCAGAAAGGAGTTAAAGTTTTTTCCTATGCTCCTAATATTAAACGTTATAATGTTTAGATTATAAACATTTGTGAGAACAGATCTACAATCTCAAATAGTACTGCATTTTATAACTCGAGTTTGATTTAATTATGCAACTATACGTATATTATCCATGGAATAGGAGTGAAAGAAAATATGTCCTATAATAAAAACACAGACATAACAGTTCACATGGAAAAAGGTTGTTAGGGATATAAAGCATAGCAAAAAAATAAGCAAATTGCCTTAACGTATACTCCTTCCAAGACATTGTTCAGTTTTATAAAAAGTGTGCGTGAGACTCTTAAACAATAAATCTGTGTTGCAACTTGCAAAGACAAGGACATCGACAATTAGCTTGGTTATGTAAAAGTGAGCAATTATATTTTTCTACAACTAAACACACGGTAAAATCTCCGTAAAAGTGACAACAAATACAAACTCTTTCAATAAAAAGCATGCAATTTTGCATACAACAATAACAAGATATTAATATTATGTTTCTAACAATTAGAAATACTGCTTGTTAGGCGAAACAGAGCGTTGCGAAGTGGACGGATGCTCCTATCTAGTGTTCATGGCCTGTCTCAGACTAAATACTCTATAAAGAGAGTATTGTAGTGGCCTGTCCTAGTACACGTACTACGAGTACGCGACCTCGGCCCCCGAGCTACTGCAGTCACCCTAACTTACCTTCCGTGCCTGCAGTATCCACTCCCACAGGCCATACTCTCCATTCCTATAACATCCTCTATCCACAAATCTTATTTCCTTTCCCCGGTTAATGACGGGCAGCAGCGTCATTAACACCAGTCCCCTACTGCGCTCGCCAACCCGCCTGCCAAGCGTGGCGAGTAACGGCAAATACCCCCCCATATTCAAAAGAAAACAAGTTATTATTTGTCTTATTATTCCTAACATAACTATTACTTGATTGTATAGCTACATTTTTTACGCGGACTGCGGCATGCTCTTTATTATTTAATCATTGATTAGTCTGCGCCTACGCTGAATTGTTTTAATGTTACATAGCTTGTTCGTTTCTAACCGCACCTTTCGGAGCGACCTTATCCTGGTAGCTAGACGTCAAAAGTGCCCGAAGAAGCACCAAAGGGTGCATACGCTGGGCTCCGGCGCCCGAGTAGGAACTCGAAATCACACCCAGTGACGTCGTGGCATCCAACACCTCCGACCGCCTAAAGATACTTCAAAAACGTAGATAAAAATTGCGTTACCGGGCTATCTGTTTCTGCCCTCCTATTGGCTGATATTTTATAGGTTGTCCTACATGTCCGAATTACTTGAAAAAGAAATAGTTTATGAATATTTAATTCCACTCAAACTCGTTTTAAAAGGATAATAGCTCAATATACTTTCGGTTATCAAAAGAATGTATAGCAATTTGTAGTTAAATTATAATTGGTTCAATTTTTAACTTATATAGGAGCGACATCATCATTACGAACAATAAAATAAGTATGTTTTTGAAGTCGTTTAAGTATAACAGGGTTCTCTCTATATTATAAATATTTACTCTAAGGAATTAAAAACAATAACTAGATACTGTACCACAATTTTATATATTGTACTTATTATGCAATCTACTACATACTGTACCATATTTTTATATATTCAACTTATACATAACATAACTTATACAACTATATATAACAATATGATTTAACTGATGTTTATTTTTGTCTAAGACGTGTTATGACGAAGTAAATGAAAAAAAAAAACATATGAGAATACTTAAGAGAACTAACTGGAGAGAATAAAAATTATTTCCTTCTTTTGGTACATAACATTATAGTAAACTTTAAAGACAAATAAATATTCTGCCTTTTGAAAGTGATTACTGAATTCAGAATATGGTGACGAGCCCATTGTAGGTTCTGATATACACTTCACAAGACTCGATTTTATGTGAGGTCAGGACTATATAGGACTGTGGGGAGTCTTTATTTAAATAAAAATGTTAAGTATCGTCAATTCTTTATTTATCACTAAAATTTAGTGACAGGAAACATTAAAATAATCTATACCGCTTCACGTGTATAATTAAATCGTCGCCAGGCCTTTTAGATTTTGAAATAATTGTCTTCGTCGATGTCACTGAAAAAATAAGTTTGTGTTAGAATTATATACATTTATGTAAATGATAATTACGACGTTATTCATAGAACTGTTTTAAACCCAATTTTATTTATCGCACTGCATCCCTTTCGTTCGACTTTTGAATTCAGTACTGGCGAAGGAGACAATATATCCGACAACTAAATAAACTTTAAACCTGTCTTTGAACTAGGCAATTTTGTATCTTTATCAGCCCATATACGTCCCACTGCAGGCCTCCTCTACAATCAAGAGTACAATTAGGAGTGATTAGGCCATATAGTCCACCACGATGGCCTTATGCGGGATGTCGAAATTTACATACCCTAGAAATTCTTACAAATCGCTGCGATATGCAGGTTACCTCATGATGTTTTCCTTCACCGTTATAGTGTGTGGTGATTGACAATCAATACACATATGACTCCGAAAAGTCACAGGTGTGAGAGCCAATTAGTGTATCCACTTTTTTTTATTATGGTTCCATAACCTCCATTAATCTAGATCCTACGCTACAAAAATAAACTGATCTTCAATAAATCGGGCCGCGATTTTAGATACTTTACAGACTTCCTCGATATTTCAGCTATCAAATACAATGCGAATCCGTGTTTCAAATTAACATCTGATGAAAATATATACGAACTAAAACATCATAGGTAATATAATGCCAAGGCAACCTTATAACTACAATCGCAGTCACATGTCCCTGTGGCGCAGAGGATAGCGCGTTGGACTTCTAATCCAAAGGTCGTGGGTTCGATCCCCACCAGGGATGCTTACTGATGATTTTTTTCATATTCTATATAAATTGCAACCGAATATAGTTCGACTGATGTAACATAATTTGACCGACACTGCTATATCCGTCGAATACTTATTTTTTTATTTTGAAGACAAAATATTATAATCTATGTGTAATACCTTATTGAACAAAAATAACGAATAATGTATGCATGATGATAAAGCTACAGCATTACCCCCTTCCCGATTTTGCCAGAACTATCCCGATTTCGATTATAAAATAATTACACAAATTATAAAATTTGCTCCCTTTTCGTACCATCAACAGTCGCCTATTTTCCGAGCAACTCAGAAAAGAATAATGAATAACTTTCTGAGTCAACTAATAGCGATTAGATACGTCATTATTAATGACGTAACATATGCTAATTCAGCGTCAGCTATGCAAATCATCTATTATTATACTCTTTGCAAATCATCCACAAACTGAATACCGAGTGTCTCCGATGACCAATAATTGATGGTCATGACGTTCATTTTTAATGAAAACATTTTTGATGCATATATCTTATCTGCTTGAAACTCAAATCTATTACGTATTATTTTAGTACCAATCCAAAATACCTGTTTTTATGCCCTCTACAACTAGGCCGTGCAACATAAAGATGGGAGCTGGTGCTTATTGTACAGGGCTATCCTAGTGTAAGCACCAGCCGTTTCTCATTATTGCCATATCTTAGCCTAAGCACCTCTAAATTTTGTAAAAATGTTTTGTTTGTTACCTAGGTTAAGGAAAGATTCAATAAACTATTTTTTATTATTTATTATTAATAAAATATTGGTAATTGACAATTGTTTCTTGACTTGCTACCAAAATTACTAGAATATCTATTAGTATGATGTTCCATAAGGTAATACCAATAGGTGAGTTGCGTGAAGACCGGACTCAAAACTCGAAGTTACGGATTCAATTCCCTGAGCATTCTGAGATTTTAAAGCTACCACTATAATTTAAATCTTATGGAACCCTGCAAACTAACTTATGTGTTTTGATTCAAAACTTTTGAAGGTGTTTATAATGTTCATCCATCGTTTAGAATAAACAAAAAATAAAAACCATTTTGCAACATAACTGAAAACTTAAATGTGAAATAATCGCACGAAGCATAACAATAATATTGAACTTGTTGCATATTGGTTTATCAGCTTTTTTTTATCTTTTCCACTTCCACTCAGACGTAACATCTGTTCAAATCAAAGTGACAATAATAATTTCAAGATTACCTGCGTCTTCGCACCGTGGCAAGTAATTTCTGCCTATTTCCTTTTTCAATTTCCTTGTATTCCGTCTGTAGAATTTCGCCAAGCTCTCGGAACCGAGTTTAACGGCCAATTCGAATTTGTTCAGTCGATTCCGCAGCTTCCTATTGGCTAGAATGATTCGCGCCCATGTTTTGTGCGAATATTTTGCATTGCGCAGCGAGACGTTGTCTAGAAAGCTGTATAAATAGTACACAAACCATGATAGATATAGCTATTTGGATCTCTTTTGTACTAAATTGTATAATTTATTTGAAAAATGTGCGCAGTAAATCAGTCCTTAGCATACACAATATACTTTTTGCACAACAAAGTACATAACTCAAGATATCTAATCCGAACAAACCAGGGCTTACAAAAAACTAAATTTATTGACTAGAAAATGTATTTTCTCTTGGTGAATTGAAAAGAAAAACAAAAAAGAGGAGACACCCGTCTGGCACGAGCCGAGCATCGAAAAACCTAATCAGATTAGTTTAAAATATGTGTCTGCATCGCTAACAAGGAGTTACTCACGAAAATATCTTCCACGACAACTCCAATGGCAGACGAGATATGGCATCTCGTTTTGTGTCCGCGAATTTTATGCCGAATATGAAAATTTCGTTCTCTTGCATGTCGTAAACATGTTTTCTACAATCTGACGTTTAATTTTTGCAAAGAAGGTAGTTGAAAATAAACTTACCTCCATAGTAACAATATGCATTTTTATGATTGGGTAATGAGAAAGTTTTCGATTAGTTATCTACCCTCAGTAAATAAATATTTCTTATCTAGACATTACATTTAAAGTTGCCTTAATAAAGAAAATCATGTTTATTGTTAAAAGTTTTATTTTATACATCTTTATTGGTTCGGTTTTCAATATAACATTATTTTTGATTGACAATAAGTTTTCACATGAAATATAACATCATCATAATTTATTATTCTGTGCCTAAAGGACCCAAAACTATAACTAAATTAAAGATCATGAAATAAAAGCTTTCAAATACAAATATCAATTATTTATACTATTTATTGGACTAATTACATTCTCATAATTATATTATTAGTTTTATTTTTAAAAAACTTTACATTATTAAATGAATGTTTCCATATGGTTAATTCATAATTCACCCCAGAACAGTTATTAAAAAGTAACTGAATTCATAATATTATTTAACTATTTATTACCATCCTTCCAAGAATTAAAATGTATTTATACTGGGTAATTTAACCCCCTTAATTTATGTTTTAGCGAATAATTTAAAACAAAAACAATTTTTCAAGAAATTTTTCTATTCCTCATAATTCCATAATCATTCCTTCTAGAGTCTTTCCAATAAAATTATTTTCCCAAGAATACAATAATATATTTTAAATTTTAATATTTTTCATAGACATCAAAGTTTATTAATTGTTTGACTAATTTCTGCAATTTTTCGCCGCATGGGTGGAAGTTGGCCGTTCCTTTGGCTAACATTGTACCAGATTCATCATACAAGCCTGTTTCCAACTCTGTAGTATTGCCACTTTTTACTATTTTTGTTTCCACTAGAACTTTATCGCCGATTTTTGGCGCTTTTATGTACCTAGAAACAAAAATGTAGATCAACTAATGACAGCAATTATAAATTATATAAATATTTACGAGAAGATAAAGCTGTGATATCATATCATTATTATCTGTAGATTAAAAACAATTGATTATTTCAGCGGCGCTGTTTTACTACGATATGATTGCAATGCTGTGGTCTTGGATTCGAATCCCGGATCGCGCAAAGTGAGATTTTTATTTTTCTATTCAGCCTCTTTTGGGAGAATGGCGTGAATTTATGAATATATAGGTATATATGTGGAAACAATTGATTAAATATTTAGGAACTATGCTTAATCAAGATAATTTTTGAGTTTAACTTACTCCACGCTCAAACTAGTCGTCCAAGAAGTCAGACCATTAGGATCACTGAAAATGGTGAAGAAGGACAAACAGTCAATGACGGAAGCGATGTACCCTCCGTGTAATGTGCCCCCAGCGTTGCTCATCGACATATCCACTACGAACGAAGCCTTCGCACATCCTCGCGACATTGACTCTACTTGTACCTGGAATTGTGTATTTTTTTTTATCAACTCGACTAAGACAATTGAAATAAAAAAAATAAGAATGCCCATTGTATTTAAACTTAGTATGGGTACGAATATTTTTGTCCCTCGATGAAACCTACTTTTTTTGTAGGAACAAATGTATATTTTCAATAAATATAAACATAATTGCAATTAACTTGAAGTCCGATAAAAATATTATTTTTGCCTTCGGCTCTGTTAACAAAATGTAAAATGTGATGATAATTACTATGTTTTATAAAAATATGTCTCCTGGGGTAAAACGGGATAACGTTTAAGGACAAATCATAAAAAATGGTATAATTTTTAAGCAGTATCGATATTGGGATCAATGGTATTTTTACACGCTTTATATTAGCTTCACTTGTATGTTTGTTTGTATGTTTGTAACCGACTCCTTAAGACGCGAGTTTGACCCACTTTAAACGGACAGATTGCATTTAAATTTTGCACACCTGTCAAAGACCGATGACAATACAAGAAACCAAATTAAACGGTAGAAAATAAATAATAGTTTAAAAAAACTAAAAAACACGCTTTATATAGAAAACCCAACTAAAAAATTGAAAATAAATTTTAATAATACTGAATTAAGGATAGTGTAAAAAATTAATAAGAAAAAAATATTTTTTATTGTAATAAAAGCGTGGAGTGCATGTTTTCAATAGAGGACGGAACTGGACCCATCACAATCTCGGCTATATTGGGTGGGCTGTATATAGCCGAGATTGTGATGGGTCCAGTTCCGTCCTCGATGATAGCCACTAATGTTATCATCGAGGACGGAACTGGACCCATCACAATCTCGGCTATATACAGCCCACCCAAACACAATCTTAAAATTTCTGACTACGAATCCTTTTTTGTCAGCCTTGGAAACAGATTTATTGCGGGTGGAGACTACAACGCCAAACACACACATTGGGGCTCCATAATAATTACTACAAAAGGTCGCCAGCTGTTCCTCGCAATTGAGAAATTAAAGCTCAGTGTAGTTTCTTCTGGCGAACCAACCTACTGGCCTACGGATCATAAAAAAATACCAGACGTCATTGACTTTTGCGTAATAAAGGGAATCCCCAGCACGTACTTTACTGCTAAAACTAGCCTTGAACTGTCATCCGATCATACGCCAGTAGAAATAACATTGAGTAAAGAGGTCATAGGCAGAGAAAAACATTGCAGACTACACACCCACAAAACTAATTGGGATTACTTTAGAGATAAGGTTATAGAAAACTTGATACTAAATATACCTCTCCAAAGCGACGCAGATATTACACAAGCAGCTGAACACTTCAATTTCATTGTACAAACATCGGCATGGGCAGCTACACCTGATCCAACTCACAACCAAAATGCAACAACACAATACCCCATATCATTGCGACAACTACTTGCTGACAAACGCAAAGCCAGAAAGAAATGGCAAGCTACGAAATATCACGGCGACAAAAGGAATTATAACAATATAACAAAAAAGCTCAAACTAGCCCTGATAGAGAATCGTAACGAAGATATAGCAAAATACTTAAGTGGACTGGACGCTACTCAAACAACAGATTACTCCCTTTGTAAAGCGACTAAAAACCTGAAACGTCCAATAGTATACCAATCACCATTACGTAAATCTGACGATACATGGGCAACTAGCGACTCTGAAAGGGCGGCATTGTTTGCTGAACACCTAAGACAAGTCTTTACTCCAAATCTAGACACTGGGTCTACAAAGGTCACTGAGATACTCCAGCTACTGCAAGAAACTAACCAACTAGAACCACCATTACAGAAAATCAGAGTAATTGAATTAAAAAAGACCATACAGAAACTAAAAAAAAATAAAGCACCCGGGTACGATCTGATAACAAACGCGCTCCTACAAAAACTCCCTGAACAAGGCTTAACTTTCCTTGTCCAACTGTTTAATGCCATATTGCGGAGAAGTTTTATGCCGCCGCAATGGAAAGTTGCAGAAATTATAATGATCTTAAAACCTGGCAAAAATCCAAACGACGTGAAATCATATCGCCCAATTAGTTTGCTACCTGCCACCTCTAAAGTGTTGGAGATTTTATTTCTCACAAAAAAAAGTAATACCAGATCACCAGTTCGGTTTTAGACATCAACACGGTACAATAGAACAAGTCCATAGACTAGTTGAATACATAGATACAGCATTCCAGGAAAAAAAATATTGTACTGCGGCCTTTCTTGACATATCACAGGCTTTTGATCGGGTCTGGCACGATGGTCTTTTATTCAAAATAAAAAAGAACCTGCCCAACAATGTATATAACTTTATAAGATCATACTTAAACGACCGACACTTTCTAGTAAAATGTGGTGAAGAAGTTACAAAACTACACCCAATAAATGCGGGAGTACCGCAAGGCAGTGTTTTGGGTCCCATATTATATCTCCTTTACACTGCAGACTTGCCAAATATTGATGGCGTGATTATGGGAACATTTGCGGATGACACGGCAGTAATGTCTGCTGACGATGCTCCAATAGCTGCCTCACAAAAGCTACAGGGCGCCTTGAACAAAATTGCACAATGGCTTAAGAATTGGCGTATTAAGGCGAATGAATCAAAATCTGTGCAAGTTACATTTACTACTCGAAAGGAAACGTGTCCTCCAATTGAGCTGAACAAAGTCCAAATCCCAAAATCCGACGATGCCAAATACCTTGGGATGTACCTAGATAGACGGTTAACTTGGAGAAAGCATATTTTCACCAAACGCTTAGCTTTGAGCCAACGAATGCGTAAAATGTATTGGCTAATCAACAGAAAGTCACAACTGTCTCTAGAAAACAAGCTTTTACTGTACAAGAGCATAATAAAACCAATATGGACATACGGAATCCAGCTGTGGGGTACGGCAGCTGAATCTAATATAGAAATACTCCAAAGATTCCAAAATAAAATGCTAAGAATGATATCAGACGCACCTTGGTACATTACTAACGAGAGACTCCACCACGATCTTAATATCAAAACAGTGAGACAAGAAGCTAAGGATTATACCATAAACTACCAAAAGCGTATATCAAGTCACCCTAACACACTGGCGCAAAACCTTATGAAACAACAACCAGATCTAAGACGACTAAAACGTAGAAAACCACAAGACCTGCTATGAAGCAGTAAATCTCCCGAGAGCAAGTCACTGGACTTGCATCTCTCAAGCCTACTTACTTATCCACCTATTGCTAAATGTCTCCAAATTGACAGATTGCAGTAAAGGAAATAATTAAAAAAAAAAAATATTTTTTACACTATCCTTAATTCAGTATTATTAAAATTTGTTTTCTATTTTTTAGTTGGGTTTTCTATATAATTTACGGATTCTATGAATGGGCATTATTCTCCTATGCATATTTTATTGCGGATTTGAGACGTGTCAATTACATTACTAACATACTTATTATATAACATATGTACTGATACTAACACAAAACCGAGTCCTTTGTTACTTGAATAAGGATTTTTTATTAATATTACTATTACTTTTTAGTTAGCAGGTTTCGTGGTCACGAGGTGGACTGAGGTTCAGTCATCCGCTCAGTAATCACGAATGATACCTTCATTTTACCTTTATTTATTATTATTTATGGTTATAAATCTAAAAAAATATTATTTCAGATAAAAAAGAACATAATACATCAAAAGCAAATTAGAAACATAAATAACTATACATCCAACAGTCGCATACATAGTCTTGACTAGTGTTGCCAGATGTCCCGCTTTTCAGGGGTTTGGTGACGCGTCCCTATTGAACCTTCGGCGGGACGCCAAATGTCCCGCTTTTACCACCCCTCTCAGAACGAATAAAAAACTAAATATTACACACTTTTATTTATAATCCGTACCGTATTTCGCATTTTCCTACAATTATTTACCTACTTTGTATCTAATTCGGTTCTAAAGTTGTTTCCATAGGCTGTATCCAAAAAATACAGGACTTTGAATAAGTTCTCGCGGTCTGTTCACGAATTCCTAGCTTTATTATTTAGATGGTAACACATGCGCAAGGAAATATATGTCTTAATGAATATAATGTACATGTAGATGTAATTTAAAAGAAAAACGCATCTTAACTTCACTTAATTCTCTTCGAGCATTATAGCGAGCATAATTTGTCAGAATTCATGTGCAAAGACGTGTCGGAAAATATCAATTTTCACATTGGAAATAAAAATCGCTCTGGTTAATCGAAAAATTTATAGTCTGAGAATTTAAGGAATAAGTCGATGGACACCCATAGCAAACGCTAGAGGAAAGTGCAAAATCTATGCGAGTATTTTTTTGTAATATTTGGAGTAAGTTAAGAAACCTCTGCCTATCCCTTCTTGAAAAAAGGCGCGAGTTTATGCATAGTTGTATGAATGCTAAGAAACCATGGCGCCTTATGAATTCAAGCCTCGAGAGATATGGTACTTGGTCTGATTGAGCTGCGCTTCCATTATTATAGTAATATCCAAAAACGGCTATTGTCTTTGAGAGCCTCCAGAGACGCGAAGTTTTTCGATGTGATAAGTACAAGTATGTATATGCTGCTACAAAGAGGAAGAGTAATAATTTGTGAAAGCAAAAAAATATATTATTCCCTCTTCTTTGATAGGCGTCCCGCTGAAGAACTCAAAATCCCGCTTATTTTAATGTCCTGTCCCGAATTTTCAAAAACTAAACATGGCACCACTAGTCTTGACCCACATTAACACAAAATCTGTTGTCGTGGGTATCAGGAACTACGAGAGACATTTCGGTCTCACCAACAACCAGACCCGAAAGAAATACCTGTGGTTCAAATATTTGTCAAACTTTTAAAGCCAGTGTTCAATCAACTAATATAGAAAGGAAGAAAACAGTTCATTACGTTTCAGGGTAACTGGCAAATGTCGGGCAACAGCGTATTGATGAAAACTTGTTGAGTGAATGAAGATGTAGTAACAAAAATCGACAAAGTAATGTTACGATGGTTTGGTTATGTAGAAAGGATGGATGCAAGGAGAGTAACCAAGCAAATTTACAAGGCTAGTGTGGATATGGAAGAGTCGGTAGCGATCGACCTCACCGAACCTACATAATCCAAATCAGTTATACCTTCAACAAGAGTCAGGTCAAAAGTACCCAAAACCGACGAGAATGCATGAAGAAGTTGATGAAAGTGGATGAAGCCAAAGTAATATATCAGGATCGAGCAATATGACGGTCTATAGTCTCTGGCTACCCCCATGGGATACAAGCGTAACAATTGTCTATGTATGTATGTTTGGCAGGTATTAAAAGGACCCGTGTAGTGACGTCATTATTATTTGTCATTTCAGTGCTCATGTATGACGGAGACAGCGAGATGTTTTAATCTCCTACCCTATTGATTAAAATATAATTAATTACCGAACTTGTAGCGGCACGAACGTTACCCTTGAAGAGGATTTAATTTTCGCAAAACGTTCAGATGTAAAGGTATTTTTTTTTGGACTTAATGGTTGGATGATTAAAATAAGAATCACTACATGACTTTGAAAATAATAATTAAAAGATAGTTAGCCGACCATATCGTACGCGATACGTGGTGGCCTATTGGTGGGTTTGCGGATTCTAACATGTTCACGGTGATCGTGAGTTCGAAACTTCACACACTCCTGACTTTTCGGAGTCATGCGTGTATTGATAGTCAATCCCCACGCACTATAACAGGGAAGGAAAACATCATGAAGAAACTTGTATACCATAGCGATTTGTGAAAAAATCTAGGGTGTATAAAGTCCGCCAACCTGCACTAGGCCAGCGTGGTGGACTATATGGCCTATCGCCCTAACCACTCTCAATCGTACTCTCGATTGTAGAGGAGGTCCTGACCTGCAGTGGGATGTGTATGGGTTGATACAAACGATCATATCTAGTAGATGTTGTATAAGCCAAAGAGAAGCATATGAAAGCTGGTGGTTTTTTAATAATAATTATTGAGAATACTATAGCCTGGAAAAAATAGAAAATATCAAATAAAACTTTGACAACTGTCGGATTAGGGCTTGGCGAATAAAAATAGATACCAAATAATGCTATAATTATTGATATCAACTATAAGATTCATGTTTATAAAAACTTTCTTAAAGTCATTTGACTACCCTACATTTAAAATCATTTATCGTCACTGCAAGAAATTACTTTGAGCGATAAGACACCAATTTGGCACTATTCATGTAAATTGTTAAGTACCTACTTAATATAATCAGATAAACATAAAACACAATATTTCAAAATAAAACGCGTTACGTTGCCTTAATACACAAATTAAATGTCCATTTGAAGAATTTACGGTAATTTAACAGTGCAACATCCGGACAAACATAATTTATTGTATCTAAGTATCTAGCATGATGACGTCAATATTGTTTTCCTACGTAAACAGACATAAGATATTACGTTTTTTTTGAGTTTTGAAGTCTATTTATTTGATAATAAAAATAAATAAATACACCCAACAGACACATAAAGTCCTGACGCCACACTAAGATCTTGTGTCGTGGGTATCTGGAATTACGGGAGACTTTTCGGTCTCACATATACCGGGTAGATCAAGACTGCTACCGAAAACGAAGCCGGGTGGTAGTTTTACGACTAATGCCAATAATCAATCGAAAAAGTGAGATTGAAGTCAATCTGGATTGTTTTCTAGTTTTCGGTTTGTTATTTACCATGTTGCCATAGTTTTTTCACTACTGAGATTGATTATTGGCAATATCGTAACAGAAAAAAGATTGGGCTGTCAATCTTAAACGGCTAATTTTGGATTGCGATTGTTTATTGGCAGCGGCTGTTAGTTACTACAAACACAATACAACTAAAAATTTCGCAAAGAAACGCGACAATAATTTTTAATGATTTTTTTAAATATCATCATTCTTGGGTGGTAAATCCATAGTTTTTGCTAAAATAATTATTTAAACTCTTTCATACCTTAGAGTATTTATAAATAAAAGGGTATGCTATTATTTTAGAAAAAAAAATATTTGTCACCCAAGTATCCATCCACCATCCATCAGAAACAAATTACAAAAAAAAAATTGACGCTTTTTTTGCAACATTTTCTATTTCATTGTGTCTGAAGTAGCTTAAACTACCACCCGCCTTCGTTTTCGGTAGCAGTCTCGGTATACCCTGTATGTACCCAGACCCGAAATAAATACCTATATTCTGTCTAATGAAAGCTGAGAGTGATAATTTTTTTTCTTATACTGGCAACAAATATTGTTAGTTATTGTTTACATAACCTCTTCAATAGCAATTTGTGAATAGTTTTGTAGTTTTCAGTATAAAACAATGCGTAAAAGAATTAAAAAGGATGTGAAAAAGATGCTTTACGACATGACTAACGATTACGAAGAAGTGAAACGTCAAAGAGATTCCGTTTTCAAAGAAAATTCGTGATTTTCGTCAACTATTTCCGAAATTGCATGTAGGTGGTTGTAGTAATGTTGATACTTTTACTGCATTATTTGAATAAAATTAATTTATTACGATAATTTTTTAGGTATTGCGTATGTAATGGACAATGCTAGTAACTATGATAAAGCAATTAATTTAATGATGAAGACTGCAGTGACTTATTTGGAGACTTCAGTTGGCGACGAGTTTGTCAATTTTATTTTTGATGATTGATTTATTTGGAATAAATGCATTTATTATATTTTTTTATTTATAAGCAGTTTAATTATCAATTATTGGGATTCCGTATCAAATATGGAAAAACTGTACTCTAATACCTGACTACTCCGTTGTCCAAGATCGGTCTGTCAAGGCATCCTGTAAGGTTTTCCTGTTAAACTAGCATCATAGGTGGTGTTATAGTACATGTTTATATAAAAATCCGAAAACTCAAATGATGGCGATAATAATACCTGCCTGTCTTTTTGTAAATATTTAGTGAATTTTAGTTTCAAGTATAAACTCTATCTAGATAATATTGAAAAATTCAAGTTTTATTTTTAGAGTTTCTTAACCAAACGAAAAATCGATGCTTAAGAAAAGAAAAAGTGAATTTAAAAATGTAATCATTAAGTATCGATCAGATATTTCCAAGTATACTCGGGGTTGTAAGCGCTAGATTTTTTAAATTTCCCGCTATTTTGCACTCTCAGCTTTCATTAGACAGAATATATGCATCAAACACACATTTGTCTCCGAGTCGGGATCGAACCCGCGGCCTCACCTTTCACAGTCGGCATTTAACCAACTGCGCAACGGCTGTCGAATTACTCTTTTTGTTTTCGTTTTATTTAATAAAGTAACTATATGTAGGTTATGTACTGTGAAGTATGAATTTAATTGAACCCGGTACGCAACACACTTGTGGGTCAATGATGTCGATGATGTGACGTATATGAGCTGATGCATAAAGATACATACTATACCTTTTTATTTTTAACACGATTTTATTAGCTTCACCTATATGGTTGTATGTATGTAACCGACTCCTTTAAGCTCTATTTTGCCCTACTTAGAACGATCAGATTTATTTCAAACTTTGCATACCTATCCAGGACTGACGACAACGCAATAATTTCAAAATTATATGGCATTATCTTGATTGATGAAGTCTACGCTCCGACCTACTCGCGCCCATATCCAAAACCCCGAGAGCTTTCAACTCGAGCTGACAAATCGCTTTGATTGTCTAAAAGAAAACCTTGCAGTGGACGAGTTAAACAGCGGTTTGGTAGAAGCTGTCCATACGGTGGGATCTAAGTATTTTAGACCTCGCCGTAGAGATAGACCACAAAAACTCTCGATCCAGACTCTTGACCTCATGGCCGAACGTCGATCTTTGACGCTGCAGTCATCCGTTGACGCTGAAACATATCGGCGGCTCAATAGACGGATCTGGAAGTCCTTGCGACACGATGTCCGTGCTCACAATACTGTGAGCATTAAGGAGACAATTGAACGGAACGGAGGCTCCAAAGTGTTTGCAAGAGACTTGTCTATTGGGCAAAGCCAGTTCTAGGCTGAAATCGGACGATGGCCGCGTGGTATCGACGAGGGCAGAGGTATTAAGAGAGATCGAGAGGTTCTACGGACAGCTTTACACCTCGGTTGCCGAACCTACTGTTAGCTCGGCTGAAGACCCGAGAGCCGAGTTGATCCGACACTTTAGCGATGATATCCCGGACATCAGCCTGTGTGAGATTGAGATGGCCCTCAAACAACTTAAAAACAACAAGGCGCCGGGTGAGGACAGAATCACTTCAGAGCTTCTGAAAGCGGGTGGAACGCCGATACTGAAAGTCCTTCAGAGGCTATTCAATTCCGTTCTCCTCGAGAGCTCAACGCCAGAGGCATGGAGCAGGAGCGTGGTGGTACTGTTCTTCAAAAAAGGTGATAACACCTTGCTGTAGAACTACAGGCCCATCTCGCTCCTGAGCCATGTCTATAAGTTGTTTTCGAGGGTCATCACAAATCGTCTCGAACGCAGGTTTAATGACTTCCAGTCTCCCGAACAAGCCGGTTTCCGAAAAGGCTTTAGTACCATAGACCATATTCATACGCTACGGCAAGTTATACAAAAAACCGAGGAATATAACTTGCCGCTTTGTTTAGCGTTTGTGGACTATGAGAAAGCCTTTGATTCGATCGAGACCTGGGCTGTGCTACAGTCTCTTCAGCGGTGCCACATAGACTATCGGTACATCGAAGTGTTGAAGTGTATATACAACAACGCCACCATGTCGGTCCGAGTACAAGATCAGAGCACGAAGGCTATTCCACTACAGAGAGGCGTGAGACAGGGAGATGTCATATCTCCGAAACTGTTCACTGCCGCGCTGGAAAACGCCTTCAAGCTCTTGCAGTGGAAAGGATTCGGCATCAACATCAACGGCGAGTATATTACTCACCTTCGATTTGCCGACGATATTGTAGTCTTGGCAGAATCGCTGGAAGACCTTAGCACTATGCTCGAAGACCTTAATCGAGTCTCCCAACAGGTGGGTCTTAAAATGAACATGGATAAAACGAAGATCATGTCGAATGTCCATGTTGTGCCCACCCCCATTGGAGTTGGGGGCTCGACTCTCGAAGCTGTAGACGAATATGTCTATTTAGAACAAGTGGTCCGGTTAGGCAGGTCCAACTTCGAGAGAGAGGTCAATCGTCGAATCCAACTCGGTTGGGCAGCGTTCGGGAAACTCCCAGCGCAGCGAGCGGTGGCGCAGCGAATGGTCAGGGGCTATCGCACGATTTCCCATGAGGCGGCCTGCGTACTGGCTGGTTTCCTTCCCTGGGACATTGACGCCAGAGCCCTCTCGTCAGCCTACCACTGGCGGGAGGAGGCGTCCCGTCGTGGGGAGCTACCAGCCTTTAGAGAAGTCGAGGCCGTTCGGGCCTCCTTCCGCACGGCTGCAGTGGAGGAATGGCGCACCAGGCTGAACGATCCCAGTGCTGGTGTTTGGACCATCGCGGCAGTGCGTCCTGTCCTAGACCAGTGGCTGGGCAGGCGCCACGGCGAGATGACGTTCCGCCTGACACAGGTTTTGTCGGGGCATGGCTGTTTCGGCAGATACCTGTGGCGGGTGGCAAGAAGGGAAGAGTCCGCCGTGTGTCACCATTGTGACAACTGCCCGGAAGACACAGCCCAGCACACTCTCTCGGAGTGTTCAGCTTGGGAAGAGGAGCGCGCAGCTCTCCGAGCAGCCATCGGAGAGGACCTCTCACTCTCAGCCGTGATTCCTTCCATGGTTGAGAGTAGGAGGTCATGGCAGGCCATGCTTACCTTCTGTGAGATCATCATCTCGCAGAAGGAGAGCGCGGGGCGAGATCGTGAGCGGAACGATCCCACCCGCCGCCGCCAACCGAGAAGGAGGCGCCGGGTGAATGACAATGGCTGACCCGGCGCCCCGCCCAGTGGTCAAGGGGCGCCAGAATTCCACCACGGTATCCCCTGCCTGTCGTAAGAGGCGACTAAAAGGGGTCATCGGGGTCGCTAAGCACACAGCGGGGGCTGTGTGCTCACGTCGGGAGTGACCCCGAGATGGGCGGCAGAACGTGTGGCCTCGTGTCTGTCGCGGACGCCCATCTCACCATGGGCGTCCGAAGTAGGGAAAGAGGGGGCATCTGCGCCCTCCCAACATGTGAGGAGCCATATTTGGCAGTGCGCCGGGTGACACGGCGAGTTAAATGGGCGCCATTCGCCTGTCCACATCGCCTGTCACCCATAACGCGCGTGATGGCCACCGAGAGGTTTTAGTCGGTATGCCGGCAAAAGATCTTTTTAGATCTCGGTAGGGACCCAGCCTGATAACAGGCTGGAAGGCCGGAGACCCCGACACGCCCCTTCCGATCTCCCCCGAGTGTCGGAAGGAAGGCTAAAGGAGCTTTACTCTCGTTAAAAAAAAAAAAAAAAAAAAGCGTTCGGGAAACTTCGCGACGTCTTCTCGTCCAAAATACCTCAGTACCTAAAATTGAAAGTCTTCGATAGTTGTGTGTTACCAGTGATGACATACGGCACCGAGACGTGGCCTCTCACTGTGGGCCTCATTAAAAGGCTCAAAGTCACTCAACGAGTCATGGAGCGGGCTATGCTCGGAGTTTCCCTACGAGATCGAATCAGAAATGAGGAGTTTCGTAGGAGAACCAAGGTTACCGACATAGCCCATAGGATTGGCAAGTTGAAGTGGCAGTGGGCCGGGCACATAGCTCGTAGAACCGATGGCCGTTGGGGCCGAAAGGTTCTCGAGTGGAGGCCACGTACAGGCAAGCGAAATGTCGGACGCCCGCCTACAAGGTGGACGGACGATCTGACTAAGGTCGCAGGAAGTCGCTGGATGCAGGCCGCTTCCAACAGGTCATTGTGGAGATCCTTGGGGGAGGCCTATGTTCAGCAGTGGACTGCCTGTGGCTGATATTATGATGATGATTTTTATAAATAATTAAAAGTTGTTAATTTGCGCACGGCTGTCTTTTTTTGATAAGACAGCCGTAGATAATGTTTTAGTGCAAGCAATTAAATTATAGTTTAAAAAACTAAAAAAACACGCCAACGATCCTACTAAAAACTAAAAAATAATTGACAATTAGTGTAAGATTCAAAAGAAAATGAAGTATACATACATTTTATTGTTACAAAGCGTGAGGTGTTTACAACAATTACTTACTTATCTTGAGCTCATTATCAATTATTTTTTAGTTTTTAGTAGAATCTTTTACGCTAGCGTGTTTTTTAGTTTTTTTAAACTATATTTTTTAAAGACGGTAGACGCTATATGGTACTCTAGGTTCAATATACTATCATATTTGCAAAAACTATGGATTTACCTTAGAGTATTTATAATATATAGAGGGAGCGCTGTCATACATTCGCGTTTTGAAAAACGTAAATATTTTCTTGTTCGTAATGTTGGTAGCGCTCCTATATTAGTGAAAATTTTATTAATTATTTAGCAATAAATTGCTATAAATTCCTTTGATAGCCGAAATAATATTTAGCTATTATCCTTTTAAAACGAGTTTGAGTGAAATTAAATATACCTAAACTATTTATATTAAATTTATTTTTTTCAAATAATTTATGTATGTTGCACAACCTGTTCAAATATTAGCCAATAGGAAGGCAGAAAAAGGTGGCCCGGCACCACCATTTTTATCTACGTTTTTGAAGTACCAGCGCTCCCTCTATACAGGGTATATCAAGACTGCTACCGAAAACGAAGCCGGGTGGTAGTTTAAGCGACTTCAGACACAATGCAACAGAAAAAGTTGCAAAAAAAAGCGACATTTTTTTTTTAATTTTTTTTCCTATGACCATATTTGGGTGGTAAATACATTTTTTACTAAAATAATAGTGTATACCCTTTTATTTATAAATAATCTAAGGTATAAAAGAGTTTAAATTATTATTTTAGCAACAACTATGGATTTACCACCCAAAAATGACGATATTTAAAACATCATAAAAAATAATTGTCGCGTTTCTTTGCGAAATTTTTAGTTGCATTGTGTTTGTAGTCACTAAAACTACCATCCGGCTTCGTTTTCAGTAGCAGTCTTGAGATACCCAGTATATACAGGGTATCTCAAGACTGCTACCGAAAACGAAGCCGGGTGATAGTTTTAGTGACTTCAGACACATTGCAACAGAAAATGTTGAAAAAAAAAAGCCACGAATTTTTTTTTTGTTATATTTTCCTATGGTCGTATTTGGATGGTAAATTTATTTTTTCCTAAAATAATAGTGTATACCCTCTTATTTATAAGGACTCTAAGGTATAAAAGAGTTTAAATTATTATGTTAGCAAAAACTATGGATTTACCACCCAAAAATTACGATATTTAAAAAATCATAAAAAAAAATTGTCGCGTTTTTTTGCAAAAATTTTAGATGCATTGTGTTTGTAGTCACTAAAACTACCACCCGGCTTCGTTTTCGGTAGCAGTCTTGATATACCCGGTATATACTCCAAGGGATTTACCTCACAAAAACGATGTATAATTTTATACCCACGTAGTACCATACTAATGTTGTTTAGATTATCAATAAAAAAATATTTATAATAAATAATAAGTAGATTATATTGAACGCCTTCAATCCGCGATTTTTATAATACTAGAAATAAATACGCAATCAACTAATAGTAAAACAATATACCTATGGGCTATGAGGAATCAAAATCATAGTTTACTAAAATAGTGCAGCTTCACCGAGGTTAAAATATCGGGATGTAATTATTGTAAAATAAGGGTAATTAAATTGTAACAGTCATTGAGCAAATGACTAATACCTCAGTCCGCCCCGTGACCAAGAAAGCTGTAAAGTAATCGAAACGTGTCGGGAAGTTAAAAATGTAAATATTAATAAAATCGATAAAACCCGTAAATTATAGTTTTATTTCAATACATTGACCATTTTACAACCAAAGAGAATATTTTAAAATTTCAAATAAAAGATTACTAAAATAGAAAATGATAAAATAATGAACCCATAGATACGACAATATAAATTATACCATACCTTCATTATTTTATTTCTATGCCAAGGGTTTTAGATAGGTTCTACATTAATAATAATATGACTGTTTAATACTTTGAAACGTCATGATAAATTAATAAAATTGTTGAATCGGTTAACTTAATATCCTAAAAAATAAAGTACCTTGTTTAGTATTGTAGAGGAATCGAACTGGTCAGGTAATCTCTTCCGATACATTTCCATTGCTTTTAGAACACGTAAGCCTCGAGAACAAGACATAATCACTAAAAAAATACGACTTTAATCGTGAACGGCTATTTCGAAAATAATTTATTTTGGCGGGCTTTTAAAGTTATAAAGGTTTTATCGTTCATTTTCAATTTAAGAGTTAGCAAAGAAAACATAGTCTATACAGCCAAAATCTATAAAATTATCTTTGTTAAATTTTACGTAATATTAGGATATTGGCGAAAATTTTGCCAATTTTGTGATTTAATTTTTATAATTAAAGATGTCTGTCATTTAATAAAATATCCAATTCATTCATTTAATCAGATATACCATATAAATAATATTTTTATATTTACTTTTTAGAAGCCACATCTAGCTCGCCACATTTCTTCTCTTGTTTCTATTCTATATGTGTAGGCGACACTTATATTTATTTCATATAATATTTGTATAGCGCCCTCTATAGTATCATTTTGGATCTGTAAATTCAAAAGTATAAAATGTTTACAGAAGGCGCGTCATTGTATGAAAAAATATAGGTTTTGTATGGGTTTTGTACATTAAATGACACTCGTCAACAGTGTGTATGAAACAATTTTCAAATTGTGAAGATATTGTTATTTATAATTGCTATATAAGGTTTACCATGTAAGCTAAGAATGTTGATTGTCGTTTAAAATAAATAAAGTTGCCTCAGTTGACTTTATTATCTTCTTGATTTAAAACAACCACAAAAATATTTTGCCTGGCAACAATAAGCAGATCAACAAGCGGTCTGCTTATATCGGATTGTTCGTGAAAATATTGAAAAATTGGACTTTTCTCATGATTCTCAGTGTTTAATTATAAATTTCCTATTAAAGCATTAGCAAGTAGATTGAAAGTGTAGTTCTTATTATTATTTATAATCCTAGATATGCTTATAATTCCGTTTTAACTTAAGTAACAGATGTTTCTCTGTTGATACGCTCTAGTTTGTGTTGAATCACTGTTTTTATTCTTGAAATCATGGAACAATCAAGCCAAAATGTTAATAACATGGATTTGGCCCTGCAAGATACAGGTATTATTGTATTTCACATTGTAAATGCAACACATTTTGCCAATATTTTTTTGACGTACATTGATAAAGTGAACAAATTAAAAACATTCTCTTGTGAGTCACATTCTAACGAGACTATGAATAAGAAATGCGTTTGCCTAAGGGATTTTTGATTAAATTATCCCTATTATAACTAATTATTGTATACATTATTAAATCTATCTCAAAATTTTATGTGTTTCATAAACCAAGTAGTTATAATGAGACCTAAATTATAAGTCACGTAACATCTCACTTTGGTCGTATAATATCACAAACATCAATAATATTTTTAAGATCTTTCAATATACCTCATTTATTTCTTTGATTAATGCAAATATGTTTGTAAGATATAATAGTTCATGAAAAATAAATTCATTTAGTATGTTTGCGGCGTTTTTATATCTGTTTTAAGTATTTTATAGGTTATGTCACAGTACCATAGATTGGCAGATTGTTACTAAGCTCAATACCTATACCTACATAATAAGATAAAGTACTTATCAGAAATGTATATAAATAATATATATTTACTACTCAAAAAAAGTACTATAAAAGATTTCTATTACTACAGTGTAATTCAGTTTTCATAACTTTACAATGCAAAATAAAAGAGATTGAATATGAATTTGACAAATGACCATATAGGCCCATTATTTTTCAATCTTGGTTCTTTTGTAATGGTGGGCCAAGACCACAAAAGTACTTTAACCTATAAGAATTTAAATAAAATTTACTCATACTTTAATAAATCTAATTTAAAAATCATAAATGACACTAGCTAATTGTACAAAAACATGTTTTGTTATAAACAATTATATTTTTCTGAATGTATACATGTTTGTATGTCACTGTGTCTGGTTGTATTTAAATCTTACTATAGTATGTATATTTACGTTTGTATGGAAATTGATGTTATGTGTCTGTGAGTGTGCTTGAATGGATTGGCTCTCTATTTGTAAGATAACTCAACAGGTGTCCTTTGAAGTTGACTGATTTCATGTTAAAACTCTCTCTTAAGAAATAATACATGTTTGTGTAAGAAATAAATTTTAAATGTTGCCGAGGTGAGAATAATGTTAGTTATATAATGAAGATTTAAATATAATTATATTTTATAGTTTAAAGTTATTGTACATTAAGCTTATACACTCAATTGTTATTATTATACATGCTTAAATGTATATTGACTATATTGACATAGTTGTTATCCATGAAAAGAATAACAATATGCAATCCAAGACATATATTTGGGTTATCAACTGTAGTATTTAAAAAAAAATACCACATAACATATTTTTGTCACCTGGATAAACTATTAATCTTAACTTGGTTTTATCGCAGCACCGTCATCAAGTACGGAAGATAAAGTGGACGATCAACCCACCAATAACTCGGTAACACTGTTTCCTGAAAGTCCT
The DNA here is from genome assembly GCA_009982885.2 of Hyles vespertilio. Classification (NCBI taxonomy): domain Eukaryota; kingdom Metazoa; phylum Arthropoda; class Insecta; order Lepidoptera; family Sphingidae; genus Hyles; species Hyles vespertilio. The sequence goes on along the minus strand of CM042824.1, from coordinate 16,284,237 downwards.
TCATATGAAACACAAGATTTCCAGGTTTGTACATCTTATCTTAATATGTATTAGGCATTAAGTGTAATTCTTATTTGGTTGGCCTTTTAACTATACTATCACCTATAATGTTGGTACATTTATTTGTCATGTTTACCTTGCAGAGTAGTGATATTTATAGTGTCATTTACAAATTTAAATATTACAACTACAATATTTCTTAATTAATATTAAATAGTTGTGAGAAAATAAAATTATGTATATTGCATATCAAAATTAACATGAAGAAGTTTATTACAAAAAGGAAGGAATTACAAAAAAATACTTATTTATCTTAATTTGTTGCAGCTTAACCTTAGTCCAACACCTGACAATGTAAAAGCTGATACAACAAATTTCTCAGATTCGAAAGGTAATTTTACAATACTTCTCTATGATTAAAATATGTATTTAAAAACATCTAATACCACAATACTGTTATCTTCATTTTTCAGAAGAGCCAACACAGTCAAAAAGAAAACTCACAGATGATGATGATAGCACAAATGCAAAAATTCAAAAGTTAGACATGGATTACGATTCTCAGGATTTAGACGACGAAGTTTCCGAGATAACTAGTGCAACAAAACGCAAATTAGAAGATTTGGAACTGCCATCTACCTCGCGGGTAAAGACGCCGGTTAGATCGAGCCCAAGGAAAATAACTAAACGCAGTAACAGCGTCGAAGCGTCTAAGCCCAAAACGCCAAAGACCCCAAAATCACGACCTGCCAGCGCTGACGTCACTAATAAAACTATTCTCAAATTGTTCAAGGATAGTCCAATAATGCCGAAGAAAGCATCAAATAGTCAAGATGTACACGTAATTAGTTCGGACAGTTTAAGTTCGCGACCTAGTGTGGAATTTGTTATGGAAATTCCGCCACCCAAGAAGGTTCCAGAAACTATTCCTGAAGAGGGAACTTCCGAATTAGATGATTCTCAAGGATTCCACTTAGAATTATCTCCCAGTCCTGAGGAATCTATAGAAAAGCAAGATGTAAAATATAACAGTGATCCGGTTGTTATAAAAGACAGGGAAGAAATCGTCGAACCTGGCAAAATAGACAAAGCACAAAGTGACGGCTTTAATTATACCGATCAGAGTGATCTATCTCAGCCTATACCTAAAGATTTGAACGTTAGTAAAAATACGGACCAAGCAAGCACAGACAGTGTTGGTTCTCTTAATTTAGAAAGTCCTGATCACATTCCAAGGGTTGCTTCAAAACTGATATCTAAACTTTCGAATGGGAACTCTTCAACTCCGTCAGAAGGGAATGATAGTAAACATATTGCCGAAGATGTTACGCCTGATATGTCAAAATTAAACACGGGTAAAGGGAAACGTAATAAGAATGAATCTTTCAGAGCTAGTAATACTACAACTCCGTCTACAATATCGCCACTACAAAATGGACACTCTTTGCCGATAAACACACCACATATACCAATATTCGATGTTCACGTCAGCCATAATGAGGATAACGAGTTTCTATCTTTGTATGTAGTGAGGACGGACAACGATGTCGGCATGGATATGTGTAAGGAATACCAAAGAATTTCCAAGAGGTTTACCATCGACCCTTACTTAGGCGACGTTTCTGTCAGTAATTCTCCATCTAGTGTTACGAGCGGAGGAATGATTAGCCTTCCGAATAGAACGTCGTATGCCTCAACGATAAGCTCAACATCTACATCAAGTAATAGGACAAGTGACGGCGCTTTTGTAGTCCCCCAACCACCGAGAAAATCTGTCTCCAATCCTACATCAACAATCAAGGGATATGAAGCCTTAATAAAGAAACTACAAGACATATTTTCGCATATCCGCGATGGTACCGATGATGGTAGCCGGTCGATCAACGATGATAAAGTCTCAGTAGGGATCCAAACATCTCTTTCAAGCGATAGTGTAATTAGTAACGGAAATGCTAGTCCAGAAGAAGTCAGCAAATGCGACAAAGCGACACCAAAAAGTTCCTTAAAGAAGACTCGGGTACGAGGCAGGCGACATTTGTCGACAAAAACTAAGAGAGCTATATTGCCAACGCAACCCGAAGACCCGGAGTACATGCACGGTATGAATTCGCCAGAAATGGTGCCTACAAACGGCGATACTGGGAAGATATCTCCCATCAAATCGCCTAAAGACGAAAAGCCTCTATCAACTTTGGTTGCCACTCCAAAATCCGTGAGCAAATTGAAGCAAAAACGACGGCCAACATCCCCTCGGCCAGCAACTCCGGTGGAAAAGGCTGTTGTGAAACAAGAGTATCCTGGATACGCACCAGACACGGTCGTGTTGGCCAAATGGGTGGACAAACGTTACTACTCAGGCAGAGTGTTGGAGATAACCGAGCCGAACAAATATTTGATCAAATTCGACGATGGCCAGTCCAAGGTGTTGCTTGATGATTTCATAATATTTGGGGATATGAAGACTTTGCCGTTGTTGGGCCAATCTGTGTACGCGGTTGTGGATGAGGAGCAGAACTATGAGCCGAGTCTGGTGCTGGATATCGAGAAGAATGACAGTGGAACTGTTACGTATCGATGCATCACGGACGGGTGAGTACATGACGCTATATTTTTAAAAAATAATAATAATTGGATAGGATTTAGATAGTTGATTTTGAATTGTGATTGACAAAAATACTTTCAATATTAGTTTTAATCAATGTAAATGATGTAGAAAAACTTCAATGTTCAATGTTTTGTCACCCGCTTTGCATGAAGGGAAGTGAACAATAATTTATTTCTAACACTTATTCATTTAACTTTTTGATTAATTTCGTTGTGGGTTAAATACAAGTCAGACATTCCCGGAGACTCTGCGAGCTTTAATACTCTGTGTCATTACAATTCGTGCCGCTGTTGATCCTGGCTTACACGAGTTACAGTGGTGTGAGGTTGGGACAGTCTATTTTTTCGAACGTGTTGTGGTACTGATATTATTGTGTTGGTATCGACAGCGTGGTATGAGGGTGGGACAGTCTCTATTTTTTTTGAACGTGTGGCGATACTGACGTAGTTGTGTTTGTGTGTACAGCGACATGACGGTGATGGTGACCGGCAGCGAGCTGTACCTGACGGAGGACCAGGCCAAGACCCTGAAGGAGTCCGCGCGGCCGCGCTCGCCCGCCGCGCCCGCCACGCCGCGCCGCCGACACCACCGGGAACTCGACCTCGACAATATCATACAGGTGACATCCATTTTAAATCTAATGATTCAGTTTACTGTTATTTAAAATCTAACGATTCCCTTCAGTATATTTGAAGTTTCAAAAAATTAATTATGAAAATCTAAAAAAACTTACGAGAGACACTGTACAACTTCAAAATATTCAGAGTTGATCAACTCAACATTTTTTATTTATTTATTACTCGCGGATTCGAATCCCAGAGCACACCTCTGACTTTTCGGAGGCATCTGTGTATTGATAGTCAATCACCACGCACTAAAACGGTGAAGGAAAACATCGTGAGGAAACATGCATACCGTAGCGATTTATAAAAATTCTATACTATGTAAGTCCGACAACCGACTATTCCCTAACCACTCTCAATCGAACTTCGGTTGTAGAGGAGGCCCGTGCCCTACAGTGGGACGTATATGGGCTGATACGGATACAGATTTTTTATTAGTCTCCAACTAAGACGTGTAGTCTTAGTCATAACACACATTCAATAAATTACATAATTCTAAAAATGGACACTGTCCATCTTAAATTACAGGACGACACATCTTGCCCAAATTGTAGGTAATACAATCAAATAGAAATACAATCAAAAATAATATAGACTATACAGTCTTGATATGCCCTATCAAGACTGCTACCGAAAACGAAGCCGGGTGGTAGTTTTAGTGACTACAAACACAATGCAACTAAAATTTCGCTAAAAAATGCGACAATTTTTTTTATATTGTTTTAAATATCGTAGAGTTTGGGTCGTAAATCCATAGTCTTTGCTATAAAAATAATAATTTAAAGCCTCGTATACCATAGCGTCCATAAAATAAAAGAGTGTAGGCACACTATTATTAAAGAAAAACTGTGTATTTACCACACTAATTCGACGATAGAAAAAAAAATCGTCACAATTTTTTGCACAAGATTTTGTTGCATTGTGTCTGAAGTCACTAAAGCTAACACCCGGCTTCGTTTTTTGTAGCAGTCTTGATATACCCGGTATATAGGCGGGTTACTCTATGAAAACGATACTAACTTCGAATATTCCGAAATCAAAATCAATATATTCTTTATTCAAATTGTCTTTCACAAGATTTTTTGAATCATTCATATCTGCTACCTGTTTTCGGATATTCGATGTTCGGAGTAATATACCGGGTATCTCAAGACTGCTACCGAAAACGAAGCCGGGTGGTAGTTTTAGTGGCTACAAACACAATGCAACTAAAATTTTCGCATAGAAACGTGACAATTATTTTTTATGATTTTTTAAATAACGTCATTTTTTGGTGGTAAATCCATAGTTTTTGCTAAAATAATAATTTATACTCTCTTATATCTTAGAGTATTTATAAATTAAAGGGTATACACTATTATTTTAGGAAAAAAAAATATTTACCACCAAAATATGGCAATAGGAAAAAAATTTCAAAAAAAAAATTGTCGCTTATTTTTGCAACTTTTTCTGTTGCATTGTGTCTGAAGTCGCTTAAACTACCACCCGGCTTCGTTTCGGTAGCAGTCTTGATATACCCTGTATAAAATTTCCATTTCTAAAAATCAATACTATTCTCTATTGACTTAGTCTATGTTTGCGAAACACGGTAGAGGAATCCAATATTTAGTGGACTATCTAGCACATTAGTGAAGTTTTACGTTCAACGTCCGAACATTTGGACTTTGTGTCGGAGTATAAATAACCCCCTTGACCCTCAGTAAGATACCATATAAATAAATAATAATAATAATAATAAATAACACCCAACAGTCACATACATAGTCCTGACCCCACACTAAGATCGAGTCTTGTGTCGTGGGTATCAGGAACTACGAGAGACTTTTCGGTCTCACAAACACCCAAACCCGGAAGAAATATTTGTGGGCCGCACAAACATTCATCTCGGTGCGGGGATCGAACCCGCGGCCTCTCGTTTCACAGGCGGCGTCTAACCAACTGCGCCACGGAGGCTGTCAATATGAGTTGTGCGTATCAGAAACTAGAGACTTTTTGGTCTCGCAACATCCTTTGAATGAATCATTTGAATGAATCCCCAACAATTTGAAACTAATGTTCTCGGGCTAAGAACATGGTCTTAGTACATGTATATAGACAATGGCAGGAATAAGTTTAAAAAAATAGCGGCCAATATAAGCTTACGAACGTAAAAAATGCATTCTGTATCTAGTTTAGCAACTCAATTTTTTCAACTCAATCTTTCAGATTCAAATAGTTTAGAGCTAAAATTTTTGTGTCCAACATCGTTTTGCTAAGTTTGAAAAATTAATTTGACAAGAAAAGAGATAACGATTATACTAGTCCATTTAAGCTAGAGTCGAACTTTTAAACACGGCACAGTGATACACTTGCACAGTATAACTAACCTAACTTAAAACTATTCATTACAAGGCCCTATAATTTCAGCAAATAATTGACATATCCACGATAATTATGCGTACGCGATTTTCGCAAAATGTTTGTGCGTGATGTAATAATTACTTGGATCGCACTTGCGTACGATTTGGTTACGTAACACTATTTTATTCTATCAAACGTTATTTACGCACTATAGTGTCCTGCAGTTATTTATATTTAATTATATATTTACCGTGTTAAGATAGTATTTTCCTAAAATAGTATTGTCCTTAATTGTAATAGTATTACAAACAAACAATGCTTCTGATGGTAAGTGTTGAAATTTACAAGTACCATGAAGGGTTACCTGTACTAGGCCAGCGTGGTGGACTAATCACTCTTAACCGTACTCTCGATTTTAGAAGAGGCCCGTGCCCTGCAGTAGGACGTATACGGACTGATACAGATACAGATAACGGTTTTTACACTAACGTCGTCATTCAGACAGTTTTAAACCCCATTTTATGTAGTTATCGAATGTTTGCCCCTTTCGAAAGACTTATGAATTCAATTTGGGCGAAGAAACATAACATTCGATAGCTAAAATAAGTTTTAAAACTATCTACGAAAAAGCCTCTGCCTACCCCTTCTGGAAAAAAGGCGTGAGTTTATGTATGTATATGTGTATCTAAAGTAGTGTTAATAAATAATGTAATTTAGAGTATCATATTTTGTTAAATATGGCTGTTTTGTATTTTCATTGGTTTTTCAACCATATTTGCATAATAAATTATCCTAGGGGCCGTCCATTAATCACTTGATCTTTTATTTGGAATTTTTGCCGCCCCCCCTCACCTTTATTGATATGTGGTGAGATTTAAGACTCCCCCCCCCCCCCCCATCACACAAAACACATCACCCAACATCACTTGTAATATTAGTACGTATAAATAAATCTTATTTTTTTTCGAATATTATCTTTAAATACGGGTATAAAGTATCTGTATCAGCCCATATGCGTCCCACTGCAGGGCACGGGCCTCCTCTACAATCGAAAGTACGATTGAGAGTGGTTAGGCCATGTAGTCCACCACGCTGGCCTAGTGCGGGTTGGCGGACTTACATACCATATAATTTTTATAAAACGCTATGCTATGCAGGTTTCCTCACGATGTTTTCCTTCACCGTTTTAGTGTGTGGTGATTGACTATCAATACACACATGACTCCAAAAAGTCAGAGGTGTGTCCTGGGATTCGTACCCGCGACCACCGTGAACATGTTGGCAGTCGCGTCTATTCCGTTTACCAACAGGCCACCACGCACTTAGTATAAAGTATAATCCCTTTTTATTCTGAAATTAATGACCATGTAAAAGAATCGTGTAATCATACGAAAAATATATTATGTAGCATTTTATTCAAAATTATGTATTGAAAAAAAAATACACGTGATATCTTACTAGATTCCCTCCCCCCTTGTGATATTTCGTGATTTTTGTCCAACCGCTCCCCCCATTCAAGATTCACAAGATTAATGGACGGCGCCCCACCATCAGAATATATAATAAACCTATTTATATCGTTTGTGTAGGGTCCTCGTAGTGCACGGAGTCGGGACAAAATAAGCACCAGCGCCAGGAAACGAGTTGCCTCACCCAAAAGTCCAAAGGCATCTACATCAGGTGAGATTTATTTTTCTTTGTACTTTCAACATTATTTCATTAATTTTTTTTTATATTGCTATAAATGGCGAAACGAGCATGCTATTTGCCTGATGTTAAGCGATACGACAGCTATTTGTTGTTTTAACGACTTCCTGCAAACTTAGCCAGATCGTCCGTCCACCTTGTAGGCGGGCGTCCGACATTTCGCTTGCCTGTACGTGGCCTCCACTCATGAACCTTTCGGTCCCAACGGCCGCTTCAACTTGCCAATCCTATGGGCTATGTTGGTAGCCTTTGTTGTCCTACGGATCTCCTCATTTCTGATTCGATCCCGTAAGGAAACACCGAGCATAACCCTCTCCATGGCTTGTTGAGTGACTGATCATAGTAGCGCTACCAACATTACGAACAAGAAAATATCTACGTTTTTGAAATCCTGCCTCGGTGGCGTAGTTGTACTACGGTACGGTTATAAAGCTGAGGTCTCGGGTTCGAATCCCTTGTTGGGCAAAGTGATATTGGATTTTTCTATTCAGTATCAGCCCAGAGTCAGGAAATTGTGTCCGATATGGCGATAGGCTCGCCACCTATCACATTATGGGACGGAACATACAAGGCGAAATGTGGGTGCCCTCGCACCTCTGCCTACCCCTTCTGGGAACAAGGCGTGAGTTTATGTATGTATGAAAACCTCGATGTATGACGCTCCCTCTATATTATAAATATGTATGTATGTAATGAACTTCAGGTGTAAAATGCAAGAGTGGTGCTACAGTGGCGACTGGTAGGAAGCGTGTGGCGAGCGAGAGTAGTGAAATGAGTGAGAGCAGCAATTCTGCTCCTCCCACCAGATTGGAGGAAGTAGCGGGAGTGGAGCCAGAGGTACAGCGCACCCCACGCAAGATCGACGGTGTTAAAGGTACATTGCGTTATTAGTATGTACAGGGGTGGTCGATTGAGGTATTGGAGCGGCAATGTATTCCTCACTTAGCGTTGGTGTCGTGATTGTAGGAATGTATGGTATACATTGCCTTATTTGTGGGTATAGAGTTGGTCACTGTTGATATTGGAACAACAGTATATTATAGTGCATAGTTGGTGCCCTAGTGGAGGCTGTCCGATGTTTTTTTTTTTATCGCAATGAATGGCGAACGAGCATGCCGTTCGTCTGATGGTAAGAAATACGACCGCTCATGAAAAGTAGCAAAACCAAACAACACCTTGAATTACAAAGCAATGCTTGGCATTTCACTGCGCTCGCCATCCTGAGACATAAGATATTAAATCTCAATATGTCCAGTAGTTAATCTGGCTACAATGTCCTTCAATCCGAAACACAACAATACATTTAAACTGGCATTTGGTGGGAGAAATAGATAATGACTATGAACAGAAGTGGCCGATTGAGGTATTGGAGCGGCAGTGTATTCTTCATATAGTTTAGGTGTCGTAATGATAGGAATGTATGGTATACATTGCCTTATTAGTATGTATAGAGTTGGTCACTTTTGGTATTGGAATAGTAGTGTAAATGTATTATAGTGGATTGTTGGTTTCCTAGTGGAGGCTGTCAGATGATGTAAGGTGTGAACGATTTTGTTGTGTTCAATTAAAGGTTACTCTATAGAAATCTAATGTAAAATCAAATTGAAAAATTTGATAGTTGCAATGAGGATAATTATTATCAAATCAGAAAAAATGGTTGCAACACTAAAATAGTCAATTTCATCATATATAACACATTCTTTCCATGTATAAAAAATAAGTACTTTTAACAATTTTTTCTTCATCTTCCCCTACATTAAATAATCCATAATCACTCATATTTCATCTGCCACAACGTTTGGCAAACGCCATAATTCATAATTTATTTTAAGAATATCTGGCATATCCTAATACATCCTATTTTAAGTAACTTTCTTATACAATTATAAACCGAGTGGTATTTTGTAGAGTTCGTCTCATCTCGTCCTGCCACGTCACCGAGCCGAGTGAAGGCTCAACGGCGTAATATAGTTGAGGCTCAACTCGTCCACGCCGATGAGTCCGGCTCATCGTTTGAGTCTCCCGGCCGTCTGAGCCACATCACCCACTTGAGTTGTGGACTTGAGCTTGGTATATCTAAATGCTCATTTAAGACTTTAATTATGATCTGTGATTAGTTGAAACTTGAGCTTTGAATAAGGCCAGGTTTGCTTGCTGTAAGATAAATAGGAAAGAGTTAAAATAAAATTAAGGAAGTCTATGATTCGTTGAAATATAATAGGTCTGGACTATGACTAGGTTTGCACGCTGTAAGTTAAATAGGAAAGAGTTTAAATCAAATTAAGTAAATATTTGATACACAAAACTTCTTCGTGTTGTTATTCTCCCTTAGAAAGGTTAGGAGAATATTTCCAATTATGTTTATGTATTCTATTAAATATTGTGTAGTTTACAATATAGTTGGCATATACTTAATGGACTGGCCTAACCATTCTTAATCGTACTCGCGATTATAGATGAAGAACGTGCCCTGCAGTGGGATGTATATGTGCTAATACAGGGTACAGGATATTCTTCATATTAATGTCAACTCCCAAGTACCAAGAACAAAGATCGATTAGTTTATTTATTTTATATGGTTATTTCAATCCCTGTTAAAGAAGATTACAAGATGTAGATATTATTAAGCAATAATATCAGTAAATTCGACTGCACATACTGAGCGTTTGTAAAATTAAATATCCAAATTTACAACAATGTAATAAACCTCAAAATAAACATATTTTATTCTTAAAACATCAAATTTATGTTCAATATAGCAATTGCAGCATATAGCTGAATAGGGGTTCATTGTTGTCTGGCCATGCGCATACAATGGCATATTGTTACTTTCCTTATATTTTATATTGTCCTTTTGTATGTGTTGGCCTTACAGTAATAAATATTTTTCTTTTCTTTCAATTTTGTACTGCTAAATTATGCTGTATTTTGTTCCAGCCGGTCCGCTGCAACTCAAAGGCGCTGCCAAACAGAATATAGGCAAGAAAAACTCCAAACTGACCAAGTTCGAGAACGATGAGGACACAGTATCCAAGCTGGGGCCCATACCGCCCAGCGACAGCAAGCTGTTTGCCGGCCTGCACTTCCTACTCACATGCACTGAACCACCCAAACGGACCAAGGTTGAGAAGGTAACTTATTATTATCACTTTTCTTATTTATATACGCCCGAATACTGGAACGCCACTTAAAAATAACTTGCGCTTAACTACGTTAATCCCGATTAAATGTACTGGCTAAGTGGGCCGTGCGCTGTTAAGAGCGACTTATTATTTGAATGGCGTTCCAGTATTCGGGCGTTAGAGTATTTGTATTATAGAGAGTGCGGGTAGTTTAAAAAAGTTGATAAAAATGGCGGTGCCAGGCCATCTGTTTCTGCCGTCCTATTGGATGAAATTTGTCATGCACAAAGTCCCATCCCATCCTGTACCTATTCTTCAGTCCCATTTTATCTACCTTATATTCTATTCTATCCCATCTCTCCAGATTTAAATCATTATTGTGCTACGGAAGCTATTATAAAACTGTTACTATTCGACGACATTCATTGAAATCAATTAATAAATATGATAGCCGACCCGGCCATCGCTATGGCTTAGTTATTATATTATGATTAATATTATATTCAATTATTTTGATAAGTATTAATAGCATGAGTAAAATAAATGCGTTTAAATCTAGTCCAAAAAATGGTTGAGGCACAGCTTTTTTTCCATTTTATAATATCAGTGTACATTTATGGTAAAAATGTTACTTAAAACTAAAATAAACATTTAAAAGCATGTTACTATATGTTTAAGTGCCAAGAGACCCGACACTACTCTTCGGAAGAGGACGGCGAGTCCGCCTCAGTGGCGGGCACCGACACAGAGGACCTGGAGTTCTGCCAGAGACCATTCAACAAGGAACGACTCAAGGAACAATTGGAGGCCGGCGGCGGGATTGTATACAGGTACTTTATTATCATTATTTTGCACCTTTTTATTGGCTTTTCTACTTAAACATAGCCATACAGATTGAAGCTTGGGTGATATCAGATGTGGACCAATATTCGATATCTTTGTTCCATGTTGTCATAGATGTATGGAATCAATGAGTAAATATTTTAAGACAAATCTTTTAATAACATTTTTAAATAATATTTAATTGTTAAAGTCTGATAACTTGCACTAGGCCAGCCTGGTGGTTTTTCAATATTTATTAGGTGCAAACCAGGCTTGGAATTCTTGGAGAAATTAACTTGAAGTCCATTAAAAATATATTTTTTGCCTTTGGCTCTGTGAAAAGAACGTAAAATGTGATGACAATTACTTTATTTTATAAAAATCTGTCGCCCGCTATAAAATAGGAAAACTTATAAGGACAAACCAAAAAAATGCTACAATAAATTTTAATCAGTGTCAACATCGGGATGTGCGATATTTTTTACCAATACTATGAATTGGCATTTTCCTTTCAGGATCGACTATTGAACTTGGCACCCCATTTAGATCTCACTTTTTTTGTCCCTGTCAACAACCAAGTCAACAAGCAATGCATAATTCGACGCAGGCAAGCGATTTTGTCGTATGTCTAAAAACGCGTATATGCGTTTTAGACATTATTTAATTCAGAAAAAAACCGCATTGAACTTCCTCGTGAAAATGTAAGGTTTAATTTTAAAATGTTATTATTAAAACAATTGTGTTCCTAAGTATTCTAGTTTAGAGGTTATTCATTTTTTAATTATTTTTTTTTTGCTCCGGTGTAAAATTGCATTATTACAGATACGACAAAATCGCTTTCCTGCGTCGATATGGTATAATATTGAACTTGTCTCCCACACCGCCTGAATATTCCTTTTTTTATCCATTCGCAGCCACTTCGACGACGTGCCCAAGACAAAATATAGCGTGTGCAAATTAATAGCGCCTCGTCCGTGCCTCACCGCCAAGTACATACAGTGCGTGGCGGCCGACGTGCGCGCTCTGTCGCACGAGTGGGTCATACTGTCGTGTAGTGCGGGTTCGATGCGCGACATGGACGCGTTCGCACTGCCCGCTGGATGGTCGCTTAGTAACCGGTGCTTTGTTAATTGGGTGGGTATAAACAAGTGATTGATTTTTTTTTGTTATTTTTTTGTATAGGATTTGGATGTTGTGTCCATTTAGTTCTTAAAGATGGTATGATACGCAAGGGTTTAAATTATTATTTTAGCAGAAATCAGTGAAAAATTATAAAACATGTCATGTATCTTTTCGAAATTTTTATTTACTTTTTGTTTGGAGTCACTAAAACTACCATCCGACTTCGTTTTCGGTAGCAGTCTTGATATACCCAATATGTAAATAACACTTGGCAAAATGAATGTTATGGGGTAAAAAAAATAAACTAAAGAAAAAAAAATTGCGACAATACTATTAAAAACATCACTGTTGTATACAGAGATAACTCTTAACATGAATTTCTGGAAATTCTAGTACGGTTCTAATATATGGTTAATGTGATCTACATTTATTTAGTTTCCCATCTTTTATTAACATTCCTAAATATTCCAGGTGCCACCATCTGGCAAGCGAAACTCCTTATTCTTCAAAGACAAGATAATCCTGCTATGTGGTGATCAAGATACATTCGTGAAGTTCTGGGAGAGGGTATGCACCCTAGCCGGGGCCACCACAAGAGTAGTCAACGAAGAAGACCTCAATATGTCCGGAGCCCTCGCTCTAGTCACCGAGTGGGACTGTCCACATGAAGTCCAGAATAAAGCAAATCAAGACAACGTTCCACTTGTAGCCACAACATGGGTCGTCCAGTGCCTGATAGAGGCTAAAGTCCTCCCTCCCACCAGCCACGTCAAGTTCTCATTTATGTATACGGAGCTAGAATGATCCTGGGAGTTCCAAAAATACCTCATTATACGTGACAATTGACACTTTGAGGTGAAGCGGTAGAGACGCTGTGTAGTGTAGTGTTTATGTAAGGTACAGAGGGAACATTCATCGTCCCAGTGTGAAATGGTGAAAAATGTGTGTAAAAACTGAATTGTATCGGTAACAATGACTTGTGTATGGTGAGTGACATTGGAGCTGTGAACGCAGCTACCAGCATTTTTTCAGTAGTATGCATATTTGTTGTAAAGACAAAAAAGTGTTTTCTTGTATCAAAGAACTAGATATATTTAATGTGATTGTATCGTCTTACGAAATGGTATTTAATGTCCAATATGTATTTGGCGGCTAAATGTAATTTACGTGATAAATTATCTTCATTGTGTTTGTAAATTCTGGACATTCGATTTGTGGTGAAACACTTGTATTAAAGTTATATATTCCATTCTTAGTCACATTAGAATGAAATTGTAGTTTATTTATTTTGACTGCCCTTTTCATATGGGCTTTTGATTTTATAAATAGAATTGGCTAAATAATGTTAGACTTTTAATAAGGTAAAGTATTATGATTGGATTGTAAGGATTGGCATTTTTGGAGTTGTTGATATAAGAGACAGGTTTGCAATAATCTTTGTAAGGGACTGATGTATTAGTAGGCTTAAAAGTATGATTAGGGAGCTAGGGATAGATGGGAACGAAAATACATTTTCGAAGATACTTGGCATGTTAGGTATTTACTATAAATATTTAACATTTGAAAATAATCTTGACAAATTAAAAACCTATGTACAAGCCCATACCCAACATTTTATACAATTAAAAGACTATTCAACAAGATACCTATGTATAGATAATAAGTGTATATGCATTCATAGTATTTTGATCGAGAAATATTGTATATTACGGTCTTGTGTGTATAGGAAGTAAGTTGTCTGAACAAATTGTAAAATTTAATATTAGTACATCTCATTTCGTAGTGATGTGTCTATCAATATTGGTGTAAGTCACCTTTGAGGTATGATGGTATTTGGACCATAGTCCAATATTCCATTAATAAAATATGTTCTGTAAATTTATATATTCTTGATGCTTTTTTATAATCCATTTAAATGCTATACAGGGTGATATTGACATAATTATGGTGCCACTATTTCTCAACCACCCTATGTACCCTTCTACGAGCTTGAAAAAATCCGCCTGGTACTTTTCCAAAAATCAAGATTTTAGGTTTCAAGGTTTCTGATCATCCCAAAAAGGTTCGAGTCATTTTGCCGCCCAATTAAGTCCTAACGAACCAAAATGCACAGCAGTAAAAATACTAATATCTATATGGGGTGCCTAAAAATATTTAGACTAAAAACACGAGTGGGGAGTCCGTTTCTACTTAGGAAAGCTAGTTACCGAGGTGGGACTGCACTAAAGCCACTTCACGTAGGACGCAGTTCGAGCTTTATAGGAGGAGGACTCATTCCGCCCTGAGAAACCGTTAGATTTGAGGATCATGCCCATGAATCTGGGGCTCACTCATGACCAGCACGCCGCCGTCATCAGACGTGTCTATCTATGAAGCCGCGTATATACGATTGTTTACAAAAAATCATCTCAATATTTTACAAAGAATCATCTCGACTTTTTTTCAAATTTTGTGCAATGTTACCTGTGGTGGTAAGAAACATGTGGGTCACATTAAAAACCATATTTCAATATCGCCCTGTATATATCTATATAATATAATATGTGTGGTAATTCACTATGTGTGTTGATGGTTGACCTTTTAAATTGAATTTAATAGGTAAGTCAAGTCGTAAGTTATAGATGTAAGTAGATATCTGACATATTTATAATTCATGTTTGTGAGTATAAATCAGCCCAAAGTCCTTTAACGATAAGGTAATTAAGACTACTTACTGAGATTTTACGGTCGTAACTATTTTTCAGTACTATTTTTTGTATAGACTTTTGTTCAGCACAGGTGTTTAGGATTAAACAATTTGTTGGATATTATTAGAAGGGCAGTTATCCCTATAGTCCAGTTATTTAATTAGTTTCCCTATTCTGAACTTTGCTCACATTTTGATAGCCGATTTCGAAGACTTTTGTTCTGAGCTAGGCTAGGTGGATCCGTAAATGCAATGTCTAAATATTGCTATTCTATTATCTTTTTCAGAATTTTACGTTTTTTTTTATTGTATAAAAATTTACACATAAACAATGAAACATCACTTAAACCTATAGTGGTTTGTATTTGATGCATTAATCACATCTCAAAATAAAAAAAATTATAAATATTTAAATTACAATTATGCTACTTTTATCTGTCGTATATGATTTACCTTTACATGTATGAATTTAATTTTACGCTTGTTTAAAAGCTGTTCAAGTAATATTGTTAACTTATCGCATTAACTAATTTATCGCAGTGCGAAAAAGGACACCTATTAAATGTAATGTGTAGTGAGTATAATTTTTCTGGCCATTATCCTCAATACGTCTTTGAATAATATAAAAAAGTATTGAAAATTACGATAGCTTACGATGGCTGCTAAAATTTCTCCAACCAAATCAAATTCAAATCAAAGTCCACTTAGAATAGAGACATCTAGCGGAAATGGCTTGATATCATTGCCTAAATAACAGTTACTATGTATAAGTGCGTGGTGGCCTGTTGGTAAACGGAATAGACGCGACTGCCAACATGTTTACGGTGGTCGCGGGTTCGAATCCCAGGGCACACCTCTGACTTTTCGGAGTCATGTGTGTATTGATAGTCAATCACCACGCACTAAAACGGTGAAGGAAAATATCGTGAGGAAACCTGCATACCATAGCGATTTATAAAAATTCTATGGTATGTAAGTCCGCCAACCCGCACTAGGCCAGCGTGGTGGACGACATATAGTCCACCACGCTGGGCCATAGCCTAACCACTCTCAATCGTACTTTCGATTGTAGAGGAGGGCCGTGCCCTGCTGTGGGACGCATATGGGCTGATACAGATGTATGTATAAATCATGGAATCATTTCCTACTTTTGTACAATAAGAATGATGGGAAGTGGAAAATCAGTCTCTAAAGAGAAAGTTATATGTAGCGAAGTCCTCTTAAACCTTAGACTACATTTTTAGTGTAAATTGGCTTAATTTGGCAATGTTTGAGATAGGGACACCACTACATAGAACTTGAGATTTTTTGAGGCTTTCTTTCCTTTACCTCCATTGGTAATGCAAAATTAGCTTTATTTCTAAAGTTTTAAGTTTATTTTTGAAATATGTACCAAATGGAACAATTCTAATTGTACGTTAGAAAAATAATTCCTTGACATAGTCGAGGGTGTCATGAATGTTTATTTTATGCGAATATCGTGCTCATATATTTGACCATGTGTTTTTATTACCAGTATTTTTGTATTTATCTGACGGAAATGAATGTTACAAATTAGGCTAAGCTTGCGGAGTTTTCTCTTTGGCACTGTCTCTGTGATCTCTACCTAGATGATGTCCAATCTTGTAAATTCTGTCTAGATTTGTAGATCTGATGTGTATACGTGTTAATCGCTGTGTAATAATTTCAGCGTAAGTCGTAGTGGTATAATCTTTGTGAATAAATTTGCGTATAATTAAGGCTGGGTTTTAGCGAAGCATTTCCGTGAAGAAATGGGTGGTTTATTAGCGATTTTAAAATGCATTTACTATGTACGATAGTTTGTGTTGCTTTATACGGTTGATTTTTTTTTTGTTGATTTATTGATGTATCTTGATTGTTAAGACGTCAGAATGTAATGTGTAAGCTATAAATATAATAAAATATGATAGAAAATTACTTTCTTTTGATTTTGCGGTATTGCGACATCTAGTTGATCAACACAGTCTGCAAATGTTTCCTGTAGTAAAGTATAGATGGCGCTGTTCACAAGAATACGAATTTCATATAATGTTTCCAAAGATGGCGCTATTATGATACTGCAATTATTTATCTTCGTAAACCATTTCAACCAGTAAATATTCTGGATTAGTTATTAAGTCTATATTTTTTCACATTATCACCTGACTGGATGTTTTTTAGATGGGATACCAAGACCACATTAAACATAAAGTTATAATATCCCATCGTCAGAGGTTCCTCTTATTTCTTTCCCTCCTAGAATTGTATTATTCGATAAAAAAAACTGATACTGTAGTATGCATTTTTACTAAGCATTTTTTGGTGTAATAAAGACCAATGCAATATCAATTAATACATTTCTACAAATTGTTGTTAAATAGTTTGAATTGAAGTTGTCGGGTATAGTGAGAAATAAGTTTTTTACTACCCAGTATATTTAAGGCCCTACAAAGTGCAACTAGATTTTAAGCTAAGTCTACTATACGTGTCTAGTTGAAAGTCCTTGTTTTTAATGTGCTTTATTGTGACTGAGTGATTTACGACGATGGACGCTTGGACTATCCATATATTTATTTATTTTGTGAGTGGTTTGGTGTTTAATCCTCAACTGACGTAGAACTTCGCAGCCGAGTGTAAGATAAGCTGCATGATTATTTACCAGTTTTATCCTATAGACTAGGATAACTTTTCTTCGTATTGTATACTGTTTCTTGAACATCTGACGGTCAGAACAGACATGTAAATAACATTTTTATACAACAACGGAACATCTCAAAAATTTAGCTTTTGAAGGGACCGTCTGGGTAGGTACCCCGCAATGGCTATTTCTCTCGCCAAACAGCAGTGTAAATGCATTTTGTGTTCCAGTTTGAGATCATATCTTATGTCTCGGGATGGCGAGCGCAGTGGAATGCCAAGCACAGCTTTGTAATTCAAGGTGTTATTTGGTTTTACTACTGCCCATGAGTGGTAGTATCGCTTACCATCAGACGAATGGCATACTCATTTCGGCGTTCATTGATATAAAAAGAAAACATTGGTCAGAGGTTGGAAGAACAGATCAAAGAGAAAGCAATACCAGATTCTGTTGCTAAATTGTTTTTTTTTTTGTGTATCAAGATTCCGGGACCCAATACCGGGTTTATCTAGACTGCTACCGAAAACGAAGCCGGGTGGTAGTTTTAAGGACTACAAACACAATGCAACTAAAATTTTCGCAAAGAAACGCGCCATTTTTTTTATTTAAAAAAAATAACAAAAAATTCGTCACAAATTTTGCACAAAATTTAATTGCATTGTGTCGGAAATCACTAAAACTACCACCCAGCTTCGTTTTCGGTAGCAGTCTTGATATACCCTGTATATTAGGTTACCAAGCATCGAACGAAATATTGGCGCATAGATAATTCACCCTTTCTATATGAAGTTTTACGGTATACGTACACGGTGCTCTGATAAGAATTGCCCAGAACTGAGAGGTATTTGATAACTTTGTTTCCACATAGGTACTTTCTTCTTGCCAAAGTAAAAATTGATATCCACTTCTTTAAAAAATAGGTACATTGGGTACATTGTACCTATTCCTTGTTTTTACAGGCGTCCGAATAGCATTCAAAATTAAAATATTTGATAAATCGAGTTGGCTTGCACTTTTAAGAATAAACAGAGACATCCATTGCAATAATTAAAGTTATTTTTAAGACATACATATGAAACAAAATTCGAACCTCGCATGTTGTCCCCAAACCTAATCTATTCAGACTAATTAACCTTATCCGTGCTTATGCCTAACAAAAAATCCTGATGACGTCAATGAAAATAAAAAAAAATCAAAACGGCCACCCACAGTGACCTCCGATACAAATTATCGTTGAAAACAATACATTCTCTCTTCCATGACCCTCGGGGTGAGTACCGATACGATGACATTTTGCCACAAAAGTGTATCATTTAACCCTAGGCCAACGCTATAGGGCCAGACAGAAAGGTTACCTATATAAAAGCATCAATATGTTTTTGTAAATCCAGTTTTGTTACGACACACGCGGTTGTTGGTCGCCAAGGACTCCCAGACCTTCGGAATTGACGTTCAATTCAGTGCTAGAATGTGATTATGGATACAAATTGAATATGCAGTATCCAGTGATACGGCGATAGGAAATTTCATTTGAAACTTAACTGTGCGATGGTTATTTTTTTGTGCTTGCGCCTTAAAATTGATCTCTTGTAGGTAGTTACATAATAGTGTTAACGTTTTTGGCTTCAGTTTTGTTGGGACGAATATGGGTTGAGAATTGAGATATATCAGGTATCAATAAATTATGTATAACGTTCGTATTTTCATTAATTGTAATGTGTAAACACGTTTTTTAAGACAATTTATGAAAAGTGTTTCTTATTCCAAGTATACATATATAATATGTATATACTACTTTAAATATCCTGTAGTATCTCGGCGTATAAGATTTATATTGGCAAATATAATAAATATATTATTTCAGTCATTGTTTGTTTGCTTTATAGTTGAAATATTTTTCTTATCATTGTTAAAAACTCTTACTAGTATTTGAATATGTTGGTTATTTATGAGCATAAACTATAAAATTAAAAGTATTCAAATGGATTCTTGAAATAATAGGTAAAAATAAGACAGTCAAAATGTCCATCCTTAAGACTTAATTACCATGCTATATACATACCGTCAATGACCTATGTATGTATGTATATATGTAATATGTATGCACACAAGTAGCATGTTCGTACTCTGTCACTACAAGGCTACGCCGCTGACATTACTCATTTAAATATATATAATTTATACCTAAAATAATGGCAAGTAGCAAACTCATTCATGAGAAATAAGAATTTAAATTTTTCTTCATCTACAACCCATTGTGTCTTATTAAAAGTGTCTTAGGATACATGTTCATGTTAGTCGCTGGTTCGATCCCAGGGCACACTTCAGATTTCAGAGTCATGTGTGTATTGATAGTCAATCACTACGCACTATAATGGTGAAAGAAAACATCGTGAGGAAACCTGCATTTATAGCGATTTGTAAGAATTTCTTTGGTATGTAAAGTCCGATTACCCGCACTAGGCCAGCGTAGTGGAGTATATGGCATAACCACTGTCAATCGTACTCTCGAGGTATTAATAATGAGTTACTTAATAGTCTGTTTATAGTTTATAAGATTCAGTTAATCTACCTACGCCCATTCCTGACCACGTGATTGAAATCGCGAATGCCTACGATTGAGTAGGCAGAGCTAGGTCAATTACCCCTCATCAATAAAGTATGTTTATTTGATACAAATAAATTATATTATGTATTTTTTTTACTTCAGTGCTCATTTACAAACATGATGATGTGGTAAAATTATTCGACATTGACTTTCTTATACCTTTGGTACTTCTAAAGATTGTCGGATGTACTGATTTCCTGATTATATTTTTCTCCATTGTTAATTTAGTCGATATAATTAACTTTCATTGTACTCGACATGTATCTCGGGCTTAAACCTCAGATCTCTAGTATATTGGTCCGGCCCGTTGCTAATAAAGCCAAATTTCCACGGGTAGGGTTTCTCGTCTCGAAAATAAGATTATCGTAAGGATATAAAAAAGATGCACTGTGTAAAAAAAAATCCGTTATAGTATGCGATGATGGCATACGATTCCTGAGAAACTTTCTGTGTAAATAGGCTATTAGGCGCGCGTAGCATCTGGATAGATTCATAAATTGACGTATTATCCCTATAGGGGCGAACCGAGGTTATCATAGCACCTAGATTAACAAATTCAAGCATGTATTTTTTTTTTTTTTTTTTTTTTATTGCATTGAATGGCGAGACGAGCAAGCCGTTCGCCTGATGGTAAGCGATACGACCGCTCATGAACAGCAGCAATATTCCACTGCGCTCGCCATCCTGAGACATAAGATGTTAAGTCTCAATATGTCCAGTAGTTGCTCTGGCTACAATGTCCTTCAATCCGAAACACAACAGTGCATTTAAGCAGTGTTGTTTCACGGGAGAAATAGACATTGCGGTGGTACCTACCCAGATGGCCTCTCACATATGAGAGACCTACCACCAGTTAAAAAATGTATCCCTGAAGGGATAGACAGTGGTGCAAATAGTGCCACCTACAGTCCGCCTATTATACAGCATGTATTTTCAGTCGCATGATATACTTAAACAACTAACTACGAACTAACAAAAATATGAAATAAAAATAATACTGATAAATGACAGAAACTTTTCCTAAAAAGTTTCCATCGTGTGAGTGCTAGGTAAATTTGTGGTAGCTTCTTGCTTGACCTATCTTATCGGTCATTGCGTATGAATAACCTTTAGGTGTGACCCTTTTTCCCTTCTTACTTCCAACCTGGCTTAGGACATGCAAAAATACCTAGGTGTTAAATAATATTTTTTCCTACTAATGATAATTCTTACCAACAAAGACAAAGTAGGTAATGATGACAAAGATAATTACATATGTACTTCAGTATGTTGGGCGCATTAAAAAATGGAACCGTACCTATTTACTACGATATTTGTAATTAAATATTTAAAATAAGCATATTCTTAAAAATTGCTTAAAATAAGCATCTGTGTTTACGCATGTTGTCTTTGATGCGGTCTAATTCGAAGCCATTTTTAATTGAAAAAAAAAGCATTTGTTATACCTTTAACTTATCCCTATTAGAATATTCTGTAGCGTACATATACGCTTTTTCACTTCTTCATAAAAAGTCTAACAGAAATCGGGAGAGCGGAACGATGGCACGGGGCCTTCAGCACCTATCCAATTATCACCAAAGTATTTATTAGTATTGGAAATACATTTACGTACCTATTAACACATTACTAATCACACACGGGGTTGTCAATACGAATTCTGATACGCGCCGGCGCGAGTAAGTTCAACCATAGAGAAGTAGAGCCGTTTTTACATAGACTGCTTCCGATATAACAAAGTTCTCTGTGATAGACTGCGAACAGCGGGATGCACGGGATTGCGTCTTGTAACTGCACTGACTTGCAAACTAAAGAAAGTAGTGGAGTTTTTACGTGGGGATTTTTTATGGAAGAATCGTATTGTAGTAATTATGTTTTGCTGTACATAACTCATTTTAAATCTCTGTGTCCGAAAATAATGAATTTAATAATGGAATTTCCCGAAAAAAAATAAGGTCATATATTTAACATATTATATTTGAAATTACCAAATACTCCGTTTATATCCATCCTACAATATGATGTCCTAAGACCTAACAAATTGCGATATTACTCATCGTGGGATAGAAAAAAATCAAAATGTAGTAACGTATTTATAAGTATTCAAACATAAAACATATATTATTAACATATTTGTGTTATTCACATGCATCATATTTATCAATTTTAATGTCTAGACATATTATCTCCTCGCATCTTTAATTGCCGAAATAACAAGCATACACCAAGATTGTGATATCAATGTTTTTGTTACAAACTGATAATTTATTGCTTTGCTCTGAATATAACTCGTGTCAAAGTTTATCTATGAGTTGTTTTATTTCGTCATGTATTTTAGTGTGACATAAATTTTGGGCCTATTAAGTATCAAGTTCTTATTTCTGATTTTAAAGCATTCAAAAACTACAAAACTCTTTTTTTGTATTGTATCAGCTCATATACGTCCCACTGCAGGGCACGGGCCTACTCTACAATCGAGAATACGATTGAGAGTGGTTAGGCTATATAGTTCACCACGCTGGCCTAGTGCGGGTTGGCGGACTTACATACCATAGAAATTCTTATAAATCGCTATGGTATGCAGGTTTCCTCACGATGTTTTCCTTCACCGTTTTAGTGCGTGGTGATTGACTGTCAATACACACATGACTCCGAAAAGTCAGAGGTTTGCCCTGGGATTTGAACCCGCGACCACCGTGAACAGGTTGGCAGCCGAGTCTAGTCCGTTTACCAACAGGCCACTTCTCTCTTAAATTGCTTAAATAATGTAGGTTTATTATTTATTTATTTATTTATTTAAATCTTTATTGTACACATAAAAACAAATACAATATTCAGAAACTAAAAAAAATAAAAAAGTACAAATGGCGGTCTTATCGCTTAAAGCAATGTCTTACAGACAACCATGGGATGGATTTAAAGAGAAGGAGAAAGAGAGGGCAGTGTAAAATAAATAATTAAAAGAGAGGACACTAAACAATATTCATACTAACTATGACATACATACATACATAATAAATAGCATAAATACATTCATATATATATATATATGTACCGGGTATCTCAAGACTGCTACCGAAAACGAAGCCGGGTGGTAGTTTTAGTAACTACAAACACAATGCAACTAAAAATTTCGCAAAGAAACGCGACAATTATTTTTTATGATTTTTTAAATATCGTCATTTTTGGGTGGTAAATCCATAGTTTTTGCTAAAATAATAATTTAAACTCTTTTATACCTTAGATTATTTATAAATAAAAGGGTATACACAATTATTTTAGGAAAAAATGTATTTACCACCCGAATATGGTCAAAGGAAAAAAATAACCAAAAAAAAATTGTCGCTTTTTTTGCAACTTTTTCTGTTGCATTGTGTCTGAAGTCGCTTTAACTACCTCCCGGCTTCGTTTTCGGTAGCAGTCTTGATATACCCTGTATATATAAATTGTAAAATAATTTAGATGTAGGAAATAATGCTAACTACTAAAATCAGTTTAATTAAAGAGAAAGGTAGAGTCCCAGGCGCATAAGTACTTAGTTTTCTGTCTGTATGAGCCCATATACGTCCCATTGCAGGGCATTGGTGGACTTTACATATCATAAAAACCGCTATGGTATGCAGGTTTCCTCACGATGTTTTCCTTCACCGTTATGAACTTAGTTTTACTACTAGAAATATCATGAAACAAGTGAATGATTAATGAAACTATTTATTTATTTATTAAATTAGTACGGTTACAGTAGCACAAACATTCCGACAGGATCACCTTCCATTCATCTGCGAATAAATCACAGTGTGGTGCACTATTCAGGAGAGCATTGAGTGCGGTGAGAGTTCGCGGTATTGGGGACCTGGCACGAGCCACGGTACGACACGTAGGAACTGTATTGTAATAACCATTAATTAAATTATTTGGTAATAAAAGAGCGCTATTCCCTGATTCTCTAGTTACAACACGCTCCTTAGCCTTACTGATGGTACTTAATTTGTTGGCTTCTACTTTAGATTTTGTCTATGGTTTTTTGATAGCCTCTGTGACGTAGTTGGTTAGAAGCCGTCTGTGAAACGAGAAGCTGCGGGCTCGATCCCCGCACAAGAACAAATATTTGTGTGAACCACAGGTATTTGTTTTAGGTCTAGATGTTTGTGAGACCGAAAAGTCTCTCGTAGTCCCTGATACCCACGACACAAGACTCGATCTTAGTCCAAACTAAGAACCCCACGGTTAGGACTATGTATGTGACTGTTGGGTGTATTTACTTATTTATTTATTTAATATCAAAGCGATATAGAAGGCCTTTATTGATTAATTGAATTGGACTATTTTCCCTGTTGGTGAGATTGTACACATTGGGCCAATATGCTCCAAATAAAATACTCAAAAGGTATATTTGTTCTTGTATGGAAGCTATAAAATACAGTAATGAGCAATGTCTTTGAATTATACTTGTGTTTACGGAGCTAAATGTGCTCTGTATTCAGAGTAACGTACTTATTATAATTGCCAGTACATAACAGAGATAATGAAGTACTGTGTCTTGTATTTTCTTGTTTTGAGATATTTTCTGAGAATTTATACAATGGTTTCTTAGATTTACGTGAATGTTACACATTGAAATAAAACTATTATTTACGAATTTATAGCACACAGATTAACTTTTAAAATTAACTTGTTAATGTAATAATTGTAAATTAAGGGTAGTTAAATAAATAACACCCAACAGTTACATACATAATCCTGACCCACACTAATATCGAGTCTTGTGTCGTGGGTATCAGGAACTACTAGAGACTTTTCGGTCTCACAGACACCCAGACCCGAAAGAAATATATGTGGGCCGCACAAACATTTATCTCGGTGCGGGGATCGAACCCGCGGCCTCTCGTTCACAGGCGGCGTCTAACCAACTGCGCCACGGAGGTGTTAAATTGTAACAGTCATTGAGCCGATGACTAATACATCAGTCCGCCCCGTGACCACGAAAACTGTAAAGTAATCGAAACGTCGCGTGAGGAAGTAAAATGTAAAAATTAAACCAAATCCGTGATAAAATCCGTAAATATAAGTTTTATTTCAATAAGAATCTATAATATGTTCGAAGTTACATTTTATTTTTGCGGAGATCCGGCAAACAAGCAGTCAGGTCACCTGATAGAAAATTATCAATGCCCATGAATATCCATACCATTGGATTATGAATGTGCTGCCAGCCCATCAAATCGAGAGGGGAACAGAAAGGAAAAAGGATGATAAAAGGAAGGGGCGTTGGGCATCCGCCAATCTCACCCAACGAACGAAACGCGACAGTGAAGCTGTCGCTTTATGTTGATCTCCCGTAAGACAATAGTACCGCCACGGAAGAGCATTGATGCTAAGTGATGACTGATAACAGCATGGCTTTACCACTTTAAGACTTTTATTTTAACCAATTTTTGATTAATTTCATGGACTCGGTATTTTCATTTGGAAACTCTTTTGCTTTATCTGCGTAAAGGAAAGTTTTCATAAAATCTTCATACCAGATGTCATCTATCAGTAGTTAGATTATCCTAGAATAAAGAACAAATGATTCGCATTCAGAACAGCAGATTCAGAACAGATGTCGCAAAAATAAAACCAAAATGTACTAAAGTAACTGAAACCACTAAATATTTTTGGTAATCATAGTTTAATGAGTGCGATTATTCCTTATCGACTAAAAATACATCTCTCAATGCGAGTCTACAGTCAATACGACAAACAATATCTGGTAATCTTATTTTTTTTATCTTATTTGTAGAGACCTTACATTAGTTGCCCTACTACCCACATTGGCTAGGCACGATTAGGATAGATATACAGCCATGTTTCAAGTATTTCCAGCTAACTGATCTGCGTTTTTGTACATACTTAACCATTAATGAAAACTTTTATTTACTCAAAATTTATCCTTTTCAATTCGTTCAATTCACATTCAAACTCATTCGTTTCCGATTTCAATTGCCTGCAGAGTTAGGTATTCGTTTAGTATTCTGTGGTTATGCCATCCAATAAAAACTGCAAAATGCCTGCACATTTTTTATTGCAATGAATGACGCTAGCATTCCATTCGTCTGATGATAAGCTATACGATCGCTCATGAACAGTAGCTAAACTAAACACCTTGAATTACAAAGCAATGCTTGGCATGCCACTGCGCTCGCCATCCTAAGATATAAGATATTAAAGAAAGAAAGAAAGAAAGAAAATTATTTATTTGTAACAAGTAGCAATAACAAAAACAAAATATTATAGTATAAGTAATACAAATAGTGCTCGTTACAAAAACGGACCACACTCAGCATGTGCTGGTGTTACCAGCGCTGGTCTTCCGTGTGGCCGTGATGTGATGTCACGGGCGTCATTATTAAATCTCAATATATCCTGTAGTTACTCTGGCTACAATTTCCTTCAATCCGAAACACAACAGTGCCTTTACACTACTGTTTGGTGGGTGAGATAGACATTGCGGTGGAACCAAACCAGGCGGCCTCTCACATATGAGATACCTACCACCAGTAAACACAATCTTTGCTTTTTATCTAATATTTCATAGTTTTATGGGCACCCTTGTATCGAGACGTCCTGATAAGTACGCGGACAGCGAAGATAGTGAGTTTATGCGTTATAAACGTTCCGTTGTTTGTGTCCACTTATCAGCGCTGATAACTCATGAGATCACGCTCCAATGAAGCTTTGTGTTAAGGATGTTGGGTACCGGTTAGGTAACAGAGAACGAAGGTTAGTACCGTACTGTGTATAAGCTATCATATTTCTAAAGTGACTTAATTTCAAGGATGATATAATCCCTATAGATTTTTATAATATTTCCAGATTGAAGAGTAGCTGCTGGCAAATTTATAAATAAAAAAATACACCCAACAGTCACATACGTAGTACTGAACCCACACTAAGTTGGAGTCCTGTGTTGTATCAGAAAATACTACGAGAGACTTTTCAGTCTCACGAACATCCAGACCCGAAACAAATACCTGTAATACACAAATATTTGTTTCGGTGGGAAAATCGAACCCGTAGGTTCGTTTCACAGGCGGTGTTTAATTAACTATGTCACGGCGGCTATCTTATTTTATTGATTAGTACCTGTATTAGTATCAGCTTACATACAACCTATTGCAGGCCTGACCTCCTCTACTGGTGACTCAAATCGAGAGTACAATTGTGAAAAATATATATAAAAACAAAAACAACTCCTATCAATTCCCTTGCGAATGCCTCATACAAAGATAACATCGGCTATATTTTGTGGAATGGCACCCGAAATACTTAAGTTTACTGGAAATACACTCGGGAGGAATCTTGCTGCGTTATCGCGCTGATAACGTGCGAAGTAAAAAATATGGGGATGTTTATGAGTCTTATTTTTATAGTAGTTTATCGATATACTTGTGGAGTAGGTTTGGATTCAAAGAAGACTCAAAATAATTGAAAATTGTGGCGCTGCGTTGTGAATGTTCAATATAATTGTGATATATATGGCCTCCACTGCAGAACTTTTAGTTTTTTACTGGAGCTCTATGGTTCTAATTAAAACAAAATATTATCTCTAACTTGTCATTCTAACTAAGTAAACATAGAAAATGTAAATTTAAACTAGAATAATTTAACAACTCGTAAATTCCTCATTAAGCTTGCATGGCGGATAAAAAGGTTCGCCTGAATTCGATGTCATGCTGGTAGCTGGTCTTAAAAATTAAGCGTAATAGTTCTGTAATACAAATAGTTATTTTACCCTGAATAGCTCTTACGAGAATTGTGCATGGTTGGATAGTCTTCAGAACATGTTTTGTTGAATATGCTTCAAGTAGAGTATGAAAAGAAATAGCCATTGCTCGAAACTTCGCTTTATTTCTATATTTCTACCGCGTGAAAAAATTGTATGATTCTATAGTGTTTTCCAATTTCTGCCATAGCAAATATATTTCAACACTTTTTAAGATTACCAGAACGAAAGGAAACAAAAGAATACAGCCTTAATATTTTTAAAGCTTTACTGAAGCAAAGAAAACAAACCACACAGCCTTATTGTATATAAGAATCGACAGGCCGAATAGGAAACGTATTAAAGTGTATTTATTAAGGTGAGGTGGGTGAGGTCGAAGTCGACCAATGGTGACGCGGCGCGGGGTCGTGACCCCGCCAATGACGCGGGGTTACGCCCTTACGTAATTACTTTGACTCGCTGAAAAACATCCCTCTGTTGAAAGGAGGTTTCAGTACTACAATATGAAAGGAGGTTTCAATCACGAACTTTTCAGTGACTTGCATTTTAGTTCCTTTAATCATTTTTTTCGGATACAGTAGGTAATGTAATGCTAGTTTTCTATAATAGTTTTCATAAACTGGTTAAAAACGCTCCATTGCTTATCTATAATATCCTTTTATTAAAGATCATTCACATCAAATGATACTAAGTGCTTAAGCAGTAGTTTTCTTTTCACTTATCGTACTATCTATTGTCTTCTGGCCATAATTATACCTTTCACCTTACTAAAAAAAACATGATACTTTCATAGAGTTATGGAACTATTTTGTATTCACTTGTATTTTGGTGAAAATAATGATTCTAAGTAGGCGTTTGCGTACTAAAATCTGCAGACATGTGTAATTATCTAGTAATGTTACCTACTGCTGATCTAAAAGTTTTATACCCTTTTTTATACATAAAGTACGAATAATATGAAACAACATCATTCAACCTTTGCAAAATTGAATTTATTAATTTACCAAAACTATCAGCTCAACCAAACGCAAACC
The DNA here is from genome assembly GCA_009982885.2 of Hyles vespertilio. Taxonomy (NCBI): domain Eukaryota; kingdom Metazoa; phylum Arthropoda; class Insecta; order Lepidoptera; family Sphingidae; genus Hyles; species Hyles vespertilio. The sequence goes on along the minus strand of CM042824.1, from coordinate 16,255,168 downwards.
TCATAAAAAAAAACCAAAACTCAAATCACCAGTAAGGGACACTGAAGCTCGCCAAGACAAGTGCAATAATAAAACGGTGTTGAGTGAGTCAAGGTGGGAGACGACCGGGTCGCAGGGCGCGGGGCGAGGCGCGCGGGGCAGGGGAGCGGGGGGGGGGGACGAGCCGGCCACTCACGTATTGATTTTCAGGATGCGCAAGACGATAAGGCATTTCTTACAGGAGAACTCGGGAGTTATATGAAATGTGGGTGGGTTGTTGAGGCTTATTTTTGGATTCTATGTGCCTGTATGGTATGTAATTTAATTTAAAGAAGCGTTTTTAAAGTGAATATTGCTGGAAAATAAATAGGGCAAATATATATATTTGGCAATGTTTTTATTTCTTATTTGGAATTGTAATGTTTTCTTAATAAAACTAGATCATAATATTCACAATTTATTGCATTGCTTCGTAAAAGAGTTATTGGTAAATTGCAATTATATTTACTTGAAACTTTGACCTACTCACTTATTCCGAGGTATTTTAAAAAACTCTACTTACTTTGGTATTCTAAAAGAACTTTTTTAAATGCGACTCTCTTTAGTATTTTCATAGAAATAATGTATTACTTTTGAAAATTCACTAAATTGACAACTTAAGCTTGGTAGAGCTTTGCTGTAGCTTATTAAAGCAAACAGTTCTTCTGTTAAAGATGTTGGTAGTTACAGGTGGCAGGTCTCTCATATGTGAGAGGCTGCCTGGGTAGGTATCACTGCAATATCTATATCTCCCGCCAAACACGAGTGTAAATGCACTGTTGTGATCGGTTTGACGGATATTATAACCAGATACATGAACATATTGAGACTTAACATCTCATGTCTTATTGAGCCGAACGCAGGGGAATGCCAAGCATTGCTTTGTAATTCACTGCTTTGTTAAAAAGAAAAATACTTTATTAAATCTTTAAAATGTTATAGGTACCTACACTATTTAAATTCAGTCCCTTTGTTTTGCTCTAGCACCGGTTGTTGGGATTTGCTACTACTACTGTCGAGGAGCGGTCGTATCGCTTATCACTTATCAGTCATCAGTCAGTCAGTATCATCAGTCGAATGGCAATCTGGTCTTTTGCTTCGTTTATTGATTCAGTTTTCTTGAGTCTTTAGAAGGATATTCACCTGCTCGGATGTCGTTGGACACGGTTCTGAAAATTTTCAGTAACCATCGCAAATGTGTGGTTCACCGTTCACTGTATGAGATCTTGCAACTGAATTTTTAGATTTCATAAATATGTTCTCGGTGCGGAGATCGAATCCACAACCTTTAAGTTGCAAACCGCATTTTAACCGACTACACCGGTACAGATACAGATACACAACACTTTATTGAATACCACAAATTACTGAAAAAAAAGACATTAAGAGACCATACAAACAAGTGATTTACAAATATATTCTATAATTGAAATAGGTCTTAAAACCATTTATGAATAAGGTCTTTTTATTTAGTTATTTTTATCAAAACAATTATAGATAAAGTTATGTATTAGCCTATATACGTTCCACGGCAAGCAAGCCTCCTCTACAATCGAGAGTACGATTTATAGGGGTTAGGCCGGTCTGTAACCAATAGGCCACCACGCACTTCAGATCCAGTCTAGTAAATAACTTAATGACACGTACAGTAACGTCGAGAATACATATTTGCGATGCGCTCATTACTCAAAATATGTGTAACATCAAAAGTCTCGCGAACAAACAACGACACCCTACAGTCCCGCCCTCATTAGCGGCGCAGGGATGGGATACATCGATATATCGACGGTGTTATATCGATATGATTTAGTAAAATCAATTTGACAATGTAGAGTGTTGATTTTACTATGAAACTTAGTATCGGTGCGCAGATTTTTGTGCCTCAATGAAACCTACTTTTTTCTGTAAATAATAACATATATTTTCAATAAATATAAACATAATTGCGATCTAGGCCCGGAGTTCTTGGAGAAATTCACTTGAAGTGCATTAAAACATATTTTTTTGTCTTGGGCTCTGTGAACAAAACGTAAAATGTGATGATAATAATTTTATTTTATAAAAACCGTCGCCCAGAATAAAACTAGGAAATGTTTTAAAAACTAAACAAACCATAAAATATGCAAAAATGAATGTTAGGTAGTATTGGTATTTCCGATCAATGATATTTTATACCGATACTATAGATGTGCATTCTCCATTACGATTTTTAATATATCTATATGTGCATTATATGACCTATATATGTAAAAGTTTTTTTTTTTGAAATTTATCTTCGAGGCTTGAATATACGTTCGGCGTGGCAAAGAGCTTGCCCTATCTTCCTCGCTCAATACCTAAGAAAAGATAGCAACAATTACTGCTTTTGACACCTCTGCATACCCTTTTTTATACCAACATCTATTCCCAGGAGATTAATGATTTACCAAATCCCACCGAATAAATTAGATTAAGAACGTGATAATTAAAATCAGGATTTCAATTGACAAAAAGCCACTGACTGCATTGACTGCAGTACATGGTAATTAAAATGACAAACTCAATTCACAATTGTTACGATTGCTCCATGTATAAACAGTCATTCGTTATTTTCAAAACACAAATTACTGATACTCCTAAATTATCGACTACTTTAAACATGCAAAATCGACATCTAAAATTTCAAAATATTTTTTCATCAACAGTAATATTACGAGCGGCATGATTCCCTCCCTACCCGTGTCCTTTGCGCAGACCTCAGTGATACGGCCCTCATGCCGCGCTTTGATCTCGCCGATCTGCCGGATGAATGGCTTTCACCACTCCACCTCGACGAAACTAGGCAATTATCATATTGGAGGTTTTAATACTGGTTTGTATGGAGGGTTTCGATTTAAATACAGCTGATGAATACCGGGAATTGCTTACTTATAAACAAATATAAATCTAATCTAGTGCGTGGTGGCCTAGTGGTAAACGGACCAGACGCGGCTGCCAACATGTTGACTGTGGTCGCGGGTACGTTTTTTTTTTTTTTTGATGAATTTCTATAGAATGTAATTCCACCAAACCGCATTAGGCCAGCGTGGTGGACTACATGGCCTAACCACTGTCAATCTCCTTAGAGCGTAGTTGCACTATGGTACGGTTACAAAGCTGAGGTCTCGGGTTCGAATCCTGGGTCGGGAAATGTGTTATTGGATTTACTAATACACTACATTATCAGCCCGGAGTCAAGAGCAGGGTGCGTTCTTGACGCCTGGCTCATATCGTTAAACCTTGTGTGTTCAAGCCGAAATGTTAGTGTATTGGTGGCACCTCTGCCCACCCCTTCTGGGAAAAAGCTGTGAGTTTATGCATGCTATGTTATGTAGTTGTTACTTCCAAAGGTTATTGTAAGAGTTTAATTACAACCACGTTAGCAGATTGACAGAAAGCAGTTCAATAGGACGGCAAAATCTTGTCGACTAACAAGAAATAATTTCTGTAGCTAATCGATATTACAATTTCTACTAGTAACTTTATCTCGCTAGATAAAAAATGAACTAAAATATTAGATCGAACACTCCGAAAGGCTCAAACAATCCTTGTATAATTAACCAGAGCGCGCGTCAAAAAGGCTTTGTTAAATTTTTAATTAACTCAATAGGTTTTTATCGCTTAACAGGCAATTTCGAAGGTTTTCGCGTTGTAAAGGGATTATCCTTCCATCCTGGTCGGCCGCTATTTGTCTGCTAATCGGATCACAATGGAGCCTATCTGAACGTTACAAAGGGATAGATTTTTAACATCGAGTATATCTGGGGTTTTTATCAAGGTTCAGGGTTTGGAGTGTTCCGGATTAGTTGTTGGTTTGGTGGCGGTGAGTATGGTGAATAAGGTCCCGGGTTCGATTTCTATGGCAAATTAAATAATTTATGGTAATTTTACAGGTGGCAGGTCTCTCATATGTTAGAGGCCAGGTGGGTAGGTACCTCTGCAAAGTCTATTTTTCCATATTGACATGGACATATTGAGACTTAACATCTTATGTCTCAGGTTGACGAGCGCAGTGGAATGCCAAGCATTGCTTTTTAATGCAAGGTGCTGTTTGGTTTTGCTACTGTTCATGAGCAGTCGTAACGCTCACCATCAGGGAAATGGCAGGTTCGTATCGCCATTAATAGCAAAAAAAAGTATTTCGGTTTTAACATTTTATAAGAGTTGCCTGGATAGCAAATTTGTACTCTGAATAGCGGCAACTATGACTATCACACTACGGATATCAAATTAAGAATCTTGAATTTAAAAAGATTAATCTAGCGAAAACGGTTTGTGACAAATAATATAATTAATCTTACCGCCATTGTATCTACAACGTTAACATAATGTACATAAACAGATACACAATTGAGTAATCAGTTGTATCGGCATGTATGCAAATTGGGGTAAACTAGGATCAATAGGAACACAGGGTGGTTAATTACCAGGATTGAACTGAACACCCCGCGCTAAATTTGTGAGCCGAGCCAACCTGTCGGATATCGGCAAACACGGCGGATACACGCGGATATCAAAATGATGTGGACTTGGGCGATTTATTTTAGTTTAGGGATAGTTAGGTGACGCAAATGGTAGATTTACCTACCTATTCTTTCAAGGCAATAGAATAAAAGCAACATGAAGAATTTTAAATAGGTATTTATACAAAAAAAAAATGAAATATGGCCAATAATGAAACTCCCAATTCATCTTTGTGTTGCAATACTGTCAGACTGTACTGTAGCGCTGTCATACAATTTCTATTCTAGCCAGTTTGAATTCATGATAATGAGGTCATAGTTTTTTTTTTTATATGTAATATACTAAATATTTAATACATCGCTTTAATAACAATCTAGTCTTATGACTAATGAGTTATTTAAATTTAACCTAAATTTCTAAAGAGACTATGACTAAGAATATGTCCAATAACACTTTTCTTATTGTCTCTATTAAGGGGAAGACACAATGTTCGCGTGTTCTTTTTCAATAGCACTCACTGCACTACATTGCACTAATTATTCATTGCACTAACTCAAAAGGTTTTGTCCTTTTTAGTCTTCTCACTAGGTCCGTGTTGTCGAGGAGCTGGATTGCCTCGACGTTCACATGATGATGAAGTCTATGGTCATGAGCTTCGGCATATTTTTTCACAACATTTCTGACGAAGTCCACTTTAAGGTCCCGATGGAGATCTTCGTTTCTTACGTACCATGGAGCGTTTACTATACCCCTCAGTACTTTGTTCTGGAATCGTTGTATTATTAGTATATTGCTTGGTTTGGTACATCCCCACAACTGTATACCATAAGTCCATACTGGCATCAGGACTTGTTTGTACAAAAGTACTTTGTTGTATATCAACAACGAGGAGTATTTGCCCAGTAACCAATACATTTTCCTGTAGCGAATCTCCAGCTCTTCTCGTTTCTTTTTGACGTGTGCTTTCCAGCGAAGTTTTGCGTCCAGAGTCATGCCTAGGTATTTGGCTGTATTTTCATATGGTATGGTTGTACCGTTTATGAACACAGGCTCATAATTTGGTCTTTTGTTGGTGAAATCCACATGAACAGATTTTGTTTCATTTATTTTCAGCCGCCATTTTTCACTCCAGTTAGAGATGATGTTAACAGCTGTTTGGACTTTTTCCACTGCTTCTTTATGAGTCGAACCTGTAGCTATAATTGCTGTATCGTCTGCAAAAGTTGCAATGGCATTGTTTTCAAGTTTAGGCATATCACAGGTGTATAATAAGTACAGGACCGGACCTAATACACTTCCTTGTGGTACTCCAGCTTCTATACACTTTATTTCTGAGTAAGAATCTTCATGTTTTATACGAAACATTCTTTCAGAAATATAAGATTCCAGGATTTCTGAAAATTGCTTGGGCAGCATTTGCTTTAGTTTGTAAATGAGGCCGTGGTGCCATACTTTGTCAAATGCTTATGCCACATCTAGGAAAACCGTCGAACAAACTTTTTACTCTTCTAGACCTTTTTCGATTAAATTAGTAATCCGGTGGACTTGGTCTATTGTTGAGTGTTTCTCTCTGAAGCCGAATTGGTAGTCGGGGATTAACTTCCGCTCTTCTATAACAGGTTTAAGCCTTTTTAAAAGTAATTTTTCATATAACTTGGCTATTATTGGAAGCAAGGAGATTGGCCTATAGGATTTCACGTCATGCGGAGGTTTTCCAGGCTTAGGTATCATGATAACTTCAGCAAATTTCCAAATGTCAGGTACATATTTCAGTCTGAACGAGGCATTTATCAAGGTGGTCAGTTTGACAATTGCTTTGCGCGGAAGATTGTTCAGTACTTCTCCTGTTATCAGGTCATAACCAGGAGATTTCTTTTGATAATTTTTTTTAATTTCACTTTTTACTTCTCTAGGAGTAACGAGTTTTATTGCCTGGTCGTCTTGTGATGTATTATCTAGGTTAGCGTCCAATGCGGTACCTTGATTAGGTTTGAATATATGCTCAAGATGGTTCGCAAATAGATTTGCCTTTTGTGCGTTGTTTATGGCCCAGCTCCCATTCGGTATTTTAATGAGAGGAACCTGCATGATTGGCTTTTTGATGCTTTTGGTAGCTTTCCACAGTGAATAATCTGACGTGCGGTCACCAGTCAGTCCACGAAGGTAAGTATTCATCGATTCGTCCTTGAAGGTTTTTATTAGTCTTGTGAGCCTCTTAGTGAGTGTGTTAAAAATTTGTTTGTCTTTTGGATATCTGTTTATTTGCCATTGTTTTCTCTGTTTCCTTTTTTCAGCTATAAGGTCCCTTATTTCTACTGGATAAGACTAGCTTCGCGCTATTGTCTTCACCACAGGTGTATTTCGCCAGGCACATTGCTGAATGTTCACTATAAATTGTCTCAAATCCTTTTCGAGTTGCTCCGAATTTTTAAGAGGAACTTTAAGTTCAATTATAGATTCTAAGTCGCGCTTGAAACTTTCCCAGTCAGTGTGTTTATTTGTCAATGTGAGATGATTTTCCTTTTGAATTATTCCGCTGGATAGAGTTAGGATAATCGGTGAATGGTCTGAATTCATGTCATAGCCCTCCTCAATATGTAGGGTATTAAGGGAGAGATTTTTCACTATGAAAAAGTCTATTAGATCTGGAATCTTTTGAGAATCCGTAGGCCAATAAGTAGGCTTGCCTGTTGATATGACATCACATTTGATTTCTCTAGCGGCTGATAATAATTCTCTACCTTTGGTTGTTGTAAGTCTAGACCCCCAAAAGGTATTTTTCGCATTAAAGTCACCGCCTAGTATAAACCTGGAGCCGAGTTGTTCAAATACGTGTATATATCGCTCAGCCTTTAGCGAATACCTAGGCGGAGAGTATATGGCTGAAATAGTTACAGGATAGTGTTTTGTTTGTATACAAACCGCCACAGCTTGTACGTCTTGATCCTCTATCTTTAGTTTTTCGTAGTGACAGATGTTGTCTTTTATTATTAAAGAACTGCCTCCCCTAGGAGTATTACATGGATGTAAGGCGTGGTAAACTTTGTATCCTTTGATTTTAATAATTGATTCCTTAGTGCAGTGTGATTCTGATATGAGGCAAACATCGAAGTTTTCTCTGTTTAGGACGACTTCTATTTCATTTATGTGTTGAAGCAATCCATTGGCATTCCATGCCATGATTTTAACCATCATTGTTTAGAATTTGGTAAGATAGCAGTTTTGGTGCTATGCTCCAATTTTTTCAAACGATTGTCGAATGAAGTCATAAAATTTAAAATTCTGTTGATTTTATCTTCGATATTATTTTCCTGCGGTTTTGGTTGTGGCTGTGGCTGAGTCTGTAACTGTGCTTGTGCCTGTATGTGCGATTGTCCAGCTTTAGCCATTTGTGAGTACGTCACACCTTTTTTGACGCTTTGAGTATTAACTATTTTTTTAGCTCCATTTGTAGTTGGAGTTCGAACAGCTTTTGCGCTATTTTTCATCGACTTGCTTTTCATATTTTGTAATTCTTTGGCTACTATGCACCCGCGGCAGTTGGCAGGGTGTGCTTCACCACAATGTATACATTTTGGTTTTGCATCCGCTGGTTTTGGACAGTCACGAGTAAGATGCTTACCCGTACATTTGACGCATCTAGGCTCTTTATTGCAATATTTTTGAGTGTGGCCATAAGCTTGACATTTTTTACACTGCGGTATCAGTTTCGATGAATTGATTGGCTGTATTTCCACTTTACAGCCAAGAATTGAGCTTATATTATAAATGTTGTTTATGTCTTCATCTTTTTGAAATGACAGTATAAACTGTCTTAGATGTCTTACTTAATTTTGAATTTTTAATACCTTGCCCTTAAGAATGTATACTTTTTCAAGAAGTTCGTTTTAACAATTTAAACGAATAAAGTTCAGAAGATAGAATTACAATATTTACATGCAATAGTTAGGCATTATGCCACGTTATACTGACAATATTATGAGCCAATTATCAAAATTTGTCGCCTCTTGAGATCAACCTATTTATATCCGGCTTCTAACTGGTTGACAAATTTATTTATTTTATATTAAGTCTTAATACGTCCAGTAGTTACTTTGAATATCTTCAAACTGGAACACAACAGTGCATTTAAACTGCTATGTATTTCACTGGTGGTAGGTTTCTCATATGTGACAGGCCATCTGGGTAGGTACAGTCAGCGACATAAGTCGCTACACATTCACGAGATTTGAAATTGTCTTATCATCCAAAATAATAATTATTTTCAATATCGTATGGCACTTCTCGGCATAGATGACTTTACTTGGTTATATTTTACGACTACAGAGTAGTACGTACAAATTTTAATTCATAAAAAGCTTATCAAAAAATGTGAAGTGTTCAGCGACTTATGTCGCTGACTGTACCACCGCAATGTCTATTTCTCCCGTGAAACAACACTGCGTAAATGCACTGCCCGAGTAACTACTGGACATATTGAGACTTCACATCTTATGTCTCAGGATGGCGAGCGTAGTGGAATGTTGCTACTGTTTATGAGCGGTCGTATCGCTTACCATCAGGCGAACGGCTTGCTCGTATCGACATTCATTGCAATAAAAAAAAATGCAGTTAGAGAAATAGACATGGCTGTGGTACCTACTAAGGCGACCTTTTACATATCAGACCTACGAGGCTATCTACAAAATAAATGCAATTCCAAAAGTAAGTAATCATTCCTATTGTGCTTACTTCTAAAATATGCTCCAAATAGACCAAGTTCATATATTCAGTGTCCTCTATCGCGTCACAGCAAACATTAGGTACTAATTGAACGCGTGTGGCGCGACTGCCGACTGCTCGTTTACCAACAACAATATTTGCTCACTAGCGTATCATAATTAATCTGCTTTGGCGTCCGTCTATGACTTAGTTAATCAGGTAAGGCTGTCAGATCATGGGATTTAGTACCTATCATTTAGGTACAGTAGTGTTTAACAGACAGAAAGAAACATGCGGACCATAGATATCTTATCTTTTCTTAGTCTGTAAAGTCCACTAGCCCGCACTAGGTCAGCGTAGAATATTCCCTACACTCTTAATCGAGCTGTTAGTTATAAAAGAGTGCAGTGACCATTATTGGGCAATTGTTGAATGATACAGCTCAGCACATCACGGTAACTAAACCTCGGTGGGCGCCAACAGCGGAGAAATATTACTGTAACAGTCCATATACATCCCAAAGCAGGCCACGGGCCTCCTCTACAATCGAGAGTACGATTGAGAAGGTGAAGGCCATAGTTTGCCACGCTGACCTGGTGCGCGTTGAAGGTTACACGCAATAGAAGTTCTTGCGAATCGTAATAAAATGCAGTTTTCCTTAACAGCCATTTTTCCCCCATTGTGGTGAGAAGATCATGCCGTTCGCCTGGTGGTAAGCGATACGACCGCTCATGAACAGTAGCAAAACCAAACAACACGTTGAATTACAAGGCAATGCTCGACATTTCACTTCGTTCGCCATACTGAGACATAAGATGTTAAATCTTAATATGTCCAGTAGTTACTCTGGCTACAATATCCTTCAAAAAGAAACACAACACTGCTGTTTGGTGCAAGGATTAGAAATTGGTAGTATATATTTACCCAGGCGGCCTCTCATACTTGTATATGGGTGACCTGCCAACCATACCTTGCTGATGTGAACTGGACTCAAAAACCCGACCGAAGCTGAGCCGCTTCGCTCTAAATATATTCGTATTTTAACCAACAAACCTCGCACTTAACCACAATCAAGCACACAATAATCTATTAAATCAGTAGCGCAAACATGCTAAACGCAAATAAATGCGGCATCACATTATACGCGGCTACAGTGTGCACCAGTATAAGTTGAACCCTTGTTTGTTTAAGTTAGAGAGAGTTTAGGGATCCATGTACTATTGTAAAGTTATTTTAATTTGTGCAGTATTTATATGGTAATACATACACCTAAGAGATTATAGCGATTTCTAATAAGATAGGAGTCTTTTAGTTCGTTAATATCTTTTCAAATAATTGTAAATCGAGATTGTGTGTTGTTTCATTTAGTTTATCGTTCTCAACAAGAAAATTGTTACACTCTAAAAAATTGCCATCTTGTTATTTGATATTTTGAAAAATATTTATTTGTAAAATCTACTTTTTTAATCCAAAAATGCATTTTCTAATGTAAGAATTAATTAGAATTTCATAACCCATACTAGAACAATATAACTCAGAACAGTCTTATTAAAAAAGAACAAAACATTTCCAATTCGAAAAAACCCAAATCTGTATGAATGGGGTACCCAGTGTATACCCCCCGAAGTGTCGGCAATCGATTAGGGCACGAACTGTCGAGTCGCCAAGAGGTAGAAAATCGCATCACGATCAGAGGGTACCGATGCAAAGCGTACTGTATGAGGATTACTGGATTTCGGCCTTATCTGTGATAATAAGCTTTATTTAATCAGTTACTTGATTCGGTTTGTTTCTGCTATTTTTAAATGTTATAAGGAATGTTGACAAGGACAGACAGGTAAAAAGAAGGGAATCAGTGTTACGTGTTTTGGTAATGACAGATTTTGTTGATGTTTTTATTCCAAAATATTGTCATTAATTATACCGACGTAAGTGGTGCGCGCACTCCAGTATTTAAAGCGCTTCAGCTTTCTGAAATGACACAGTTTTGTCATCATTGTGTATGGTAGTCGCTATCCGGGTGTGTATAGGTGAAATCTAAACGCAAAATACTTATGTCTATATGAGGGTTATGCAACTATTGTGTACGGTGGTCAGTACATAGGTAAATTCTAATAAACACCAGCGCAATAAAAGTTTCTGTTAGCATTGCCAAAAAATAACAACCAATATTGTCGACAATTTGCGCTCCCTAGATTTTTCATCGTCAATTCGTATTCTAATAAGATGCCACCACACACCGATCTAATACTATCCCTCCGATCGAAAAAGAGCAAAAGATAACCAAATCCTCAAGACAGCTAAGGTTAGTACACCTTTGGTAGAATATACATACGTCAAAGGGTTTTAGTAATAAGTAACAACACATCGATGTTTATCTCGCATTGTTATTCGTTTTGTTAAAAAACAATGTAAGAGTATTTTTTTTTAATTCCTGTTGGACATAATAAATACGTACAAATGGCAGTCTTATCGCACTAGGGCAATCTCTGCCAGACAACCATAGAAGTAATTGTTGTTGTTTATGTACACATGTATTTTGTGTTGCGAATGATGTCTATAAAGGTATATGTATTATCAATTATTAATAATATTTAATTATCAATAAGTTTAGTAAGTTTGAATATAATCTTGTATACAGAGTATATCAAGACTGCGACCGAAATCCAACCCAGATGGTAGTTTTAGTGATTTCAGATACAATGCAATTAATAAAAAATAATTTAAAAAATGACGTTTTTTTATATTTGTTCCTATCGTCGTATCTCCTAATAAATAAATAAACAGAGCTCCAACCCTTTCCATACAAAAACAGCAAAATTCCTTCCCAGATAGCTATGTTAAGTATACTAAATCTATGACGCTGAAGGGTTAAGACGCGAATTAAGGGCGGCGTCCCCTGTTTGCTAAACATCCACATAATCTGCAGATTACAAATCCGCGGCTCACGTGATTGAGTTTGCGAAGCGTGTTATGCCAACGATCTTGTTCGAATGTTTATAGAGACAGAATGTGAATTTACTTTTAAAGTATTTATAAACGTATTTTTTAAAGCCGCAAGATTTTCTTTTTATTCAAAATATAATGTTTTCGTAATTAAATGGTTTTTAAAAATACATGGTATCGCTTTTTTTAAATTTTGTGTGATGATCAATTATTTATTTTTGGTGTAGTTTGAATCAAGAGATCCATATTTCTGATGGAAATTGTATGTTACTGAGGCATTAATTCATTAATTATTTTACTATTTGGTATTTAAAATATTGTCCCCTTATATTTGTGAATAAGTATTAGTTAATTCAGCGTGTAGAAATCTTGAAACGTGAAAAAACATGCTTCTAAATGCTTATTTGATTAAGGTCGAACAATAACTGTTATAGCATTAATTTAGACTTAAAACGTACAGTGGATATTCCAAAATGCCCAAGTTCTCACGAATCGGTTCCTCAAACAATTTAAATCTATAATAGCTTTTATAACTTCCTAATATTCAGAAGTTCTGTGAGGAATCCGTGCAAAAACTGCAGTATTTGGGGGCGGAACCACCTGTGCATATTCCGAATACCCGCTCAGTTACAACCGCGAACTAAAAGTTATAGGGGGTGTTTCTTATTATTCGTTGATATACTATTAATAATTATTGTATAATATACTTTGTGTTTGATGATAATCATCAATCATGTAACTATTTTGTGGTTCAGTATCAATTGAATATGGTGATAATTTATTGTATGAGCAAAAGCCATTTACTTACATAAGTCAATTAGCTTATAAAAAATCAAGTGTCTGTGTATGTTACAAGAAATATCTACTTGAATAATGACTAACTGTTTCGAATTTGAATCGGCCCTATATTCTTATTAGAATATTTTTGTACTTAACTTTAATTCTATTAGATTTTTAAATATTTTTTCAAACGCATTGCACTTAATTTTTGCTATTTAATTAGTAGAGTGAATCAGAAAAATAACATAATACAAAATCAGCAATGATACTCATAAGCACCATATGTAATATGGAACAGTGTGAACACACATCCATGAAAGATCAAAACAGTAATTTAATTTAATCAATCTATTATCAGTTTTATCATTTCATTTACTGAATTTCTAAAACAGTTTACAACTTCCTTATCTTAACGTTAATTAGTCAATGTTTTAGTAATAACACTACTAATTTGTGTTAGTAAAATTTGTGACCAAAATGAATCATTCTGTATAGGGGCGACACGATCCCGTGGGAGCGTAGCATCTCCCGATATCGCTACCTTTCAACCAGGAAATTACTGTTTTTGTTACTAACTACGCGAGTTTGGTGTAAACAAACACATTCTTATAAGAAAATGACAAATATCAAAGATAATATTTGTTTTGAATTTATCAAACATAAGATGAAGGAGAGTTGAAAGTATTATTTATGAAGTATTTAATTTTATATGGCCTAACCACTCTCAATCGTATTCTCGATTGTAGAGTAGGCCCATGCCCTGCAGTGTGACGTATATGGGCTGATACTGATACTTAATTTTATAAATTGCAGAAAGTAAGGTATGAGACTAAGTGAAATTGGAATTCAAGTACATCGGTAGAAACATAATATTCCTTAACCTTCTTGATGAATTAGTCAAACTAAATATTACTTCACGTCGTTTTTCTAAAAAACAGTTATGATACATTCGAACCATTTAAATCCATGGCACAGTCATTATCAAATGTAGTAATTTACTTCTTTCATTGCCAGTTAAATTAAAAACTAAATTTAAATTAATAATCTGATATGGTTATAAATTGGATAAGTATTATTTGTAAACATGTTACGCCTAAATTCTAACAAGAACTTCTATAGTCAGATATTTCCCCAAATTGCGGTAAAATGACTGATATTAGACACCAGCAGTTGCCGCCAATTAGATTTTTTTTACCATGGGAGTGCGTGTTATTTTTTCCGCGTGCAACCCCCGCTTCCTGGTCGTGATTTGTTCAAACGTCAGCGAAACATTTGGTTTTCGAACGACACCTGTTCAACTGTTCCCACGGTTCGGAAATGGGTCAGAAGGGACCAAAGTTACGAACGCACGTGTTCTAATTACAAAATCTGCATTTCTAGTGTCGCAATTGGGCATTGTTCTTTGTTTGAATTTGGAACATTTGTCACTCGGTCTTTTTCCAGATTTTATTCTGAGTTTTATTCGCTTTGTGCACCTGTTTTAAATAGTTTATATTTTAAATGGATAAAAAATTCGAAACATAAGCGTATATGTTATAGGAGTTGCCCACGTCAACTGTTAAGAATTTGTGCTAGCTCGTACCTACAAGCTCGACTTCTATTCATTCATCCATTGTGATTTATCAGTTCAATATTATTAAAACACACTTTACTTAGTTCAGGCTTTTTCAAGAATCGAAATCATTATAAAGACTCATTTATTTATCTTCCACCTTGTTATAACCCTTAGACTAATACATTTACTGTTCAAATTGCATTAAAACTTTTTAAGGCAATTAATTATGAATTTGTAATAAGATTTAGGATATTAAAGCAGATAATTTAACGTTTACAGTATTTTAGGATGTAAAGAAAATGTTTCATTCAGACAGGGCAAGGAAAACATAATGTACGGGCTTTAAAATGTTTCATTGAAACAACTTCCTTTTCGTTATGGATTGGCGAATGCCAGCATGGATTTTGTTCGGCTGGTAAGAATTTATACTTAGTAGTGATACGCTATAGAAATAGATATGGAACAGGTATTTTTTATCTAGAAATTTTCTCGTACATGCATACATAAACAGCCACCGTGGCGCAGTCGGTTAGACGCCGCGTGTGAAACGAGAGGCCGCGGGTTCGATCCCCGCACCGAGAGAAATGTCTGTGCGGCCCACAAATATTTCTTCTGGGTCTGGGTGTTAAGTCTCTCGTAGTTCCTGATACTCACGATACAAGACTCGATCTTAGTGTGGGGTCAGGACTATGTATGTGACTGCTGGGTGTATTTCCCACTAGGGTTAGGCAGATGTTCTACCAGAACACTCACATTTCGCTTTTTGTGTTTCGTTCAACGATGTGATAGATGGCGAGCCTATAACCATAATGGGTAAAAAAATACAATATTACTTCTTGACCCGGGATTCGAATCCAAGAACTCATCTTTGCAATCATGCCGTAGTACAACTGTGCCACAGGGGAAGTCTCGCCACTACCTACATTGCTTGACTACATCTACATTCATGCGAACTTATTGCCAAGGAAGCCGCGAGCAAACCCTAGAATGATGTGGAACACCACGTGATCTATAACTAGTTAAGATTTATGCTACAAAATGTACTATAACAACCCACAATCCAGATGGTACCTTCACGGCAACATCAAGCGAATACGTCGCTTATTATCACCCGCCCCCATACCTTTTTTCCACGACAATTACCGCAAAATGACCATAAAATTAATTGTTACAAATGTACTGACCATTCACACGCGTGTCGTCCCAGTGTTACCGTAAAATTATTTTAATTACCAATGTGTCCTTTATATCTGTATAATAGAATTTACCACATTAACATTGCTGTTAAAACATCAAGAGACAAGCAATTTAGAGCTTTATTTCATAAGCAGTAAGGGTTATGCAATTATCATGAGGGGTCAAGTTAAATTGGTCATGTAAGATGTCTTAATACACAATGGTATTGACAGCTGTGGCCAGTTTTTGGTCTTTTTGATAGATTTACGATGTCCACCCACTGTCCGGCATTGTCACGTGCCGCTTGAAAGGATATTATATTAGCGTGATAAATAATGAATTATATTAAATCGTAATATTGTAATTTAGGAACAGTCTTTTTTTATATTAGATTCAAGAAAGGAGATGGGCCAGAAATGTATGGACCTTGGGCCGTTTGTAGTACATTAGACCAAATTTACTTAGTGAAATTGGCATTCGATTTCTGTATGAAATACTATTATACGTTGCATATTAGCTTTATACAAAAATAAATACCAAGCCAAGAACAGCAACACTACAAGGGGACAATATGGCGTCTGAAACGGCATGTTTGACAACCGATGTCAAAACTTGACATTTATGAAATATGAAGTCGTAATTCGTTTTCCTATAAATCAAATATTATTTTTAGTCGTCTGTGCTATAAATTACTGTACTCTATATAACTCGTAAATGTTTTTACGTCAACGGAATTAGTATCATACTTTATTGATCATCTAATATAACATAATGTCTATACAATAAATTGCAACAAGTCTGTCAGAATCTCGTCATGTTTATAGTTATTTAATATTAAGAAAGTGTACCTATATCTGGCCGTAAGTGCGGGCATAGTACCTGCTAAACAACCTATTTAAATAATCCACAATAAAAATCTGCTAGGCATGAGATACAGCACGGCACAGACTGATCACTTGTCGCGACTGCTAGCATCTGTATCAGCCCATATACGTCCCACTGCAGGGCACGGGCCTACTCTACAATCAAGAATACGATTGAGAGTGATTAGGCCATATAGTCCACCACGCTGGCCTAGTGCGGGTTGGCGGACTTACATACCATAGAAATTCTTATGAATCGCTATGGTATGCAGGTTTCCTCACGATGTTTTCCTTCGCCGTTTTAGTGCGTGGTGATTGACTATTAATACACACATGACTCCGAAAAGTCAGAGGTGTGCCCTATGTGCATATGAATAAATAATCATTTTATTATTAGGCATATGCACTTAATAAGCTCTTAGTTATTATAGTCCATACAAATGAATACGCTATAAAAATGGAACCGAATCTGATAGCAGCCATGTTTATTTCTATACCTTAATGTCTAGTAAAAGAACTTACTAGCAATCATTTCTGTACAAGCTAACATTTTAAACATTATATTTGGTCTACCCCTAGAAGTCTAATATGCTTTGGTATATTAGACTTCTGCATACTTAAAAATAATATTATCCTAAGGTCTAAGATATTATTTTTCAAATAATGTATTTGACATTAATTCTAACTGGTTATTTCTGAGCACACATAAGGAAAAAAACCACTAAAAACTAAAAAATAATAAAAAAATAAGTACCGCTGCAAACCAAAAAAAATATATTTATTTCATTGTACTTGTTGATTAATTGCCTTAATGACTTGACTAGCCAACAAATCAAAATATATGCGTAACATATTGAAGGCGGGCCGCCAAGTACCAAACATGTAGGACCTATGCTATAAGTTAATTTAAATATCTATATGTTTGGTACTGGGCGACCCGCCTTCAATATGTTACGCATATATTTTGATTTGTTGGCTATTCAAGTCATTAAGGCAATTAATCAACAAGTACAATGAAATAAATATATTTTTTTGGTTTGCAGTGGTACTTATTTTTTTATTATTTTTAGTTTTTAGTGGTTTTTTGTTTTGAAGTCGGTTTTATTTTTTTAATTAAAAATTTTGGTTATTTTTATCTTTTTAGTGTTGATAGGAATTTAAATGAAGAAGATTTGGTCCCCACAAGGAATATGTTCTTTCCGATGATAATGAAATCGCTAAAATCGGCTAAAAGCTGCCGAAAATATTGGAGGAGTATTCACATGTTTATTATTTTTTCTCTCCCCCCCCTCCCTTTGCCTCTACCCCCTTATCTCTCCACCACTGTAGCTTAGCTTTTATACTGAACCCAATGCAAAAAGAACCATTGGAATCCTACAAAATTTTGAAGAGTTCTACACTCCAGGTCCGAACATGATCATCAGATCTTCATGTTGTGTTGCTGGGATCAACCTGTCAATACGTTCTTCCCAATGAAAAAGAAATCACGAAAATCGGTTAAAAGCTAAGCGAAGATATTAGAATTTACGTGTATTTTAATTTTATCACCCACCCCCCCTCTCCCCACCCCGTTTTCCCTCTCTCACTGTAACTTAACTTTTATAATGAACGCAATGCAAAAAGAACCACTTGAATCCTACTTAATTTTAAGGAGTTATCCTCTCCAGGTCCGAAGATATTCATCAGATCTTCACCATATTTTTATGGGACCAAATGACAAGCACCAGCTTTCAATTAAAGAAAGAATGGTCGAAATCGGTTCACACAGTACAGAGAAACGAGGTAACAAACATTAAAAAAAAAAAAAGCAACATACAGTCGAATTGAGAACCTCCTCCTTTTTTTGAAGTCGGTTAAAAAGTAGGATTAATTGATGAAATAAAACTAAAATCAAACAAAACTTAAGGACAATAACATACAACCAGATCTTGCTTTATATTATTTATTTATATTTGCCTAAAAATAATCTCCAGTCAAAGCATCTAGGAACAATGCCGGTGCTCCCATATTGTACTATTGCCTAGCCCAACCTAAAGGCTAAATACCACAGTATGATCATGGTATGAGTACAGCAACCCACTGTCCAGTGTCCAGCTATGTTCCTTTCAACATGAAGCACTTGTGGGTGTTATATATGTCCAAAAGAATCGAGATTGATACAATCTTCTTACGGCGGAGTTGGAATAAAATCTTGCTCATTGTCTACAGCTTGATTTATTTGCAGCCAGCAGTTTGTACACATAATTGCTTGTTCTGATAACTAAAACAAAATAAAAAAGATTTAATATTGAATATATCGAAGAATTATGATGAATAAATAACTCTTTGCAGTCACATGTGTTCCCTCCTTCCTATGATCCCAGGTCTTTCCGCTGTTGTTTAAAGAGGCATCGCAGCAGCCCGGCCGGATAATTGTATGAAATGTATTGGGACAGTCGTCTGATGCCATTAGATATTCCGCCTGGACGGCATTTGTGCTTACCATCAGACATAGTGTTGTTATTATGGAAATAATAATAATATAATATATTATACATAACACAAGATCATCTGAGTGTCCAGAGGGAAATAAAAGAAAATGTAATTCATTTAACAATTTAAACAACAATATATAAAATATCACTTCTTACATATTTATGTACTAGTATCCTGTGGACACAATGCAATTCAGCTCTAACATGAACACTTTTGTAATACTTCATACTTTGTATTGACCTTGATTAATTGGCATAAAACATACATTTCCCAAGTTAATGAAGAAAATAGAATACTTACTTCTTGTTCTGCCATTTCAGCAATAAAACGTTTTGAAATACTCTACACGAGAGTGAATTGGCATCCCATGTAGTTACTAAGATTCTGTTGAATGATAGAATCCATTTCAATTTTTGATTGCAGAAGTGCAATTCAACCATTTCACAACAATTGCAGAAGTGAAATTCAAGCAAAGCGCCACTTTTGATGTGCTGAAAAGCAGAATTGTGGGTTAGAAGAGAAATATGAACATAGAAAAACATAAAAGTATTACTTACATGTGGCATTGTAAATAATATACATGTTTACTCACCAAAATACGAACTAGTAATTACGTTTAAACGTCAAGACATATCATCTGCGAGAATCAGAATCCATAAAACAAAGCCAGGTCAACAGAGAAGCAAATACACATTTGCGAAATGTATGCGAATAATAAAAAATAATACGAATTACGGCCACAGACGTAGACAGATAACACAGTTTTGCAATTGCTGTCAAGTTAAACATTTTCGTTCTTAAACTAAAATCATGTAATATAAATAAAATAATAAAAGTGACTTCTTTAACAACATATATCGTCTTTTAAAAAGCGAAGAATATACCGGGTATCTCAAGACTGCTACCGAAAACGAAGCCGGGTGGTAGTTTTAGTGGCTACAAACACAATGCAATTAAAAATTTCGCCTAGAAACGCGACAATTTTTTTTTATGATTTTTTAAATATCGTCATTTTTGGGTGGTAAATCCATAGTTTTTGCTAAAATAATAATTTAAACTCTTTTATACCTTAGAGTATTTATAAATAAAAGGGTATATACTATTATTTTAGGAAAAAATGTATTTACCACCCAAATATGGCCATAGGAAAAAAATAACAAAAAAAATATTGTCGCTTTTTTTTGCAACTTTTTCTGTTGCATTGTGTCTGAAGTCGCTTAAACTACCACCCGGCTTCGTTTTCGGTAGCAGTCTTGATATACCCTGTAGAAAAAGAAATATAGATAATAATTATAATTTGGAGGGGGTTTTTAAAAATAAGACATATTCAAGTTAAAGATAATGGGTTCGCGCATTTTTGAACGAAATGACAATTAGGCATCATGGAGGACAGATTATCGAAGAAAATATTGCTTCTGTACTAAAACAATCACATTTTTGTAGAAAGCCCCCTGTTGTCCAAGAAATCTAAATGTATTTTATTTGAACTCCACATTTTTTTCTAGATTTTGTATTAGACGTACACAAAACGGCCCAAGATAAAACATCTCCTTTACAGCTTTAGCATTCTTTGTAGCGAGGAACAGCGAATGGCGAGGAATGGCGAAGTGTTATTTAGCGTCTCTAGATCTGACTGTAATTATAAAAACAAAATATTGTGTTAGTAGAGTGTTAAGTCCGCCATATTAATTTATATTAATGTGTCATGTTCTGGGATTAGCTTACTATAATGAACTGGTTTTAAACATTTAAAACTTTCATATATGTATATTGACTGATATGATAGGAATTAAGGTATACTAGCAGGAAGAAAAAAATAACTACTAATATTATTGTTTTTTGCATTGCAATGTAAAACAAGACATAATATGTTGTAAGGAAAGTAATTAGTTAATCCGATTGTGATGTAAGAAGCCGCACAGTACAGTAGGGCACTGCTAAATACCCAAATCTTTAATAGAAAAGTAACAATTCTTTTCCGTCTTTTGTATTCACTTCCGTTGACTCGGTGGCTTCATTTGTAGGATGAGTATAATTTCCTTAATCTTGGAGATTTTTATACATGGAAATATTTTTATGTCATTTGTTCCAGCACACTGAGTAGTCTACATTTAGTAATTATTGTTCTAAGTAAGCGAAGGTATGTTCTAGAAAAATTATGCAATTCTTTTCAATAAGATTAAAATTTATGTGACTAACTGATGGTTTACATTAAAGGACGAAATAGCTTATGTTTGACGAGCTTTGTACTAAGCCAAATTTAATAATAAGAATAAGTTGTGAGTGGTGTTGTTTACGAAACGTCCAATTAATGATCTGATCCTCTTCTCGTTGTTACTTATAATTATTTATATGTACAGAATATTCATAAACAAAAATAATACCTTAATGACTGCAATACTATATTGTATATATTTTTACTATATTGTAGTTATTCTTGTGGTTATTTTCCATAAAATATATACACCCAACTCTATCAACTTATGACAAGGAACGTAAAAATCCTACAATTACTAAGTTAATGGTGTCCCTACAATCAGTGGTCACCGCAATAGTACATGAAACGGAATCCTCTTACCATTCCTGGCGTCTTAATGTATGGCTTCCCGCAACCCGAGGAAGCTTGTTTACTTCCTTAGGTTAGCTCTATCAATGTCACTCGCGACCTTTTAATGTATTGACTAATAGGGATTAATCTTGAAATATAACTATTTGTTTTTTATTTTTTAAGTATTCGTTTAAATTTTTAAATTTCTTAACTCGACGTGGATCTTTCAATAGGACTCTACCAGTCCGGTACCATAAAAATTAAAAAGTAATCGGAACTTCGGAAAATTAGAAAAATAAAAATGTATACTAAATTCGCGATAATAATCGTAAGAAAAATATATTTCAATGCTACATTCGCATAAATATGAGAAAAAATGAAAATATTTTAAGAGTTAGAATGTCGTAAGTGAAACGAAAAACCGTACCTGTGCGTTTTCTGCACGGAGACATATTATATTTGTGAGAATTTGATGCATTTGCTTTGGGTAATGAAATATTTTTACGTGCCAGTAGATAATACGCTATAATATGGCGTCGTATTCAAAATGCAAAGTGGTGTCAATTGCAATATGTGGTAATGTTAATGTCTATTATAAGAAGAGATTTAATGAGTTCCTAATATTTTCTAACCAAGTCGCAATTTTTTTTTTCGGAATATATAGAGACTGTGGGCTCGAACTCTGACAATGTCATACGCTCTTTCTTCACACCAGGTGCCTCTCATTCAAAGTACCATCTATATTAAGTCATAGTAAATGTAATGCGAACTGGAGTGTCCTTTAACCCCGGCCGCATCACTCAGAAACCACCATTAGAGGAATCTAAACAAACGCACTAATGGCGGAACTCACCCTTACCCCCGCATCCGCTATCCGCTGCACCCCCCCTTGTACACGGTTTATTAATAAATCTAACATATTTTTACATAAATCACTGAAAAAAATTACATGTTCAAATTTCAACTCTATAACTTTGCAATAGAGCTTAAAGTTGGTTGGTGTATTGGCAAGAGAATGGTGATTGTAGGTGTTACGGAAATATGAAATTTGATTTATTGGTTTTAAGGTTTCATTTCGTGATGTGAGGTTTCACGTGTGTAATGATTCGTTATATAAAAAATCTCACATCTGTTTCTGGAATGTCGTATGATGAAGTCTTGATTATTCAATGATGTACGTCTCTTCTACATAGGTAAAATTTTGTTCTGTATAAAAAAAAAGTGAAAGTGAGTCTATATTTGGACAAAAGAAGGGATTTCAAATGTAAACAAATGTTGTTCTGATTGTAAACAATTTTCCTGAAGGATAACATTAAAAAAAACAAGTCATTTTTATTGTCATCTGCGAAGCTGATTAATAAATCCTCTTAAACTAAACACGATAATCATGTTTGATCTACGAAACAGTATTTTTTAAAAAAAAATTCATTGACTTAAAACCTATCACGTTTTATACACCAATTTCTTACAAGCATCAATTCTGCTTGGGTAAATTAACCCTCCGTCCCTCCGCCGTGTAAGTGGACACCGCGGGCACGTGGTACTTCCGATCCGGACGTCTTCACCACTTCCACTCGCCACTCGCGACAGTAGCCAAACACGGGTTAAACGGTCACCTAGCTGTTCTTATTGGAACGTGTTTTGTAAAGGAAATTGAATTGACATTTTTGAATTTGGAGATGGAATATTTATCGGCAATTTATCGGCGTAATAATACTGCAATTAAATGAGTGGAATTTAGTTGCAGTATTATTTCGCCTGCCATATCTGTGAATTATGACGTCAAATTTTATGATACTAATAATTTAATAACTTCGAAGTTCGACGTGTTTTCTCTCTCTCTCTCTCTCTCTTTCTCTCTCTCCTCTCTCCCTCCATAGAGCCTGGTAAGCGGCCAGCATCCTCCGACATAAACATACTCAAAGTAAATATCCGACTTTTAGAATCGAACCAAGGGCCTTACGATCATATACGCTACTGATAACACAACTATGTCGTGTATAAGGTATGCGATATAAAACGTGTTTAAGTTTAAAGTGATAGGAAAATTGTAGGAAGCTTTAAATATTATCAATTTCTATATTTTACTTCATAATTATTGTTATTTATTACATCAGAAGTCACGTAAACATCGGGTATAGCACCATTAATCAAAATATTTACTACACACTTTACGACCATTATTTATTAATATGTAGAACTAGTTAGTACACTCATTAAACGAGCACAAAACAAACATTAACAAAACGGCAAAAACATAAAACCACGTTTATTGGAAAAAGAAAAAATGTCATAACTGTCAAAGTATTTCAACAAGCCATTACACTAACCACAATAATAAAATGTGCATAAAATTAAAAACACAAACCTTTTTAAAAACTACCGAGAACTCCTTTAACTAAAATCACCATTAAAATTCATGGATTCCGAACATTTTTTCCTTTCCCTCATAGTTTTAAAACAAGAACATTCGTAGTCCACTTCCCGCCATATTACCATATCTTGGTTCTAAACGACAAATTTATTGAGACACTTGGAAACATTGTAATTTGTAAATCTAACCTTTATTGTCTTTGTAATAAGGTTTATTATAATTCTTTATAGGTAAATGTATATTGGTGGGTAATATTATTGCAGTACCAAATAATAGCAAAGAGGGCGGATAGAAAATGTGTCTTTTTATAACGGTACCATAAAGGGTCGTATTGGAATATTGAGTTGGAATCGAATAATTCGTTTTTATGATCGACAATCCTTCACCTACTGCTGAAGAGTTATAGCCAATGGCAGGCAACCTAGCTATATAATTTTGATGATGTTAGTATAGATTGCAACATTCTTATTACCTATAAGAATGTTGCAATCCAGATAAATTTTCGAACACATTGTAAAAGCTTGATTAAACTGGTAGAGTCCTGCTGTAGCCAATTCAGAATAATCTCAGAACGCTGGAATAATTCTGTATTCTGATGTAAGTACAGCAACTCGTATAAATGGCTCAGCTTGACTGGCTCAAATGGCTGAATCATCAGAATTCCTTGATTTTGTTCTCTTCATCCCTCTAATTTCAAAATTCATTTAGGCACCTAGAAGCCCATATGTCTGTGGGTTTTTTAATGGAATACAGTGAATATTATATGCCACTAATATGCCACTTTATTATTCGTTTCTGGGATCTAATCTATTATTATATATATTTATTTGAACGATATTTTAACAAAAAACAAACGAATTGTAATTCTTAATACAATAGTAAACACTGGGACATCAGAAAAAACAATTGACTCTAAGTTCTAAGATCGTAAAAAACTAAAGTCTATGTTGATATTCTGAAAAAAAAAAGTTATTCCAAATTCAAAAATAGAAACAACCGCGCAAGAGGGACGCTGCATTAAATCGCGTTACATGCGCAATATATCGAGCACTCCGCGCCCAATGTTGCGGAACGCATCAAATCCCATGTAACTGCGCTCAGAATTCCATTTTTAAAAATATTACAATTTATTACCGCGTATTGGCGACGCTTGGTGAACGATTTCTGTCCCCAACCGTGACTGATTCCATTCGCATTTTTCATTTCTATGAAAAAATGTAATAAAAATTATTTGTGGCCAGTATAGTAAATTGTTATTACTGTTCTTTGGTCTCATTGCAAAATTAGATGTAGAGACCAGTATGAATTACAACCTGAACCAAGGAATCAATTTGACTTGTAGAAAGAGACAAATCGATTGTGCGGCCTATACAAAGAACTATAGCATATACCCATACACCTTAGAGTATTTATATATAGAGGGAGCGCTGTCATACATTAGCGTTTTGAAAAACGTAGATATTTTCTTGTTCGTAATGTTGGTAGCGCTCCTATATTAGTGAAAATTGAATAAATTATTTAGCAATAAATTGTTATAAATTCCTTTCAAAACCGAAATTATATTTAGCTATTATCCTTTTAAAACGAGTTCGACTGAAATTAAATAGCCCTAAACTGTTTATTTTTATTATTTTTTTCAATTAATTTATGTATGTTGCACAACCTGTACAAATATTAGCCAATAGGAGGGCAGAAAAAGGTGGCCCGGCACCACCATTTTTATCTACGTTTTTGAAGTACCAGCGCTCCCTCTTTAAATATATACTCTAAGCTATACACCTAGCTTGATCTATCACAATTTTCTAAAAATTGGCTGAATGAAACATTATTTTACACACAGATGGTTTAAAATATTTTTAGATGACGAGAGCACTCAGTTCTTTCTCTAATGTAATGACTAATGTCAGATAAACTTTGGCCCTTTTTCACTCCATAACATGACGTCTGTGAAAATTCGCAGAAACGTTTTTCGGTGCGGCTATATCAATAAAACACTTTTAAAAAGTTCCCGAGTGTCACGGACAGAAGATTATCCGACCTCATTTTTACTCTCTTTAAAAACGCAAAAGAAGTTATTTTTCGAGCACTCAGTGTCAGAAACGAAGTCAGAAAGCTTTTCTTTGGACTGACCGCTTTCATATTTATGTTTTGAAATTGTATAAGGTCGTAGGGTGTAAGCCGGTTTAAACAAATTTCAGTGATTTCTTTCTTCTTTCTTTTCTTGATTATATTTTGTGTATCACTTATCTCTAGTAGTCGATTTCCTGTCGCTGAAGATGATTATTATGTGGTAAATCCAAATGAATTAGTTTAATACTGGTAATCTTCTACTATTGGTGAAAAAAATAAAAAAAATGTCATGATGTTTGCATTAATTGAAATTGAAAAAGCTGTTTATAAAATCAAGTTTTAATGAATCTCTCACCAACACCCATCCTAAAAATCGACCATAGGTTGTACTCCCAAATAACTAAATAAAGGTGACCCCACACCCGAGTCCGCGCCAAGCATGCCGTGTAAGATAACCGCGTTCCACATTAACGGCACTTGAGGGACATCTGAAGCTGAAACGGATCTCTTTCAGTTTAATGGGCGATATTTTTCGTGCCTGGGTGGGGTTAAAGGTGAGCGCCGACCAATGGCGGCACGTCAGGCGATGCACTCAGACCAAAGAACAGAGTGAGATGAGAGATTTTCTATTCTCGGACTGTGTGCGTCTGTACTCTTGGGTACTGTGATGAAGAAAAGTGTTGATGTTTAAAAAAGTAATTGGCATTTCAGCTTGTAAATTAGAATCGACGTGATTATGATTATAAGTGGTTGCTATGTCAGGATTTTTTAAAGTGAACCACGATAAGAATTGTGCCGGGTTCTGCCTGTGTATTTCTTGTCCCGACTAGACTGACATAATACTGTACAGCCATGAAATATAATTGCATCACAGGTGATACATTTGTGCTCAAAACCCATCAAATTAGAGAGTGTTAAAAAACAAAACGACCACAAAGCAACTGTTTGATTTAAGCTTAGGTCATTTAGACATTCTTAACACTATCAATTGAACACCCTTTATAGCTAAACAGAAAATTAATATACCCTTTCTCTTTCTTTTCTCTGATCTCCATCCAAAGGCTGCCTGTAAGAGATTATATATAGCCTAGTGCAATAAGGCCGTCCATTGTACTTACTTTAAATACACATATAGTTACAATTGTTTTTGTTGCTCTTTTGCTGTATAAATGTATGTACAATACACAGGTATTCATTGTAGTTTTAGTATTAATTGTATTATTAACGACTGAACGTCCGCACGTCATGAAGGTCTCTCATCGAAAATCAGCGTTGCAGTGCTGCTTAAGTGGTGCTGCAGCATACTAGCTGAATGAGAGCTGCCTTTGCTGGCGCAATATTTATTTGTTTTTATTTTACCTTAACTGTTTTTTGTCAACTCCTCTGTTATTTACTGTGCTAGCAAAAAATATTCTTTCTTTCTTTCTTTCTTTAGGTACAAAAAACTATTATTTACGGATTTTATCGCGGATTTGATTTAATTTTCACATTTTTTAACTCCCGTCCGCCCCGTGACCACGAAAGCTGTAAAGTAATCGAAACGTCGGGAAGTTAAATGATAGTTTTATTTCAATGTGTAACATTCGCGTAAATCTAAGATACTATAATGTTGTATACACCCTTCAAGGCTTTTCACCTTGCACAATACGTATATATAAAACAATATGTAAGGTTATCAGTGACGCACCCATGGTGTATCGATTTAATAAATGAAATAAAATAAATACTATGACAGTTTTTTATCTACAATACTCCTGCGCCAATTCGTGCGCGACGATACTACATCGGTTTATTCCTGGCCACTGCACATGAAATAAATCCGCATCGAGATGCCGCGCGCGCTACGGATTATTCGGGTACGAGGATATCACAAACTTCGCGCCTTTTTGAGTCACCTATCTTACTTTTGTTCTAAGAAAATAACAGAAATATTTTTTTATAAGCTATTGTATTCAACGGAAACCAAAGAGTTTATATGTATTATAGAAAAGAAACATGGATGATGGGTTTACTACGGACCGTCTTGCTACAATCGCTTTGAAAACAATGAACGTATAGTATTTTCCAAGCAAAAATGTTCATAAAGTAGAATTACCTAATACGCCTATAAACCTACTACCCCAAAAATAATACTTTTGTTAATTATCTAATTGCTCGCCAACATTACACGATAAATAAAGCAAAAAGCCACTAAACAGTAATTGTTTATTTACCGAACACCTCACAACAATCATTTAAGCATTTTATTGCCAACTTCAAAAAACTCCCGATGAGTGCGCGTTTAGTACTGAGTCGAGACAGCTCATTTACCAACACCGAGGCGAACAAATCACTCAGCCACGAAAATAAATAAATTCCATACAAAAAATACTCATTCGAAGCAATTAAAAAAACGCCTCACATTATTTAGTTTTCCATAAATACTCGCCGACTAACGTTTTTGAGATATATCTTCCTGGTGACTTTTTTGGGAAGTTTTAAGGGCGCTGTCGTGGTAATAGCTATGGGGAAGACATTTATAGGCATAATATGAATCGTAGCTGATATCAGAGGTAATCAATATGATAGAATAAATGCAGATATCTTATGAAGTATTTGTGAAAATTTAAAAAAAATAAATTGGTTTTTATCATAAAAATTACATTTCGGCCCTAAAAATTGTCAAATAAAACAATAATTTGACTGAATGTATTTCTGGAGAATTTTTCCGAAAATATTTAGAACTGTTTTTAAACATAAAGATAGAAGAAGATTAATATTTTTAAAAACAATTAAACTATAGAAAATTAACAATAAATAAGAACTATTTAACTTTAAACGACATGAAGTCATTGACAGAATTTTAATTTTAATTGTACAATTATATTTTAAAATTCGAATCATATAATTCTAGTGTAACATCGCTCACACTTGGCAAGTACACTAACCCCGAGCTACTGTTTTACTGCATTGTATTTATTTGGTTTTCAAATCCTCGCGAGCGTTTCTGTCGGCATAAATTGTGTGCGCGCCGTCGTTTCCGACAAATACGCTCTTTGGACATCACTAATGACATTTTGTTCACCACTGTACCTAATACCCACTATGCAATAATTGGAAATTTAAAATAGATTCCATTTTCAATTTAAATGTAGTAGGACGCTACTGTACTCTTGTTATACAGATAACAATTTTTATTTTAAAATTATAAATTAGTTGATCTTTTCCGCATCAATTAATAATTAATTTGAAATTGGATAAATATCTTTATCGCTCATAATTGTTGCAAAAAATATTAATTTAAAATTCCAATGTCGAGCAATGAAAGATAACGGCCCGGTCGGCTCATGCAAATATTTTCACACAAACCGGAAGGTCAACGTCGACAAAAGATTAATGACTCAACAAGTGTCGCGAAGTTCTCAAGATCGACCCCTGAGCATACAAGAAATACCACTTTCCACAAACTAGTAACTATTCACGTACATAAATTGCAAAGATCCGCCATTATCCGCGAACATTCAATAGGACTGGATCGAACCAGACACATTAATTATAAATTCTGGACGCGGATTGCATTGTCCGGCAGGTCACGGCTTGACCCGTGAGAACTGTTTCAAAGGAAAAAAAGTAGATTCAAAGTACACGTGACCCTAAAATTTGAATATCCCCTAGTGTAAGAAAACATTGCATTGTGCTGTATCGGTCAGCTATTGTGGCGAATAATTTATTCGTCCGCGGTGCAGTGTCATCGTATTATTATTCAAATGGCCGGCCACTAGGCAGGTGTGGCTACTGACCTTCGTCATTTCATTAACGTTTGACGTGATTTTTGATTGTGTATTGGTAATTTTGTATGCAATTTATCTACTTATTATTTATTTATCCCAGCACCATGGAAGTCCGTACTTAATACACATTTTGATTTTTCAAAATTTTATCTAACATTAATCTGTTCACATCAAAGAAGAATTTTACTTGTAATAGTATTAAAAAATGAATTAATTAATTACGAATTAAAATTGCATTATTTCCTATGCATGACACATATGTGTTTTATAGGTGATATCTTTTTCCTAGTAAGTGTCGATACTGATAAAAGAACATTCATATAAATTAATTCACCACTGGCAGCCTTAAAGCAATTGTAGTTTAAATAAGCTATGCGACGACATCCTTAAAATAAAATAAAGCATAAAAATATACTGCCCAAATATTTACCACAATCTCATCCATAAAAAAAACAATTCGTCACTAAAGCAAACAATCTGGCCACTTTATATAGAGTACTTATTCCGATCATAACTGGAGATTTTTTGGCAAAAAGGGAAATTCGGTTTATCGTAAACCCAGTCATCAATCAATGGAGGGATTATGGCGACCCACACTTTAATCATTGCTCCCTCAGGACGCTATAATATTTTTTCGGGAAGCCAATATTTTGGTTGTGACCGAATGTTTGAAGTTCCTTGGGCTTTTGTTAAAAAGTTACGCAATAGTGGACACCATTATGTACTTACCATAATTTCATGAATTATTCTTTCAAATATGGTTCCAGCTTGTCTTGGAATAAATTAAAACAATACAATGTAATTCACGTTAGCATATTTCGTAATCTATTAATCGTGTTTGGTTAGTGGTTAGACAATCGATTTCTTACCTTAGAATTGTTAAAGAAGGGAAGACTACGCAATATTATCACGAAGAAAAAAACACTCCGTAATGCTGTACACCTGCCATGGTGGCCCAGCTTTTATCATTAGTTTGTAGCCGATCAGAATCATTTTCTGAATATATTCCCTAACTCAAAGAATTCTACACAAAACTAAGGCCACGCACATGTTGGAACACTAATCCGTGGTATAAAAACAAACGACCTCGCTTCCAGGGCAAAAAATCACCATAACACCCGGGATAAATCCGCGGGTGGGTCTAAAGTACCATGGCGTGCGGTGCAGATAGCCTTGTGTAGCTTAACCCTTTATGCGATTCGGTAGGGTTAGCTCCACTATTGAGGACTGTGCAACATTATTAAAGATGATAGATAAAATTTAAAAACAGTTCATTATGGTTTTTTTTGCATATATTAAAATAAATGTCCGCCAACACGCACAAGGCCAGCTTGGTGGATTATAAATGGCCTTACCACTCTCAATCGTACTATCGGTTGTAGAAGAGGCCCATGCCCTGAAGTGGTACGTGTATGGACTAACATAATACAAATAGACGTGTAGATATTTGGAGTTCAAGTTGAACAATATTTTTAAAGGGAACCCATCTTGAATTGAAATTAACAATTATCGCTTTCTTCGTCCTAGAACCGAAAACACGAAAATCAAGGCAGTTTTAAACAAAATAAAAAATGAAACATCGTACAAATATAAACATATTATATTTGCAAATGTTATTCAAATTAACTGGTACATTTTACATAACTGTAGTGCACAAGTGATACAATTCTCTGCCTGACTGATTCTCCCTTATACGTATGCTCGTAAAATTTTATCACTCACACATAAGTTTCGACGAAATCCCGACATTACCATGATCCACTTGCGATTTCTATGAAGAATATCTTAACTGGCCACTGATAAATATTTAATACACTTTTAGTGTGAATTTCAATAATAAAAAAAATATATTTTATATAAAAAGAAATTACAGGTACATCGTTTATGATCTCCAGGCTTCCGAATGCATTATGGTCATGCTGTTGCCAAAATATTCAGGAACAAGTTTTTTTATAATTTCAATCAAGGTAGTTTAAATGCTTATTGTTTATATTAGAAAAACCTTAGAGTACCCATAATATAGATGGAGCGCTGGTACTACAAAAACGTAGATAAAAATGGTGGTGCCGGGCCACCTTTTTCTGCCTTCCTATTGGCTAATATTTGAACAGGTTGTGCAACATACATAAATTACAAGGAAAATAATTAAAAATAAATAGTTTAGGTCTATTTAATTTCACTCAAACTCGTTTTAAAAGGATAATAGCTAAATATAATTTCGGCAATCAAAGGAATTTATAGCAATTCATTGCTAAATAATTAATTAAATTTTTGCTAATATAGGAGCACTACCAACATTACGAACAAGAAAATATCTACGTTTTTCAAAACGCGAATGTACGACAGCGCTCCCTCTATATTATAAATACTCTAAGAGCAAAACATATCTCAAACAAAATTTCAATAGTTATTTTAAATTTTATTTGTAGTTCTAAATTCCGCCACACGACAGTAGAAACTAAACGAATATATCTGTAATTGAAATCAAAAAGCCATTTTTATAACACCTATTGTTTCATTGTTATTTTTAAATTTGCTGGATTTGTGTCAGTATTTTTAAAAACAACAATAGTTCTTTTTTCAAATCCATTTGCGGTCTGTCGTTTTCTTATAAAAATCAAATACTAATATTGATCTAAAATTTGTTTAAAGATATTCATAATGTTTAGAGGATGCGGTGTGTTCCGTTTAGTATTGTATTCATGTATTTTTATCACAAGTATGTCGGGAGTTCCGCGGCGATGATCCCTATCGGTAGACCTTTGCAGTTAGCGGCTTACGCTGTGTAGAAAACACTTAGACATTTCTAGACTTAAATAAAATTCGTGATTATTGGCTAAAGGAAGATCTTTGTAAGACACAGTGCATATATCCAATTAAATAAATATCAAGATCTTCTCAAATCTGGGTTATCTGGCAAGAGTCACAGGAACTTGTATAAATAAATATAGTCATAATAATAAAACGGTTAAATTCTACCTTTACGTTTTTAAACGACATCTTTGTTAACTTAGAGTATTTATATATAGAGGGAGCGCTGTCATACATTCGCGTTTTGAAAAACGTAGATATTTTCTTGTTTGTAATGTTGGTAGCGCTCCTATATTAGTAAAAATTGAATTAATTATTTAGCAATAAATTGCTATAAATTCCTTTGATAGCCGAAATTATATTTAACTATTATCCTTTTAAAACGAGTTTGAGTGGAATTAAATAGACCTAAACTACTTATTTTTAATTATTTTTTTCAAATAATTTATGTATGTTGCACAACCTGTTCCAATATTAGCCAATAGGAGGGCAGAAAAAGGTGGCCCGGCACCACCATTTTTATCTACGTTTTTGAAGTACCAGCGCTCCCTCTATGTATATATATGTATATACTCTAGGTTTGTTAATTTAATTTGGCTACCATACTTTAAACACAATCTAAATTCTACACACTCATAATGGTTTATTAGATTTACGCGAAAGTTAGACATTGAAATAAAACTATTATTTACGAATCCACCCCGTGACCACGAAAGCTGTAAAGTAATCGAAACGTCGGGAACTCAAAAAATTTAAAAACTAAACCAAATCCGCGATAAAAATCCGTAAATAATAGTTTTATTTCAATCTACACACTCATTTCAAAAATAACTCATATGATCAATATTCCTATTCGTATTGAAATAAATAAATCCAAGAAATCATTATTCCTATTCGTATTTCAGATATAGCCAACAATCATTTTTGAAATTAATTCCTGTCGCCAAATTCCTTTAACCAAAAATAAATAAAATTACCACTTACAATAACGATGTACACAAAAAAAGTAACTCATATTTTTTTTTGTAAAAGTCCACTCCACACAATGCAAGTGGAAGCTCGCATGTCCAAGAAATTTTACAGTGCAATTTTATTTATAGCGGAATTATACGGCGTCCGTGAGAATCGACGGACTTCCGCGAAGGGACGCGGATTATCCCGCGTTGGTCTAAGGGACCCTTCTGTGAGGGTTTGATTAGGTCTTATGCTTATCTTGAGTACAATGCATATTTTTATTGCAATTCGTTAAAAAATATAATATTGAATGAATATCACATTTTTGAATGAAATTAATATAAATATAAAAATGCAAATTATGTTAAAATCTAAAATATGATGTTTATTTTTTCCATTTTTATTAAAATTAGTTATATTAATTGGCAGCGAACTATTGGAACTAAGCTTGCGTGTTAAAAAGTAGGCTTATACAAGATGAATAATTCCTTGCTGTAAAGAATAACATCATGCGAAAACCAACTTATTCAAAAGCACCTCAATAAGATTTTTAAGCTATTTATGGTTTGCTTCTCCTTTGTACGTGTCCTAAGATTTAAATAATCCAAGAGGAATTTCCTATGATAAAAAAAATCAACTTAAGACTCTACCTTACAGTTATAGATGAAAAACAAATTTATAATTTCGTTGCTTTAAATCCAAAAGCCACTTCAAACTAAAAATCGCTTTACTAACCTAAGTTCCTCAGGTTTTAAACTAAACTGACTACAAAATACATGCCCGGTACTCCGAGGGTCTTGGCAAATATTAATCTCGTAAATTTCGTCAATAGTCTCCCTCGCAAGACGGATGGGGTTGCGGTATTGACGTCACCGAGATACTTTCATCAAATATTTCATTTTGCCACAAATATGAATATTGTGTGGCGCGGAAGAAATAGATGGAATAGTTTTAGGATCTTTTTGTTATGTTTTTTTAGGAATTTTATTAGTATGTTATACATATAATAATTATATTAAATATCTCACATCACATAGATAAAAGGTAACACGTTTATAACGGTATTTCAGGTTCAGTTATTGATATTTTTTGTCTTTTTGTAGTGTTTATAGTTCCCAGTGTTCAAACCTTTTATAAATTAATCCATTGGTTGTTTTTTCTAATACCCATACTTTTACTTGCAATCTATGTGTACACTTGTTTGGTTTCTCAATAAATAAATAAATATAA
Organism: Hyles vespertilio; assembly: GCA_009982885.2. Classification (NCBI taxonomy): domain Eukaryota; kingdom Metazoa; phylum Arthropoda; class Insecta; order Lepidoptera; family Sphingidae; genus Hyles; species Hyles vespertilio. The sequence continues at coordinate 16,220,415 of CM042824.1, read as the reverse complement.
GTGCTCTTAAGAAATATATAATTATTGTCAAAGACCACTAACTGCTTGGTAGCTATGGGTGCTATGCCGGTCTCAACATGCTGGTTAGCAAGGAAAAGCACTGCTATAATTTTTTTAATTCAGTTTAATTCAAAACATCATAAAAATCATTAAAAAAAACGATTTCCAGCGTACTCTTATATTTTTGCCTCGTTCTTCTTCCGATCATAAATATTCAGGGGCAGTTTTTTAAGATGATAAACATTGTCCCACTCGTCGAGTGTTATACAAATTTACCTAGCTTTGTTAAAAAGTGACCACTAACAAGCTCCATTCTGGGATCATCTCACGCCCCACAGATTCTGGGTCACTCGCCGGACCCTTGCAGCTGACGTCACGAAAACATTTATTTTACTTAATTTAAATGTGCCGTGAAATAATTGACGTTATTATTTATTATCTTTTTTTATTACTTTATTATACCCTTATTTTTTAGATTAGGACTATGGTATAATAATAATAGTTCACATATTTTTTTGACCGTAAATATCCAGCGGCAGTTTTTTTAAGATCACACTGTCCTACTTTCGTCGAGTGTTATACAAATTTACCTCTAACAAGCTCCATTCTGGGATCATCTCACGCCCCACAGATTCTGGGTCACTTGCCGGACCCTTGCAGCTGACGTCACGAAAACATTTTTTTTTCCAAATTTAAATGTGTCGTGAAATTATTGACGTTGTTATTTATTGGATTTTTTATATATTTTTCCGTACACTTATTTTGTAGATTTAGACAATGATATAATAATAACAGTTCACATATTTTTTGACCGTAAATATCCAGCGGCAGTTTTTTTTAAGATCACATTGGCCCACTTTAGTCGGGTGTTATACAAATTTACCTAGCTTTGTTAAAAAGTGACCACTAATAAGCTGTATTCTATTTTAGATCATTAATTCACACCCCACATACTCTGGGTCTCTTCCGAATCCTTACTGCTGACGTCACCAAATATTTTTTTCTTAGTTAAAATATGTCATGAAATTGCTATTTTAATCATTTGAGTTCAAAATTTGGTAAATTACGTAGTTCAAATTTGTCTCTAAATTTTCAAATTCAATTGATTGAAATTATGAGAAAATATGGTTTATTGTGTTGTATTTTTCTTCTACGTCTTGTCGTATATCTTGTAACAAGTTTTATCAAAATTGCGCCAAGTTTAGAAACCAAACTACTATATTATGGGTTTTCGATGATTTTAGTTTAAGAAATAACATAGAGCTATAATAAAAAAAATAAGTGCGTGGTGGCCTGTTGGTAAACGGACTAGACGCGACTGCCAACATGTTCACGGTGGTCGTGGGTTCGAATCCCAGAGCACACCTCTGACTTTTCGGAGTCATGTGTGTATTGATAGTCAATCACCACGTACTAAAACGGTGAAGGAAAACATCGTGAGTAAACCTGCATACCATAGCGATTTATATAAAAATTCTATGGTATGTAAGTCCGCCAACCCGCACTAGACCAGCGTGGTGGACTTTATGGCCTAACCACTCTCAATCGTACTCTTGATTGTAGAGGAGGCCCGTGCCCTGCAGTGGGACGTATAAAAGCTGATACAGAATAATAAAAAAATAAAAAAAAACTAAAATTTATTTATAAAGTATAAGTTAAAATGTAACTAATAAAATCATTAATAAATACTGAAGTCTTCATAATATCAACATTTTAAAAAACCACTATTGGGAATAAATGTAAAATAAACAACGTAGCCATGTTGCAATTTCAAACACGGCAATCGAAAAGACTGGCCGGCGAAACCCAAAGCTACCTAAATATTGCCTCAGCTTTAAAAGATAACCATCGGACAAGTTCTATTCTCGAAGCAAAACACGTCGGCATATAATAAAGACACACACGACCGCGGCAAAGCTGCAGGGCCGGTGTATTGTCCGAACTCCTTGCTGTACAAACTTTGTAACTGGCACAAAATAATTGCCTTGGCCCCCTCGCGCATAGACACAAAGATTCCTTCGCCATTCAAAAAAAAGGAATACGAAAAAAATAAGATGACGTTCGGTATTCAAAACACATGCCACTTTCTGTATCGATTTATCGCGTAACGAATTATCCGCGCTGGTCATTGTGACGTTTCCGAACGGAATCCCTTATTAGCGTGAACGTGGCGACATTTCCCATGACGACTGAATTTAGTTTTTGAATAATTTTTACGATTTCCGAACGACACATTTTATTGTGTCGGAAGTGAAGCGGATTAGATGCGTGAACGGTCCACTGGATTTGCAGTTAAATTTAAAATTGCATTTTTGTACTGGATTACTAAATCTAAATCGAGGGTCCGGTGTGTGTCCACAAATTTCATTGTCTAAATAATTCTACGTATTTATTTATTATTACCGAGGTAAACAGAAAATGGGGTACCATTTTTTATTGCAATGAATGGCGAGTCTTGCATACCGTTCGCCTGGTACGACAGCTCATGAACACTAAATAAACCAAACAACACCTTGAATTACAAAGCAATGCTTGGCATTCCAATGCGCTCGCCATCCTGAGACATTTTTTTTCATTTATTTTTAAGGAGCAACAAACAATTACACTTTGCTAATAACTATACTTAATATTAAGTTTCTTAAAATTTAATTAAAGTGCAACCAACCCCGTTGCCCACGAATTAAACATCACAGACAGATAGGGCCAGCGAAGACACAGAGGAATGCAGCTCCTATGTCCTCCCTCGCTTCAACTGCCTCATGATGCATTACAATAACAAATTTCGGGCAATAGGAAGTATTATCCTACCGACAAGTTAATATACAATAATTAAAATGTACTTAAATAAGGTGAAGTGCGTGGTGGCCTGTTGGTAAACGGACTAGACGCGGCTGCCAACATGTTCACGGTGGTCGCGGGTTCGAATTCCAGGGCACACCTCTGACTTTTCGGAGTCATGTGTGTATTGATAGTCAATCACCACGCACTAAAACGGTGAAGGAAAACATCGTGAGGAAACCTGCATACCATAGCGATTTATATAAAAATTCTATGGTATGTAAGTCCGCCAACCCGCACTAGGCCAGCGTGGTGGACTTTATGGCCTAACCACTCTCAATCGTACCCTCGATTGTAGAGGAGGCCCGTGCCCTGCAGTGGGACGTATATGGGCTGATACAGATACAGATACTTAAATAAGGACATAGATGTTAAATCTCAGTATGTTGTTAGTAGCTACTCTGGCTACAATGATATTCAAACCGAAACACAACAGTACATTTACACTACTGTTTGGCTGGAGAAATAGATATTGCAGTGGTTTCTACCCAGGTTGCCTCTCACATATGGGAGACCTACTACCAGAAAAAGTGCCACTTGTCTTGATAAAAATATAATACAGCTAAATTTAATTTGAAAAAATGATAACATGTAGGTACCCCTAACATTACCCTATTATGTATTAATCAATTTAAAAGAAAAACCCTTAATTAACCATATCTAAGGTTACATCATTAAAAACTAAAAATAATAAATACAACCCGAAAATGCGTGACGTGTATTTTAACCGCGAAACGTCCCACGGCGGTCGAAAGGACCCCCATCTGCTAATAATCCGGAGTCGATAGGGCGCGCTCTGATTACAACCGCCAACAAGTCTAGATGTTAGATAACCCGTCATTCACGATGAACGGCTATATTACACCCCCGAGCAACGCAGGGTTGGATGCCGATTGAGCCATAGAAAATATGAAGGATATTTTTATTTTATATTTGGGAATTTAATATTTTAAATAATTTTATAGATTAATAAATATTAAAATTTTAAGTTTAAAATATTTCCACTTTTAGTTTACCTTAATCATAAAATAATATAAAATTCGTTTTGATTAACAAAACATGATCGTAATCAAGAAATGACATCTCATTAAACACAAAATCAATATTCAAAAAATCCTGGCTGCATAAATATAAGAAAATAGTTGATTTTAAAAGTATAATAATATTCTTCTTCCTCGAAATATTAAAAATAATTTACATTCAAAAGTTACTGGCACATCAACGGTTTATTACTACCCAAAAAAAAGATTAAAAAAATATACCGCCAGCCCTACTACGAAAGGTACGCGAAGCCCACGCAATGAGTGACATAATAACCAACCGAAAGATCTCAGATAAGCTATTAATTTGGCTCAAGTATCCTGCTCTACATCAAAATTATGCCAGAGGCTACTCCTAAAACCATCACTGCGTTTTCACCCCTAATTTTAAAGCCTTAAAGACTAAATTCGACTGAGATATTTTGCTAGATTTAGCCTAAGGTGGATTTTTTGTTTGTGAATTGATACGCGGGTTTGTGGGTGCGTACAATAGTTGCATTGTCTCGATATTTTTACAATAATTTGCAATGAATATGTTGGGTGATTAGCTCGTTTTGTGCCAGATTGATTACTGAGAACTTCGTGATAAGGTAAGGGGATGCTTTGAAGTGAAGTGGGTGAAATATTAGTGGTTGTATAATTAATATTTCGAGAAAGTTCTGAGGGACGAAATAAATCGCATAAAAAATATATATTAATACCGCTGTTTTCTTGCTGTAAATGCATGCCATTCGACTTATGGTAAGCGGTAAGAACGCTCATGGACAGTAGCAATTCTTGGCATTCCACTGCGCTCATCATCTTGAAAGATAAGATCTTTAGTCTCAATACGTCCAGTAGAAAATCTCAACAGTGCGCTTACACTGCTGTTATGCGGTCTCTCACATATAAGAAACCCTCCATCTGTTTGTCATTAACTTAATCTTTTTTCTGCTACCAATACGTAATCGTATACTAATTTCTTAGGCCGTAGCCTGAAACAGCCTTACTTTGTAGTAAAATTCCGAATTAAAAAGACTTCATAAAATCCATATAAACATAACTAGTTATACGCTGTTTATATACCTTTATAAAACAATAAAGCCTGAATATTAATAAAGTTTAATTGCTTAGTATAGTGAGCAGGGTCACGAGCGTTGGGTGCGGGTTCACTCGTTCTCATTACGAGTAATTGTTGGATCATAGTGCCATCATTACGTTTCGATACGCCATTTAAAACCTGACTGGAATATTAACATGTTATATTTGCAAACTGCTATAAAGCCTGACTGCCTCGGTGGCGTAGTTGTTCTACTGTTACAAAGCTGAGGTCTCAGGCTCGAATCCCAGGTTGGGAAAAGTGAAATTCAATTTTTCATTTATTATCTGGAGTCAGGAATTTGTGCCCGATATGGCGATAGGATATTTTTACTTCCTGACGTTTCGATTACTTTACAGCTTTCGTGGTCACGGGGCGGTATTTTTGTGGTATGTAAAGTCCACCAACCCGTTAAAAGCAAGTGAAGTCTTATCATCAAAGTTTGTTTTCGAGGACCCGCGTACTCTGCAATATAGCATATCTGAGCGGCTATGCAGGAATAGGCGATTTACCTGGTGAATTGTGGAATGAAGAGGGCTAGAAATAAAAGAGGGGAAGAACTTATAATGCATGTGCCATGGAATATTTGTTTACTTTATATCAGTTTTCTGCTGTGATTCTTTGATGTTATAATACTATGTATTGTGTGTACCCTCATATCAAATATGCTTTTGAGCTAGTCATATCTGAACAGTCAAGGTTCGATGTACTGCACTGTATCAGTATACGTCCCACTGCAAGGCTCGGGCCTCCTCTACAATCAAGAGTAGATTGAGAGTGGGTGGTTAGGCCATATAGTCCACCACGCTGGCCTAGTGCGGTTTGATATAGTGTAGTGATTTCCTGCACTGATTTGTCCATCAAAAATATTGTTGCAGAAAATTCCGTTACTTCACGATTCAGAAACGTGAAGTCTCCAAAGTTTTGTATGCCATTAATTTCTTCGAATTTGAAACAAAAACAGGTTCGGTGCCGGGGCGGGGTACAGTGACAAATTTACGGCGTTTTTTGCGGTTGTTCATCGCTCTACGGTTTTTGTAGAAGATTTTTTGCGCAACCTGTAGGTGTTAACTCAATTTTATCTCCCTAGTGTGGTATCTTGACGTGGATGATGGAGTATCCAGATTATATGATTATATGTTTATAGTGGTTTGGAAAATTATTGTTTAGTATAGATTTTACGGTACTTCGATGTTCAAATTACGTATAGTTGCAGAAAGTCACTGGATGCAGACAGGTTTCCATAGGTTATTAGAAAATCCTTGGGACATGTTTTGGATAACTTTGGAGTGTTTTAATGGATTATTTTTGTAAATTTTAGGTGTTTTTCTATAAAGGTGTATATACGTCGTTAGATCCAAATGAGAAACTACAGAACATAGGGCTGCATTATAGTGTTATTCTCAGTTAAAACGATTTGCAATGTATGTGTTTCTTCAATTGTTTTATTTCCATCCCGAAATCTATACTTAGTCGTATAATGTAATTTTACGCGTAGGAAAATTTATGTTTTTTACAGATCATATACCGATACGAGTAACAGCAAAGTAAAAAATGAAGTTATTAAATATTTGCAACCTGTTGCCTTGCTGTAGGAGTAGCTAATTATCTTCAGAGTTTGTTAATGAACGACCCCATTTAACCTCGAAATATGGAAGCCATAAAGCACATACAAAATAGATAAATTTTAATAAAACCAAGCTTCATTAATTTAAATTTTTGCTACATTGTCTGAAGAATGTTAATTAGGTATACTATAATTTATAAGTTTATTTTTAAAGTAAATGTAATATCTGACCTCAAATAATATTATTACATAAATTCTTGTTGTATTTTTACTAAGGTCAAACCCGAGACAGAATTCTTTGCCAAAAAGCCACTAATCTAATCAAAATAAATATTTACCGTAAAATAAACATAAAGCAACCCTTTTTCACAAAATCTCGTAAAAACCCGTTATACGTATCGCGTGCCGGGGCCGTGCGCGCAGCATCCAACCCTTACTCTTACCGTTAACCCGTCAACGCGTGCCGGGATCAATAAGGCCCACCTTCAGATCCGACGCCCATTGTCCCGTTTATCTTGAGCACAATCCCTTTTATCCCTTTATGCGAGGCTAAAGGGTGCACGAATCGTGCGCATGGATTCTGTGATATATCACATGCCCTTTGTCGAGATGAAAACGAGACAACCTTTGGCGGTTTTTTACGGCTTCTTTATGGTCGAAGACATCCATATATTGTGTATTTAGTATATAAAGGACGCGTCTAATAAATGGAGCTGTTTAATTTCTAAGAAGTTGTCTATACAACTCGATAGGAAATCAAGTTTTCAGCGGGTTCCCAGAACGTTTGAACACGTGAGCGGCGATACACCGTGGGACCACATGCGACGCTAGGCGATTTCCAAAACCAGATTTTATTCTTCATCAATATTCACAATATCATACGAAGCCCCTTTTTTACTCGTGTTTTTTGTAAGGGTTCAGCAACGACTTTTTTCTTTTCTAAGACGGTGACCTATGGCCTCTTAGACCCTTTGAGCGATGAACGGTTGAGAATCTAGTTTGTGAAAAAAGCGTGTCCGTCTATGTGTTTTGTTGTCGACAATGGGACGAGTCCGCGACGGATATGTGGTCCCGTCGGCTATTCGTACGTGTTTTTAACGTTATTTTAGTACATCATATATATTTTTGTGTCACGCACATAATATACTTTTTTATGCTTCTAGAAGTGTTTTCTGGATGAATCTTGGCGTTGCCGTTATCGGTTGCAATGAAATTTATGAAAAAACATTGAAGTAGTTTTTTATGCTGCATAAGTTTTATACCGTGTAAGAATTAGAACTGGAACTAAAAGCTTAGATTCTGAAATTCTAAATACCGTGCAACGTGATTGAAACGAATCACTTCAAGTCAGGCATTCCGCGAAAATTTCATCAAGTTAGGTATACGTCTTTTAAAGTCCAAATTCTTAGATACTTCAAAACTAAAATTATAAATCACAGCTATTTAAAAGAGATTAATAATACATGTATCCACTGATCATTACTTTGATGACAAATTACATTAAAATCATTAATAACAGCCAATCAAATAATATCATTTATAACCTACACGAAGTGCCCGTTACATTTCTAAAAACACGTGTCTTCAAAAAACATGACATATTTTTTGCAAAAACTTTTTGCGTGCATCCCTCAAGATTTCACACAATAGACCCAACGCTCCCGTTAAGTAACCCAATTTTTGCACCATAAATAAAAAGAAAAAAAAAGGTAAAAGGTAACGGACTTTTTTTACAAGCACGATCGTGGACGTATGAATTAATTTGTACAACGCCCCGATGCTTACACACAAAGTGAGTATTGAGAGCGAAAATTAGGCCACATTCTTTTTTCGCTTTTTTACCTTTTTTTCTTTAATGTTTTGTGACAATATTGACAGCGTCGGCCCCCGTGTCTTGAATGTTGAGGATTTGTAAATAATTCTATACAAAATTAATACAAATCTTTGAAAGCATCTCAGTAGGCTGATTGGCCTTATTGTTGGTTTTTTGCTTTTCAAACGCGTTTTGATTTGTAAAACAAACTTGGGTGATGGATGGAATTTTAAGAGCTTATCAAGTTTTAATACTTATTCAATGTAATTAAAAACTGATTAGAAACCAACGACTGCATTTAATTACTGCCTTTTGTTTTATCAATTGGTATTCTAATCAACGGTGGTTGCGGGTTCGAATCCCAGGGCACACCTCTGACTTTTCGGAGTCATGTGTGTATTGATAGTCAATCACCACGCACTAAAACGGTGAAGGAAAACATCGTGAGGAAACCTGCATACCATAGCGATTTATAAAAATTCTATGGTATGTAAGTCCGCCAACCCGCACTAGGCCAGCGTGGTGGACTATATGGCCTAACCACTCTTAATCGTACTTTCGATTGTAGAGGAGGCCCGTGCCCTGCAGTGGGACGCATATGGGCTGATACAGATTCTAATCAAATGTTGAGGAGGCGAACTTATTTCATTGGAATCTTTGGTCACGTTTTACCAAAACATGTTTCAGAGTCACCGAAGGCACTATAAACACAGGTGACAAAGACTGATGCATTTAAAGATCTTAATTTTCGGTTAAATTATCAGTAATTTATACGGAAGTCCATATACATACGATTTTCGAATTCGTAATTAAACAAAAATAATTCTTAAACCCAATAATCAAAAAATATGATTATATAGTCTGTTTTAGGTAATTTTTTTCTACCACAAACAAAGAAAAAAAGCTTAAAAATCATTTTCAAATTGTAGACATGTACTTTAACCTCTTCAATGATACGACGGTATTTAGTACCCCTAATAAAGGCGTGAGTTTATTTTTATTTAACCCAAAATTATCTTAACAAAAAGCGGTACAAATGGGGTGATTAGTGACAATAAAAACGCAGCATCCGTAAGGGTTAAGTGTTCGTCTGCAACCTTACCCACGTGCCCCAAGACGAGGGTTAAATTAAAAATAGTGATATAAAGTGTGGAAAGGTGAGGTGGTGTATTGAATTAATACTTTTTTAAATATAAATGCTCAGGAATTTATTGTAATTAGTAAGAAGTTTTACCGACCCTTTAATAGTGATGACAGTGTGAAGATTTTTTTTCGGGTTTTCTAATATTAAAATGAATAGCCAATTTAGCTAATTTTACAGACTATATCAGGGATATAATATTTATTAGTCTAAAATAAAGTCACATCATTACAGAAAATTAACATAAAGTAAAACCTGTATTTAGGTATTTCCTCGGTATTTATAAATTAACCGAAACACCAAAAAGCATCCTTTCCTTCTTAATATGTCTATTCTCCATCAACCATGTTCCAGTTTACAGAATATATTTGTTAATCGTGAAATTCGCAATTTAAATCTTCAATTTGTCTGATGTTGGTAGTCGGACGACGGACACTATGAATTTAATGTATGAAAATGCACTTTTATTTCACCTATCTTATTATAATGGTATTTTTATAGTTTATGAACAAAGATATCCTAGCCCAATCAATATTAAGCTAATACCCATATCACAAGTTAAGAAATTACACTATCAAAATGTAATACGTCAAAGGAATTGATTCGTCATATCCCGAGGGAAATATAGGATTACTTCGGACGTCCGAGTAGCATTATAATATTAAGGAATTACGCAACATATTATTTGGTTTCAGTGGTCAGTAATTTATTGTATTATTGTTAAACCGAATTCTACTTTACCTCCTCTTGAAGAAGATTTAATAATAATAAATCAGTCAACTCTCATAGCTTTCAAAATTCATAATGATAGTTACTATTAATTTTAGAACTTAGAACAAATTGAATTGAATAGTTCGTTTAATGTACTCTGAAATAGAGATGTTAAAAAATAATCGATTTTTAATTTAATCGATAATTATTTTCTTATAATCCATTTTTACAACCGATTTTTAAAATACTATTAATCGATTTCTTATAAATCGATTATATAAATTATCCGTAAAAAATCGATTTTTATTAACAGTGCTATCTATGCGACGTATGAAAAAACTCGGAGTCAGTTTATACTGTTCAATATTATTGCGATGATCATCATTTCATTTTTATTAAAATAAACATTTAATGGAACTGAAAGTTTGTATCAATAAATAAATTTGGTTTCCTTATTCCTTACCTTGAAAGTTTAAAGGAACATTCACTTTGATTTTTAGTTTTGAATATGATATTTTTTTATTCATATCAATTTATTTGATTTTTATATTAATAAAATTTCTGAGGATTATTTTTGGAATATGAAAAGCATTTAGATTTTTAAATTATAGAAAAAAAATCGATTTTTCGCAAAAATCGATTGTTTTTAATAATAATCGATTTTTAACAAATAGATTAATATTAAATAAAGAAAAATCGATTTTTATTTAATCGATTTTTTTCCATTAAACTCACATCTCTACTCTGAAAACACATTGCGCCAAATAATTTTGTATTTTGTTGTTTATACCTTAAACCATTCTCAATCGTACTCTTGATTGTAGAGGAGGCCAGGCCCTGCAGTGCGACGTATATGGGCCGATACAGTTTACAAACATTGCACCACTACTTAATCTTTAACCGTCTAACTTCCCCTAGATCCCATTCCTGAAACCTTTATATTAGATCACGAATCACCACCTGCACCACGAAAAACTTTCTCACCCACTCGATACGCGAAATCCAATAACTTTCACCAGCTGCAACCACGCGGAAGGCTTTTTGTGCGCACCACCGCGATCCCTTGCTTAATCGCTCAGATTAAGTGGCATTAAACGCTCCCACACAATCCTATCACTTGCCTACAAATCTCATTTCCAATGCACTTTAATCCTATATCACCGACTTGTTAACAACCCTATACACAACTACAATATTGCATAATTAACGATACATAGCTTATTCAGTATACTATACTTCATAAACCTACGGTAGAGAACCAGCAATGTATAGTAAATCAATGTGATGTGCCGCAAAAGGGTGCGCTATTCCCGAAAATCTCGCTGGGTAGTCAATTAAGTGATCAAGCCAGGGGTTCTGCACAATTGGTCGCCTCCGCACAATGCGACGGTGGCGCCGCTCGTGTTGCGGTGGTCCGATGAATAAGCACCAATGGAGTTTTATTGGAGCGACGCAGTTACTTTTATATTAAAGTTTTGTAGCAAATAAAAATGGAATTTATTGCGGATTAATATGACGCGCTTTATTTTATGTTCAGTCAATTTATAGACTGATGTTTATTTGCCTATCTACCAGTTTGGTGAAAATTCGTTTTATTTTGAATGTTTCGGAATGCATTTGGCTATTTATTTACATTTTGGCGCTTACATTATATTTAATAAAACATTTTTGGTTTATATCTCTACAAATTTGTATAAGCGGCAAACACTTCTATTCATATCTGCAGTTTATCAAATCTGACAATTAAAGAAATGTATTATAAAAAAGGTTTTATAAAATCAATGAATACACTTTATGATTATCCCAAGTCTGAAATAGGTACTTACAGCACTATGAATAATCATACATACCAATATATAGGTACATTCATACATAATATACAGTCCAAATAAAATCTCAACAAAACCATGGCCTAAATACATCATAATCCGCATTCACGCATCGCACCTTCAGCAATATCTAATCGGATAGAATCGCCCTGTATCCGTCTGGTGATTTTTTCCTTTGAGCGTCCATCGGCGGTCGTGCTCGGCCGCCCGTGAAATCACCCGACCGACCCGCTGCCAATGTTGGGCACCTCTGATCATATTTAAGGCTTTGGGTAATTTCTGTTGTTTTATAAAGATTTATCGATAGATGTTAGTTATTGAATGTTAATATACTAGCTTATACGACAACTGCGAAGTACGGCACTTCTCTACAATCGAATACTTAATTGACATGGCCTGAAGGGTTACTTTATGATTTGACAGGAAGTTCGAATGTTTGGACTTGGGCGTCTGAATTACGTTATACATTTTCCACTTCTAAAATCAATACTATTCTCTACGATACTTATCAATTACTCCGAACTTTGTATATGGTTACGACGTATGATAGAAGTTTCGAAATTTGTTTGGAGTTGGCACATTTGTACTGTTTTACGTAAGTTTTTGTAACATGATAGATTAACCGCCTATAGTCTATCATGCTACCTTATTATCGCATCGGACATATTCTGTAGACAATACTAGTAAAGAGCTCTACGATATGCAGATTTTTCACAATAATAACAAGAATTTAATAAAATCTCTTTATTTAAAACACAACAAAGCTATTACAAAAATAAAAAGATTGAACAAAAAAAAGGTGAAAAAACGACGGTCTTATCAATACAAGCGATGTTTTCGTTATATAGTAATAGACTAAAAAATACCTCCAAAAGCTAGAGCTTCTGCCCTAAGATTCAAACTCGCCACTGCTATCAAAGCAGTTTGCAACTTATTAAAAGGCCACCTAATAATACCAAAAACTCAATCTTTCCTCGTATTATCTATATTCATAAAAATAAATACATTCAAGTGAATAATTTAATAAATACTGCAGACACTGGGAAGTACCGAGTGACACGGACAGAGGGCAACGCAGTGATAATAACATTATCTACATCCCCCCTGCCTCCATCTCTCCCCCCCGCAAGAGTCTTATCACCTCCAAGAAATAGGTTACGTTCAGCAACTGTATGTAGTGTCATCTTTTAAAATAACTTACTTGTTAGTCATCGTATATTTGTATTCCTATTTTTCCTACAATGGTACTATCATAGGTGAAATTGTGAACACACATGTATTTTAAAACTGCAGAATTATAAACATAATATACTGATTTATATTTCATAACAATGTTTACGTTTCCCAGATATTACATTTTCTATTTTTATACTAGTTAACGCAACTATGAGCGTAAATTCGAAAGAAGGCAAAATTCCCTGGACTTTGTAAATAAAAAGTTACAGAAAATTGGGACTGAAGTCTGAACCCATTTGTAAAAACAAAACATGGTGTTATTCATAATAATTGAAGACACGATACAACTAGAAACTTCTAGAAATAATGCGAAATAAATCGATTGATAAATCCACCCTAAAACTGCCGTTATTATCGACAAAGAAATAAAAAAAAAACATTTCGTAACACTGTACTTTCAAAGCATCACTAACATCTAAATGACATCTCAATCCCGGTTAACAAGCACAAACAAAGACGCAAACAAACAAACAAAAGCACAAAGTGATTTAGACTCGACGTCTCCACAACACTTTTTGCTCCATCTGATCGATCAAGAACTAACGGTTGGAATTGATTGATTTATGTGCGGTTTACAAGATATATTTAAAGTTAAAGTGATGCTAAATCTGGCTTTAATGTGTCTTTAGTGATGAGTGTATGCAGTTGGATTTGTGAATTAAAATGGCTGCGGTTTTTTAATGAATTTTACAGGAATGATTTTGTTACTGTGTTGAGGAAATTCAGTGATAAAGTGACCTAAGCTGTGTAAATTAATAGAAATAGCAATGCTCTGAATGTATGATTTAGATTTGGTAGGGAATTGAAGGATTAAGAAAACATTCTTTATATTCGATAGTTTGGTAAAGGTGTTATGCCGCATCTATAAATCATAAGCATTACTTTTTAATTCAAAGTGTTGTTTGGTTTCCCTACTTTTCATGAGCGGTTGTATTGCTTAACATCAGGCGAACAGCAAGCTGTTCTTGCCATTCAAAGCAATAAAAAAAATTAGAGCAATTGAAATATTAATTCCTTTATTTTATATAATGTTGGACTTCTCTTAGTCTGTAATTACTCATGCAAGCTTAGATTATTTAAATAAGATATAGAAAAAATAACATAAAGCTTCCCGCCGTAAAACATATCGCCACTACTACTAGGAACTCACCACTAGCTTCAACAAGTACCAGTCTGTACCACTCCGAATATATCTCTGTTGCACTTCAGCAACCGAACTCCCGGCACATTCCCGACATCTCAGTCTGGGCAACACAATGAGTCAGCGTGGCTCGCCGATTGATCGATGTGACATTACACGTTGCGCTGGACTTATTGCGACCCGGTAATTTATGTAGCGACGACAACGCGTATTCCGGTTGCGGATTGTCGGAATATTTACGGTGATTGTCATTTTTAAATTTTTAACGAAGATTTGGTCGGTTTTTCAGCACACAGTTCATGCTTATGTATCACAGTAAACATCTGAGTGTAAGCCATCATCTGATTCCATTTAGTTGAGAAATAAGGAATGATAGTTTTCGGTTATTTATGTTAGGCGAATAGATGACATACTGGTCGCAGCAAAAGGTGATTTACAATTTTGTACTCATATTAAGATGCGTGGTTTGCTTCATGGTAAATATTTTACTAGTTGACTCCATAATGTCATAACTAGAAGATGCTAATAAATTGATCAGAAGAAAATTCCTTATTTCATTGCTTTCGCAACATGACGCATTTAAATTCAGAGCCACTATTATCTTCTAAGTATAATTACATCAAAGGAATTGCATATTGCTAACGCTTGTATTCATTCACCTTCAACATCTAGTAATGTTCTATATTACAACCTAGAGGCCAATGTAACAAAATAATTAAAATAAAAAAATAAAGAGAGGCTTCCAGAGAATCTATACTTCAGACACTAAATATAACCCGAAAAATCTTGGATTAAACATTCAACCCCTTCAAAAGACAAAGCATCAGAAAGTTTTTATTATTCCCGTTTTTAAAAAGCTAATAGCAAGGCGAAAATGCGAGCAAAAAAGCCAAGTCTGTAGGAGTAGGCGCCCAATTACTCGGCCCGGGGGTTGAAGGGGTGGGGGTGGTGGCAGACGACATACAGACACCGTTGTCACAATCGATGGTGGTGTACGGGAATCTGGAGAGAATTGCGAAGAGATGTACTCGTATCTACTAACTATGTTTTGTCCAGGATGTTTTATTTTAGGATCCGTGAATGTTATAGGGTGTAAATAGGTTCAGAGTTTAATACTACGATCACTGTTATGACGTCTTTAAAATACTAAAATCACTTGAGTTTATTCCATGCACTCTCACTTAAGTATGTTGTAAAATTCACTTAATATTGTTTATAACTGTACGACGTCTAACTGACAGCCTCGGTGGCGCAGTCAGTTAGACGCCGGTTGTGAAACGTGCACCGGGAGAAATGTTTGTGTGACCCACAAATATTTGTTTCGGGTCTGGGTGTTTGTGAGACCGAAAAATCTCTCGCAGTTCCTGATACCCACGACACTATACTCGATCTTAGAGTGGGGACTATGTATGTGACTGTTGGGTGTTATTTATTTATTTTATTTAACTCCCATATTCGCTTGTATAGCACACAGCGGACAAGGTAGTGGATGACCCGTGACAGTAACCAATACCAATGCATCTATAATATGTTTTAGAGAGAAAAAAAAAAGTATTTTTATCCCTAATACGCGAAGGAGACTTACGGGAGCAGTCCAGCATAACATTATATCTCGTGATAGGCTGACGATATGGGCTAGCCTAAATCACACTCATAGAGGAGGCAAGATAACAAACTCTTCAAATAATAATATTTGCAATTCAAAGTGACCTCACAGCATGTGATGGTAAGGTTAATTTTGTTGTTTTGCGGTTTGGAAATAGGACCCAGGTCTCCAGCAAAAGAAACTGGGTTTATGATTCATGTTTTGAATAGTAGAATATGTATATGGTATTGGTTGCAATATTTTTCAGTGTGTGCAACTTTAGTATTTGAAAATTTTATGAATTGTACTGGAAGTTATGGCATTTCACACCATGGGACAAAACGACAGCGAACTTGTCGCCTCTACCCACCCCTATGAACACAGGTGTGAACTTACTTATCTATATACATATTTACAAACAGATTTTCCATAGACAAAACACAATATTATAAGAAGGTTATAATTTATTCAGAGCGGTATATAAGACAGATGTTGGTGGGCGGAGTCGGGAGGCACGACCTCTGACCCGCCCTCTCTCACCCCCTCACCTCGGGCGCCCGCGCTCACCCCCGCACTTTCACCTTTAGGGGTGGCCGACGTCTTACGGGACTGAATATTCTCTAGTACCAAACTTTTAGGACTGAATTATCTACATAAACGAAATTGAAGAAATTTTGTTGGTGTTTTAGTTTTTAGATTAATGGGTATTACAGCTTACTTTTAGAGATTATATATCGAAATAAGTTTCAAAGTTTCTTTTCTCTTTTAGGTTCAGTTTTTATTTCTACCTAAAATGATGAAATCTGGTCGAATGTGTTACCATATTACTTGGTAACGCAGTGGAAACCTTAATTGTTTTGTCTGTAGACTAAATAAATGATGTCAATATTTTATTTATTGCTTAAGCGTAGGTCGTCTAAAGTTCAGAGAAGTTACTTTGGATTATAAAGCAAATTACCACCTATAATAGGTAGAGCTACTTTAAAGCCAATGCGATATACTAAGTTGGGTTGATTGGAATGGAGTGCCATCCATCCATTTTTTTTCATGTAATTCTGTCTACTTTTAAAAATCTGGCGTATCATAAATTGTGAAATAAATAAATGCACAAGATATAAGAAGATACCGCCGACTGAAAATAAGACCACCAATTTTACTGTAAATATAGGGTAATTTTTAGGTGGTGTATTTTGATCATTTTGTGTTGTACAATAAAGTGTAATGAAATAAATAAATACAAATTTTGCAAAGGTTCTACGATATGCAACTGAAACAAAGTAAAATTTATACGAATAATATTTTCTCGTTATGACGTAGGCTAATCATAGTTACTGTTAAGCATGAGATATTAGTGCGCCAACCCGCACTAGGCCAGCGTGGTGGACTATATGGCCTAACCACTCTCAATCGTACTCTCGATTGTAGAGGAGGCCCGTGCCCTGCAGTGGGACGTATATGGGCTGATACAGAATGAGATATTAGACATTACTTGCTTTACGATTAAAGAAAACATGAGTAAATCATCGAACCTAAGTTATCTACAGTAATTTAAAAGGAGAGTTTATTCTCGTCTAGGCGTGTAAACTGAATAATCTAGTAGGGTAGACTAAAAGGGCTAAAGGGTTGATATCACTAAAGTCACTGATAGTTATTGAAGCTAAACCTTTCTGTAACAAGACTCAAAAAAAATATTCAATATTAATAGTGAATACCCAATTGTGCGCCATTAATATTGAATATTTAATCAAATGAAATAGAATTTCATTGCTAGATTAACCGTGTAATGTAAGTATCACAAGTAATTAACAAAATACGTAAGACGTAAGTACGTACAAGTGTAGCGAAATGAATCACTAATTATCTAGACGTGACCTTTGCTCGACCGACACCGTTATAAAATCTACAAATACGGCCCAAAGATATCCAAAGAATACCACAATATAAAATCTTATTAGAAGAGGCAACCCTAGCGAGCATCTGGCATCTTCCATCTTGGCCCGGGCGATCGTAGCCGCGGCTTAAGGCACAGGATTTATTCCGACTATTTCGACCCAAAAAGCCCGGATTTTCCACAAAAAACCGAACGTGTTCTATATTTAAATATGGCTATATTTATTTTGGTACGTGTTTGTTACCAGCCAGTGATATTCTAAATTTTATTTTCGTATTTAATTCATTTTGATTATGGTATATTAGGTTAGTGGTTTCTAGATTAAAAGTTATAAAAACGAAATTGATTCCAAATTTTTTGTATGTTTTAAAAACATTATAATTGACACCATAAATGATTGTCGACTTCTTATTCTTTTAGAGTTACAAAATTTATATTAAAGTATGTATAGTAAAGTTGTAAGCTGGTTTTTATTTTGTATTTAATTGAAATCTTTGTCTATTTTGTAAGTGACCATGTTTAGTATAAACACTTAATACTTCCTTGATATAATTTCATTATTATTTACTTCAAGATACTCCTGTCACACGCATCAAAGTAAACGTACGAAAAAAGGTTTGACCATAGAGTAAAATCTTATTAGTATAAACGCTTATGCTTAGCTCTTATTTTTACAGTCTATATAGAAACTTTAATTTTAAATACTTTAATTTCGTTAGGATTTCTTATTCGTTACTTTGTAGATCGATAAGCCAACTTGATTTACAGTCAAATCTATCGTAGTGAAAATTCTTTGTCTTCAATCCCATGATTAATAATACTCCTAAATAGAACTGCGCTACAGTATTTCTAAATTTAAATAAAGGTAATAATATAATTATAATTAATTCAAAATAAACCACGCGAGTCGTGTTCGGACGTCGTCCACGTGACAAAACGCCATAACTCTCCAATTGGAAAAAAAATATCGAATCGTGACGCGCGCTCGGCGATGCGTCAAACTTGGCAATCGTCGCGTTGACAAGTGCGCAGGAGTGGCTCCCCCCTTCCACCTCCCTACCCCCCCCTCCAGGCTGGTCGGTGTGCGCGTGCGCACCGGCCACGCCCCCTCCGCTAGCGCCGCCTACCGATGATCCAGATTGATCTAGATCCGTTACGCGTTTCAGTAACGTTAATCGAATAAATGACGAGACCGATTCTAATGCACAAATTATGTACAAGGGAAGGATCGTAAGTGTTTGTATTGTGGATATGCACAAAAATATTTGCTAGACGAAATATTCGTACGACATTTATGGACAAATCATTCTCCGTACTAGCTGTTCGATTGTGGAACTCACTTCCAGATGTCGTGAGACGGGCTAGAACATTGTCATCTTTTAAGTCACTAGTCAAGGAACACTATCTCTCTCTCTGAATTTACACATTAATGTGCTTTTACTATTTCCATTAGCATTTATTATGTATATATTTATTATATTTTATGTCTATTTTGTATATGTATATATGTATGTATGTTGTACATATTTATATGAATGTATTACTTTTATTTTGTGTTTTTAATTTGTTAGTATAGTTTGTTTTTTTTTTTTTCTTTCATTATACACCCTAGACTGCCCTTTCTCTCTCCTGTGTCTTATCTCCATCCAAAGGTTGCCTGGAAGAGATTGCCTAGTGCAATAAGGCCGCCGATTGTACTTATTTTTAATATTATTTTTAATTTCTGTTATTGTATTTGTTTTTTTCTGGTGTACAATAAAGTTTATAAATAAATAAATAAATAAAATAAATTCGTAGTTCACTCAATAATAAATTTATGTTTACATCAAATACCTGAATAACCTAAAAACTCTAACTGTATTTCTAATTCTAAGTTAACAGTAGAAATAAGCGAGTAAATATCAAGAGAATGACGTCGAAATACCCGCCAGTAAATACGTTACGATAACGGAGCCATTTCATTAGCTAAATATGTACGTAGTTGAGTGAGTGTGGTGGCGCGCCTATCAGCTCAGAAATATGGAGGCAGCGGGAAAGTTGATACAAAGTAGGATTTTCAGGTACCGTCTGGAAAACAAGCTCGCGGTACCTGATTTTATTCTAGAGATATTATTAACTGATATATTGTGGAGTAAAAATATGATATTATAATTTAGATTATGAGTTGATTTATTTATTATGATATTAAAATATATATTTTTTGGAGTGAAGAAAAAAAAATATTATATTGCAGTAAATAAGGTTTATGTGAATAAAATAACTTATCGGGACCAATAAAATACACTTATTGTATTCATATCGTATAATAAAAACACCATACATCGATATTATTATTCACAATATCAAAAACCAATAACATAACAAAGTAGGCGTGTCGCATAAAACCAAAAAACCGCAACAGTAAGGTAAAGAATATTTTTCTTACTGACAGTACTCGTCCACTGAAAGATTTTCACCCCCGTCGGCGGAGAGGGGGGCCGGTGTCGAGGTGGCGGGGCCTTCGCTCCCTGC
Source organism: Hyles vespertilio (assembly GCA_009982885.2). Lineage (NCBI taxonomy): Eukaryota > Metazoa > Arthropoda > Insecta > Lepidoptera > Sphingidae > Hyles > Hyles vespertilio. The sequence goes on along the minus strand of CM042824.1, from coordinate 16,200,034 downwards.
CCCAGCAGGCCACCGGGCCAATGGCGGAGCGGCGCGCCCTGGCCCGACCCGAGCTCAGTCGCGCCTGAACCGCGACCCCTGACACACAAGCGCGTCGCGCGTTTCTCGCACCGCGACCGCAACCGGCATCATCACGCACGGAGCGCTAGTATACGGCGGGGTCGGAGGCCCGGGGCTTTGCCCTCCGAGAGGCCCTGACCTCCCGCCTATCGAGCTCGGGTTCCGCGGCAGCTGGCGCGAGGACGAGCTGCTGCCGTCGACTCCCGCGAGTCAGGCCGCGTCCACGCAGAGCGGCTCCTCCGCCACCGACAAGGGCCAGAATGTCGAGTGTGTGGTCTGCGGAGACAAGTCCTCGGGGAAACACTACGGCCAGTTCACTTGTGAGGGTACGTACATGTGCAGTGAAAGTGTTTACTGTGGCTTACGAGCCATGTGCGCCGGCAGTGCGGTTTTGTGCGTTGACACGCGAATCTCTTCACTCTCGCACACGTCACGACTAACACGTGTGCTGGACGTAAGTTAGACAAAATATGACGATCCTGAAACGTGACTAGGCGACTAATTAATGATAAACAAAAAAATGCGGAAACTTTATGTTTAAAATTCGTCGCAAAAAGTAGAGTAGAGATAATTTGTAAACGAGTCAAAAACAAACAAGAGTAAAACAAAACCTTCGTATGTGAACAAAAAATAATGAAACACATTGGTTAAATTTTTAAATAGCCATTCGTAACGGCAATTATCCAATCAGAAAGTATTTCGTATGTTCCGATTCGTCACCCATGTTCAGCTAGTGAATAACAATCAACAATTTGTTTTATTTACAATAATGGTTGAGTTTTCAATAACAATTTGTATAAAAAAATAATATATACCATAAACATTTATATATAAATGCGAGTAATTAATTTAAAACAAACGGTACTTCCTTTTTTTTAAATTCTAATAAACAGGAAAAAACATGTTATTCCCAAAAAGTAGAGTCAAATTAATTTACTTAGGTACAACATTTAATAAACACCGATATTTTACTTCCCTTTTGACCTCAAAAATCACAATTAACAGAACTTGTTCTACGTAGATCCCCTCTAATCAGAATGCAATAAGACAAAGTTTTCCTAAAGTGCCTGTTATAAAAGATAAGGGCTCTCACTTTTATGCAAATGAAGCTATCGTAGAATTGTCATTTTCTGAGTTACGGTGCTACGAGTTTATGGTGTAGGGATTAATTGTCGTGGGGATAGAAATTGTTGATTAAAATATTAATTGTTAAATTAATATTGCAAAGTTTTTATGTAAATATAAAATTAACAATAAGTCACATCTTTTGTGTAATTATATTAAAATAAAGTACACAATTAACGCTTTTTTCCTTTTAAAAATAATATTTATAAAGTACAAAATAATGTAAAGGTATAAAATAAAAAATGTGACAGTGCAATATTGCATCCGAGGTTAGAAATATAGTGTTTGCATTAAAAGACAATATTTCGTTATAATGTGGACATATTTTTACATTGTAAGTGCAGCCGAGTTACCATTAAGTGGCAGCCATGAGAGCGGCGGACATAATGATGTGTTTCATGTCACCAAACAATTACGGTATTACGTTTAAGTGGCGATGTTAGACGCTTTACCATCATGGATAAATATCTTGGGAACGCAGTCTAGTTTACAATCTTTTGTTTCACACCAAATTGTTTTGAAAGTTACCGTTTTTGTGTGACGATATTTTGACAGATCACATCAAACTGGCACAAACGTAATGCACCAGAATTAAAACATAAAACTTAATTCTAAATTCAAAAATATTTTCAAAATAGGAATGTTTACTCCGCGTGAAATAAATTCAAATTAGTCGGGTTAACCCGTCCATGACATAATAGGCTCGTCAAGTGCAACACAGTGATTACAGGCGGTGGTCCCAAAGACCCGCAGCCTTGACCTCTGACGGGTTAAGCTCTAACCTGCGCAAGCCGCTCGCCTTCGATGCACCTGTTAATATGAGGATTCTTTTTATTAACCGGAGATCGAAATAAAATAAAAATGATTTTATTTTTATTCTTTTATTCCAAAATTACTTTCATTGTTTGCGCTATTAACTTAGTCTTTTTTATGGTGCATTTATTTTCGATAGTATTTTTTATATAATATGTGTTTTGAGAGAAATGAAACTGAAATTCTTGAAGAAACTTTCGTAATGCGACTGATACCAATTTAAAATTATTGTTATTTATTCAATTTACGATTAATCGTTTCTAAAATTCCTTAAATAATAATCTGTTTATTTATAAGCAACGAACTGATTAAATCAACGCGTTTTTTTATTTAGAATTCCACAATATCAAATATATTATAATAATATGTGTATAATTATTTAATTTAATTTAATCAATCATAAATCACCTGGTATTCGTACATTAAAAAAAACATAAGTTATTTTACAACTATTGAGATACAATTTTACGATTTTCGCACATTATCGCGAGATGCATTTTAATATTTAATAAAGTAAAGTAAGTTATAGCAAAAAAAGCGGGTTAGATGCATATTTATATACATATTATTAACCGTTATCATTTCTGCATAATTATTTACGCACATTTTAAATAAACATGACGGTTTTAATATTTTATACATTCTACTTAAATTTATTCGCACAAAATAGTAATAACATACTTTTTCTTTCTACATATCGTTATTCCGACCGATGCTAGGTTCCCATTTTCGGCTCAACTTTGGCCATTTTGCTTCGTCATTAACGTCTTTGATAATAGCTCCATTGGTTCTCATATCCAAAATAGTCCTACATTATTTTAGCTTAATGGTAACTACATTAGGCAATGAGGATTAGGTTAAATTAAATGCAAAACGCATGAATATCGAAATATGAGTATCAATAAGAAACTCAGTTTGAAATAAAACTATAAAGATCCTATTATCAGCGTCCATAGCCAAAACTCATGGGTTTGGTTCTCGAATGAAGAACAGTGTTTTTATTATTATACAGGGTATATCAAGACTGCTACCGAAAACGAAGCCGGGTGGTAGTTTTAGAGACTACAAACACAATGCAACTAAAAATTTCACAAAGAAACGTGACAATTATATTTAATGATTTTTTAAATATCATGATTTTTGGGTCGTTAATCCACAGTTTTTGCTATAATCATAATTTAAACTCTTTTATACCTTAGAGTATTTATAAATAAAAGGGTATATACTGTACTATTGTTTTAGAAAAAAAAAATACCACCCAAATACGATCATAGGAAAAAAATAAACGAAAAAAATAAACAAAAAAAATATCTCTTTTTTTTGCAACATTGTGTATTGCATTGTGTCTGAAGTCGCTTAAACTACCACCCGGCTTCATTTTCGGTAGCAGTCTTGATATACCCTGTAGTAATGTTTGATACCCTCCGTGGCGCAGTTGGTTAGACGCCGGCTGGGAAACGCGAGGCCACGGGTTGGATCCCCGCTCCGAGACAAACATTTGTGTGATCCACAGGTATTTGTTTCGGGTCTGGGTGTGAGTCCAAAAAGTCTCTCGTAGTTCCTGATACTCACACAACACTTTATCTTAGTTCGATTGAGAGTGGTTAGGCGATATAGTCCACCACGCTGGCCTAGTACGAGTTGGCGGACTTTACATAGCATAGAAATTTTTCAAATCGCTAGTTTTATCGTGCGTGGTGATTAACTATCAATACATGACTCCAAAAAGTCAGAGGTGTGCTCTAGGATTTGAACCCGCGACCACCGTCAACATTTTTTCACACATTTTGTGATGCTTATAAAAATATTTTATCCCCCACATGGAAAATGTCGGCGTATTCTTTATATGAACGCGGATGACCTAATGCTTTTCCTTAACAAATAATTACCACATCCTGCCGAACTAACTACCGTTATCGACGACGCTGGCGCCACCGAGGTCCCGACCCGGCGCTCAAACCCGCACCCGCACTGATAAGACACTTTGTCTATTGGCTTTTGGCCGCTAATTAATAATCACGCCTTTGTTCAAAGGGTAGGCAGAGGTGCATGTCAAGTATTCAATATACTTCCATCTATAGAACATATTTAGCTTATTTTGCTGGTAGGAAATTCGTATCCGCTCGGATATAATGACCACTGTTAGAATTTGTAATAAATTGAGTAACAGAGACATCTGTTGGTACTAATTGGTAAACTATTGCTTGATGGTATCATACCTACTGTATGTAAAAATCAATCTCTCTATCTCTCTCTTTCGCTATATCTCTGTCTCTCTTCAGCCACAATAAGTCCACTGCTGAACACAGGTCCCAAGGATTTCCACATCGACCTGTTTAAAGCGAATTGGAAAAAAAATTATTATTCTAGAATAAATCGGTCAGTTTGCAACCGTCACTCTGTCATAGTCCGTAACTTCAGTTTGTGGCGTTTCGTGTTCAGCTGTGTATATTCGGATATAATCGTCATAATTTTAACGACCGGTAAAAGTTAGATATTTGGCGCAATTTGACACTCTATTAGGTATTCATTGCTTTTGGCATTAGGTGCGTTGTAGGCACTCATGTCTCAGGTGTAAAAAAAACCTATTTATTCACTAAATCTAAGTATAAGTGATAAGTAAAAGGGCGGGAACGCATACATGGTGACCTAAGTCATGGGTGGTGTGTGGTTTGCCATTAGATTACTCGTTTTCTTGTCTATCAAATATATAAAATAAATGAATACAGCGAACCGCCACATAGATAGTCTTGGTCCTATTCCTACATCAAGATACAAGTCCAGTCTCACAGTTATCAGAAACAACGATAGATATTCCGTGTCTTCACCTAGATAGAACGTAAATATTTGTGAATTACACAATAAATTGTCAGTAAATATCGTTGCACAGCTAACTTCTTAACCAAATTAAAGTATCAAAAAACATTAAATTAAATTAACGCCGGTCTAACCTATCAATACTTCGAAACTCGAAGCAACATCTTATTTTCACTTTTATACTCATTATAATACATTTCAATACTTGCATACATTATCGAATAACAGTGAAGAACTGATAACACTAATCGTCCAACTCCCATATTTCAGCTTAGCCTATCACGTGATTACGTTAAGAAACTATCGATAAACCGCATTAGTGTCGTGACCATAAAGTGTTATTTTGATGTCGACAAATCCACTTTATTAAGTCAGACCTCCCGCCGTTTGTGATGGAACCTTGTTAGAGTGAATATATTGATGTGGTAAGGTGAACAGTACTAAACTGTTAACGGGTGTTAAAACGACAAAGTCCTTTGGCCCAGCGCTTCTTTTGACTTAAATGCTCGCGTCTGAGCGACAATAGTGGTCGCAGTTGACACCTGTGTGTAGTGATGGACGATAGACGAATCTGTGCATCGATAATCGATATATCGATTCTTTTAGAAGTAGTCTAACAATTGAATAACCTTTCATGTCAATGCATAAAATCTTCGAAGGTGTTAGTTGTTAGAATAGGAACGATATTTTTCTTTTCAGTTCTTTTATTTACAATTTTGAGGGTAATCGAGACATACATATTATGTTTGTTTTGTTTTAAAGCATTACATCCTAAGGAATAATGATTTAACTATTTCAATAATATAGATATTTTCATTATGATGGTATAGTAGTCGATATAAACTTTTAGTAAGACTTACGCTAAAAAGTGTTAGGAAGGCGGGAGCGGTGAGTGTTGGTCGCAGGTCGCGTCACTAACCGGCCACTATAACCGGTCAGTTTATGGTATGTTTTGTCCCGCGATACCGTGGCAGTTAACCCTATCTTTACGAGCGGCTCTAAACATAAGTGTCTTTCCGAACTTATTTATTTTTATCTCATTCCACTTTTTAAATTGAATCCGCGTTCGGCGCGTGTGTGGCTCTTTCCTCGCCACTAAAACTGTCAATAAAACGCTCAAACTGCCTGAATCATGCGTTCTTTTAATGAAAATTTGACTCTTTTTATATATTATTTATGTGATTTAAACAAGTACTAGATGCGAGCCTTAATAAGGTAAACATCGGGCGTGTGACGTTAACGGCCATTTTGGAAATTTAATGCCCGCCATCTTGTTAAACTGTTTCACGTTTGTCACGTCGTAAATTTAGAATTTACTTTTATATTATGAACGGTATAGATGTTTTATTTAATTTGTTTTGTTTAATATGTTTTTGAATGCATAGTTTTTCTGAAGAAATTTAATAACCAATATTTATTATCCCTGTGTAAAATACTATTTATATCAAAGTTTTAGTCTATAGATTACCACGTATTATTTGGTAGGACACGTTAAGAATCAGTTCGTCACGAGAAGTCAGTGCATCGTTGTAGAAATACACACATATACATTTACCCATATACATTTGTACAGTAGAAATACAGGACAAATAAATTTAACTTTTTATGAACATTGCCTATAACCATAAACTCAAATCAAATTTAAGGTTACAAAAATCACATTACAATATCAAAGATTTTGTCAAAGGAAACATTAATCCATATTATCAGTCGGACATCCTTCAATCGATAAACATTATGCAAATTACTGCAACCCTTGGGTTTATTTTAAAACGAAGCATTGTTTCCAACTGATTAATATTCATTGTTTACTTCATGGAACATTTCGGCCAAGGCGCCATTTTGAACTTTGCACTATAAGTTTTAAAAAATATAACAGATCCTATTATCTTTCTAAAACCACGTTGCTTGGGTAATCATATTTTTAATTTTTCAAAGCTTTATAAAAGTAGGTATTTGCATGTGACCTTATAACAATGCGGTTTAGTGAATTGGTCAAGGTATAATAATTTAACATTTTATTGATTCACAAATATTCCACGAATTCGCTAGTTTAAATAATAGCTGCATAGGAACAACCATCATTATTAGGTAACTAAAATACATTTGCATCGTCTATTGTCTAGCTCCTAGTCCACATGGAATTGAAAAAACCGATCAATTATGCATTAACATAAACGTTTACCAAATATTTTATTTATCTATTTTTGTTTAAAAAATGACATTCCAAATTCAAATATATTTAACAATGAATTTTATTTGACAGACAAACGATTGATTTAATAGAATAATATATTTATTTCATCATTTAAAAATAGAATTTAAAATCGAAATTCAAAATTACCGCGTAAAATAATTAAATTAATAATTCGACATGAGACATTGCGTTTGTGCATTATCGTTCACTGGACAGGACCTAAGTCATTAAGAGTGGATCCTTTGGAGTCATTACGCCGAGTAATTTTTCATTAGAGTCATTCTTTTGTGGCTTGGCTTAATGAAATGATTAAGGGAAGTGGAGAGCGCTTGTAGATATCCAGACTCAAGATAAATTAATAAACAAATTAACCGTAATATATCTTTTAAACTAAATGTATTAATTATGTTGTGTGGTTGTTGTGTTTGTGTCCTATTACAATATTCTTGTGTTATGATTTGTTCGAGAAATTTATTACGACTTACAATGTCACTTATTCGTGACAACTGGGTATACAATATTATGGCGGAAGCAAGAAAGATAGTGTTTTTTTTTTCATTGCATTGAATGGCGAGACGAGCATGCCGTTCACCTGATGGTAAGCGATGCGACCGCTCATGAAGAATAGCAAAACCAAACAACACCTTGAATTATAAAGCAATGCTTGGCATTCCACTGCGCTCGCCATCCTGAGACACAAGATGTTAAGTCTCAATATGTCCAGTAGTTACTCTGGCTACAATGTCCTTCAATCCGAAACACAACAGTGCATTTAAACTGCTGTTTGACGGGAGAAATATACATTGCGGTGGTACCCACCCAGGCAGCCTCTCACATATGACAGACCTACCACCAGTAGTGTTACGTTTTTAGTATTGATTAGTTTCAAAATATACCGTACAACAATAATATATTGAGACATTAAATCAAAATCTGGACAGTTTGGTACTTCTCAGTAAAACATTGATCCATAAAACACAAATCACAACATTCTTCAATTTCTTGTCATTATTGAGAAAATAATTGTGGTTCTCATCTTGGCCCTTCAGTTCTTAGGCAATTGGAATCATAAGGTCATCAATTTTGGAAGCGATTGGATTATAAAAGATTTAATTTACTTTCAAATGTCCGGTAATGAGAGTAGTAGAGGCAAATTCTATCACTATGATTGATGATGCGTTCCTCCACTTAATAGATTATACTAAATTTAATTACATACAATCTGTCAATGGATTAAATATGATATTGATATTAAAATTAAATCAAATGCTTATAACAAAATTTAAATTGAAGATTAACAAAAATTGTCATTTGATGTTAAATCATCGCTTTAAATTTGTATGCAGCTATCACGAAATTTACTTTATTCAAGATTGTATTCTTTTAGTTTTTAAGTAATGTTTATAATATTTATAAAGGGCTAAATAATAAAAACTTAAACAAAAAAGTCGATAGTCAAAATTTGGTTGTTTTCGTTATATTTTATTTTCTTATTCTGGACTCATATAAAAGTCTCTAATAGTTTCGTACAAAAATATAACTCTAAAGTATAATATAAACTCCTTTGCAAAAAAAAACGGGCACCTAAGCAATGAACCATTTCAAATGTTACTATTGGTTTGTTTGATAATTATAGGTAGTTTTACTTTCACAATTTTGTAAATTAATAAGCAAATCATCGTTTTCGTCAGAATTATCATAAAATTTTGATAAAATTTATGGGTTTTAATGCTAAAGTTCACTAGTAGTGTATGCTCGCTAGTAGTGCATATGCTCGTGAAGTAAAAGTTAACAAAGATTTTTGTTTGTTTTTTCTTTAATAAAGTAAAAGCAGATAAATGTTTAGTATCGAGTGTGATCCCCTCTAGCTGAAATCACAGCTTGAATTCGTCTGGGTATGCTAGCGAGGATATCCCGGATACTTGCTTGCGGAATACGTTCCCACTTCGCGGTAATCACATTCTTCAGCTCTCTGATGGTCTGCGGAGCCGGTTGTACTGATCTCATGCGTCGTTTTAGAACGTCCCAGACATGCTCTATAGGATTGAGCCTGGTTCTGGAAGAAAACCATGTACCCAACCACGGGATGATCGTTTTCTTGTGAGTCGCGCATTGAGAAATCGCAACTCTTCGTATGTGGACCTTAAGAACAACCTCGAAGAAGTAAGAAATGTGCATATTAGTCTATGGACGGTCAGGAGGAGGCTTCTCGCGGCCAATATACGCAGTCATCGCCCGGCCCGCGGCCCTAAGTTACTCCGTGAGCACAGAGTTGCCAGGCTTAGGTTTGCTCGAAATTGTGAGTCATGGACTCAAGAAGACTGGAATAGGGTATTGTTCTCCGATGAAGCCAGGATATCTCTGTTCGGTGAAGATCGACGTCGGCGAGTGCTACGAAGACGAGGAGAACGTTTTGCAGAGGCTTGTTTTGAAGAAATCAAACCTTATGGTGGGGGCTCTGTTATGTTTTGGGCAGGAATAAATTCAATGGATCGTACAGAGTTAGTCTTCATTGAAAACGGCTCACTGACTGGACATCGATACATAACAGAAGTTCTAATTCCTCATGCACAACCCGCATTGGCCGCTTTAGGCGAAGACTCAATTTTTATGGACGACAACGCTCGCGCCCACCGGTCTGGCGATGTGGAAGCGTATGTGCAAGAGGTCGGCATTCGTCGTTTGGATTGGCCAGCTCGAAGTCCCGACCTCAATCCTATAGAGCATGTCTGGGACGTTCTGAAACGACGCGTGAGATCAGTACAACCGGCTCCGCAGACCATCAGACAGCTGAAGAATGTGATTACCGCGGAGTGGGAACGTATTCCGCAAGCAAGTATCCGGGATATCCTCGCTAGCATACCCAGACGAATTCAAGCTGTGATTTCAGCTAGAGGGGGTCACACTCGATACTATACATTTATCTGCTTTTACTTTATTAAAGAAAAAACAAACAAAAATCTTTGTTAACTTTTACTTCACCAGCATATGCACTACTAGCGAGCATACACTACTAGTGAACTTTAGCATTAAAACCCATTAATTTTATCAAAATTTTATGATAATACTGACGAAAACGATTATTTGCGTATTAATTTACAAAATTGTGAAAGTAAAACTACCTATAATTATCAAACAAACCAATAGTAACATTTGAAATGGTTCATTGCTTAGGTGCCCGTTTTTTTTGCAAATGAGTTTATAATAGAAGTATCCCGAAAAAAATAAAAAAATACTTCGCATTGTTTATTAGTCTGACTAATAACGAAATGACTGACAGAAATTGCTCCAGGCTCTTGAGCTAGTATTTGGAACCAGTAGCCTCTCGCCTCGGGCATTTATTAAAAGCTTGAGTCTTGACTCACAAAAAACCACAGTCAAATGGCATATTCACATATACATGTGCTATACATATATCTATGTTTAACATTAGGTATATTGCGAAGAAAAGGTATTAAATTGGAGCATCTCCATCTTTAAAAATGTATATTGTAGCGTCTCTATACCTTTTTCCAAAATATTTTTTTCAGAAACACTAAATTACCCAACCCATCTATCGAACATCAAACTTGACAACCCACAATAAACCAATAACATGACATAAACATAAATATTACAAGTTTGATTTAAGATTGCCTCACATTTATTTGAAGTTTGTCGAAGTAGACTATAGATTATAATGGCGACAACGCAAGGCCACTGACGCTAAAGGACTTTAATTATCATTATTATATAGCTAGTGCGTGGTGGCCTGTTGGTAAATGGACTAGTCGCGGCTGCCAACATGTTCACGGTGGTCGCGGGTTCGAATCCCAGGGCACACCTCTGACTTTTCGGAGTCATGTGTGTATTGATAGTCAATCACCACGCATAAAAACGGTGAAGGAAAACATCGTGAGGAAACCTGCTTACCATAGCGATTTATTAGAATTTCTATGGTATGTAAGTCCGCCAACCCGCACTAGGCCAGCGTGGTGGACTATATGGCCTAACCACTCTCAATCATAACCACTATTGTAGAGGAGGCCCGTGCCCTGCAGTGGGACGTATATGGGCTGATACAGAATTGCTAGTATGCAAATCTAGTGTTTGGCTGGTCTCTTATATATTGTGAGAGTCACCACCGCAATGTCTATTTCTCCCGCCAAACAGTAGGCTTGAACTGTTATGTTCCGGGTTGAAGGGCATTGTAGCCAGAGTAACTACTGAACATATTGAGACTTAACATCTTATGACTCAGGAAGGCGAGCGCCGCTCACTCAGGAAGGAATGCCAAGCACTGCTTTATTTCATGGTGTTGTTTAAGTTAGCTACTGTCCATGAGCGGTATCGCTTAACATCAGACGAATGACATGTTTGTATGGCATACGGTTGCAATAGAAAAGTGCTTATTGTCAATGAAACTTTCCTTTCTATGTTGGGAGTTGCATTTTTAGTGGTTGACAATTTTCGCAAGGAAGGTGGTTATAAAATTATATGTAGTGAGGTATATCTGGTCTGGAAAACAACCGACAATTATTTGATATTATGTAATATTTACGAAATTAGTGAATCATCATCATCATCATCATATCAGCCACAGGAAGTCCACTGCTGAACATAGGCCTCCCCCAATGATCTCCACAATGACCTGTTGGAAGCGGCCTGCATCCAGCGACCTCCCGCGACCTTAGTCAGATCGTCCGTCCACCTTGTAGGCGGGCGTCCAACACTTCGCTTGCCTGTACGTGGCCTCCACTCGAGAACCTTTAGTTAATTAGTGAATACTGTAAAAAAAATGTAAATATCCTGTGATCGTCATCAAATGACCTAATATCCGCGCATCCATAGCGCCTTGCGTGCCGGCAAAATACTAACAATTTGAGCTAAATCGTAGGAAGAGTGGTGTCGTGCCGATGTAGGTCAGCGTACCACGGCAATCTCGCCATTAACCAACACTTGCCAATTATTTCACTATACTTGCAACTATGTAGTGTTCTAACTATACGCACAGAGATGTTTTTAACTTTGAGATATGCGTTTGAAGCGAAATGAATGGTTATTGATTTGATAGTCTATTACAGTGATTCTCAACCACTGTGCCGCGGCACTTTTGTGTGCCGCCAAATTTCAAAAGTGTTATATTATGTTGATATTATCTTAATATATATAATTCACGTGTCACGTTGTTTGTCCGCGATGGACTCCTAAACCACTCAACTGATTATAATGAAATTTTGTAGATATGTGTTATTTGTTCCAACTTAAAGGTGGGATAGTTTTTATCTCGATTGAATTGACGAAAGTATAAAAAAAAGGAAAAAACATTTTGCCATACAAAATGTTCATGGGTTTGTAACTGTCAAAGATTTAATGTTCATAGCGTCGATACGGTAAACTCTTCCCTAAAATTAAATAACGTATTTAAATAAAGGTTTCGAATCGACAACACATAGCCACAATATTCGATTTATGGCGTATTTTAGATTTTAAAGATGTAAATTAATGACAGTAATGAAAAGTGGTTGACATTTAAATTGATTGTCAAATATTTATGCATACGTTCAGGAATTTATTGTAAACTAAAGAGTATATTATGATGCTACATAAATATAGGACAATTAAATAAATAATATTCACATGTATTAAGTTTTACTTCTTTTCAAGATAGAATTTCACTTGAAAATGAAAAATCTTTAATAAAATAACACATAAAAATAAAAACTGAACTGAACTGAATAAAATAAAAAAATTATATAATTATGGAGAATATTGCAGGGATTCTCAAATTAGGCGTTGCCTGTGTCTTGAAAAACCAGTTAAATATAATTGTTTCTACGTTAATTGTGTGTGTGTGTGAGTGCATTTCTACGAAAATTAATATTTCATCTCTTTATTACTAACAAGAGTAATGGCGTAATATTTTTGGAAAAACAGCATAGTGGGAGTGAAATAAGGGATGGGATATTGCATGGATAATCAAAATCGATAAAGTGTTTAGAAAGTAGAGAGAAACTGGATATAATAGAGTGGGAGGTAGGGGAGAAGACTGGGATAGCTGACAGATTTAATAGGACGAAATGTAAATGCACGGTATAAGACGGGATGGTTAATTAAGAGAAAGGACGCGACGTATCGGGAAGTGAATGAACAGACGGGATGGGACGGAATTGAGCAGGACAGTAGGATAGCTAATTCATGTTTAGGTATACAAGAGCTTATACGAAAAATAACACGTATTTGGTGTGGAGTAAAATAAAAAAGTATCTGCACCCAGGCGAAGCCGGGCCGGGCCGCTAGTTAAATTATATAATTTAAATAATTATAATGTTAATAATATTAAATTATATAATTTAAATAATTATAATGTTAATATTATTAAATTATATCATTTAAAAATAAATTTTTTTTAACATTAATATATATTTAAATCCACAAAAAAGTTAATTATTTTATTATTTGCTTTGCAACACGTTTTTTCTTAGTGCCAAATTATGATGAAGCGGCGTGCATAGCAATAGGAATATGTCTCAAGTCGGCGCACACTTGCCACTTCTGCGTACAAAACGTGTTGTTTTAGTGAGAGATTCACAAGGTGTTGCATAGTAGTTACTGCACCTTTTCTTTACGATATGAGAGTAGCATTGTCATTTTTACGACCAAATATAAATGAAATTATCAAAAAACATCAAGCTCAAATTTCGCACTAAAAATATTTTTATTATTAGCTTGTAATTAATCCCTTAATAAACGTTTAGTTATTATTGTAGTATATATTAGTTTATTTCGTATATTTAAAATTTTTGTCATAAACTATTTATGCAGTGTGTTGTAGTAAGTAAATATTTTTTATCTTTTTCTTTGTGTGCCGCCAAATTTTGAAATCGTTAAATATGTACAAAAAAAGGTTGAGAATCACTGGTCTATTACATTCTATTAGAGTAAATCAGATAATGATGTAAATCCTGTTTAAAACTAAGACAATTTAATTTTTTAAAGTTGTAACCCTAAACTTCACGATTATACACCGCAAACCATTAAAGAAATGTCTATGTCTAAACTCTAAAGCCACGTAAAAATGCTTTAATAATTTGCAAATAAAGAAAATTTGTTATTACGCATTATGTATATCCGCTTTCATTATAATTATGAAAACTCTCCAAATCAACTAATATTGAATGAAGCACTAGCATATTCATTTTGCACTAATTGTATCAAATCTCATAATTATGACGTAAAAACCCCTACCATTGTTGCAAAACAGTACCACACTATCGCTTCGCGACTACAATTTGCACGTGGATGTTCCCAACGATAGTCGTAATTGGGCCGAGTACAGGGCGAATAACTGTCAAGCGAGACAGTGGTAATACTTGTAAACCATAGATAATGTTCTTTATTAAGTTTAGGTATTCATACAGCGAGACTTGATTTTTTTGGCTTAGGCTTTGGATTTTGTAATATCTATGGAATTTAAGCAAAAAATCTGCAGGACAGCTTCATCTTGTTTTAATTTATTGTCATATCAGTGCAGCTTTAACAGAAATATTTAATAGACTTGTATTTTATTTGAAATAAGTAGCCGTTATCAATAAGAATGATAGTTACATATATGCATTTTAACGGTATACAACCATTGACGGGAAAAATTATACATAATGCCCAAAATATTATTTAACTTACTCTTCCCTTATTATAGGTATTTACCATTAAATTCCTTTTTTTATATGTCCAGTAGCCACTCTGGCTACAATGTCCTCTAAACCGAAACACAGCAGTGCATTTACACAGCTCTTTGGCGGGAGAAATTGACATTGCGGTGGTACCTAGATGGCCTCTCACATACACAACCACTAGGAAAATTACTTATAAATTTCTCTTACATAACACAATTTTACCTCAAAAAGCAAACAAGATAGGCATAATATTTTAACAAGACGCGGTACGCACGTACGCCGCGCACTTATCGGTCCTCTAACGGGACATGCGAAATGTGGCAATAGCTTTGGCTATAATGCGCTGCATTTTTAGCATTTTCTTTGGGATATGGTATTTATATTGTATTGAATATGGTACTGTTTTGCCAGTCAATACAAGCCTATAAAAATTTTACCGATTTCGAATCGTTTTTGGTGTTCCTTTAGGAATTTTTAATAATGAGATAAAGGGTTTCAATAAGATCGGGAAAGTTTTAAATTGTGACATTAGTGTCCAAAATTTAACTTTTATCAAAATAGGAAACTGAATCCTAAATGATTTAAAGTCTTAATCATGTAATTTTTATTTATTATGTGTGTACATTGGTATATTGTATTAATGTTTTAAATATACAAAACTGCACAACATTTCCTTGGTCTGTCTTTTCAAGAATAAAAAAAAAACAAAAACAATTTCTTACGAAAATGGCGGCCACAAACACATTATTACATCGTGGAGCATGTTTACAAGTTTATACGACAATACAAGGCGGTCACGTCGTTTTATTTTACGTTTTATGGACTATTTGTAATCGTCGGTGTTTTTTGTGACAATCATGTCATTCTTTATAATTGTACACGAATTACTAGGGGTATAATTTTGTTACACAAAAAATATAAAGCATTAACTCATAATCACCAATATAATTTCTAAGATGTGGCCGCTCTTAATGCACTGCAATCTTAGTAAATATATTTTGAGACTACGATGTTATTGAACAAGAAACTATTCGGATTTAAAATAATAACACTTACACTTCAGTTTCCCTTACGTATGTAAATGTGAAACTGAAAAGTGACAAATTTTCTTCCAAAAAATCCTTCATAAATTTTCTGTCATATCAGGAATGCTCACGAAGCCACGTCAATGCTTCTACATCCCATACAAGTATCGAGCAATAATGTATACTGTTAAATACTATTCAAAATAGACCAATTACAATTTATGTTATTGTCAAGTGGAATAGTACTATGTCACGCAAGCTTACGCGACGCGCCGCGTATTTGAATACATAAATTGATTCATAATTAAATCGTAACAGACGCCACCTACCGGCATAAATTGTTACCAAATCTCCGGTAGCCATTAAAACGGTGGACATACGACGCATTTCTTTCCCAAATTAATTTTGGGCATGTTTATTTTGTATGCGCGATTAGAATCTTTGACTTCACACTTTGAAGTGGCTCCCTAGCGGAGAACCACTGTTGTTATAACAAAATTATACAAAGTTTTTCAATTACTGCGTTCGGTGGTTGAAACTGGAATATTTATGGAACATCATAGAACCTCTTTTGGAATTAAATTGGTATTTTATTGGAGACTTCACACTTTTAAAACGTGTAACTTGGGAATATATTATTGAAAAGAAGCCGCCAGTATATGGAAAATATTCGGTAACAGATTACTTTACTTTCTACGATCCTGAGTTGGACACATTTATTCCACGTATAAATAAATCTGATGGGCCATACTTTTAAATTAGTATACAATAAAAATCTTAAATACTAACCTAACTGCAATCTTATAAAGATACATTCAACTTAAATTAGTCCCTTGTCAAAAGTACCTGTCAACGGCATTAATTTCCCGCCATTTACAATCATACAGAAGTCATAATTTCCTATCGAAAATTCAAATAACGTTACCACATAACTTTTCCTATAAAAGTGCATGCCACGCAATATTAAACTTTATTAATGTATAAATGTGAGTAATATATAAAATTTTACATATTGTAGACAAAGCTATATTTTAAAGTATTCATGAGGATGGTATTAGCTGTCTTGATGTCGTTATGTTGGTATTTTAACTATTTTATAAATTCGCTTTTCTAAGTCGCTGCCACCCAAATATTTGAATATTCCATATCGAGTAGCGTTTGATTTACTTGTTTATGTTAATCATATTAAAAGTTAACAAAATAGGTTAACAACTAATTACCGCCGACGTAATGGCGCTTCGGAAAACAAACAGAGCGGCCAACAAAAGGCATTTCATGTTTTTACTATTAATATGTTTCAATTTGAATATATTTTGTTTTATTACTTTCATTTTATATTTCATGAGCGACTGAAGTATTTTTTATCTATATTCAAGAAAAAATAATCTATTGTTTTATTCTAAATTTGATATAATTATATGTCATAAAAAAAACACACATATTTTATTCATTTTGGATAATAATTTGGGTCAAAAACAAACCAGTGTTTTTGAGACTTGCCTTTAGTTCAGTGCTTTTAGATTATTTTTTGCGTGCCATTGTCAATACTGGCTGATAATATAAGAAATGGTAGGTAGGGGATAGTCTCCATAACACTCGTAACAGCATCTATAAAATGCAAAATCATATTTTTATTATTTTACCTACTTACATCAAAATCTGTATGTACCTTCCTATTTAATCTCTGCATCATCCTAAGTTAAGTACAATAAGTATTTAAAATTCAGTTTCTATATTAAATAAGAAGTGTTAAAAGAAACAAAAGATTGGCAATAAAATATAAAACACCAAAATCTCTCCCGCAGGTTGCAAATCGTTTTTCAAGAGGTCAGTGAGGAGAAACCTGACGTATTCCTGTCGGGGTAACAGAAACTGCCCGATCGATCAGCATCACAGAAACCAATGCCAGTACTGCCGGCTCAGGAAATGTCTCAAAATGGGCATGAGGAGAGAAGGTGAGTCGAAAAACATTATACAACTAACGAAATTGGCTTTGACTAACCATGCCTATGTTGAGACATTTTGTACTTTTAAAATGTGTTGTGTTAATTTGTCGTGGAATCTTTACTGGTTCCTTCAATGAATTTTTTCTACAACTTATGGATATAGGAAGGAGGAAGGTCTAGCATTTCATCTTTATATTTAACCAAAAATAACGGTGTATTTATTATGGAACTCAGAGTGGGTTTGAAATATTATTTAGTCATAAATTTTTGAAGATTTATCTATTTGTGAATAATGGTTCGATACTTTATAAACAATGTGCTGTCCGTCAAATTCCTTAAAAACAGCAATCAATTACCTAAGTTTTCGAAGAAAAATATAAACTATTTTCTGTTTAAAACTGCACATTCCTCACCAACATTATACTTATAATAATAGAATATGTACTAATACAAAAAGCCCGCTTTAAAGGCACATTGATTGTCACAAGTGTAATTAGTAAAATCATTAATCTTGGCGAGTCATTAGCTGGTTGTGCCCTTGGGATCCGATCTAAGTAACCGCTGCTCAATGTTAATATGAAGTTATGAGCTGTAATAGGTTATTATAACACTACTATTAATATGGAAGGTTATTGTTTTAAAGACAGCGAGGTGATTGATGTTGTTGAAGATTGTGAACGTGTGAGCTTAGATTGGGAATCTATTGTCCGGTATTACATCTTAAGCTTGCGTGCGTCGGTGCGTTTTTGTACTGTCATCAACTTCATAATTGTCTGGGGGAATTAAATTTAAATGAATCGATTTGATAATGACAAATCTTGGACAACTATTACGTGATTAACAGCACTTGGATATTAGTTTAAAGATATAAGTATTCATGTCGATCTCACGTTAGTACTTATAATTACAGTTTAAAGTAGTCAACAGTACTTCTAAGTCAATAAAATAAACGAGATGTGATTACACGTACTTGTAACAAATAAGTATTCTTTATCACACAATTGTTCTTGACGAAAAATCCTCATAAAGTAGCCTTTATTACTAAATTCCAAAACAAGTGGTTTTTGTCAACAAATAAGCTTTAAAGTGTGCGTAAATTCATAAGAGTAATGAAACTAATGATGGCCGGGTCAAGGCTGTCCATGAGAACCTTGGAGTCGCCTGTGACAGTGTCTTTACTGCCTATTGAAATTGACACTTTGTACCTAATCTTTTAATCGCCTACATTAAATAGAATAGTAATTAATAAAAACGTGAAAAGAAAGTTTTTGGATAAAGATAAAATCTAAAACGTAATAAATAACATAATGAAACTACTTATAAACTAGAAGTCGAAATGTAAAGAGCATCAAAATCCTAATGTCACAGGTATGGAGATAAGAAGCGAGCGTTATTTCCTCTCGTCATAAAGGAAGGTCTTGACGGAGGGCACGCAGGTTGAAGAGTTCATAATGCGGCGGAACCCCGCTGGGCTGGCGATTAGGCCGCGCGTGTGCCGGCCTGCCAGCGCTTTCTTCAATTAAATTCTTTCGCCAAATGTATTTAGAGAATTTTTACGAGCAATCTGGTTCGTTTGGGAGGCAGACTTTTCTGAATTTCTGAACTCATTGTTGGTAGACTATTAAATATAGATAGCGGTAAAAAAATATGAGGGATCCGACTTTTTCTGTCGTATGTAAAATTAGCGCACCTGCATTAGAGCAGATTATTATATCAATAATGAAGAACATACTCCTCAATTTTTACTTGAAATTCCACACCTCCAAGTTCATTAGAAGCACAACTTCCGACCTGATAGCGCAAAGGCCGCTCCGGAAAGGACACGGTAACCCGCTGCTCTCAATTCAACCCTTGAGCACCCCATTACGCACTCGACCCCTCGCACCTCGTATTTTGCCCAACAAACGATTTGTTTGCTGTCAACAAACAATAGAAAGGTGCAAACGCCAGACTCCATACAGAGTTTTTATCCGAGATTAACTGTTAATGGAAAGGAGAAAAAAGTAAGTGTGCCTCTTTGTCGTTTTATAATCGTCTTAGATATCAAACTCGTAGATCTGGTCCGAGATTAGAAGCGTCGACGCGCCTTTTGTAATTTTTTTATCTATTGTTTGTACCGCCATGGTTGGTAGGACGTTTTGTAATGCGTTTTGAGGTTGAAAGGACCCATTGAGAGGTGTTGGCTACTACGTTTAATTGTTATCCGTTATAGATACGGCCCCGGCACGCTGGACAGCCATATGTTGTGTAATCTCATTGAATTAGATAATGGACGACATTCCTTGCAACAAGTTTTTGTTTACCGTTTCGACTTTTTCACCATTTCTTATGTCATCGGTGATCATGTGTTTTGGCATGTCAATCGTCACAACTCAGAAGAATCTATATTTTAAATTGCTAATATTTTTCATAATATATCAGTTTGGTTGCTAATAACATAACTTTCTTTAATATCCTAATAAAATAGTCTATCCCAAATTAAATTCCACGAAATATTTGTACAAAATACCAAATATTTTGTTTATTAACGCAGCTGATTGTTATCTATGAATAAAAATAGTTCTTTAATAACAGCTGATAGGTATCTACATTTTTTTATAACTTTAACACCTACACATATTTTTATCAAATGTTGGATCGGACTTATATTGCTTAATATCAAGAAATGTTTTTCTTCACCTACAAGTCATTTGTTGTTTGATAAAAATCTGGTTACTATTATATCTTCCAATTTAGATGCCATTCAATTTTCTGACGATCATACCTAATATTTATGTATAATTATTGTCTACGGACCTTCTGTATAATTGGCAACTTTTATAAAAAGTCTAAATAACTATCTTGGTCTATCTTATGCACTACTTTCAATTAAGTAACTCACATTTTCTATTTACGTAAGACAATTAAGTACATACACGCAAAAAATCCACATTACACAATCGTAATCGAACAAAACAATTGAATTGATTAATCGAGCACATTAAATACCGGTTTATTAAAAAAGTGCATAGTATTCGACACCCGGCTTCGTCCGTTGCCACAAAAGCTCTTTGTTTAGCTCGCATCAATCATGCCTTTTGTTTGGGATATCTTAATAAGTTTTTGTAGCGATGCGGTCATTTAGAAAGATTTCTGGTATCGCACCCGAGGTTCCCTCCGGCGTTGTTGAATTTTAATGGGTTTCGATTCACAGGGAAATTGAAAAAGTGGCTCTTGGGCTTATTATCATGATCATAAGCGTGTGACATACCAGAAAACGTTGGAATATGATTGATAATTTTGGTTTTTGCAATATCTATAATCTTAAAATCCGATGTTATGAAGTTTGATGCCTTTGACATAAACATTCTCACATTACCGAGTCTATTGCGATTGGTTCCATAATTTAAACATCAGGTTTTTAAGTCTAGACACCTTTATGAAGTTGATAAAATCTACATTTTCATAAACGCCAGAGCACCAAGCTCGTTGAAAGCCAAATCATTGCAAAATAACAATAGAAAAAAGGAATTTTAAACTCCGTTGAACACGTCACAGGCTATCCTGGTTTAATCCGCTGACACAATGTCCGCAACCATGCACAATGGAGTAACAAAGCGGAGCCCACAAGCCCTGTCAAAAATATCATACATTCCCATGGCCCGCAAATTGATCCAATGTTTGCTTCGGTTATTACCAAGTAAACCCCGAGCACGCCTTTAATCCACAAAAGAAATGTCTAGAGGGTGTCAATTCGCGACCAGGTGCTCCTTCGAACATTGTTGGACTTTGTTGGTCATTGTTGACCAACTGACCGTAAGCATGGTCAGGGTTGGTCAGTCTAGTTTGCCAAACATTGAAAGCGTGGGAAACGTAACGTTTACAGCGGTTATTAGCTAATGATAGCAAGGGTTAACTTTCGGTGCGATGTTTTGTCTCTTTGTAAAAATATTTTTGTGTGGTATTATTGAGGAAGATCAAGTTACTTTAAACAATATAAATAGTAATGAGATTTAAACGTATGATAAGCGATTGACAATGTATAATAATAGTGTAAAAATAAAAGGAGTTACGAAATATGAATGGAAGTCTAATTTACAGTCATGCGTTAGTACAAAGATGAAAAAGTTAAATCCGATACATGCAATGATTTTGATAACACGTTTGTAACTCTATACCGACACGATGTTTCTAAACAGGATATAGTAGTAACAAAGATGTCCCGGGATTTACCCACATGTAATCGTGTCAAAAATCTGAGGCAGCTCACAATGCGCCGACTTTGCGTCACAGCCGAAAGATATTATCGTTTCTAGAGAGCATAATAACTGTGACATGTACGTACAACGCTCCAGGCCTGTAATGGTCCACGTTCCGGGAAAATGCCTCACTAGCCACATAAAGATACCATCGAGTGTCGTCGACAGTCCGACACTTCGCCGTTCCCACGGACACCTCGGACACCGGTCAAAAGTTATCCGTGTACTGCAACATTAATTAAAAATTGCAAAATACCGGTCCAACGTGTCTTCCGAACGGAGGCCTAATTATATTTCCGCACGTTTTGTCAAACGATTTGCATGTGAATCGGGGGGTCGGGACAATGCCAAACAGCACGCCAAAGGTCCGCAACGGGGCAGGTAGCGTATATGGTCACAGTCTCGGAGTTGTTAGAAACTTGATAGGTTCCTATAAACATTAGCTTTATGCCGGCGATATTGTGTTTCATTGCTGTGAAAGGAGTTTTCGTCAAGTATACAATAAGGATTTAATAGCCTCACATTATAATGCGGTGGGTTGACGATGTTGAAAATGCATTAGGACCTGATCAGACCGTTGGGTTAAACGATCGATGTTGTAGACTAACTGTAACTATATTTACTAAACATTACAAAGGTTGCATCAATGATATTTATAAAAGGTAGGCAATTAATTCATAGAATGTTGACTGCATCTTTTGGGATTTAGCAAGCACTAAAAACATCACAACAAAGTGTGATTTTTGGCTAGTTTGATTACATACACTGGGTGTTTGACAGCCCTTGGATAGAAAATACAACAACATTATTTGATGATGAACTTTAAGCGATCATGCTATCAAACAGTACGCTAAAAACCGATAATAATGTTGTACCTTAGCAAAAATAAGCCAAAGAAATTTAGAACCAAATCACAATATAGTTGTCCTGTAACTTCGTAAATAAGAATATACGAATAAAGACATCAAAAGCATCTAAGATCTCATGCCTAAGTTCTTATGTTTATACCAGAGCAATAAATTAAAGATTAATATAATCATAATTTTCAGCCGCTATGTTTAATATAACTCAATTCACAGGAGAGGAATAAAGCGGCCAAGTTAACAATAGAAAGTAGTTTGCAAAATGTTGCAAGCTATTAAATATTATAGCAATAATAGTTAGCGGACATTCGGTAAATACGTCAATAATTCCCGATTCTAGACCTGCCGACACAGCTTTGAAAGTCAACATACTGATTGCGACTTACGATAGTGACCTGAAATTGTCTAATTAGTATTACATTCTGCACAAGTTTCACATAATATTAGTAGTATGTGAACCGTAAAATCCTACGTTCAGCTTGACTAATTCGTTATGCACAGATTTTTTTATGCGAAAATCATAATTTGCCTTAACCTCGACAACTTTGTTCATGGTAAATGGTAAATAATATTGAATAGATAACCGAAAAAAATTGCATCAGTGACAACTTTAACTCACCTAAACGCTAGATAAATTATAACTACAGACATCAGAACATGAGAGATACATGGATAAAAACTAAATTTTAAGCCGCGAAAAACATTAAAAACAAACTAGCAGACAAACGATCCACAAATAGTGAAGGTAAACGTAACGACCGGCAAAAAGGAAATCAAAGTGTAAAATCATTTGTGTCGGGAATAAAAAAGGAGCTAGTGGTTGCGTGAGATGTGTCGGACGAGTATCAATCATCTGGTGATTTATACTCCGCCGGATGATGCATCGAGCGGCGAGTGTTGCCTAATTAACTTTTTAAATTTCCACCCGCTATGAGAAAGGTTGCTGCGATTGGAGAATTAGCGGATAGGTTTTGAAATGTCGAGACAAATTTTAAATGTAGGTTATGGTAAAACAACGTCATTTTGAGGGATTAAGGTCTGAATTTGTGTGATGTAAGGAAGGTATCAAGCTAGTAGGTTGTAAATAAAATATAATACAAAAATGTAATTGAAATTAGATGCTGGAATTTCAAGTATTGATGCTAAAAGTATCGTAATTCACGTTAATATTTTTGAGCGCAGAACATGCAATGAATTTATGACATACATAATAAATCTTGTAGAAACTAATTAAGTACTAATTTAAGAGATTAGACACAAAAGCAAAACAAAAAGAAAGCAATTCACACACGATCTCATTCGGAATGCACATGAAACTCTCAAACGGCGCGCAACTGAGAAAACGAAGGCAAATTCACCATTCATCAAACGCAACGCGACATGACATTATATAGCACGTCAAAATACTCACCAACAGGGGGCTACATCAATGGCCGTTCCACTTGCCACGGCGGGAATCGAAGGCGGACCCCCGCGGAGCGCCGGCCGGCCGGCTAACGAACCGAACAGGTGATTTATAGGCATGCCTCGGACACTCGAGCTAATTCCTCTACGACGTGTGATGTTACATCATGAAATATCACTTTATTTAAATCTTACGCCGGAATGATGTAAAAATGTGTTATATCTACGGCTGTATTACTGATCTTTTGTTTTGAGATTGTTCATTTGTGTGATGAAGCTTTCGTTAGTTTTAGACACCTGTCTTTGCTTTTAGTTTTATGTAGCGTTATTGGATTTTAAAATTAAAAATAAGTATAATTAAGTATAAACGACGACATTTGGTAGCCTAATTAAAAATAAATGTCCCTGTAGCTTATAAGTTGTTTTTGTTGCTAGGTTAAAAGTTCATATTGTTTATAAAAGATAATATCCTAATAAGCTAATATCCTATGATGTCAGTTGTTAAGTATCTTAAATTATGAACAGACTAACCAACGCCTTCGGAACCTGTGATGCTTAATTACATTACATAATCTCTGAGAACCAACCAAACGTCAATTAAGCCTTCGATAAACATACTCGATTTCCAATGTAGCAAGACTTACTTTATTACTTTAAATAATATTTCCCTTAACTAATTCAACTACCATGAAAGTTAAATAATATTTACATAATGATTCCTTCCACCATTCCTGAAGTTAACTTATCACCGAAATTGAATAACATTGGTTAAAAATTCAAAGACATTTACATCTGAGCGAGCAATCCGGGCATTACCGACTTAACACATCAAATATTACTCAGTGTTGATTTGTGAATCTTCAGCATCACATAATTTAACATCAGAATCGTCCAGAGCGTGTATAATAGGCATCACAGCGTTATTTATCTTGGGAACCTTCCGATAATCCTATACAGAATAGCAAAGATACGTAGGATTTCTAACAGGTGAAATTTTCTCACAGTCGCTTGGTGCGCCGCGCAGGCATGCTGTGGAGTAATGCACGATATGTATATTGGTTACTACGTTAGAGGAAACCTGTTCTGCGTGGTCATGCCCTCTGTACCGTACCTTATATCTCCATAGTTTCACTTTATATTCGAGATCATAGTTTTAATGATGCGGCGGAATTTCGCTTTGTTTCTTTTGTGAGTTAACCACGCGGAAACTATGCGTTAGAGATTTTGTAATCGCTTGTTGTTTGTTTGATGTGCGTAATCTTTTTACTATCTGTGTAATTGCTTCATTCATATCTGGTAACATCATTTTATAATTCTCGTAGAGCACAAAATTTTGTACTTTAATTGTATTCATAAATAAAACAATATTACTAGCACTAACTTCGTAGAATTAACTAGTGTGTCGCCATACAAAATTTGCACAAAAAACATAAGCTTGCTTCTTACCGTCCATATTTATTCTTATACGTCAACCCGATATGCAAATCACGCCTCGTCATCCAAATAGCTGCTCTACCGAGTAAGAGAGCCCTCATGAAACGTGACACTAAAAATAAACCATTACATAAACCACATATTCCTAAACTGTCAACACAAAATCACATATTTATAAAACAGCTGACAGCTTAATGGTTGTCTGGTGATCCCATCAAATCACAAAATTATCGACACAGTTTAGCCGCGTTGCGTTGAAAACAAAAACTAATTTAATATGTTAATAGAGGGTGATGGCTCAATAAAATTAATGATAACAGTCCATAATAATCATGAACGTATTCGGAATTAAAACAAGGTATTTTTGAACCTGTCGCTTAGAATTCATCAGGCATCCACATCTAGGTACATGTCCGTATGTCCATCATTACGTGAATCATCTTTCACGTGACCACGCCACTTCACATTGCCGAGACTTTTTCATTCAACCTATATTGTGCATCTTTCAACAATTTGATTGTAAGATACATATTTATTATTTAGTTAAACAAAAACATTGACCTGGTCATGGTTATCTCAAAACCACCGCTCATTGCCGTCTCAAAAGCTGTATTGATATCAGGATTGTCAAGTCTTTCTATAAAGAGGCTGTAAATATTACCATGTTTTATTGGAATTAATTAGGGCTATATTGGCTTGAATTATTAGTATTTTGCACCCACTTTACTGCAACGTTATCCTAGAATATTGCAAACGTTTGGCCACACCAATCATCCTCAGCATCGTGCTTAGAGAATTTCGTGAGGTCACAGTTTAGTATAGCGGTTTAGGCGCCCTGCGGTCGTTCGCACGACAGAGATGCACCAATGGCACGTCCTGTGAGAGGAACAAGGATGCTAGATCCGTTTCTCTGTCTAACAGCGACCGTTCCGTGACCCCGCACTAATCACACATCTGCAAGTATATTGTGATCATCGCAAGAGTCAGTTTCTCGCCGGTCCGGCTGCATCTTGCTTTCATTTCTCAGATTGTTTTATATCTACAAATGCCATTATCTACGTTGTGCCGTTTATGTTGAAACCTGTCGATGGTTTTCTTTGATAAAGATCGCGTGTTTTTCTCGGTCTTTATTTATGTCTCAACTCCTTTATGGCTGCAATAGGATGTCTGAAAGAGTGAAAGCGCGCCACGACTGGTTACATATTTTAATGCCATAATAATATTGGATGCCAGTTGCAACAGGTTGATATGGAAAAGCTTATCGTTATTAAATATTCTATGATTGATATTTGTGTAACAGATTATGGCAAACTTTTAATACAAAACATTATTTTTAAATTCTTAAATCCAAAATCAGTAAGCAACTAACTCATTATGCTTTGCAGTATGAAAGCATATACAGCATTGATATGTCCGTATGCTAAAAATAAACTAAAATTGTTTGTTACAACATCGATTACATTATTATTTTAAGCGTGCCACCAAACTTAATTATACCGATTTTGTTAATCGGATAATTTAATCGGGTATTGATATATATAATTGTGTTTTTGTGTTACTTTACACCAGTTTTTGGGACCCTTTCCTCATCAGACCGACAGGTTTACATAATGTATCAAATAGTTTTATTTATTAATATTTGACACCATTTACATGTAAATGTAAATAACTAGAATTACTTTATTCCAAAAAGGAATTCGCATCGAGTATTTTCAATAAACACTGGAAAGAAAAAAAGACGATTTATCGGAAACTTTCTCACTGGGAATATTATAATACATTTACTGGGAAACATTTTTTTTTTCGAGTACATCAAGAAACCTGTTATTAACTAAGATTATTATGAAATTTTACACAAGCTTAGTCGGGCAGCCTACTAAATTTTGCATCCTTATTGAACGAATATGGTCCATTCATTCCATTATAGCCCGAAAATTTACTAGATAACATTAATTAAAATCTGTGGATTCAAAAATACAGCGTATATATTAATTTGGTCCTAAAACCTTATATTAAATTAGAAATTCACGGAACCCATAATTCCCCTCACTAAAGCCACAACACCTCGGTGGTCTTGGTTCATATCATATACATTAACGGCTTTCTATCTGACCGCTTATTAACATTTTTCACCGGACAATCAATGGATGTGTCATTAAAAATCGTGTGTAATAGTCGGCCACATTCGTCAGCGTGACAAACCTTACATTAGTTTCTAATCTTCTAATAATTCTTGTACAATATTCCTCGAGAATTTCCTAATGATATCAAAACACAACCGTTAGCACAACAAAAGGTGGATACTTGGCTATTTGTATGTTGTCGGGCGACAGTCGCGTGCTGTCGCCGTATTGTACAGAACAGTACGACGAGTCATGACAAGTAAAAATATTTGGAAGTGTATTAGATTTAAAATTGTGGATTTAGTATTGTTTTGTTAGTTTTGCTTGGAGGTTTAAACACTTGTTGTTGAAATTAAAATTTACTTTGTGAATTGAATTCTTAACTTCATCTTAATTTTTCTTTTATACACTACAAGTTAGTCTCCAACTTGACGTTACAAATTAATTTTAGGAGAATCTGGAAATCCATGAGCGCTTAGAGATAAAATAATTCTAAAAAGTACCTACTCTAACTTGATATCAATAAAAAGCTTGCAAAATCTTTGCAAATATAACTAATATTTGACATCGAATCCCATTAATTACTAAAACCACGACAACTACAGCCTTTAGAACCAACCGATAGAACCATATACGAACGCCTTCATACACTGAACCGTGTGAAAGTTACATAACATCATTAACTCGGCATACCGTCCATTTCCTACATAACAACGGCGTACATGAAAAATGTTTAACATAAATAACGGATTATCGCGGTATCGAGACGTAACGAGATAGCTAACAACTAAAATAAATAGCCGAACGGTAAATGAAGATGTGTACCGAGCTAACAAATTTAAAATGTTCGTACTCAAGATGGACGATTAGCCGCAGACGTAAATCAATGTAGATGCGACGCGCTGTATTGTGCCTACGAGCATTTTGTATGCGATTTGATAGTTGATACACTGGTATGTTGTATATTAGTTGTTAGCCGCTATCTTATATGAAAATGTGTTTGTCTAGTGTTTCTGCTTTTTTATAAAATAGAGTACAACATTAGTGAAGGAATTTGATGTAACAGTACGTTCAAGTAAGTTCGTTGTTTCTTCTTTTTTTTTTTATTGCATTGAATGGCGAGACGAGCATGCCGTTCGCCTGATGGTAAGCGATACGACCGCTCATGAACAGTAGTACAACCACACAACACCTTGAGTTACAAAGCAATGCTTGGCATTCCACTGCGTTCGCCATCCTGAGACATAAGATGTTAAGTCTCAATATGTCCAGTAGTTACTCTGGCTACAATGTCCTTCAATCCGAAACACAACAGTGCATTTAAACTGCTGTTTGACGGGAGAAATAGACATTGCGGTGGTACCCACCCAGGCAGCCTTTCACATATGAGAGACCTACCACCAGTAAATTCTTCTTATTTTTGTTTTGAGTTTCGTCATGGTATCTGGGAATAATAGTGCCAAAAAATTAGCCAATTATGTAGGTATATTTACCATATATAAGCATTATTGTTATGTACCCATATATGGGTTCACGTCAAATTCCTGAATATATACGAAAAAGGTTAATGTTTGAGATTTATGATAAACTATTGAGATTTCTTGTCTTATCCATTATAATCAGTTTTTAACAAAAAACGAATTAACTTCATGTCAGATGTTTTCTTCAACAACATACTACGGAACGTCGCGTCTGAATTATTTATTGTTTGGCCAAAAACTTTAGATATATTCACTGTAGTTCCTAATGACTCGATAGCTAGAAACTCTATGGATGTCCTCGTTAAAAAAACGATTTATACTGTCTTATCTCGTACACGCTACAAATCTGTTGCTGTTTTGTTTTTATAAAGCCTATTTTTTACATATTATCCTCTATAGCTACAAACATTGAGTGACTTAAATAAGATCAATTAATACTTTTAACCAATGTTCTAGCCTAGAATATTTTGTAGAGAACTACTTTACATATTAAATAGAGAGGGAAAATATTTACAAAGTCATACATTTAAGCGTTTTAATTTTATCGTGTCAAGTTACGGTACGACCCCTCCTGATAAGTACAGTACTGTCCAGTTGCATATTGATATCACTTTCAATTTGATAAAATTATACATACCTACCGAACTCTTTTTTCAAATTATTCATATTTAGAATGAGCATATTCAAACATTAAAAATCGGTAAAGGTTTCGCGATTCTTCTCTAGTTCTAGGTGTTTAGATCTTACATACATACATATATAAACTCATGCCTTTTCCCAGAAGGGGTAGGCAGAGGTGCTATCATGACACCCACATTGCGCCATGCGATGTGATAGGGGGCAAGCCTATCGCCATATCGGGCACATACCTGACTCCGGGCTGCACTTTATCTGACCCAGGATTCAAACCCGAGACCTCAGCTTTATAACCCTACTGTCGAACAACTACGCACCGAGGCAGTTTTATGTTAGGTTAGGTGTCATGATCTCTAATTATTTAAACTGTTTGCCCATTTTTCATAAAACAAAGAAGGTGTTCCGACATAAATACTCGATTTTTCGCACTCCAATCCGCGCAATTTGTTAATTATGGGTGACATTCGGTTCGATGTCAGCCAAGGTGAATGAATGCAAAGTGGATTAATTAATATATTAACAGTCACAGAACCAAAGTAAATGGCGGTCAACGACCCCTGTTAGCAGGTGTAAAGATATCACTCGGGTCACTTACAATCAGTATGAAGGATGAATTGTTAAAATGGTGTTGTTGGCAAATAAGACATTTTTATTATTTTAATAATATCTAATTTCCGCTTGATCGGGATTGATTGGCAGGTGATGCAAATTCATTTTCATGTGTCTTATTTTGCAGGTGTGATGTTTTGTTTCTTAAATAAAAGAAAAAACATTTTCTTCTTTTATTAAAACCATAGGAATCCATCTAGGAATTCATATAAAAGTCTACCCCATGTAAAAAATAGGCACAAAAGTATTATCCGTACCATAAATCATTTCAAGAGGAATAATAAAAGCAATCTATTATTAGCTAACAAATGACACGAGCCATTAAAATTACATACATACATACATTTGTGATTAGTTTACGCGGAACTAAGTTAATTGAATAACAAGAAATGATCATAAAAATTGAAATGCCGATGTTTTATAACATAATTACTGGATATTTATCATATCTGGTGTGTTTATACATATTTTGCAATATAAGTGCCAACGAAATATACTATTATTAAAAATAGGAGATTTTTTTATTTAAAATTTACACTTCTCTCACAAAGTGAATATATCGCCAAAAAATAGGGTTTTAAAAATCATTTTGGTACTGTAATTTGTGGCTACCATGTAATTGACTTGATTCGAACATTTTGATTCAGAAAAAAGTTGGGAATATTTTACGGTAACACTACCGGCAATTCTGCTTTCCCTCTCTGGTCAACAAGCGTGACCTTATGCGTTTAACATAATAATCAAAATATTATTTAATAAAATAATGCATAGTTGACAAAAATATTCTGTATCAGCCCATATACGTCCCACTGCAGGGCACGGGCCTCCTCTACAATCGACAGTACGATTAAGAGTGGTTAGACCATATAGTCCACCACGCTGGCCTAGTGCGGGTTGGCGGACTTACATACCATATACCGGGTATCTCAAGACCGCTACCGAAAACGAAGCCGGGTGGTAGTTTTAGGGACTACAAACACAATGCAACTAAAAATGTCGCAATGAAACGCGACAATTTTTTTTATGATTTTTTAAATATCGTCATTTTTGGGTGGTAAATCCATAGGTTTTGCTAAAATAATAATTTAAACTCTTTTATACCTTAGAGTTTTTATGAATAAAAGGGTATACAATATTATTTTAGGAAAAAAATGTATTTACCACCCAAATATGGCCATAGGAAAAAAAAACAAAAAAAAATTGTCGCTTTTCTTTGCAACTTTTTCTGTTGCATTGTGTCTGAAGTCGCTTAAACTACCACCCTGCTTCGTTTTCGGTAGCAGTCTTGATATACCCTGTATACCAAAAATATTAAAAGTAGAAAAATAAAGCGGGCCCCAATTCGGCCAACCGTTCGACATGAAATAACTCTACCAACATGTTGTAGTATAGTAAATATTGGCGCCAGGATTTAAGAAAATACCGTTCCTATCTCATAAAAAATCTAAAAATGGTCTCCAAAAATATCCTTTCAAAATTAACAAACTGTTAAAAATCATAAATATATTAGCAACGTCCGTAAAAAATTAACTTTCTCAATGCAATCAATCACGGAATCATAAAGTATCATAACTTCCTACAAATTAAATGTTTTATGGACACAAACGCGTGCCGAATTGGCTTTGATTTTTTGTATAATAATTCAATGTTTAATTTCACAATTTATTAATTTATAAAATACACTCTTAACTATACATATTAAAGAAATTAGCTATTTTGTAGATTCGTTATTGAATTAAATATCTAAAACTAGATTTACACCGCCACTTCATATGTGTAGAGTTTACAAAAGAAGTGTGTGTTTTTTGAGTTCAAAGCAACCTATGTCACTCTTTGACCCATAAACTATTTGAGCGCAAAAAAATCGATCTATGTGACTGAATGAAAGAAAAAGGAACTAACAAAACGGTGTCCTATTTATAATATTGGTTGAGTATTTTTTTTTCTATAGGTGTCCTTATTAAACCTCTTATGTTAAGACCTATTATGTCTATTACTTAGAAAAGCGTAGGAAATTACTATATCATTGATCAAACAATGAGAATTCTACTATATTCCATAGTACATAGTACTTACACCATCGTAATATCTTAATCTAGATGGCTACGGACGGGCATAGCCTAGTATAAGCATAGTTGTTTCTAATTTTGTAACTACAAAAGTATAATAAAGATTTTTTTTTTTACTTCGGTATTCCTGCCTCGGTGGCGTAGTTATAGAGTTCGATTGCTAAGCTGAGGTCTCGGGTTCGAATCCTGGGTCTGGCAAAGTGATATTTTTTTCTATACATTATCAGCCTTGAGTAAAAACATTTGTGCCCGATATGGCGGTAGGCTCGCCCCCTATCGCATTGTAAGACGGAACATACAAAGCGAAATGTGGATGGAAAAATTTCCCTTCTGGGAAAAAGGTGTGAAGTTATGTATGTATGTTAATATATTTTTATACAATTAAATCAATAGACCATAGACAAAACAGACGTACACTGCTAGTTTCCAATGAATCATTTTAAAGTCAATATAATCAATACAAGATGATTGAGAACCGGTATTCAGTTTGTTATTCAATGCGAAATATTTATTAAGAATCAATTTATAACTCGGATTGATTGTAACTTGTCATTAAGTACATGGTTTGTATAATGGCACGTGTATATTTTTTAATGACAAAGTGACCACAAACTACCCAATGTTAAATGGAATTAAGTCTAAATAGAGTATACATCATTGAGCCATGGTCGGCAGCCAGAGGTCGTGGCGAGCCATGCTCTCCTTCTGCGAGCGCGTCATGTTGCAGAAGGAGAGCGCCGAGCGGGATCGTGAGCAGAACGATCCCGCTCGTCGTCACCGCAGACGAAGAACGAGGCGCCGGGACGCCAACTAACCCAGCGCCGCAGAGGCCACACGGGGCCGCCTTCCCTATCCTGGCGGCCCCCGAGACGTAGCGCTACAAGCGTCAAAAAGCCGCGTCGCTGTAAGCGGCAGTGCACGTGAAGGCGGTCCTGGCGCGTCTGTTGAGCGGTATCCCGGGGCCGTCTCCAAAGTGCACCGATGGTGGCCAACGCGGGGTTTTTAGTCGGTATTTCAGTGCGCAGACTACGATAGGGACCCGACCCAGCATCACGTCTCGCTGGGCCGGAAGGCGCATCGGGGAGTCCGACACACCCTCGCCCCTTCGGGGGCGGGATGGTCCGTAAAGGGATATTCCCCGCGAGAAAAAAAAACATCATTGAGACTTGGTAATATTTTGTTTTCTTTCAATTTCCTTCATTATCATACGCATCGTGATTAGGTTTTACTGGAGGATTAGGTACCACAGCAATGTCTCTTTCTCCCGCCAAACAGCAGAATAAATGTACTGTTGTGTTCAGGTTTGAAAGGCATTGTAGCCATAGTAACTACTGGATATCTTGAAACTTAACATCTTATGTATCAGTGCCAAGCTTCGCTTTGTAATTCATGGTGTTGTTTGGTTTCGCTACCGTCCATGAGCGGTCATATCGCTTACCATCAGCCATGTTCGCTATTCATTCAAAGCACAACAAAGTAAAATAAAGCAGTATCGTACTGAACTAGTAAATAGTACGAAAATGGCAAGTTTTTAACCTTAATGTTTAATTAGTAATCAAATTATTCCCAGTTGCTCCAAACAAAACAAACATACTAAAATAAAGCACAGAATCCGAAATATGACGCGCATGGATCACTACGCCGAATTTTCAACGATTGCATATTGAGAGTTGTGACTTTTTTCTACGAGTGTACGAAAATCGTAACACTAGAAATAATTTTAAACTGTAGCAATGTTAAAGCAGTGTTTAAGTCAAATGTTCATCTCGCAATATTTGTTCTTGCACAAATAATATGGATCGTATTATCCTTACCACAATCGTCCGTAATTATTTCTACGGCAAATGACATTCCGTACAGTCGCACGCATAAGTTGCATTGCGTTAATGTATCGCGAAAATTGTGTTTTTTTTTTATTGCATTGAATGGCGGGACGAGCAAGCCGTTCGCCTGATGGTAAGCGATACGACCGCTCATAAACAGTAGCAACATTCCATTGCGCTCGCCATCCTGAGACATAAGATGTTAAGTCTCAATATGTCCACTAGTTGCTCTGGCTACAATGCACTTCAATCCGAAACACAACAGTGCATTTAAGCAATGTTGTTTCACGGGAGAAATAGACATTTCGGTGGTACCTACCCAGATGGCCTCTCACATATGAGAGACCTACCACCAGTAAACTTGGTGTTACTTTTGTGACAAGGCTTACTGATTATAAATGAGCAGGAAATACTTAGATTGATATTTTAATATTCGTAAAGTAGAGCCGATAAGTCGTGTCTTTGATAATCAATTTTAGTTTATACTCTCTAGCTATTGTCACCATTTTGTGACGTCACCTAAATCACAAATATTCAGCCCTCTAAAGGTTATATTACAATTATCTATTACTCCCAAACATTTAATTATCGTATTCATGTTATTACAAAATCACATTATTCCACCGATCAATACTTGATTGATTTTTTGTGCGTACGTCTTTCTCTATGACAGTTTGACGTCTCAAAAGATAACCATCGTCGATCGTATCAATGCGTTTATTTAAAACAAAAAGTATTTGTTTAGATAAAATTATGGGCGCCATTTCTTTTTTGTGTTACTGCCATGTCAATGTGTCAGCCTGTGAGAACGTAGTGACATTAAGTATGAATTTTAGACTATTTTGTTTATGGCTTGTTGGGTGTCCAAACCTGGTTACTGAAGCTAATTTTTTGTTAAAAATAGTCCGTAATTTTTACCATTATGCGCTATTCTTGGCGCTAAAACCACATGGTAGGTACCTACGTAACTCTCGATTCACATATTTTCCATTTTACGTAAAAAATAATGGTCAACAAGTATATTAAACATTTTTTCACGTGCAAGTACCCCATCATCAGATCTCGTAAATGACATATCGTTTCCTCAACACAAACTGTGTCAAGAGCAATATAAATATTGCAATCATTCCAACACATTTCAAACTCAATCACCTACATAATAAAGTCTATATTACCTCAAGTCATGCAAAAGTACATTATCAAGAAACTCGCTTACGCGATATGAATAAGAATAAAATAAAAATATAATAAAGAAAGGAATAAAAGAGACGTTTGTCTCAAAGCACGTAAATAGGGTACGCGTGGAACGATTTAAAAATTGATATAAACATACGTTTCGTAAAAGCTTTGCAGTCATTCAACAATATTGCAGATAAAAATTGAAGAGCTCTGCGCGTATAATTTCCGTCTTCTTGATTCGTATAATTCATTCTTATCATCACCATCATATCAGTCCACATACTACTGGACATAGGCCTCTTCTTCTTAATAATAATAATAATAAAGAAGAATTTTAGCCATAAAACACCACGCTGGCCAGTGCGTTTTGGTGAGTTTTTCGCCAGAGCCTCGTCCGTTAATCATTCTTATAATTTTTGTAATATATATTTTCTTTATATAATATTTATAAACTCACGCCTTTTATCCCAGAAAGAATATACGCAGTTGGCAGCGCACCCACATTTCGCCTTGTATGTTCCGTCCCACGATGTGACAGGGGGCGAGCCTATGCCATATCGGGCACAAATTCCTGACTGGGCTGATAATGAATAGAAAAATCAAATATCAATTTGCCCAACCCTGGATCCGAACCCGAGACCTCAGCTTTGTAACCATACCCTAGTACAACTACGCCACCAAGGCAGTCAATTTTATGGAAATCCTTCAATTCCTACCCTTTACCATAGAAATATTTTAACCTAATCGTTTTATTTATGTCCTCTATATAATCAATACATTACAATTAAACACGCGTTTTATCATTGGAAAGTTACACATAATTTGTTTTCATTATCCAAAATTGATAACTATTGTATGAAAATCATCAAATCGGTATTTTTTATGTCTGGTTCCATTAATTTTCCGCGTATAAATATTATTTATTTATAGAATAGTGACACATGTTATTAGCGCGGCCGTTATAGTATGGACATTTAATTTATATGTAACATAAACATTGTTAATTTTCATATAATCGGATGAAGTATGGTTGGTTCGTGTCACATTTTAATTTTATATGGACAGTATGATTTGTGCGCGGCGTCGACTGCGCACCACTCGCCTATCCAATAATTTTCTGATTTAAAACTAATATCAGTCGTGACAAATTAGAAAAAAAAAACAAAACAGGCAGCGAAAAAAACCTTTATTCGCCTGTTGTAAGATTTGGAATAAGTCAAATAAATATTGATTTTAAATCAATGAACAGACATGAATTGGTGTGAATTTTATATTCATACCTGTCGGTACTAGAGAAATCCGAAATGAGACGTACCTGTATGCAAATGGCCGCTAATGGATCTAGTTGTTATGATCTTATGGGAAGCCCACTCATATTAACGCTAATTTACATTAATTTCCATTCATAAAAATCTATCTGTCAATAGAAATTGATTTCCTAGACTAACAAATTAAGAAAGTGTTACGTATGGCCGATGGAATGTAAATAAAAGAAAAACAGAATGCGTTGTCTTTTGTATAGTCTCAGAGAAAACGGGAGAGGCGATAGAAACCACTACTTTAAATGGTTACGAAAAAAATGTAAATCGTTTTTTTAGTTGACGTTTGAAGATCTGTCATCGAGCATAGCATACACTTAAAATATTAAAAACAATCCGTGTATTCACGTTCTAAAATCATAATTAGTCTGTGAACGCATCCAAACAATCGCTTTGTCCGCGCTCGGCTCTCGGCACTCGCACCGATCATCGATTACGAGATAGTGATGTACAATCCACGCCGAGTTCCGAGATGTATCGGTCAGATAATGTAATGACTCGCTATTAGGCGAGGTGTCGACGCGCCGTGGGAGCTCTCGTGGCCCACATTACGTTCAGAAACCGGCTAATCACGCGCGCAATTACTCCAATTCAAACGGAATTATTCCCGGACCATGTAACACACATTAATTGAATTGTTTGTGTAACCTGATGTTTTGGTGATTGATGCCACCATGCATTCGTGTGCGTTAAAAAAAATCTCTCCCAAAATACATTCACGAAAATACTTTTTGTTCGGCAAAATAACTGAAATACACAACGGTCACAAAGTAAACCGCCGACAGTAAATTCCGGTGCACTTGTCATTGCGACAAAAAAATAATACAACCTGTTTACGCTTTGGACGTTTTTTTTCTCAGAATAAAAAGATGGAGCGCGCGTGCGCCACCATTCGTGTCAGGCGTGCAACGCATTCTTCATTTCTTCCCGCCTAAAAAACTCGGCGCGCTCGAAATTCTTGGCACGTCTTAAATATTTAGGCTGCCTGTAAGCGTTTCCGAACGGAGCGATTAGACGCGATTCCGCGTTTTCACGTCAATTCGTCTCGCGTCGTATCAATGATTTGTGATGGCACGATCTTTGAAATGGCTCGTTGTGATGTGAAACAGTATAATTCACCGAGTTCCAAGTAACATGAACGTACACTTTTTCCGGCGTACGGTTATGGGAACTTTCAACTGGTGCCGTAACTTTATTTTGACATTTAACCGCTTTTTTCTTAAATTACCTACATGCGCCACATGAATTTTAAATCGCATTTTTTTTAATACTCTATATATTTATGAACATTCATCTTCGGCTATGTGCGCCAATAGTTTTTATTCCCGCCAATGATATGCAAAGAATAACAAACATGGCGGACTTAAGGCGCCATTGTTATCTTTTTGTAGCAAATAGAAATCGTTTAAAATATTCTTGATGCGAATACATCCAATAACACTGCAATAAATATTGACACAGATATCGATTAGGCTGTCTGTATCTCTAAAGTTTATATTATTCATTCAAGACATTTTTTGAATTGTAGAAATTTATTATCCTTTTATCTAATATGCTAACATAGCAGGTTTAGATAAAAGCATAATTTATAACATTATTTTGGTTGTATTTTTTTATAAACCGTTCTTTTCATTTGCAAGAGTTTTTACAGATCATTATGACTTTGTATACAATATAAAGTACACGCCCCACCAATTTAAATAAATATCACTCACCTAACTAATGAAAAACACATAGTTTGAATTAATGCAAGTCTTCTATATATAAACTATCACAATAAATACACAAGAGATGCAACTTTTTCTATACCAAAAACGTAAAATCGTTAAATTAATCCTTACGATAGAGCATTACTATTCTATTTATTTTTTACATACCTACAACAACCACAGACGTAATTTATCACGTATTTACAGTTTTCCTCGTTCAGAAGGTTTTTTATTTTTTAACGTTGCCTCGTCCTCATTGCTTGGTTTGTAGGTACTGACTTCATTGTTAGCGCTTATTCATTAAATTAATTTCGTAAAACGTTTAAAATTGGAATACATCCTGATAATTTAAGCCATAGCAGTTTTTTTTTCCCATTTGTTGGGAAGGCAAAGGGTTCTTACTCATACAGCCTCGTCATTTGTAGTAGGTACGTTTGTATGGTATGTTTGTAATTCAATAAGGCCTATTAACGAGAGGCCGCGGGTTCGATCCCCGCACCGAGAGAAATGTTTGTGCGGCCCACAAATATTTCTTCCGGGTCTGGGTGTTTGTGAGACCGAAAAGTCTCTCGTAGTTCCTGATACCCACGACACAAGACTCGATCTTATTGTGGGGTCAGGACTATGTATGTGACTGTTGGGTGTTATTTATTTATTAAGCTATAGCAGAATAATTTCTTATATTTTTATACGACGGAAATTGCCAAAGGAATTATAAAACCTGTTGTTTTATTGTCGCCTTGTCGCCTTAGAACATTTTCTTATTTGAAATCATTAAACGGAATTCGAATTGTTTAAACGCTTTGATACAGTTTAGACGAGAACCCCCACGGATTTTGTATGTATTTTAGTTCTTATCTTTATTATCTTATCTATATTTTCCTTAATCTAACATAACTTTCAAACGGACGAAACGATAAAATTTGCTTCCGGCTTGTCCACCGGAAATTATTTATTATACATAAATATTTATTCAAAATAATTTTATTTTTAAACTTCTTATTGTTTCCTTCACGAATAAATTAAATTACGTATATAATATTTTCTTACAAACAAAGATCATTTTAGCGTCATGCGCATGTATTAGTATTCAGTATTTTATAACCAACAAAACGCTTTACAAGAAATCGATTAATGATCTCATCGCGTTCCATAGTAAATAGTGATTAAATGTCTATTATTGCGACTATCAGCGCTGCGTAAATAAATTAATTAAGACGTTCAAAGAACCACAGTTTCTTTGATAATATTATGTTTTATATAAAACTTTTACGGCCTTATAAAATATAATAAAATAAAATAAAAAACAATTTATTACTTCAATTCAATTACAAAATGAATTATACAAATAGGTATGCTAGTAGAGCAAAAGGAATATTCATAGATAATTTTAAAAGCTCTTTTAGCTATTGTTTTATCTTCTGAGCTCGAATTGAATTCCAAAGTGGTTCGAAAGGAACAAAACATTATATAACTAAAATACTTTTTAAAAGTATCTAAGCCTTACAATAAAGCCGTTGATGTAATTGCTTACATATATTACAAATATTTACTAGTAAATTGATGCATCTATTTCACAGAACAAAATCTTCAATTTCATAAAATAAATTATGACCTAATTTAATGAATCAACATTTAGATATGTTTAATTTTTTTAATATTTTTGAATGGATTTTACAAATGCATCACTATTAAGTAGAATTAATTCGCATATTTCTCAAATTAAAAGTGCGCTATATTCTAACGATTGGTTAGATACCTTATGCCACCAAAGGCTAAAGCTGTTTGTTAAAAGGAGTAATTATTCATTGATTATGTCATCTCTAAACCAGGAACAAATAATTAGATATTATCGACTAAGCGGTTAAAGGTTTCTGTAATTAAATTAGTGTATTTATCTTTATAAATATTATCTAAATGATGACAAGTTAATCGCAATTACATATATTCTTTCTTATCAAAAAACTGTCTTAATACTGTTATTTGGTGTATCCAGGTATAAAAATTATTATAAATTATACATCGTTTGTTTTTAATGTAGGCATTTCCTATCATTAATTGAAAATCACGTCATACTCAAAGGCATTTAAAATAAATTTACCTAGAAATACAATTTGCAATGACTAAACTCATAATTTTAATAATAAAAAAATAATAAATGACAGGCCGTAATATCAGTGACCATAGACAAGTGCACGGTGTCAATAATTGGTATCTGTTCTGCAGCATAGAGGTCAGAAAGACGGTGGACAATTTAAAACACATTAAAATAAATCACACTCTCGGTGAACTCATTTGTGCTGTAATAAAACCCGTCTCGACTACCATAGACAATTGACGGATTTAATCACACGCCTTAGAGTATATAAATATAGAGGGAGCGCTGTCATACATTCGCGTTTTGAAAAACGTAGATATTTTCTTGTTCGTAATGTTGGTAGCGCTCCTATATTAGTAAACATTGAATTAATTATTTAGCAATAAATTGCTATAAATTCCTTTGATAATTGATACCTTAGAAACCTACTATGTTAATTTAGGTATTGTTACTTTGACATTTTCATTAAAAATAAATGAATATCGACATCTAAATGACAAACATGCATATTTTTTTATTTAGGTAAACAGAATAAAATAGCGCTTGTTCGTATTTCAAAATACGAAACAAAATTCTGCTCTCAGTTTATTTCACTAAACATTTGTTTTTGGAACAACATTTACTTTGCGAATTTCAACGCACACAGAAATAAAGTATTTTTTTCTGTTTTTAAATATATAGGTTTATTTAAGCGCATTAATTGGATAAACTCAAAATTACAAAGCAAAGCGGTAGCGTGCTTAAACCCTGGCCCTCATAACTTGTAAGGTCCATAAACCGAATGATTGCACAAGCCCGCGTAATTAGCCCATGTTCACATGCTAATTGCCAATAGCTATTCATTATCAATACTACCACACTTATTCTAAGTTTCCATTAAATATCATCATTATGGCTATTAGTATCAGTGAAATGCTAAACTTCTCGCTTCCTGATATTACTTTGTTGCATTTTATTTGCATCTAAGGAACCTAAATTAGTTAATCTGCGTTAAGAGGTATAATTAAACTAGATATAAAACCCACAACTGTACTTTTGATCTTGACATAGGTATTATTAATAATTACTTTCAATTTATTATTTTTTCCTATCCTAAATCAGTTAATGATACAAATATTAAACAAATAGTTGTATTAATACCTGATCTCCCGCCCAAAGACTAAATAATTTCCTTCTCGTTTGTTCCAGCTGTCCAAAGAGGCCGGGTGCCGCCCACGCAGCCGGCAGGATTGGCGCTGCCGGGCCAGTTCGCGCTGGCCAACGGCGACCCCACTGCGGGGCTCAACAGCCACCCCTACCTCTCCTCCTACATCTCGTTGCTCCTCCGCGCCGAGCCCTACCCCACGTCGCGGTACGGCCAGTGCGTCCAGCCCACGAACGTCATGGGCATAGACAATATCTGCGAGTTGGCCGCGAGGCTACTGTTTTCCGCCGTGGAATGGGCGCGGAACATCCCCTTCTTCCCCGAGTTACAAGTGACGGACCAGGTGGCTCTGCTGAGACTGGTGTGGTCGGAACTGTTTGTGCTAAACGCGTCGCAGTGTTCGATGCCGCTGCACGTGGCGCCGCTGCTGGCCGCGGCGGGCCTGCACGCCTCGCCGATGGCGGCGGACCGCGTGGTCGCCTTCATGGACCACATACGAATCTTCCAAGAGCAAGTGGAGAAGCTGAAAGCGCTCCACGTGGACTCCGCGGAGTACTCCTGTCTGAAGGCCATCGTCCTCTTCACGACAGGTAAAATTTTGGACAGTCTTTTTGGGGAGGCGCGGTTGTTGCTTTACAGAGTGGCCGGCGCTAGTAGCTCGGTGACCAACTATGGAGAGCTGGTGTCTCTGGTGCGTACGCATTTGGACGCGTACGCCGAGGCCACCAGGGTCCAGCAGCCACCAGCGCCGCCGCCACCTTCCGCCGCTTCTTCGGGATACTATTCAACATTGGACACGTCGCTCGGCGTCAACTCCTCGCTATCATACGGTAGTTTCCTGTCTACGCCTTCTCGACTGCCTCCGAACTACACGAGCAGTCCTCGAATGCCTGAAGTTAACACGTCATCGCCATTCAAACTGTGGGACAGCGGGAAACTTCCCAAAACGGATCAGGGGGGTTGACGCCGCGCGACCGACGAGGGTTTTGGGTCGAAATTTTTGGTGTCGGGTGAATGGTGACGTCACTTGACATGTTCCGCGTATTTATTCGTTATGCGTACTTGATATCGCGATGCTTTAATTTGCGGTTATAAACCGGGTTTAAGACATACTTATATTATTGCTATACTTGTATTAACGAGAGCACCGATTGATGATAGTAGATTATTAAGTCGTGATTTGAATTGATATTAGGTTTAACCGAAGATTAAATTGTAATTCGGGATAATAACTCACGCTCTTCAAGACCGGTACCAAGGTTTTTAACGTCAGTTGGTGTAGTAAACTT
Organism: Hyles vespertilio; assembly: GCA_009982885.2. Classification (NCBI taxonomy): domain Eukaryota; kingdom Metazoa; phylum Arthropoda; class Insecta; order Lepidoptera; family Sphingidae; genus Hyles; species Hyles vespertilio. The sequence continues at coordinate 16,156,978 of CM042824.1, read as the reverse complement.
TTACGTTACGCCGCTCGACTCGAATTCGTCATAGTAAATACTGTAGTTAGGATTACTGTAGAGTGTACAGGTACGGATCGAAGTGAGGAGCCAGCGACTTATTGTTCTCGAATATTCTAGTTTTTGTATATTTTTATTTATATGTGAATATCACAATTCGAACGCGATTGTAAATTATTAGTTAAGTATTATTTATTTAAATTATTTTCGTGTAAATTAGGATAGAGTTCTTTATGAATACACGCGCGCATTTCGTTATCAACAAATTGTCGTTTAAATTTACTTTTATTCCTATTATACCCCCTCTATAGGTAAAGTATATTTTATTTTAGATTAATTATTATTTTACAGTAATACAACAACACCCATACACATACACACATTTTGCACATTACATACATGAATGTTTATAGTAGAAAACTTAAAATAGTCTGTGTAAAACCCATATAAATCACTAAATTTCCAATGCGTTCTGTAATATAGTACATCAGATGTCTCAACATGTGTATATCACGAAAAAATGTACTAATTGATAATTTGTCACTATATTTTACATGCGTGGGGTCTAGCCCACACAACAGCAATACAAATTAGTGTCTGTCTTATTATCCGCCATAACTTACGCATCTAATATTTAGTACAAAGTGGGTAATAAAGTTTCATTTTCCCCGCAATGTTAACGCATTCGCCGCCGAGCTAATTCCCTGTTTTACAACATATTAAATTCAATGACAAATTTTAATACTTGTATAATTTTACTGCGTCTTATTAACTTCCTAGCGACTTTCTTTAATGCTCTTAGTTTATGGTGCACGGATTAAGAAGAGAAACATCGATTAAATTGATAAAATAAACTTAAGAACACGTAAATTATGTTAAAAATTATTGTTTTATTTTAACTGTATTCGTCTTAAATAGTGCTAGATAAAAATGATAAGAGAATTTATTTAATGCCTTGATTTTTATAAAGACTTGGTTTTTGGGTTATATTGTTTTTCGACACGGAAAAAAATTAAAACAATAACAATGTCTACCCATGATAAATACAAAAATATCAAATCGATTGTTTTGATTACATCAAAACTATTTTATTATTCAGCTTTATTTTTAATAAATGGCCAGTAACAATTTCCTATACGGCCTTCTCTAACAACCACGGCCAGTTTAAATTTTTGAATTTTGAATTCATATTTACACATTGTAAATCCCAATTACGGTTCTCCCTTCAGCGTCCACTACTAACGGTTCTCGTTCGGAACTCGTCAAGTGTCCGCTCGATAATCTGCGCCGCGCGACTGCCGACGAGGCGCGACAGCTTCCGACGTGCACGATACTCTTTCGCCACACACTGGCACCTACACGCTGTCTCGGGACTTGTGTTTATAACTTATTTAAAAGCTTACGTTTGTTCTATGTAATTGTAATATTATGATAATAGAAAGCTTAAAATGTAATATGGCCATTTAAAAGTTAAATAATAATGAACATTTGAGGATTTACCAATCACTGTAAAGCTTCAAGTACATCGGTGCAATATAAAATCAATTAAAATATAAATTCATAATGCCTACATGTCTATATATTCACTGTTAATTTTCCTGTAAATTTATTATTTATTCATTGTATTATATTTAGAATTCGACCAATATTTTAAAACGATCATAAATATTTCACATCTCATGAAATACTGTAAGACATCCACAAAGTCCGAGTCGCACAGTTTTAGTGGTCGTCACGTATAGCCTGGAAGTCTAGGCAGTAAACAATTGAATGCGCAAAGTTACTAGACTAGGGTTTGATTGAGGGATATTTCAGTGCATTCCATTGTCTCGCTGTATCTTTAACTACGTCTGTCGATTTTGGATACCGCTTCAATATTGCCGGAAACGGACCGATGTTAGGGGACTTTCAAACATGTTGGATTTAAAAGCTATCAGTTTATTATTTGAAACTTTAATTCTGTGTTTGAGGAACTTTATTCAATTATTATTAACAATGAAAATATGTCGAATTTAAAATATTAAATCTCCATATTATTTTTTACAGACACACAAGTAAAAATTTACCCAATCAAAGTTAATATTGTTGAATTTCAAATTAAACACAAACGTAAAAATATTTCAAAAGTAAGATAACATGAACAGTGATTTACTATTTAGACACATTGTAAATTAAGTTATTTATCACGTGCATTCGAACAATTCCGCATTAAATGACAGGTAACACAACATTCTAGATAACCATAAAATACCCAATACAACACTGTCACTCACTAAACAGAATATAAAAGTAGTTAGAAGTGCCATCCAGTTTTTCTTGACCTGCCACACCTCCCTATGCCGATTAACGTTGTACGGGATATATATTATGAGAGAGGTCTAGTTATACTGGCCAGTGGATACGCCCGGGGGTACGTTGAATATGCAACACCAATAAATGTAGTTTTATCCGCGCCGAACAACTTTCTCCGCCCGTAGAGTACAACTGAACGTCGCTGTGTAATAGTTGTGAACTAACTTTGCGCGGTATTATCGTAGATTGATTTGTTAATGCTTTTATCGTTTCGCGACGTGTGCGAAGTTACCTCGCGTCACTTGTACGCGTTGTAGGTTGGTAGTTGTTTTTTTTATTTTTGTTATGGTGTAAGGAAGTTGATTAGAAATCCTTAAAATATTATTTATTTGATGACAATTTAATTGTATATGTTTGTTTGCATGATATGGGAATTGGTGGTGGTATACACATACATACATCACTAGACATAATTAATATTATATTTTTTTACTAAAAAATGATATACTGCACTATGCTGATCCCTTTTCAAGGACTCAAGGCAATACTTTATATCAATAGGTCATGGATATTGTCAATAGCCAAGATATGTTTAATGATGTGTATTGACAATACACCCATGTTATTCATAATTTGAAGCAAACAGCAAGGGAGAGAAGAATTTTTAACTGCTTTATTAATAGAGCAACTTAAGGAGTCGAGCCCGCAATACTTAGCGTAACTGTAACCCACCTTACCATTAATCTTATCTTTAGGAAATATACCTAAGAGGTAAAGATTTTCAGGTAGGTAATTTTCAACTTATGTTTTAATTTTGTTTGACTATTTCCCTTACCACCGTACGCATCGAAACTATTTGACGAAATCCCATAAACACATTCATTTAATTAGGATTAATAAGTGGAGAGGCAATTTAGTTAATCGACGTCGTTGATGACTGGTTCGATTCTAATCAAATAAAATAAAGTGTGACACTTCTAAGATCTGTTAAGCCGAATATATTATGTAGGCTTTAACGTATTTTTATGATGATATTATGGTTTCGTTTATAATTCGGTGTGGTTTGGTCGGATTGGCCATTACTTCTTTAATCTTGTTAATTTACTCTATGGTTGTTTGGTAGTTTGGTAGTTTGGTAGTTTGGTTTTAATAATTTGAATTTTATTTGGTATTTAAATATCTCACCTTGTTGGTCTAGTGGTAGTGTGTGCGGTCTTTAATGTCCTAGGTTTGATTTCCATGTAGAAATATTTTAAAAGATATAGTATATAAAATAATGAAATAGTGTACTACATTAGAACACTGGCAAAATACTTTTTCCATATGAACAACTAAAACTTAAAATAACATGTCTAAAAACTGTGAAATACTGACAACATTACATATGTACAGTCAGCAACATAAGTCGCTACACAGTCACGAGATTTGGAATTGTCTTATCATCCAAAATAATAATTATTTTCAATATCTTATGGCACTTCTCGGCATAGATGACTTTACTTAGTTATATTTTACGACTACAGAGAAGTACGTACAAATTTTAATTCATAAAAATGTTATCAAAAAATGTGAAGTGTTCAGCGACTTATGTTGCTGACTGTACATAAAGGGTTAATTACTAATCTTCATTTTTTTGTCTATAAATCAACCATTGTTTTCTTTCTGATCCATTTCCTTCGGGGGTAAAGACAAGCTAGTTTCCCTAAGAAACTCTTCGCAACTGTTGTTGAGATGGCGGGATAGTCTCTATACGTCTATTATACAGAGCTATCCTAGTATAAGCACCAGAAGTTTCTCATTATTGTCATAATTAGCCTAAGCACTTTTGATTTAAGTAAAAACTTTTATTTCTCACCTAGGGTAAGGAAAGATTTAATAAACCATTTTATATACAATTGTATTTATACATAAGCTTATGTATCCATGGAAAGATAGGCAGAAGTATCAAAAGTACAACTCATAATTATACAGCTTATTTTCCTATGATGTGAACGTGAGTGACTAATGCTATACCCAGGATAACTTATAGTCTCTACCTTTACCAAAAATAAAATCCCATTAAAACATAATGTCAAAATTACCTGTTACTTTTATTTATATAATATTGAGTGAGGTAACACCCAGTAGAAGTATTTACTAACAAATAATGTAAGTAGAAAAGTTTGAGCGCGCTGTTGTGCAAGCTATTAAGAGCCTCAATAAAATATCTATTGATCCACGGTGACGTAAACCGGTAAATATTACGAGTCACGTTTATATGTGCACGCACATAAACTGCGAAAACCACTTTAGAACTTCTTGGATGCCCGAAATTTTTATTTTCTTATTCTGCCCTATCTCCTCCCTACAAAGATGCTGGTAGGTGGTAGGTATCCTAGGTTACGACCTGCGAATACACAGGCTCTGAACATGGGTTCATGGGCTATGATGGCATAGTGATCGGTGACCTACATTAGTTTGTCACGTTTCGGTCTATAACGTCAAGAAGACCACAGACCAATTGAAAAACCAGACAGTAATTTTAATACTTGGAAATAGAGCCCCTATCTAAGTAAAACTAAGTCGCACCCGTTCACAAATACTATTACAAAAGGTACAGTTATAACTTGCCCTAACTTGCCCTTAGGCGCTAACTAAACCCACACAAATTCGCGTTTCTACTCAAATCTGCAATCCCAAAGCTTACAAGAAACATTAACTTTTTAATATGTTAACACATACAAAGCGCATGCAGACTTGTGGCTTCCATCAGGTACTATTCTGAAATACGTGCGTCCCTCTCTGGCGTCTAGGATAGTGTGTAGGAGTGAGAAGGACGTGTATGCTCATAACGGTACAGAGTTCGTGACGGCGAGAGCGCGGGACGAGTCACGATTTTGAAAAAGTGTCGGACCGTCCCGACCGCGTCCCTGCGTTCCGCGAGGTTGCCGCGCGGTGTAAGGTACAGGCTTTGAGTAATTGCCCATCTATTTATAATATATTTATGGCCTTATACATAGTCAGATTTAAAACCTATTTTAATTATTAGAATTTTATGTCTTCTTCGTGAAAACAGAATTCGAAAGTCGTTCTAAATGGACAAATGATGATTATGATAAATAAATCCTATAAAGTCCTGACCCCACATTAAGATCAATTAAGTCATGAGTATCCGAAACTGCAAGAGACTTTTCGGTCTCACAAACACCCAGACCAGAGACAAATATTTGTGAGCCGCACAAACATGTGTCTCGGGATCGAACCCGCGGGCTCTCGTTTCACAGCCGGCGGCTAACCAAATGCGCCACGGAGGCTGTAAAAATTATAATAATGATGTCCAAATTTTCGTTTTGCTTTATCCATCCTTAGTAGGTTGCCTGGAAGAGGTCGCCTCGAGCGATAAGGCCACCATTGTACTCTTTTTTACCATATTTTTATTTACATTTTGTTGACTGATGTAGTTATAATATGTTTTGAATAAAGAAATGAAATAATGATGTAGATACACTAACTTGCATTAGGCCAGAGTGTTCACGAAGAGGAGATTAAAGCCTTACATGACGGTATATTGTAATGTTTGTAAGCAAATATAGGTATTTACATAATATTTTTTTAGGTCATATCAAATCGTTCGACTTGATTTGCGTTGTAATTCTTTAAGTGTTGTTTTTGAGCGAAATTTGAAATATTTACGTCGCGTTAAGACATTGTAAACGTATTTTTCTTATTTGTGCCTTGGTTTTTTACAGTTTAACAACTGTATTTGTATTTTCATTCAGTAGTGTATTTGCAAAATAAAATAGAAATGCATCAATCAAAAATCTTTTTTTTTTGTAATTTTAGCTGTTTAGTTGTCAAAGATGTCACAAGTCCTCTCAAAAAAAAATTATCCAAGATATTAAAATCCTATACCCCGCCGTCTCCTGTCATTGGTACCACACCTTTGCACAGCATACACTGCAACAGAGTATCACACGGCCTTTATTTCATAGCGTATCTGCTTCCTTAATATCTTAACCACATTACGTAGTATTGGCTATGTTTAGCGCTCACTAACAACGCTTCTGCTTGTATTAAACCATTGTTTGTGTTTTATCTGCCCTTATCCCACACGTACGGGATTTGTGCAAAAATATCTTTGTGCATGGCACCGATTTGTTTATTTTTATCTGATAGATGTTATGATTCTCAAAGGAATATATTAATCGGCAATCGAACCTAAGTTATCTTGGTTCTATAGTTTGCATAATATCACTACTAGGCCGATGGGTATAATAAGTTTTAGTCAGCCCGAAAAAAAATAGTGTACAGTTTATTTACAAAGATTTAAAGCCCCCACTACCGCATAATATATTGACTCCAATTTCAAAAAGGTCGTCTATGCATTCTCAAAAACTATAAAGAATTATGACAAATCAAATTTTGAACATTTAATTCATGCATTGTTAAACTGGCCGAAAAAGATACGTTCCATTTTCAAATTCATCATTGACCGCGCCAATCACCCACGCATTGTGGTTGGATTACTTGCAAATTCTATTTAAATTAGTCGTTTTCGATTTGTCCGCATTCATTGATGCTTTTCAAGAAGCGATGTACTTCAATTTTGATTGTGGATCAGGAATGAATGACGCAATTGAAAAATGTTCCGCATGCAGTCGGCGCCTGCGGTCAAGATATATGGAGATGGTATGACTGTGGGGTTTTGCTGATTGAAACGTCGTTTGCACGGTCCTTTATTAATTCACACGGAAAATTGTTAAGATATTGGATTTAGTTTCGTTAGTTTTCTTTACTTACGGTTTTATTTAACATTTGCGAATCGGTAATTAAAAAGTGATATTCTATCCATGAAAAAAAATTTAGAATTGACTATAATATATCATATTACGGACTTTTGTGATTCATAAATCCTTTTTTATTTTATTTGTAACATTTATTTTATTTTCGTAAATTACTGAATAGTTCATTTAATCGATTTCTTTACATGAAAGATACATCTAAGGTATAAATTAGCATCATTGTCATTGTCATCAAAACAAATATTATATTCACCTTTCAATTAATACAAACAACACCTCACATTCACGAATGTGTGAATATATAAAAACATAAAATCCGCCCGCGCATCGCCAAATTGCAAAACCAATCGCACAAAGGGTGCCTCACATTATCAATAAAACGGCCGCAGATGCGCGCCGAATCGTGTGAGGTCACGCATATTGCATAATATTAATAAACGCCACACAAAAAAGCAAAAAAAAAAAAAAAACAAAATTGTCACAAAAATTGAAATTCCGATGATTGGAAACGGCAGGAACCTTGTCACGGATGTCATGGTACGTTTAGTTAAATTGAACTGTATTCTGACTAAGATATAGTTCAATTTTGTATGTTTGAAAAAGATGATATCTCACTTTAAAGCCTTAGTGCCAGTATAAGAAATTGTGTAGGGTTGTGTGTAAAAAATAGTCTTTATACAATAAATAAACAATGTCTTGCTTTGTTAAAATAAGTCAGCTCTGTCGTTTATAATCAGGCTGAAAGACTGCTGTTCGCCTATCATGTCGCAAGTGCTACCACATTTAGAGCCTATGAATCATTTGGCCCTAATTTTGTGTCTTTGCTGTTAAAAAAAACAATATTTATAGATTAGGTATCCTATCGTAAAATTGGCATACCTAAACAGAGTAATTTAAAGTCACCAGACATTTTACAATCCTTTGACTCGCATCAATTGGTCCCTAAACTCAAAAAACCCTAGTAAGTGGGTTGTATTTATCAGCTGACACGATCGGGAAGGATTAGGGTCGGGGAGGGAACACGTGCTTCCCTTATCGGTGCGTGTTTAGATAATTCACAATCCGTTTGAACGCGCCGCGCCGAATACCGACGCTAAGGATAAATCATGGACTGTAGGATAATTCGAAGGATGTATTTTATATCCATTTGTAAGACCACTTTTACAACCTATCTGCGGTAGCTTTTAATTGGCTAGCTTTTGTACACAATTTGTATAATATATGTGTTACTGATAGATGTAAGCCACCCAAATAAAATAAAATAAAAGTAAATACGTTTTATGACTAGATTTTACTAATAATTAAAGATAAGATTGTTTTTTGAAAAAATCAACTAAAAACAAGTATAAGTATAACAGTGGTAGTTTTTTTAAAGTGTACGTTTAATTATTGCAAAAATGTAACGGTTTCAATTTGATTATCTTAATGATATTTGTTCCTTAAAACCATAAACAAAACGCATCATAAACCAAACTTCAAAACAACACAAATTCTATCCGAATCCCAATATCCGAAGCGAACCATAATGGCGGTTCATAATTAATTAGATAGATAGTTATCTAATCTTATTTAAGGTCCAGACAGGTCATAACAGTACCGTTGTAGGTCTTGCGGTAATCCTACGCTGTTTTATGTGCCTCGGGGAACGTTTAACTTTTTCTGACAGCTAGTGTTGGACCCGATGGGAATCGGGTAATACCGATGCTTGGGTATTGTTTAGTACGCTGTACAGTAAATGTTTTAATAGATGTTAATCGCCGGTGTGTGAATTAAAATCTTATCAAAATATTTTCACTTGAGATTTTCACTGTAATTTTCGTTATGCACTATCAGTTGTTTTACAATACAAAATGTGTTGGCAAATCGGGAATACAAAACCAGCCAAAGCCCGCATGGGGTTTGTAAGTATATAAAACTTTATTGATGGCGCTATAGATGTATAATAATACTCTAATTGACAATTATTAGAGATTGTATAATGTCTCGAACTGGTAAATTGCATAAAACTTTTGACGTTATAAGATGAGTAAGTTCTTGTTTCTAGGGTCAAAAGTTATCCATAATTTGACCCAATTTAAACCAAAATGGTGGACTACTGGAGCTTGCTTATTACCAAGAATGTACCGTGGCCAATTATAGTGAGAATTAATAATTTTAATTTGATTATTATTGAAGTTTGTTCACATTAAGAATTCAGTGTTCGCATTGCTATAATATTATTCGATAAATTCACAAAACAAACACAACACCTCGCATAACCTTCGGAACGTTGAAATTTTGTATATTTTTATACAAAAGCGATATTAAATAAATATAATTCAATTGGATACGGCAAAACGAGCGTAAAACGAATCATATTGAATATTTTATTGGCCATTGTTTTCGCCTCAACAATATTGACGACAATTTGTTTTTTTTTTTTATGCTTATTTAATACCATTTTCACACAACAAGGAGGCTTGTCTTGCCAAAATGTGGATAACAGAAGATGGATTAAAATTACGATATTGAAATATAAATGGGCTTTAAAGTATCAATTATATTAGGACAAATTACCTACACCGGATGTTTTTTAAAATTCAGTAAATATTCGATTAAGTTCGCACTTTATAACACAGTTATAAAGTGCGGCCTCCTCTACAGTTGAGAGTACAATTTAGACTGGTTAGGCCATATAAATGATAATGATATATTTTTGCTAAATTAGGTTTCCAATGGCACACTGAGTGCTATTTCCATACCATTAGTAACATTTTGGAAAAAAAACCATAAATCTATTCGAGATAATTGTCGGTAGTGTTATTGACTTTTGAAAAATGCTCAAATATTTTCCATTACAAAACATTTTCTTTCCACCTTTCAAAACAATCCTTGATTAAAAACCTAATTTCAATTTCCCTCGGTCATTCACTTAACAAAAACATTAGTGACGGTGTAACCCTTTATCTGCATTTCCATACAACTAACTTCGCAGCCGAAATGCAAAATTAAAAACATTGTCAGCCATCAAGGGGTCGGATCGACCGAGACAATGGCGGTGTAGGGTTGTGGTCACAGATGTTGTTTATCTGCGGTGCGAGCGGCCTTTCTAATCTTTAACCCTCCTCAATCGACATTGGTGTTGCGTGGAATTTGGTACATGACGTTTTGTGGTTTTAGGGTTATTTCAAATTTTAATCATAAATATGACCAATCTTAAGATGGAAGAGAATAAGTTTCTGCATAATATTTTTGGATAAGAATATGATCCACTGGTTCATGTGATAGGATAAGGCCAAAAAGGAGGAATCGTGGTCAATTAACAATAATTATATTTAGAATATTAAATGAGGTCAGAGATATATGCTCATTGTTGTAAAACAACGCACTTACTAATTGAAATTACCTATAATCATTCCATTGAAACACATCTAGACAAAAAGACGAGCAAAGATAATAATGCTTCTATATAGTTACGGCCATTTTTACACCTATTTCAAGTATTTTTTATACATTTAAATAAACAAAAATATAAAAATACATATAAAACTTCCGTCTTAAATCACGTTAAGTGTGTAAGTCATTTTTATCGCAATTTTATAGGTAGTAAACTCCACATACCGTATTCTCGCGAGTGCTATCGCTTCGTGAATGCAAATATCGTTCGTTTATGTTGTAGGTGTAATTTTTAGGTGCTGTTTGTACAAATCACTAGGGAGAGGGGGTTTACTAATTGAATTACGTGTCACTTCGCATCTATGTGTTTTACAGTTTATTCTCATATGCTTTGGGTGTTTTATGTCTTGATTACTATATTAGTTTGTGTATTGCTTGCGAGGCGAGCTTTGTACACTACTATCAATTGATGTGGGTTATTTTTTTGGTGAATAAAAATGACCTATGAGGTGTCGCTAGGATATCTTCATTTTCAAATCACATATAAAATGGAGCTCTTAAAATCGCCTGTGTTGCAGAAAGAACAGGCGAATATATTTGTATCAAAATATTTTTTTTTTTTTTTTTTTATTGCCTTGACTGGCGAGACGAGCAAGCCGTTCGCCTGATGGTAAGCGATACGACCGCTCATGAACAGTAGCAATATTCCACTGCGCTCGCCATCCTGAGACATAAGAAGTCTCAATATGTCCAGTAGTTGCTCTGGCTACAATGTCCTTCAATCCGAAACACAACAGTGCATTTAAGCAGTGTTGTTTCACGGGAGAAATAGACATTGCGGTGGTACCTACCCAGATGGCCTCTCACATATGAGAGACCTACCACCAGTAAATATACATACTTCGTTCATCATCAACACCCTAAGTCCACTATTTTACACACAGGAAACTTCACACAACAAAGACCCCGCATATCATTTATTAAATTTTACGAATTTAAACTAAAACACAAATGGAACTCTCTTTAGAAATCGCGTTACTAGTTCCGACATAGCGATCCCTGCAGACGTCACAGCATCTTCTCATTGTCTTCCTCAGCCAAAGTTCGGGACGCAGATAAGGAGCCAGCTACAATGGGTAGGTCCCGGCCACTCTCAATGAAAAGACGCGGTTAGACGTAGGTTGTGAAATCTTCTTTAGATGTGTGTTTGCAGATGTGTTGATTGAGATGTTTGAATGCGTTGATTTTGAATCTGGAATCTGAGACATCGAAATTAATAAAAGTGTGAAATTAAAGGTAAGAAAGAAATTGCATTGCCAAGAGAAGAAAAAAAGGTATTATACAGATAATTTAAATTCTTTTCAATTACAATAATATTCTACAAATGCAAAAAAATTGCTACCGTAAAATCAAATTTCGAAACTACACTATTGATTTGACTTCTTTCACTTTAAATATCTTTTTAGTAATATATCTTGTAAAATTTTCATTGAAATTTTCACTGATAATTATATGAAATTAGTGGTACTGATAGTAAAAATTTCAGAATAGCCCGGTGCTGAGAACGACACTGTTAAATACAGAAGTGGTTTTAACAGTGTCGTTCTCAGCACCGAAAGTGACACCTGTAGATAAACGAATGTAAATTACTAATTACCTCCGAAAATATACACGTCTGCTCAAATCATTCCATCTTAACAGCCACGAAGCAATCAACGACACGTCTCAACATATCTGTGAAATAAATTAAAAAACATAATTACTAACTTTCGTGTATTGGGGAAATTCGAATGTTCTAAAAGCAGTTTTGGGTGTCAGCAACGGCTATTTAGAATTAGCTGAACATTTCGGGTAAAGCCGGGGTTTGTTTGACATTACTGTTCATATTACGATGGTATCTATAACCTCTGGTTAATGTTGTAAACTATCCCTAATGGTTAGTTTATGAATTGCTGTTTATGATGTTGTGTTGTGGTTATTGGTAATTTAGCTTTTATGGTTGTCATTTAGATATGTTTGATTTCTGTAATTTGAAATTGATACTGTAAATTTATATTTGGGAAAATGGTGTTCATAAGGTGTCGAAAACCTATTTCGAGATATTCTTTTACCTTTAGATAAAAATTAAGATATAGTGCGCTGTTTCTTTTGTTTTATGTATTCAAATTAAGCTTTATGATTTTTTTGTTTTTTCTGTATATCCTTACGAAAAATCTGACAATTCAGACAGTTTAACTAATATTACTGTTAAAACTAAACTAAGAGAAAACAGATGTAAATATATTCGCAATATCAACCATAATAATAGATCATAACTAAGGTTAAACACTATAGTTGCAGAACTCAGCACAATTGTTTGTTCAGGCTTGGGTCCTTAGCTGACCCCTAATTGATTCGAGTTGTACCTTAATAAACTGTTATGGGCTGTAATGGGCGTCGCGACGAATTACTAATGAGATCCAAACGGTTATACCTTATTTATAATGTTTGTATATTAATGTTTTTACGATAATCGTAATTCGATACGTAATTAGACGATTTATCTTTTTGATGAACGTGGGAGTATTTGGTTTTGATGTTTTATAGCTTTTAGTGAGTTGGTTATGAGAATTTTAGTGGCGTTTGGGCCAAGTATGGTTGTAACAGAAAATATTTAAAATAATTGCAATTGATTTATAAATTATTTTCTGTTTGATGTACTATAAACTGATTAGTATACGAAATGATTAATTTGTGGTGGCGTAGGTTGGGCCAAGTATGGTTGTAACAGGAATTATTTAAAATAATTGCAATTGATTTCCTATTTGATGTAATATAAACTGATTAATACACGAATTAATTGTGGACGAGCTAGGATGGTAGCCTCATTCGTGTTTAAGTATTATAATTGTGCAATATATGGATTCATATTGTTTTCTGGGAACTTCTGGACTCACCTGTCTGTTCAGAACACATATTATGTTCACATATCGTTTCATAAGCTTTAAAATAGATTATTAAAATGTTCAAATGTCACAAACTGCATTTTCCTACCATATTTAAATAAGGAAAATTCTGCATACCTCTTTTTGCCTTAGGAATCAGTTCAAAATATCGATAGATCAACCTATTAAACTACCTAAAATAATCTTCTTCTGCGATCCTTTCCCTCCAAAACCATAGTACAACTATACTTAGTAAACGATCTAAAATAATACTCTTTTACGATTCTTTCCTCTCAAACCTTAATATAACAAACCAACCAACCAAACCAACAATACAGGAATCAGCAGATCTGGTCAATAGACCCGGTAATGTCCACTAACGGCGGTTAACCGACTAGCGAACAACAAATAACCGAGATATTCAATCTGCGCCTCACAATAACATTAGAATATCGCAGATATTACCAACTAAAGTTTAACTTTACACCCTTATTACACGGATGTAGAGTTGTGGTGTGGTTGTATCATAAATATGAAATGAAATGAAAATAATTTATTTAATCCATTAAAATGTTCAACATCGTTTAGATTCAGTAATTTTTTTTATCTACCACCCGGTTCGGAAAGCGGTTTTCACTAGAGGAGAACGGGCAAAAAACTCTAGTGTTACTCTTTTCTAAACTAGTTTACAATATATTGATTATGATACCTTATTCATAAACAGTTTTAGATGGATGAAGGATATGGAAAAGTCTCCCTGTCTTTGTAGATATCTATTTATCAAAATTAATTATTTTCAACCGCCTGAACTATACCAGTACAGATATTTTTTTTTGAGCGTTCAGTAGACTTACAAACATATACGAATCCTACCCCAAACTATACCAGCGTAGTGGACTGAAATCCTCTCTTGTTCTTTTTATAATTACAATTTATTGTTACTAAAAAACCTGGTAACTGGTGATGTTGAGCTAAGGACAATCCCAGTGCGCCATAGGAGAAGTCTATGTCCAGCAATGGACGTGGATGGGCTGATTGTGACGATGATTATAATGATGATGATGATCACTAAAAATAGCTAAATGTCTGTGAGTCAACATTGAAAACTCAAACAACCTCACGGTTCAGTTTGCCCTTCATGTTACAAAATTGTCACACATACCCCATCCAGCGCCTCTAATTCCCTCCTTAACGATCTGTAAAGGGATACGGAAGGGATAGGTAAGGGCCTGGCGAACAAATTAAGGGATCCTAATGGTTATCGGCGGTATCTACGCGTTAGGCGATGTTTAAACTGGCCTCACGACATGGCGGGATGAATTTTAATGTCGCTCAACGTTCAGATGCCCTGATAGCAGTGCATAGATAATAAGGATTACACTTGGTTTGGATTTGCTAGTAGGTTTTGGAGGGATGTTTATGGTATTTTGTACAAGATTTTTTAATACACTTATAAAAAATTTCATTTATTTTTAAATCCTTCTATTGTTTATTAACTATACTGGATATTTTTTAAATCAAAAAGTTCTTTGAGAATATACGATTATAAAATATATGCAACCGTCTTATAATTAATTATTATGCTTTGTCAACAAAAGAAATCATAAGTACATTTTACAAATATTGTTTGAGATTATTAATTATTTCATATGAAGCAGAAGTTTCAATTTATGATGACTTGCATCACCTGAGCTATAAATTAATTAAGTGCGCAATAAATACCCAACATTAATTAAGATCTCGCTCGGTTTGTTAAGACGCCCCGCACATTCATCTTCGCCAGTCTTGTTCTGCTTGAAATTATTCAAATTACACTCTTATCTGTTAACAGCAGTTTTCCACCACCCTCCCCCATGTTATGGCGACACTACCCCTTGAACCTTATTACCACAGCCGTAAGGTACAAGTTTGACTTTGTGATTTTGTTGTGTGACACGTCTCCGTTATCAGCTAAGGTTTTTAGAACTAATTTATGAGCCAAGTAATTACGTTTTGTTTTTTGAGTTGACTGTGTTTTTAATTTTAATGTTTTAAATATTTTAATAATTTATTTTTATTAATACAAAATATAAGACTTTCTTATCAAATCTGAGGCTATATCGTGGGCACATATAAGCACTCAGAATCTAAATTAGATTGAATATTGTTACGTTTCGAGTTACTTTAAGACCTACAACATTCTTAATTCAAATGTAGAATTCAACTTTTACATTAAAAAGCAAATATTTATTTTGTCACTATTCCAAAAATACTTTTCTTAAAAAATATCTGCCAAGGAAGTAACTTTTACTGCCTAGCCTACTAAAAATAAATATAGCGACAGTGTTTATTTACCACTATGAGCATTAGTAGAAAATCGCGTTCATTTCAAATGTAATCTAATTACTAATCGCGTATCGCCCTCGTTACACTAAACATTTGTACGGTGACTATTAACGTCCGCCAACTCGATGTATAGATACCGAGATATCGATCTAATCTATCGATTCAAGTTTATCTGCCATCGTAATCGATACACATTTCGATTTTGCGTTTGTCACGAGCATTCAATGTTATGTTTGTACAAATAATTTGAGGTTAAGTTCAAGTGAGGTGTTTGTTTTTTAAGAGCATTTCATAAATGAATCATATAGTTTAGGATTCTGAAGGTTTGTTTTTCAGTTTTTTTTTTGTTTTGTTTTATAAATTGTACTACTAAATGTAAAACACCTTTTTTACGCCGTGTATTTTAGTATTTTCCTTTAATGTAAGAAATGCGCGGGTCCACACTTATGTACATACAGTCAATGTTAAGAAAAGATTTAAACGAGCAAAGAATAGGATGCTCCTCATAATAATCTAATTTAAATTTTTAGTTTTTCATTTTGATGCATCAATTAAATCTTTATAATATCCTTAGGTAATGTTGAAATCGTCAAATAATAAAAATATAAAACAATTATTACCAATTTACAAAATTAATCTGTCAATAAATTTTGTTCTATTCTACCTCAACCTCCGAATAAAAAATCTCTTACGTCACTATTTACTATCTCTATTACCCGCTCTCTCCCACGTTTTGCACCACACCTCGCGTCCGTCTGCCTGTCTCCGCGTTGACAGGTGTTAAATCGCCGCACAGCCCGCTGCCCGCTCGTAATTGGTCCACGCGGTAGAGAAATACCCGTTCTGTGTAGTGAGTACTCAGTACCTGATACTCCGTACCCGTTGATGTATAAACGTTTATAAAAAGGTAGTGCAAAAGGCAAAATTAAAAAAAAACATTTAAGTGGTTTGAATTTAGTGTTCTATTCTGTAGATTTTATAAAGTGTTGGGCATATTATTTGTAAATTAAACAGTATTACACTTTATAGTAATATATATAACAACGGTACATTCGTATCGTATATAAACTTCGATCGTCCGAAGTTTCGAACTTCGTTTCGGATTAATATAGTAGGTCCCTAGGTTTGTACTAGTTTGTGATTTTTTTTAAGTCTAACATTACGTAGAGTTCTAACAAATACTTCTGGATCACAAAAATATTTTCCCCGTGACGAGGGTCGAACATGCGGAAACGGATTTAACAGCCCTTATCTTAACTTTCGAGGCTGCGCTCAATAACATAAAGTACCTATTTTTGCACTTTTCATACACCATTTTTAATGGACCTTTTATGTTGGGGATAAGGATTATTTTACACCATACCTTTACCTCAGAACCTTGGTAGACGGGCCACAAAATCACGACTCATGCAGGATGTTACAAGCTTGTTACATGCTCATTGCCTAACCTTTACACCTGGCTCCGGTCCAATAAAGCATACATCAAATGAGCATATCTGGCCACGTCCCTTCGCGGCCGGTGTCTTAAATCACTATCCCTTATGTATGGAGAGTGTGCGACTGTCACTACAAGAAACATTGGTACTGCAGAGAAATGTTGAGAAATGTTGAAATTCGCGGCATTATTGAATGGTTGAAGTGAAAGGTAAAGATCATCACCTAATCAATTTTAATTAAACACATGCAATTTTCATTAATTTCGCGTCAATAATGCTTATGTTTATGTAAAATCAAAGGAGCAATTTTAATCGAAATTTTGGATATAAATATATAAATAGCAGCTACTGTATTTTTTATTACTATTAAAAAACGTTACTGAATTTTTTATTATAATTTGCGTGATAATTTATACTGGAATGCATTGAGTGCATTCAAATGCGCTCGCAAAATTATGATTTGAAGTGAAAGGAAATTCCACACATAGCTATATTTCATAACATACGATAAATAATAATAATTAAAAACACTTTCCTCTCTGTCATATTTATGTAATTAACATTAATAATTTCTATCGTACGTGTGCAAAATTCTGTCACAAACTATAATCACAATTTTATAAATAACAATCAATAACAGCCACTGGTATTCTTCTCATTTATATTACAATAGTACACTTTGCAAAACTTTTACACTTCGATCAAATATACACTACAATATAAGTAACTGCCTAAAAAACGGCAAGAGAAATAAGAGCACAAATGAGCGTGTGTTCTTATTTGATTTTAGTATGTTCCAAACTATAATAAATCTTAATTTAAAAGAAAAAGGTATATTGTTCCCTGAAGTTGATTATAATTTAAGACTGCTACATCTCGTAGTTCAAAATTCAAATATATAAGTATAAGCAACCTCGGCTACGTTTGGTGTATGACTTTGTTCCGAACCCTGTATCTATTGTACATTTGATCGAAGCTTATACAAAAAACAAAAGTCATTTTTATTTTATTTTGTTTCCCAAAGCTTAAATAAAAAGGTTTGTAATGTTATTTTGTAACGTAAAATAATAAATGCTGGACGCAGTGAATCCGCATTGCGCTTACCAAGACGGCTCAATTAAGATGCGATGCGGGAAATGCCGCGGAAAATTAGTCGAAAGTATTCTCTCACTTAATTATCTCAATTGAGTCGTTAACTCAGTATTTATGTACTTAATTTTATAAACCAACACACTTATCGAACAATGTGGGAGTCCTGTTTTTGTGAAATTAAATCTTGGAATTATTGCGTGACCTATTTTTAGACTTTATTTCTTTCTGATTAGTTCCAGTTCTGTTTACGTAATTACTTCATAATATATAATAATGTACGATACACTATTTAAAATGTAAGTAATATTATCAAGATTATTAAGCTGTAGGCATTAGGGACGAAGCAGCTGTAAATACTTTCTGATTATTTAACGATTATGTTGTATATTTGTTTATGTAGTAGGCGTAGACTAATTATCCCACATTGACCTGATCAACCCCCGTACACTTTTTTACATGCGTTCCTTTAATCCAGACTTAAGTCCAAAAGACGCTGACGCTACTGTCTAGCTACAAGATATCACATTACATGTATATTTAATTAATAAACTGTATATTATAACGTCAAGTTAATCTATAAGCACTTGTTAAATTCATCATGAAACACAATCACAAGTTACATACATTAATTAATTGAAGATAAATACGTGTCAGTCACGGCTATACATTCTAATCAACTTTGATAGAGAAATCAATCAAGTAGATTCGGACACTAATACAACATCACTTCATGATACAAACCT
Organism: Hyles vespertilio; assembly: GCA_009982885.2. NCBI lineage: Eukaryota > Metazoa > Arthropoda > Insecta > Lepidoptera > Sphingidae > Hyles > Hyles vespertilio. The sequence goes on along the minus strand of CM042824.1, from coordinate 16,138,010 downwards.
TTCTCTTAATTAAAGAGCTATAAGTAATCATTAAGGTCTGTCATTTTCTAATGAAGACATTTGGCAACAAAACCTCTGTCAGACATTAACCCTAAAAATATATTGCAACAAAAAGAAAAGCCATAAAGTTCATAGTACTTATTCGAAGTAAGACTATAATTAAACGCAATAGCCAACATTATCTCTAAAATTGACTAAATTGAACGCAATTTTACAAAACCGACCGAGCAAAAGGCGTGACCCAATATGAATAATCGTAAATCCACATTAAGGAATTAGACGCTGCACGCCCAATAATTCTATCTTACCATCTGTTTACGCGGTCAATTGAAAAAGTCCGTATAAATAAAGCAAAGTGTGCACCTGACGCGGCGTCGCAACATAGCAGGTTAATATAGATTCACACGTGAACCTAAGGTGAGAGCGATCCACCGTCGGCAAGGCCGAAGAACGTTGTCAATTTAAAACAAAACGTATATGCTACGTAATAAGGTCAGTATTCCCACGGCCGAACGTTACAAACACAATTAAGAAAGTATCGGATAAGGCTCGATGTGGGGTGTTTGAAAATGGACCATGTGAGTAGAGGTTACGGTTCAGAGTAGATTGGGCGGGTGAGTGCGACCGGTTCGTTCGGTCGCGAACTTTTACCTATAAATTTGTGTCGACTCGCTCGCGGCGGACCCGTGCTCGCTTGTCTAGAAGCTTTGTGCCGAGCGTTTTGTTTTAGAAGCGGTAGGCGTAGTTCTCTTGATGATGGTCAAACTTTAATATACGAACGTTCATATTTACAGTCCTGATTGCATCAAAGGTCATCTATTATGATTTTCAATCTAAGATAAGCTCACTGGCTCTTTTATCCTTTATAAAAATAAAATAAAATATTTTTTCTTTATTTTGTGTGTTTTTATGCCAACTTATTTCAATCAGTGTTTTTTCCCTGAACTCAAAAGCACGTACATAAATATTGACAAATAAGATACTTAGGCATATATCAGTATGACAAAATGTCTAAAAATAACGTTAATCAGTTTACTGTTAGCGAAAATAAGAACTAGCCTGTTTTCCATCACCCTAATTACTCCATGATCATCACCAATATTCAACACATTTAATACACATAAACCCGCTACACGCCCCGTCCAAAGCCTTAAAATTACTCCACAATCCCCCACTAAGGGACGATGCATTTCACAACGAGTCAATTAAACCCGGCCATCATTACCGCAAACTGTTTTTACTCTGTATTTAACCGCTGCACCGTGCCAACGTGGCGAAATATTACATATCCGACCGTATCAAATCGTACGCCAGAGATTGTACATCATTTTACGGGTATCATGTCCTTTATTTCATAAGGCTGCGGTGCTGTATGGTTGTGGTTTTGGTCCATTCTAAATTTAAATGATTATTAGTGACTTGCACGTCCACCTCACAATGGTCAAATGTCAATTTTTAAAATACACCCTATTTCTATTTACATTAGGCTGTCATATTGACATTGACAAGCCTCTAAATATCAAAATTGAGGGACGTGCAAGTAGTTAAAACTAAAAATAGTTCTTAATTTAAAAATACGTTTTATTGTTTAAAATACAATAAAAAATTAGTTTCAAATTAAGTACATACTTGGCAGTATGTTTCAATTCCTTCGTATTTTTTTTGTGGGTTATATTTTTAATTATTTTGATATTTTTTTTCTATTCAGATGTTATTATAACTTTACACATTTATAAACACCAAATTTTATGTTGAATCAGTTTAACACTAGTTTTTATCCCAGATTATCAACTGATATAGTTTTATGAGCAAATAAATCAAGCTCAATTTCTTTTGCGTCTGAGAAATAGTGTGAAAATGCACTTACGTCTAAAAGCCTAATAGTTTATGCACCCTTGTCGCTTTTTATACACACGAGGCGCCAAAACGCGGTTTACTTACAAAGCGTATACGTAATTTATATAAAAGCAGGGGCTAGTAAAGTAATTGAACAAAATAGTGTGAAATACAGCCTTATTATTTATTAAAAGTGAAGCAAATCTTAATAAAAATAAAATGACTATAACTGACATTTAAATACATATATCTTTTGTCTATGGTACATCGTTTGAAACTTTTAACCTTTAAAGGAATAATGTAATGTATGGAAATCTATTCAAATATTTAAAATTAAATATAAATTATTTGACCATGCATATTTGCTTACTCAAATATTTAATAAACAAAGAGTGCTTCTGTTTGCCTTCAGTAAGTAAATGTGCTCACAATGTTTGCTTCAACGATATTCTATACACAAATAAAGATTTCGGTAGTAATAATTTATCTTTGTGTTTTTAAATATATTAGTTTGTCAATTATGATTTATGAATGACATGAGCATTGAAGAAAAAATTAAATAAACATTAAAGGTAACTGTAAAATTCTGAAATATTTTATTAGGTGAAACTTAGATGACAAATATTAAAATATAATTAATATTAAAATTGCGAAATTATATTTACGTGCTGTAAAATATTAAATATTGGCTATAAACTTCCATAATCTTAACAAAGCTATGAAACACGATTCCTTGCTTTGCCATTAAAAAAAGAAATTAAAATGTCGCACATAATTTGAGCGAATTAAATACTACCATAACTACGTAGTTATAAATAACAGAAGAACATTTTTAAAATGGTCGCATTGTAATTTATGATCGCGACGAAGGTGTTAAATTACATACAGCCAGAAGTTTAATTGTTAGAGAAAAATAACTTTATTAGCCCGTGTCCAGTTGGTTTTGATTAATTCCTTATGTATAGTTGAATTAATTATAGAATGTTTTATGGTAATGACTTTCCGTAATGATATATTAAGTGGCCATAATAGTTGACATGCCATTAATATGGTCGGTAATACGATAGTTTTGTCATTTCCCGTTCTTGTGTGTGCTTTATAATATCTTCTGCTTTATATGGTAAATTAGAAATGAAGACACGGGTGTAAATTATAAGTGAATACTAATAATAATTTTGTATGATTAACGACCATTGTATAATGTCTGGGAGTATTAACTCCGGAAAAGGCAAATCATAACGGTTTAAATTCTTGGTCACACGATGATTCATAACGTTTTCCATTAAAAAACTTATATCATCAATGATTAAACACCTATTTTCTACATACAGCGACTGTATGCAATTTAATTATGTATTGAAATATACACTATAAAGCTATTTTAGCTAGATCAGATAATTTCTTTAACGATTCTGGTTCGTATTCTTTAAAAATAAAATTTAGGCCCTCTTCCATCCATCCATCCATCCATCAGCCAAAGGAAGTCCACTGCTGAACATAGGCCTCCCCCAATGATTTCCACAGAGACCTGTTGGAGGCAGCCTGCATTAGGCCCTCTTCCACTCGACCTCAAATACTGCAGTTTCAGCTTTCTGCTAAAAATAAGTTGTTAGGCGGGTGGTCTCTCCTATGTTAGAGGCCGCCTGAGTAGGTACCACCGCAATGTCTATACCTCCCGCCAAACAGCAGTGTAAATGCACTGCTGTAATCTGGTTTGAAGGGTATTGTAGCCAGAATAATTACTGGACATATTGAGACTTAACATCTTATATCTCAGGATAGCGAGCTCTGTGGGATCACTTTCCATCAGGCGAGTGGCATGCTCTGGTCGCCGTTCATAGCAATAAAAACACTCAACAAACTCTTCTCCGCATTTGAAAACATTTCAGTAACAAATATATTAAGTTGTGACTCACAATAATCTCCATCCTCATTATTCCGCAATCATTGGCCCCAACGCAATCCTTTGTTTAAACCACAACAAACATTTGCACCAAACATCTCAAATATTCGCCCATTATTCCCGATAGTGTTATTGACGCCGCATCCGCTGATTTATTGGGTCCAACCCTCGGAATGAATAAAGAACGAAGTCCGAGTACGGCTATTTGTCTCTATCCTTTATGGTAAATGCGAGATTTAGTAGCCTTTTTATTTTTTTACTAGCCAGTATTATGCACGCCCTATTGAAATAGCTGTGGACTCCTTTGTTGTACCTTTGATAGATAAGTATCATCATGTTTATAGTTAATGACGTAGTAAATAGATCGAATCACTTATATCGATATCACTATATCATGGTATTCTGTGTGGTACTTAACATTTTCGTCTTAACTTGAACTTGAACATGTTAATTTTAATTAGTTCGCATTAAATGGGTAAATAATAATAGTGGGAATTTCACGACTTCCGTTTCCGGTCTATATATGTGTGAATTCCATTACCTTTTAAAAATCGCATTCTTTTAATTCCTAATTTAATAGTTTATAACCTAGTGATCAATATTAAAATGTAAACACGACATCCTGACTAACGATTATTACTCTAAAACAAAATTCCAAACCGCGTCGCAGAACATTAATAACTAAGTGAAAATAACTATAAGGCGAGCGTGCCTCGTCCCCACAATTCCCCCAAAACAAGAGGAAACTATTTTCATCGTACAAAAAATATTTCCGGCGTAAGATTTATCGAGGACCTTACTCACAGCAGGCCCTCCGTATAAAACGCGTGAAATGAAGTGTTTCCCTCCCGTTTTTTCCTCAGACATTTCCCTCCTAGTCAGAACCACATTTTTTATTGCTCAATTAATCCAATAAAATCCCTGTGATTTAGTTTTTGACTCGCGCGACAATTTAAAAGTTTAAATCTGCGTTCCGTGATTTATGAGCCGTTTTATAACGTTTGAACATTGTTAATTAGTTGCCACTTTTGTTTTGTGCGATAATTTGAAACAATTGGCGAGAATACATGACTGTTTCTGTAAGTAACAGGCTGAGATTGATAAAACGCAAGTGCCTGTAATTTAGCACAAAATTAACACGTTCTCCGCTTCAAAATCGTTTTATTATATTCTGGTGAATTTATGAACTTTTAAATTGTTTTTTTTTTTCAAATTAAATTAAAACAAAAACATACAAAACAATATAATTTAAAATTCAATAAGTTATTATACCAAAGTAAATGTTTTAACAGAAGTAACAAACAGTTAATAAAATCAGCTGCTCATAAATTATGACAAATTGTATAAATTTAAAAGAACTGGCTCCGACTAACATGATAATTAAAAATAGATGAGCGATTCCAATTTATTGCTGATCCGTAATTTGTTATCATTTTTTATTGGTTGGCCTATGGTTCTGACATTCTAGTTTTATTGCCATTTATAAAAAATCAAACGTTAGCTTTATTAATTACCGTTAGCTCACGTTCCTAATTCGAAATAATATTTGTTGTTAGTATTCATTCATTTTTTAATAAAATTTAAACTAAGTCTAACATAAATATCAATGAATTCTGCTGTTTCGAGTAAGTAATTTTTCTGATTTTTTATACCGGGTATCTCAAGACTGCTACCGAAAACGAAGCCGGGTGGTAGTTTTAGTGGCTACAAACACAATGCAATTAAAAATTTCGCTTAGAAACGCGACAATTATTTTTTATGATTTTTTAAATATCGTCATTTTTGGGTGGTAAATCCATAGATTTTGCTAAAATAATAATTTAAACTCTCTTATATCTTAGAGTATTTATAAATTAAAGGGTATACACTATTATTTTAGGAAAAAATGTATTTACCACCAAAATATGGCAATAGGAAAAAAATTACAGAAAAAAAAATTGTCGCTTTTTTTTGCAACTTTTTCTGTTGCATTGTGTCTGAAGTCGCTTAAACTACCACCCGGCTTCGTTTTCGGTAGCAGTCTTGATATACCCTGTATTTTCTAAGTATTTTACAAATAAATTTAACAAAGATATATATTCTTTATATTAGTAGTCATTCTTATCGTTTCTCCCTAAGGTTAGCAATAGTAATAATTTATGATCGGCGTTTCAAAACCCACAATCATGTATGCAAAAAGCATATTTTATTAAAATAATTCGAATGCGTTCCTTAGCCAAGCTAATCCTAGTTCAACCGTATCCACCCACAAGCTATACAGCCAGTTTATCATAAAATAAGAATCAAATAGTCAATGTTGATGTGCGGTCACTCAATAACAATAAAAAGGTCCGGCTAAAGATTCGCCTCACGTCCACCAAGACTTGTCGCCGGATCTATTTCTTAAATTGATACACATTACTTGCAAATTCACACTCTTATCATCCCTACCTACAATTACATAAAGACTATTTTCGCATATACTGTAAGTAGTGGCGATTTTGTTTGAATTCCGATGACCAGTTTACATTGACCCCTGAGGATACGCGAAAAGCTTTTTTCAAAGATCAAACTCAAGGGACAGAAAGGTCATTTTATATTGGAGATGTGGACCTTCTGCTTCTTGACCGTACACTTTCTATAGTGGCATGAAAGCCTGGTACGAATTGCGTAAAATATTATTACATCAGACGGTCGCCAGGGAGTGTCACTGATGATAGAGTAAAAAAGTTTGTGAAGGAATTCTATTACAGTTTTTTGTTTGGTCAGCGGTAATATAATTTTGAAAGGATAGTTTTACAAATAATGTTAGAACTTTAAGTATGCTTCCAAAACAGTTTTTTAAAGGGGAAAAAACGGCTGCAAACGCAGTTATAATTAAAAATAATAGTTATTTAAAGCAAACTTAAAGCTAAAATATAACAACACATAATCTATAAATTAACTAAATTAACCGCTTTTAATATAATCACATAGCATATATCATATCGAATGCGCCTAAAAATCACTGTAAACTAACTCAAATTATTACACACCAGAAACGAAAGACGATCAAATCGAATTAAAACATAAACACACAAGACAGAAATCACATAAAGCCTTTAATACTAATCCAAATAACATAAAGTCAGACAATAGTCGAACGCGTCGTGGGCGGGATGGGCGTGGACGTTTGATACACGATACATGCGCCTAATTAATTATTATATTGTGCTACGTACAATAATTTGGCGGGATCGGGTTGTTGATGGCGGATCGATGGATTAGAAGAGAATATGGGAGCTGCGTTGTATTATTGCAAATTTCGATTATAACTTAATAAGAAAAATATGTATTTTAATTGTTATTGAGGATTTCATAATTGGATTGTTGATGTTAGAAAATTCGTATCACACCAAAACCTTCTACAATGGCAAAGGAAACTTATTTAAAAGATTCAGCTTGTTTTAAACGGTTTTAAGGCGGCTACAATAATTGTGTCGTGTCGTTATCTTTAGCCTTCGAAAAAATAAATTTATGACAGAATGTCCCTATGTTATGTTGAACCTAAAATAAAGGTAATATTTTAACATAAATTAGTTATTACTGAATATATTAAACCCACAGTAGGTAATAGTTTCTAAAGAGATGTGGTAACACCACAGTCATAAATCATTTATGGTGTTAAACGTTGATAAATCAAAATAAATTATGTAATTACTTAAATATTACTTTAGATACGGAAAATAGTATAGCTCTAATAAGTAAAATAACATCTTCGCTTTGGTATCTCTTTAGGAATACACATACTTGATACCACACATTTTTTGTCCTGTAATTTTAAATGGATGAATTTGTGACCTTGCTTCCAAATTCCTTGACTGATGAGAAACAAATCCATCCGCAACAATATCCAAACTTAGTGTTCAAACCTAGGACCTCATATTTTATACCACTAGATCAATAAGAGTTAGTAGTGAATAATAAATTTATGTTGATAGTTCTCCTCTCAAACACGTAGAGAGTAACCTTGTAAAGCCCTTTGAATTAACAAGATTTCTACTAAAATATACATTTAAATATTCTAGACTGACAGAAATATACCTCGTATTGCAATTGTCTTCTATAAACTAAATGAAATAAAAAAACACAATGCTACATATACTGTATTTTGACACCCTCCGTGGCGCAGTCGGTTAGACGCCGCCTGTGAAACGAGAGGCTGCGGGTTCGATCCCCGCACCGAGAGAAATGTTTGTGCGGCTCACAAATATTTCTTTCGGGTCTGGGTGTTTGTGAGACCGAAAAGTCTCTCGTAGTTCCTGATACCCACGACACAAGACTTGATCTTAGTGTGTTTGGTAGAATTAACAGTTAAATTCACTGTTTTGATGATTAAAAGTTGGCAGTTTACATTCTTACTGCCTTATTCATATACAGTTTTAAAAACTATTTAATTTATCGAATATTTTGTCTTCTTTCCTCAAACTGAATTCAAAAGTCATTTGAAAGGGACAAATGATTCGATAGCTGATATAGGTTTAAAAACTGTCTATGGATAAGGCCGTAAATCGATTGCACTCATAAAGGAAAAATATTTTATTTTGTGAAAAGTCTCGTAATTCCTGATAACCGCGACACAAGACTCGATCTTAGTGTAGGGTCAGGACTATGAATGTGAATTTGGGTGTTATTTATTTATTTCTGTAATGCATGTTAATACGGCATCTTGATATCTGCATGGTGTGTCTTTCTTTTGCTTTCTCTCTGGTGTTGGTTACTATTGGTGGAGGTACTTCTAAATGACCATACCTACTAACCGAATAATTTTCTGTTCTGAGCAATATTTCACCCAAAGTAACCAGATCACTAGATTCTACTGTCACTAACAAGAGGTATAAGCCGTCACTGTCACCTGGGCTCAAGTTACACTGGCTGTTAATTTGTAAGTATACACTTTTTTCTTTTATTAACAAACCTTATTATTTCAGTAATTTATTCCGATTTTTAATCGTCAATTAAAATATATTTGTCAAGTAAGATACAACATACTACAGTAAATTTTCTAATTTCGATATTTTTTATATTCCGTCAGTCAATTGGTGAATTGATGGAATACTTTTAACTGACGAATGAAAAATTGCGTAGTAAATTTCTGTTGCTTCTATTTATTCATCACGCTTTGAATAGTTAACCGCACACTAACCCTGTTCTAACCCCGCGGGTCCGAAAGGCCCCGCGCTAGGGAGCTAATAAGTGAAACAGAGATTTATGAGTGCACAGATATGCAAATAGAAATTTGCGGTCCCCTGGCGATAAAAAGACGCCCGTCCCCGTGGGGGCCTGTTTGTCCACGTCGGGGGATGACGGGTTAAAATTATTTTGCGTCATATACTTGATCATTATGGATGAGTTTTTAAGTTTTTTATTACTGTAGTTTCATTCACGTTATAATGTATATGAAACAATAAAGTACCAACTTTTTTGCGTTCATGTGGTGAGATCGTCGGAGATTCTACGTATTTTAATGAAAGCTAAGAACTTACAGAAAGTTGTTGATGTTACTACCAATTTAAGTCCACATTGTGTTTTTTCATAATTTATTTTTTGCTTAAATAAGTCGTAACATATATTTAATATAATTTTTACAATAAACTTCAGAGTTAAATATTTCAGCAGCTATTTATGATCTACGGCAAAAACAATAATCGCATTAATGTGTCTATATTCTATTACATCCCTAAGTTTTACAACATAGCAATTTATGAATTCAAATCGAGGTTACATCTTAATTCATGAAACTTGTTAAACAATTCGGTTATCACGGCTGCGACGGGGAATTGATAATTATTCGCACCGGTGACGTGTCGACTCCAGCTTTTCACTCTGGTTCCTATATTTCTAATCTCATCTGTTCTTGTGTTCCTTGTGTATTTTTAGTTGAGATTGCTTTTAAGTCTATTTCATTTGAGTGTTGGTTCTAGGATCAAAATCTGAATGTATGTATGTACACTATATCCAAGACCTCGAATTTCATGTGAAGAATTTTTTGTCTAATCGAGCAGAGATTAATAATGGTTAATCAGTTGTGTTAATTATCCAACTGGTAACTACATGGTAGCTGAAACGAGTTAACAATTGCAGGAACAAGACAACAACCGTGCAAAGCACTGTCGGTTACGTATTTGCCATCAAAAGTAGATGCAAAATTTTAAATTTGTTTCGGTGAATTAGATTGAATGCATTTGCACCTGTAGAACCTGACTTTTGTTATTGTGATAAAATTATTTCAATGCATAATATTACAAAGGCTAAATCCGCACTCATAAAATCACACAAACATTATTGAAATATTTTTACGTATTTTATACGTATCTTTCTACGAATCCGGCTAGTTAGTCTGTAATAACATAAAAATATTGACACATCAAATATTACTGAAAATCAAACGTTTAATATTTCGAAATCAAAGCAAATTCAGAAATGAAGCAAACACGAGCAGTAGACCATGACACATGCGGTTTAGTCTGTTTGCTCATTAGTGGCTCGGAGGGAGCAACGGACATGGCATGCGACACTGTGGCTCAGGTAGGGTAGTTACCGTTTAGTACATGGGTTTAAGTGCCTAGAATCTAGATAATGCTTAGTATTTAAAAAAATTGAGGCAAAACAAAGCATAAAATATCTGATCGTATTTTGTAGAAATATGTTACTGTTTGGTCACAAAAAAAATGGTGAAAAACGAAACAAAAAGTTTTTTGGAAAAAAAGTAGGTTTTTTAAAAGCTTACTTATGTTGATTAGGTTTGTTATATATAATATATTGTATTCTATAAAAACAACCGGGCAGTAGACCATAACACATGCGATTTAGTCTATTATTTCATTAGTAGCGTAGAAGAAAACAGACATAGCATGCGACACTGTGGCTCAGTTAGGGTAGTTTTGGTATCAAAGAGATAAATTACTGGTTATGTTTTGGTTAGTGTTTTCAAAAAAATTAACTGTAATTGATTCAAGACAAGCAAACAAAAAAAACTGATCGGTTTTTGCAAAATGCCAATTTGTTTGTGTAATCTAACATTTTATAATACTAACACTGAGAATAGACTATGAACTGCTACTTCCACATTAGGTTGTTTCCTCATATTGCGCGTTCTTTCCTGGAATTTATGAAATAAATATAGTATGGATTTTCCGAAAATCATATCCCGAAATGTCCAGTTTATAAATGACGTACGCTGAGTATTTAAATATCCTATGAGATTACTGATGACTAATAATGTATTGTACGTAATAATTATCCTATATTGCATAATAATTAACCAATAACACGTCATTGAAACATACTGTAGACAAACATCAGGGCTTTGACATCTTATGTAATCTCTACTGTTTACATTACTTACTGACTAGTCAAAATTAGCTATGATGGTCCATAACATCCTGTATATAATTTTCATACCTAACAATTTTGATTTCGTTTTTTAATTACATAAACTGAATGGAATGTCTGAAAGGGTTGACGTTAGGCAAGCGTCCAGTCCAATAGCAACATAATACTCTCTAAAAACTGAACAAAATATACTAAAAAACACAACGCAAAATCATTAAAGCGTCCTTACCGCACCTTAATCCTCTGTTAATGTATTCCATAGGCTTTTGATCCGGTTTGCAGCGTCGGTTACAAATAGCTCTCGGATTTCGTCCACCCTCGCGACAGATTGTTAATACTGACCGCGACCTAACGAGCCGACACCGCATGAATATGCACAGCTTCCGTGTCCCAATACAAGAACGAATTAATTAATCTCCGCGCCTCCTGATAATTTATTTTGGAAGGAATGTTTGTGATGTATGGCTGTGGTTTGCTATGAAAGTATTTTTTGGGAAAGTGCAATTTGTTTTAATTCGTAGGTTTTCATAACTAAAAAACATTATGAGCATTAAGAAGAATATCTGAAAAATCTTCCGCTAAGAGTGTTCTTGAGGAATGCAATTTTGTATGGAATTCGGTTTCTGAGTTATTAATATTGACAAATTCACGTACTTTGCTTGTGCGCACGAATTTATTCCACCAATCATACATAATAAAACGCATTTTATTTGTATAAAAATGTTACAATAGTAGGCGGTACTTTTCCCGAACAAAACCGCATTGCTCCCGCGCAATGCCACTAGCGACATCTGTCAGCGTACAATTAAGGCGGATTGAGATGGTAATTACTCGTTACGGAATTAATACTTTGAAATCAATTTCTCTGTATAATTATTATTGAAAAGGTTTTATTTAGCTGTCAGTGGTTTTGTACCAGATGAGTTTTGTTTAGGTTATATGTTACATGTAGTAATGACAGTGTTTGATTGTGTGGGGTGTGAGGTGACGCCTGATGGGATTATCCGCCCCCGAGGGTGACAAAAAGTGTGCACAGCGGTTTATGTTATGCGTCAGTCAGATTTGTAGACGGCATTTTTATTTTATTGATGTGTGGAAAGTATTTATAATTCCATTTTAAATATTGCATATAGCATTATATCTTTATGTATCCAGGCGGCTTACGTTTATAATCTTGCGAGGTTATATTTTTTAAATCCATAATTTTTTTAGCAATCTGCTCATACAAAGTTAATTGACGGAATTTGGTCTCAAACTCAAAGAACCACAGTATTTTCACTAGTCTAGAGACGAATTCTTCACATTAACCCATCCATAGGTACTGCATCCCAAAAACCACTCAATCTTAAAATCGTAAAAATATCACTTATCATTCCACTTTATCGATTTTTAACCACCCGCGTCCCAAGGGTAAATCATGCATTGAAATGTACAATTTGTGGTCGTGTAGACCCAGTCTGAGGGTCGCGCCAAGGGTTGCCTCGAGAATGATGTGGCTTATCATAATCCCGCTATGTTGTGCTCTTTTCATTTCCTTGGTTTTTCAGTTAACCCTGTAGATGATTTTTGAGATTAGAATACTGACTGTGTTGGACTTTTATGTTCAACGATTGATATCAGATGATGAAATATGGCAAATGAATTAAGTAAATATAAGAATACTTATTTTATTTAGTTTCTTGAACTAAAAAATAATACTTTGGAATGAGATTTAAATGTCAACACTCGATAAGACTGTTGTTTTTTTACCTACCGATCTTACGAGTATTAAATAATATTATAAAACAATAATATATAATACAATAATTAAACAATATTATAGAAATTATTTACGTTATTTTCCTTACATGCACTGACATTTAAACCCAAAACAATATGTTCAAAATTGATACATTTCTCAACTCGTGACCAATTTACCCATCTGTCCCTTCAACACCTGCGCCAAAAAACGGGAACTCATTACCACAAAGCAAAAAACTTTCGCCAACACTCCCAACTTTCTATTAAAATGAAATAATGCAAAGGAGGCTCATTAAAAAGTAGTACCGTCAAGTTAATTTAAAACGTGTCGTGATTTTCCGTCGCCGGCCGCGTCGTTCTTTTGTGCCCGTTTAATTGAGGATCTACAGGGGCTGAATTAACCAAATGAGCCCATACCGCTTCCCTACACGCCTCGGGTACTGTCGCTCCGATAATATGCATCACTTGGATTATTCAGCTTATTTTTGTGGAAGATTATGTGGAAGGAGGAATACCAAAATGAGTATTTAGACGCCTGAAATATTACTCATACAATATTCGATTGTAATAACTTAGGATTTATTGTATCTTGGATGTTGTTAATCACTTTTTGTCAGTGCATGGTTGTTTTTCTCTCCTATATCATAAAAATACCCCTATTTTCAAGTATCATACACCAATGTTTTGCTTCCACCACAGCTCCTATTTCCGTAAAGAAAACACAGCAATTACTATATCCTCTAATCAATAGACAATACCCCAATTACAGGAAGTTTATCCCGAAAACATCGGCGCACAACTGTACAATGAAACAAAACGCCGCGCCGGGCCGTGCGCACGACGCGCCATTAGCGCGCCCGTGGGCGTAATTAAAAGACTTACAATACATGGAGTGGCGAATTAAAAACAATTAACGTGCTCCCGAAACGAGCACAATGGTCGTCCGAGCACGACTTCGGAGTACACGGCGCGAGGCTTGTTGCTTAGTCGTCTCGTCGCCTAGTCGGGTAGTCGCTTAGTTGCGGAGTCGGTTAGTCTGCTTGTCGTTTAGTCGCCTAGTATACTGTCGCAGCTGAGTTGCGAGTGTTTTGCTAGGAACTGGAATGTTGATAAGATAGGTAGGTAACGACACTAAACGAAAGACGCAATCAAACCGATAATGTAATAAATTTGACTAGTATCATATTAAAATATGTTCCTCAGTCGGAATTAAGTATTGCTGACGTCAAAATCCCTATGTTTTAATTACTACATACCCATATTGTGCACCAAAAGCGCATAACAAACCACACACTACCAATTTTAAAATAACTCCCAGCATATTATAAGTTTTGGCATCATCATCACATCTCCGTGAGTAAAAGCGATCATGTCAACCGTACAAAAATCCGAAGCGCGCTAATCGAGCCGTCAAATTGGGTTTTCAACATTTAAGCTTATTCTGTGAAAGTGCTGAATCGGTCTGACACCCCACGCCACGCCGCGCGCGCCCGGGGCGTCGCCATTTTCCTTTTTTTCCCGCCGTGTCGCAATTCTATTACCTCCTTTTAATACCCGCATCGACTATCGGCGTTACAGTTGGATGCGATCCACTCTTTTTATTAATCTAATAATGTTCGCTCTTTTAGTTCTGAATTGATCATTTTTGTTGTGTTCAGATGTTTTGGTCTAGCTGGACTGTACCAGATTCATTCTTAACATAAAAACGGTTTAAGAATAAGATTAAAAAAATGAAATGTTTTTAAACGGTTAATGTAATCCGTTGTTGTCCGTTATAGCCTGACACCATATCAGGCACAAATTCCTGATGATAATGAATAGAAAAATCCAATATAACTTTGCCCCACCCGGGATTCCAACCCAAGACCTCAGCTTTGTAACCGTTCCGTAGTACTTAGACGCCACCGAGGCAGTCTAATAATAATATTACATTAACAAATAAATAATATACCAACAATATTAAAATTCTTGGTAAAAAAATGAGAAATGTAGAGCGTATAATATACCTTAATTGATAGTGAACATCTGATAAAATCAACCCGCATAATAAAGATAGATCATGTCGACACTCGACAACCATTTTATTAATAGAAATAGTCAAGCACGATTGAAACCTGCACACCATCTATGCTTTAAATGAAAAACATGAAGTATTTTTGCTATCTTAATAACGTATCTAAGTCTTTATGAACTGTGTCTATCTAAATATTAATCTATTTTTTACAGGAACATCGAAACTACATATTAATTTCGTACATTAGAATCTACACCTTGTTATCATTGATCACTGATCAAAAAAGATTTGCCTACATACTTCCACTTTTTAATACTTTTGAAATATACTTCAACAGACCTAATCATATTAAACTCCGCCAAACTTTAAAAATATGTCGCTGTAATAAGCCACTCCTAGCCGTAAGGCTTTCTCTTTATGGTATCACCAAATCAAATAGTTCCAAATTCGATTATTCAAATTAAGAACTAAAAAACTAAATAATACTGACCACAATTCCAGCTGTATACTTTTTATTGAATAATTAAAATACAGTAATGAGGGTTAGACGCGTCAGGTTACGCCACGCGTCGCACAAAAGACTTCGGGGGTCGCCGCGGCCCCGCGACCACACTTATTGTTTAGTCCCCTTTCAACTATTGATTTTATCAGTGTTATATCATTTTACACTCGAGATGAGATTAGTGGTTATCAAAAGTAGATTGATATGTGGGTTTGTAAAAAATAACATAAATGTTTGAATCGTAAATGTGAGTCGTATGTGAAGTATGATTGATTGATAGACAAGAACCAATGTATAAAGGTTTTTTATGAACTTTAAATATGCACTTATTTGATTTACGTATCTTAGTCTTTTTTCGATAGAAATTGTTTGTAGTCTTAGAACTTTGTCATCCAAATTACATTTGTGCGCTTTATTAGACAATATTAAATGAAAATTCACAGGCATATAAGTTGTCCTTTGCGGTAGTATCCTTTTAAATTAATTACTGTTATTCAAAAATTTCCTTACTGTGTAGTCCACTGAGAAAAACAATAATACCTGTCCCATAACCATTTACCCAAATACACCACTCCACAGTAACAAAAAGGGTACAGTAGTGATGAAATTCCCCCCAGTACATGCATCACAGGCACAATGGACACGAGTTTTTGCCGAGCGCTCGATTCGGTCGCTGGCTTTTTGAACTGGGATTTTTTCACTTCATTCGGGACGCGTGGGGCTTTATTTGCACCCGTCAGCGGGTTAGGGTTGATGGACGGTTGCAAATGCGGGCTGGTGGGCGAAGTATTTTTCTAAAAAATAAAAATATTTTGGTGTCTACGAAGGTGTCAAAGAAGAGTCTTTAACAGCATGGCAATGACAAAATTCTTGTATGTTCCTACTTAGAACCTACTGAAATAGAACAGTTTGCATTACCACGGTTAAACTTTTCGACATTGTACATACTTTTTCTACGTTAACATTCATAAGAAGGGAAGTTAACACGCTAAACTCATACATAACTGGAATTTTCAACACGAGGATATTGAATTACATTTATTTTATATATTATATTTATTTGAGAGTCGTATTAATAGCTTATGTTTCAGGAAAAATAAAATCATTTTATACTATGCTGCATAAAAATAACTAACCAAGGAAAACATATTCTTGTTTATAGTTAAAAAACATAGTAAATTTATTACAATTCTAAGGTTGCCTGGAAGAAATTACTTTGAGTGATAAGGCCGCCTCTTGTACTATTACTATTATGTTGTTTCTTCACTGTATTTTTATTTTAATCTTGTGCAGTAAAGGATTAAATAATAATAATAATTTTGCTGAATATTTTACCCAATATACCGGGTATATCAAGACTGCTAGCAAATACGAGGCCGAGTGGTAGTTTTACTCACTACAAACACAATGTAACAAAATGTGTAGTTTTGATATAACTTGTATATTTCTGGAAGAGACAACCCTGTGACGAGCATTAGTTTTCCAACTCGGACACTAGCCGTCCGCCCGTTGCGTGTAGATCCGCAGCCAAACGTTTAGTATTATGTTCAAACTCCACGCGAAACAATATTGTTACTCCACTCTTTATTATGAATACATCACACCACTCACCTGTCCAACAGTTATACACTGAAGTGTAAGTATTCATAAATCGAAAAATATCGGTGATAAGTTAGTAAAAATCCTTTTTAATGGGTAAGAAAATCTTTTATTTTTATCGTCACAATTTGCAATGTATAAAATGTAATTGCTAGGGTTGATACAAAATAAATGATGAATTGGTATATGAGTGGTTAAAGGTATTAGATTATTTTTTACTTGTTGCTAGTAATTAAACCAAAAGTTAGAGATAAAATGTTTCTATTTGTTAATCCGTACTAAGTTACAGTCTTTACTAATCTCCCGCATTAAAACCGATGCATCTCTATTACATTACAAGCACAATAGCTTAATAGTCGATTGTATCACCTTTTTTACGTGCGTTTAAACAATAAACATTTTATTAGTAAATTTGATCTCAATATCAAGCGTCTTTTACGACTCGATAACGATCGAAAAGCACGTGGGCAAAGAGCGGCCAAGTGGCGCGATATCCACACGAAGTGACATTGTCAAGAGGTATCGGCGGTGTCAAGTGCGCACTGATCTTGGCAGAACGCCGCTAGCGCCCTCTGCGAACCTCTAGTACGTGATTAAATCGCGAAATGTCAAAGTGCAAAGATCGGGCCTTTGTGTCGGAACACGGCCCTTGTACGTCGCTCACTGTTTAGTGCTCTGATATATTCATTCATCAAAAACGTACGGTGTGACGGAGTTTTTATTAAAACTTGCGGGGTTATGTAGTACTTACAGTCTCTTATATATACATGTGTTGATGCTTAGGTAAGGATAGTTAGTACAAGGATAGCGTAGATAGAAACAGGGATATATTTGTTTTTTTTTAACAAATAATATATCTATATTATTTGTTAAAAAAAATAGCTACATATTATAAAAATATACGCCCACAATCAAGAATCAGATATTGTGCCACACTAAATAGTTGGATAAATTACGCTTACGTATCGAAATCTAATAAGCGTACTTACATATATTAATGTTAAGATATACACACAGCATCCAAAAGTCCGTGTTTTCACAAACTTTTCGATCCCATCCTGTTGTTTGATACCGCCGTCTAAGCTCATAATCCTATCAACTTCACACTTATCCTAAAACCTATCTACATTCAAACAACGTATCATAATCGCCCCCGTGCCGAGAGTGTGTCAATCTCTCGTTTTTCGGCAACAAGCGGTCAGCGCCCTTTGTTATTCAAATGTGACTGCCGAGCCAGATGGGCGCACAGAAATAATTAACTGATGTATTTTTTAAATATACCTTTTAAAACGTCTAAATACTCTTTATGAATGGCTTTTGTGTATGAAATGCTTTCCCTGTTAATTTTATTGTTTGAAATCATTTTTACGTCGTTTTAATTTATGACATGGGATTGAAAGGTCTGTTTCATAATTGAATGTATAATGAGATTAAATATAAGTATAGACGTAGAGTCCATATACAGGTTTTAAAGTGTATCGTTTAGAGCATCTTAAAGCCTTATTTGAAATCACAAAGATTTTAGGATTGCGCGTGCTTTCTCCAAAAGAATTTATTTCAATATTATTCACAGCATTTATATTGAATCATTCTAACAGTTATAAATTGAAATATATCAACGCAAATCACAATTTTCCCATGCATATTGCATGATTTAGCCACACTTTAAATTTAATATCACCAGCAAGTCCAGGATTGTGGGCTAACAGGTGATTTACTCCATCGTTAGTCCTGGCTAATTCTTCCGCGTTCCGGCATATCTCCGCTATTGCTATCTCGCTCGCGCGGCCGAGTTTACGACGTCATTAAGGTTATCAAGAATACGCCGCTACGAGATCACAGCGCGCGGACGGAGCTACGCGCACTCGCAACTTGTTGTTTCTATATTTAAACATAAGTTTTAGATGGCCAATCTCTGTTCTTTTTTTAAATGATAAAAAAGGAAGTTTAATAATAAGTAATTTTCTTTATAATGTGAAAGATTTTATAATGTAAATTGCTAATTTGACTCGATAACAAATTTAAAAAAGGAATAACTTATCAAACTGCCTGTTTTTTTTTTTATGAAAAGTTAATTATGGAGCCAATTTTTAAATCAAATTTCTTTTTCGACTTAAAATTGTTAGTGCGCGCTAAACCTAAACCCATAAACCGGCGTGCGCGCAGGGTTGTGTGGAATCTTACAACTTTATGCATTTTCGATATCGCGCCAGTGTTACATTAAACGCGATTAGTGGCAATTTGTATTCTCCGCGTATCTCACAGATAAAAGCTCAAATATTAAAAACATCTACAGCTAATTAATTGTGGATAGAACGGTTAGTGGGAGATTATAAACGTCTTTTAATATGTTAATGGGGCGTTGATTGCGTCAGGATATTTATTACTTCCTTTATTTCTAACGGTATTGTGATAACAATATCACGTCACGATTTTTGCGTGAATTAAAATTACATATTTCAATTTTATTGGGTTTTCTCAGTGTGGATGGTGCCTTATTTTGAGTATCGCTCGATTCCAATGCTTGCTTACTGTATACGGGGGTTTAGTATTTGAGTCTACTCATGCGTTTGTTTAACTTTTCGCTG
This sequence comes from Hyles vespertilio, assembly GCA_009982885.2. Classification (NCBI taxonomy): domain Eukaryota; kingdom Metazoa; phylum Arthropoda; class Insecta; order Lepidoptera; family Sphingidae; genus Hyles; species Hyles vespertilio. The sequence continues at coordinate 16,118,475 of CM042824.1, read as the reverse complement.
TGGACATTGTGTATGAAAAATAATTAATTTTAATTATTTTTTAAAGATGAAGTCGTCAATACATACAAATACAAGCTCAAAACGAATATTCTTATTCCACTACGCTTACGATTCCGAGCGGTGGGACCGCCAGTCTATGGATGCATAAATACAACTATTAATGCACCTATGGTGTCAAAATTATTTTACGACCTTCTCTACGATTAAGGGGTCATCCACCGTGCAATTTTTTTGGATTGCTAGATTTCAAATTTATACGATTATATCATTATATTAAAATGTTCTCATATAATATCCTACTTTCTTAAAAATGCTTTCATTTACCAATCAATCAGTCGCAGCTGTACTATGACTTCCAAAAAGTCAGAATGTTATTTTTAAACTCGATCCGAAGTCTCGAACAATCCAACACTTTACTATCAGTAATATTAAGAAACTCAATAAGTTACGTACCAATATTTGTAATCAAAGCCTAGCTCACACCCGCAGTATAATTCAGCCGCTCCCAAACAAATACCACAGCCTAATCAACTATTGAATCCATACTTTCCCACATTCGAAAACTAAGGCGCCGTGTACACGTGACGGCATTATGCGCGACACGTTTGCTGTATTTCATAACCGCACACCAGACACCGCTTAAGGATGTCGTAGTGACCAATGAATGTGACTCGTTTTGTGGGTTTATCAGGAGTATGTTGGGATATTATCAGGCAGAAACAATTGTGTCAAGAGATAGCCATCTCCCATCAGTAGATATCCTGTCTGGACTGCATTACACTGATCATTATTATTGTAATAAATAAATAAACATACCCAACAGTCACATACATATTCCTGATCCCACATTAAGATGAATTGAGTATTGTGTCATAGGTATAAAAACTACGAGATACCTTTTGGTTTTAAAAACACTCAAGCCAGAAACCAATACTTATATGCCTCACAAACATTTTTGTCACATCGGGGATAGAACCCGCGGTCTATCGTTTTACAGCCGGCGTCACCAACCAACCAACTTGGCCACGGAGGCCATCACATCTTGTGATTTTAAAACAAAAGACACAGTAAAATCAACTGTTGATTTCAAACTTTCCCACATTCAAAAACTAAAGCGCAGTGCACACGTAACCGCATTCCGGGCGACGTGAGCGCGTGTCAGACATCTGACTGGAGGCTATTATGTCTCGCAGCCGCTATCAGTGACACTCTGACACCGCCGGCCACTGTCTGAGCCCTGACATTATGCCCCACTTACAAACAACTGTGTATTGTTCTTTTGTGCTATGATTGTTAAGTACTTGTACCTTGTTATTTGCTCGAATTTAGTTTTTCCAATCGAAGTGTCGAAGTTTGATGGTGTCAATTGGTTTCTTGCACTTTGCAAAGATTTAATTACTGCTTTCGAAAAACTCAAATCTTTTAAGCTTTTATTTTTTATATTAGGCTTTATTTACATTGGGCCCGACGCTGTGTACTCGAGTAGTTTACGTTAGATTGAACCACAATGAAAAAACTGAATTTTCTTCCATAGAACTTCTGATTCCGTTTAACAGCTCTAATAGCAAAACCTTTAAAACCATTCCTACTACATTAAACATAAATACAGCAGCAAATCCGCCCATAGGTTCTTAAAAGCCATTATAAAACAAGGAAACAGCGCTCGGTACGGTAACTCTATACGGTTCGGTAGCGAGTATTTTTGTAAGGTCGTAAAGCAGCTAGAGACGCGACGGTAGCGCCTCCCGCCGCGTTCTTTATGTCGCGCGATCGCGGGATAATCGCGCGCAAATGTAGCGTGTGCACGCACCTTAAGTGTTGCGTTTCACACCGGAACTTGCAATGTAATTTGTTGCACCCGTTTTAGGTAGTGCAATAGTGATTGGTAGAACATATTCGAACGTGTGGGTGTTGCGTTTTGTTTATGGTGGTTATTCTGCTCCTAAATAGGCTTTTCGCCATTGCAATAGCTTACTAAACTGAATTGTAAGTATGAATCTTTACTGTTTAGGGTTTCGATTTATTATGAACTTTATAGATGTTGGGCAACGATGTGTGTAACATAAACGTAGTGCGACGGAATGCAACCCCCAGTTTTTAATTCACTTCATGCACATATCTTTACCTTTTCAAAAAGTTGTTAAATAACGGAGTATATTTGAATTTCTTCAGCTTCAGTATTTCCTTTTTTATTGCATTTTAACACACTAAATGACCAGAATAACTTATTGCTAAAATTTTAAGACGCGGACGCTGCAAAAGCACGTGGCAACGTCAAATAATAACAGCAGGGTGTCAAAAAAACCATTGTGTCAACGACAAAACCTATTTACAAACAGACTCGCGCCCGCCCACTCAAAAGGTGTTTATTTAAAAATTCTCTATACACAATACGCGGGACACATTTTTGTCACTTTTCGCGCCATTTAATGCTATTTGAAACCATTAAAACCAACTTATATCTGCACTTTCATTGATGTTCTCCATTCAAAAATCAACTTTAAGTCTGTGAAAGAAGGTTGGATAGCATAAACGTAATAGTTATGGAACAGTAAATTTAAATTTGGAATTCCATAAGGCTGGCCGTTTTTTTTTTTAATTCGGACACGTGTTTATGGACGTCCAATTTGTGCCTATTGTGATAGTCAGAAATCTTTTCTATTTATTACTTTTCTATGTTGTATGGACAATAATAGGTTTCTTTCTTATTCTTAAAATGTTATCTGTTGCTTAACATCGATGAAAAAATTGAAGCGAGTTTCGATTTGTTGGTTTAAGCTCTCGAGTTCTTTGAGAAACTAAACGGCTAAGTTTGTATTGCATTGTGGTGTATTATTGATACGATTGTGATTTGTTTATTTTTGGTATTGTTATGTTGAATATTTTCTTTAAATCGTTCATTAGTTAATGCATATTACAATTATTTGCATATATCTACAATTGTCTCTTTACGGGTCATACACATAACTACACATTTTACGGACAATAAATACATCACGCGAATTAAGTTTCTTCTCGTGATTATGTGTACATGTTTCTGCCACATTCGATTTATTAGTAAACTCAGTTTCTTTTAAAAGCCATTGCCCTTTATACGACATAGTGTAACCCTGGGGTTTAGTCTATGATCCGAAACGAAATTAGAATGTTCGCGCGTTCAACATCCCAAGGAAGGAATAAGTTTTCCACTTCTAAAAATCAATACTATTCTCTATTACGACTATACTTAACATTCACTCCTAACTTATTCTATGTTTACGAAAGAGGACTCGAATATTTGTGAACACAATCCTTCAGTTTTACGTATGACATCCGAACATCTGAATGACGTTTCGTATCTTAAAGACACACAATCCTGGGACAAATATGTATAGTCTCACAAACATATCTGACCCGGTGAGAGAGTCGCTGTAATCGAATTTGGTGTTGCCATTAAAAATAGATATTGCAAATAAAGTGGGTAAACTAAGATTTTTCAATCCGATCAATAGTGTCGAGAAAATGACCAGTTTCATCTGCATATTATTTTTCCTTCACACGATGTCTAACAAATCGTTCCCCAAAACCCTTAAAGAAGTGTATCTGTATCCTCCTCCACAATCGAGAGTACGATTGAGAGTGGTTAGGCCATATCACAGGCCATATAACCCACCACGCTGGCCTCATGCTGGTTGGTGGACTTACATACTATAGAAATTCTAATAAATCGCTATGTTATGCAGGTTTCCTCACGATGTTTTCCTTCACCGTTATAGTGCGTTTTTATCAATACACGCATGGCTCCGAAAACTCAGAAGTGAGCCCTGAGATTCCAACCCGCAACCAGCGTGAACATGTTGGCAGCGGCGTCTGGTCTATTTACCAATAGGCCACCACGCACGCATACGTACGATATACGATACATTTTAGTTTAAGATATGTACTTACATCTATTGTACTAGTACGTACAAAATTCTGTTTTCGTGGAATTTATTTTGTAAAGCTGACAACACAATCCTATGGCGGCAGCTACGCGTTGATAAAAAATGTCGAAGGGTATTATTGGTGTCTAAAGACGCTTTTCTTCCTACGTAAAATTTAATACCTGAAGTCTAACATTCCTAGCATCACTTATTAAGGTTTTCGGCATTTTTCACTAGTTTTAAATAATGCAGAAAAAATAAATACATTGAGTAAACAACCAATGGCAAATATGTCAGCGACTGGCAGGTAGATTGACAATTTCAAATGACGTCTTTGTTTCCAGTTTTGGCCACCAGGCCAGATAAGTTTGTGGCTCTATATAGACCTTTATACAAGAGCGGATGTAAGCTTTTGTACATAAACCTATTAGGCTTTACGTCAATTGAACGTCAATATCAATTTATTTTAGAACGATTTTCTCATAGTAGATTTAACTAGTGCAATGTAGCTTACTGATAAATTTTGGACTAGTCACCAGTTGTAAACTATTATTGACACTTCTCGACTCCGGTTTTCGTTGAATTTACTGTTGACCTTACGTTAAAATACAAGTATTCCGAATGCCTTAGGAATTACGGCAGTCTTTTAGGTTCCAAACCAAAAAAAAATTGTACTGATTTTCATCCACTGCACTCATAATCTACGCAGGCTCTAACAGACCTACTCTAAATGAACTATGTTTTAAGTCTCTACTCTACTGTTGGAGAACCTTATTTTAGAAAAAAATTAAAATGAACTCTGCCTATTTAACTTTAACTAATAACATTCTCGGCATTAATAATATATTGTATAATATCATATCTAGCCACAAGGCCTGACTGCCTCGGTGGCGTAGTTATACAGTTCGATTACAACCCGAGGCGGGTTCGAATCCCGATGAGAGAAAATGATATTGGATTTTTCTATTCATTATCAACCCAGAAATTGTGTCCGATATAGAGACAGACTCACATTGTGGGACGGAACACAAGGCGAAACTTGAGCGTTTGTGTAAATCTTCTGGGGGAAAGATGTGAGCTTATTTATGTATAAATAAGCCACATGAAGTTCACTGCCGCACATACAACATAGGCTCTCTCAACGAGCCATAGCCTTCAAGAAAGACCACAAGATCAGACAAAGAAGCAAAAGAAATCAACAATAATGCCTAACCAAACTAGCGCAAATTGAACTCGCGTACATAAATAAACACGGCTCATCTCGATAAGGGGTGTTGCGATGGCACCAGAGACAAACGCGACTCTATTGTCCCAGCTGAATCGGTTTCGCTATTTCCGATCTCCTTGCGAGATTACTTTATTATTGTTAAGACGGTGTTGCCAGATTCAAGATAGCGAGGTGTCCCCGAAACTGAGGTGATAAGTTTTGCTAATGGTAGGGGTAAATTTGGTTTCCATGCCACTGTTAAGGTTAAGAAGTTGCGGGTTCGATTCTCGTAAGAAATGTTGTGTATTCCATTTCTTGTAATTTCTGAAATCTACGATTAAAAATTTGTTTCCAAATATGGAGTTATGTTTTGTCCGTTTTGTTTGTTCATTCATTTTCAATTTCAATTAATAGAATTCAATTTCAACGAAGAAGACAAAACGTTAGACAACTAAAATATGTTTATTTACTGTCTATTACTTATACCGTCAGTTTGTTAGTATAATATTAATTATAATTTTTACTACTCGTAATATATATTAATATAATTTTTCCACAACGATTTTCAATAACCATACCTAAACACCCAATAAACACTCTCATCCCAAACTGTACAAAAAACTCTAAATCCGTATTGAAAACGGTTCGATAGTGTCAGTATAATAAGATTCGGTCATAAAGAGCTATTATGTTCTTTGTCGTATAATGCGATTCGGCAAACATCTGCCTAACGCCCACCTATGAGAAATTTGTTTAGATTTTTGGGATTAATACTGTTGCATTGCGTCATCGGTTTGACATCTATAGGTGATGGTCTTAGGTTCGGTTCCCAGGTGGGTGATTCAGCTTGTATTTATTTTTCATTAATTTCTTGGGATATAGTGTTAGGATTCAAAGTTGAATGGTTGGACGGAAAAAAATAATTTGCGCCTCTACCTACCTAAACATCACCCCCCATTACTTTTTTACGGTATCTAGGTCGGGCATCAATGTTCAAGGTTCAAAACTTACAGGCTCGATTTTTACAAAAACAAAAAGAAAAATGGTGGGATCGATTGGAAGCATAACTCTAAGGGCACAAAGTCTCGGATAAAAACGAATAAAATCATTTAACCCAGTATCAATTTGTACGCGACACGGAGTCAAGAGCACTTGATTTCAAAAAGGCCATTAAACACCCGCATGAAGCATTTAATAAGCGACAATTATTTTATTTTCATAAATAATAGCGCCGGGAATTGAATGCGGGCCATCGATGCCCGCGCTCACCCTTTACTCCGTAGTCGGTACTAATGAACCGTAATGGAATTCGTGATGCTTCGTCGCCGAGGGTTATGTGCAATTGATTTTCATTTCCTAATATTGAGAATAAATAATATAAATATTACCTTAAAAATGACATAAAATATAAAATAAAATTCCAAATACTCGAATTATTTATTGATTTTGTCTTTATTCGTACATGTAGTAACGGAGATTAATATCGATGAGACTTCTTTTGATACTAAATAAAGTATATGGTGCATGTAAAATACAGGCAGGGCACAGTCTCCCATAAGTAAACAATATATTGCCTTAAAGCCCTAAAATATCATTCGTTCGTTCGTGTCAGCCACAGAAAGTCCACTGCTGAACATAGGCCTAAAATTTACGTATAAATTATATTCAACAAATTGTGTGCAAACTGTATATAAGTATGGACCAAACATTTGCACCAACTTACATTCGAAGATTCAACAAGCATCCCATCGCGACTGTTACCAATAATATCAATATGTCGCAGTGATTGCTCGCTCGCCTCCGTGGCGCCAGGGCCGTGATGAGCTTCATTACATGGAACATTGATTCACCGGGTCAAATCTGTTGACTCCAATACTATACCAGCGGGCTTGCGTACCCAACTTGTTACGATTTTTCGATGTTCAAATGACGTGGCTTGAATATTGATATAATATAATATTGAAGAAAAAAATCTTCTTTAATATTCTCTTTAAGGTTTTAAAAAAAGTAATCTTTATTTTCCACCGTTAAATGAACAGTCAAGCTAAATCTGTATCAGCCCATATACGTCCCACTGCAGGGCACGGGCCTCCTCTACAATCGAGAGTACGACTGAGAGTGGTTAAGCCATATAGTCCACCACACTGGCCTAATGCGGCGGACTTCCATACCATAGAAATTAAGTCAAGCTCAATAACAAGCCAATTTTGCAAATTTTGTCATGCTGTTACTTAAGTACCAACCTTATTAAATTAAAGTAGCATTTAAAAATAATAAATCCAATAAATTAATTAAGCAAATGATCAACGATTTTAAAACACATAAATAAAATATTGTACCGTAAATCCCGGGGTCATTCATACCCCGCATTCCACAGTATAAGAGCTCTAATTCCTAAGCCTACGTCTCCATTGAAGCAGCCCATTCAATTATGATCATCACGAGCACTGTTTACCGGCCGCATCGGGGTCGTATCAATTAAAATATATTACATTGTTACGCCGGCCGGCTGGCGAGGGTTAATTGCTATTGGACCAGCCTGATCTTTGGTCTCCAAGACCGTTGTCGTACACCTTTCGATTTGATCGTAGCAGGGTTAAGATCGCATGCCCCTAAGGTATTGAATGTAGGATTGCCGAGCGTGCCTATATTTATCTGTTTGCAAATTAATTATTTTAATTTTAATTTTTGTTGTTTTTTAATCAGTCTTTTATTAAGTACCTTAATACAAACAGAAATGGACAGATCCATAATTGTTAAAATAATACGTTTATTTTGCATTATGTCGCACATACCATTCAGTTAAGTAAAATTATTTACGTATCCGAAATGAAAACATTAACGCTATAAATATTGTTCTTCTTCTTCTTCAGCATTGAAATAATAGTCATGGCTTTCATACTGCCAGGGATAAAAATATGTCGAATAAACAAGCGACATTTGGCATTTCAAATATTACTAAAATGCAGCAATTTCCAATACTCGATATAACCCACGTAAAGCATCTCAAATGAAAATATCTATTCATTTTCAGTAACGATTCGCTTTTAGTTTTCAACTCTTATTTCATAGCAAATTGAAACCTATTTTTCTCAGAAATATATAGCTTACTAAAACTACACTGCTACTCTTAATGTTTAAAAACAAACAATAAAAAAGCGATGCTAATTCCTTTGCGGAAATTCTTATTAAAATCGCAAAACAACCTCAAAAGTCAAAATTACACTCCAACCAACAATAACTTCTATCTCCGTTCACTAAAGTTCAAACTACTTTAAACATGCGAGTCAATGAGGCCTGATATCCTTAATTTTAAGACGTAATACGTATCAATTATGTGCGTTTGTAAGACAGCTGTCGCCAGTACAGTGGTACAATTAGCACAAGTGAACGCAATTACAGTGGGCACCCACGATTGCGTCACCGACGCGCGTGGGCAAATTAAAATTGATCGTTGGTACATTAAAGATGAATGAAAAAGGTTATACAAGATGTGGTGACGCCACTGTAGAGTATTTTATTGACGACAATTGTGTTGTACGCGCTTTCGGGATGGGCTTCGAGTACTTTATGTCACTATCATATGTTGTACGAATATTGAACAATATGGGAGGGTCGTTGCCATGCACCAAAGGAAATTTAACCACCAATCGACATTGGATTTCAAAATCAAAAGATTCTATATTCAAATAGTCTATCACAAGATCTTTTAGTAGTTAATATCTGCTACCACCGCTTCGGTACGTGTTGTAGCGAAGACTTCGAACTGAGATCAAGCTGTAAGAATTTTAATATGGGGGAGGCTTTTTTTCATATAAACCTTTATAATGTGTTAGGGCAGAGATTTTCTGCTTTCTTGAAAAATTGGATAGTGGGTAAATTCCATCGGTACTTGCTCTCCAACATAAAAGACTTTAGTGCGCTTTCATAATTAATGTTGGTGACCAATAATTTCACCGTTCAAACGGAACACGTCAGTCAAATCAGGCTTGATCTTATATGTCAAGGATCTTTTATTCATAACGAATTTAATAGGGGAAACTCATTTACGTATTCTGATATTTTATTTATGAATTAAATTCGCTCGTATTTTGTAAGAATGAAATGGAGTTAAGATAATTTACATAACTATAGTTTTAAACAACGTCAGTGGCGCAATTGGTTAGACGCGTGTGACCACAGACCGCGGCTTCAAACCTGGCACCGAGGCAAATGTTGGTGAAACCTACAAATATTTGTCTTCGGTCTGGGTGTTTGTGAGACTTAAAAATCCCTCGTAGTGCCAGATACCCACAACACAAGACTAAATTGATTTTAATATGGGATCAGACTATGTATGTGACCGTTGGGTATATTTATTTATTATAAAAATTACTACTTCACCTAATCATGTGCATCAGTAACCTTATAATTTTATAAAGCATCCATTTTCATTATGAACTTCCACTGTATCTGTATCAGCCCATATACGTCCCACTGCAGGGCACGGGCCTACTCTACAATCGAGAGTACGATTGAGAGTGGTTAGGCCATATAGTCCACCACGCTGGCCTAGTGCGGGTTAGCGGAATTACAAACCATAGAAATTCTTATAAATCGCTATGGTATGCAGGTTTCCTCACGATGTTTTCCTTTACCAATTTAGTGCGTGGTGATTGACTATCAATACACAAATTACTCCGAAAAGTCAGAGGTGTGCCCTGGGATTCGAACCCGCGACCACCGTGAACATGTAGGCAGCCGCGTCTAGTCCGTTTACCAACAGGCCACCACGCACTTCACCAACAGGCCACCACGCACTTCAAAATGAAGAACTTCCACTAATCACCATCTAATAAATATTTGATTATCCTTCGAGCACGATCTAGAAAAATTCAAATTAAATTTTTCAAAGCACTTATTAACGTTGCTGACAGATAACGTAACCAAATAGAAATTAATGTGGTAACCGCGTCGTAAGTAGGTTAATTTTTAATTACACGTATACCAGCGCTCTGTCAATTATTATACACCATCTGGGCAAGTCACGAAGTTTTATAAGTAGAAAGAATTAATAAATAATGGTAGGACTCTCATATGTGAGAGGCCACTTGGGTGAATTCCACCGCAATGTCTATTTCTCCCGCCAAACAGCAGTGTAAATACACTGGTTGTGTTTCGGATTGATGGATATTGCAGCCAGAGTGGACGTATTGAGACTTTACATTCTTACATCGACTTGATGACTGTTGACTGCAAATAAAGAATACCGTGTTTAAAAACGAAAACATATTTTGATGGACTTCTTTGATACAATTGTGTGTCCATGTAATTGTATGCTACATCAATTAATATGCATACTAGCTATATAATCCTGTACCAGCAAAATGCGCAGAGATTTTGTTCCCGATGTCCGGTCTAGTATAAAACCTCAATGGATTTACCATATTTATTCACATATAAAAAGTAACGTTGAATTTATAAAAATAATATAATCAAAAGTACGAAAAATTAATCCAAAATAGACAAAATAATCCGCAAGAAATGGCACTAAGCACGTCCCATAGAATCCTTTCCGGCATAAATGTAGACCCCAAAATAAAAACTTATAAGCATAATAGGGCATGAACGGTCGCAGGCCTTCTTAATGCGATTAAGAGCGGCGCACCACCGCTACACATTAATGTTTTTTATTGTTATAAGGAAGAAATGGCCAAACAAAAACGTCATTATGATAGGAAACAGATGCGCAGATGTGCACTGTCTAATTACGTAACTACTTTGATAAGGGGCGATTCATGTGTGGCTTCATAATTTTAGCAGTAATGTTAGTCACATTACTACTAAAACTTTAATCATTTATAATAATTTATTTTTATATAAACCCGCATTAGGCAAGCCAACCCGCATTAGGCCAGCGTGGTGGACTATATGGCCTAACCACTCTCAATCGTACTTTCGATTGTAGAGGAGGCCCATGCCCTGCAGTGGGACGTATATGGGTTGATACAGAAAGTTCGCCAACCCGCACTAGACCAGTGTGATGGAATATATGGCCTAACCCCTCAGTCGTACTCTTGATTGGAGGGGAGGCTCGTACCCAGCAATGCGACGTATATGGGCTGATACAGTACATTACAGTATGTAGTTATATGCTTGCATAGGTTATTGATTATTTCAATAATAAATCTGCATAATATATTCCTAATGGTTTCTTCGATTTTCGCGACTGTTCACAGTGAAATAAAACTATTTTTACGGATTTTATCGCGAATTTTAATAATAATAAATCTTTAAATTATTTTTTGTTATCTTGGTTGATCGTTTTGCAACTAACTATAATGTAACAAAATATTGCGATGATTCTTATGTGATGACACGATGTTTCTTAGAATTTATCGAATAGGTACATCACACAGTGATAGTTTTTTAACCACGATGGTAAAACTAATGGAAAATAAATATAAATAATTCGGTCAATAAACATTATAAATAACTACAATATTATACGTATATTCCACCAACCCGCTTTGGCCAGCCTTGACTTTTGACTATATGGCCTAATCACTCTCAATCGTACACTCGATTGTAGAATAGGCCCGTGCCGTGCAGTGGGACATATATTGGCTGATAAAGATAAAGAAACACAATATTATATAGTGACTAATTTCCAAAAATATTTATAAAACACCATCAAATATATAAGATGATGTAACAATAAATTCTTGTTCAAACACAATGATTGGCGACGATTGTTTGAGAACGGTAACCTTTGATCGAACATCAGCCAGCAGTTAGCACCGACTTGCTAATTAGCAACGTACAAGCACCACGCTCCCGGCGTTGGGTAATCAACGATTTCTTCTTGCTATTTCATAATATTTGTAATGTAAATACCAGAAACAACCTTTTATTTCTATGATTTGTCTTAAGGAACTTTAATGCATGCTTTAAACATCCGCAAAGTTATATCGATCTTTACTATAATATTTCTTTGGGTTCTGTGAAATAACTGAACCAATAACTGAACTAATAACTGAATTAGCTCGTTGACCTATTTTACCTTATAAATAACTATTTCAGATCACAAGATCTAAGTTGCTCTTTGGCTCCAAAAACATTTAAAAGTTTAAGAAAATTTAACCAACTTTGAAATTGTAATAAAATGCGAAAAAATACACATCGAATTGGTAATCTCCTTTTTTTTAAATCTTGCTGCTTTACTTTGCCTAAGGACGTCCTTAGGACCCGTCGTTAGGACGAGGTTAATAATGGTATGTTTAGCGTTTTCTGCGTTGACCATGGAAAAAACAATCCTCTTTATTTACATAAAAGCCCTTAAAGTACAGCAACCGTAGTTATCATCATGTTTAATGTAGCAAATATTTTTCTGTTACATTAAACTGTTCTGAATGACGTCGTTACCGTAACTGCCGCCATTATAAAGGAAATTAAAAATATACAGGAAAATTATTTTATAAATCTGAAAACGCCTTAAGTACTTTACAAACAACATAAAACATACTTATAAAGTGAGCAACTTTATCCTTACTAATATTATAAAGGTGAAAGTTTGTATGTATGTATGGATGTTTGTTACTCTTTCATGAAAAAACGGCTCAACAGATTTTGATGAAATTTGGTATAGTGATAGCTGACACCCTGGATTAACACATAGGCTACTTTTTATCCCGAAAAATGTAGTGTTCCCGTGGGATGAGTCAGGAAACCAAATATACATATTTTCTACTCTTTCAAATTCAAATTGTTGGCACGGGATGTCCTCTCCTACGGAAGGGAAATATAGTCGACGGCACGCGGGAAATATAGTTAGTAGACACGCGAAATAATATGTTCTTGATGTGGATTGGACTCAAAAACTATCTGCACCCGGGCGAAGCCGGGCCCGACAGCTAGTATTAAATATGAATATGAAGGTCCAAACAATTTTTAACTTAATTATATTCTTAGGTTAAGCTGTAACGTTCTATACAACATGAGTCTTAACATATCTCCTTTATTCCACAGATGCGTGCGGCCTATCAGACGTGTCACACATAGAGAGTCTACAGGAGAAGTCCCAGTGCGCCTTAGAAGAATACTGCAGGAGTCAGTATCCCAACCAGCCGACGAGGTTCGGCAAGCTGCTGCTGCGACTGCCCTCACTGCGAACCGTCAGCTCACAAGTCATAGAACAGCTGTTCTTCGTGCGACTAGTGGGCAAGACCCCCATCGAGACCCTCATCAGAGATATGCTGCTCTCCGGGAGTTCATTCTCGTGGCCCTACATGGCGACCATGTGACACACGATGTGGAGGCAGCTGGCGGCCGCCTGATCGACGCCCTACGGCTTCCCGCCGTACCTGCCGAGCCAGCGGTTCGACCCGTTCCAGAGGTACCAGCGTGAGATGCCCGAGGACGCCGTCACCTCCTCCAGCGAGTTCCACGAGAATGCTGACGCCAACAGCGAGTACTTCGGGACCAGGAGCAGAGAGAGCGAGCGAGCCGACCCGTGTCCCTCCTTCGACCCGGTGTCGGCCTTCTACGCGCCCAAGTCCACCGAGAGCCAGGAGGTGTTCGACGTGCCCGCCAGCGAACCGCCCAAGAGCTCGCACAAGGCGTCGCTCATGATCGACAATCTGCTGAACATACGCAGCCAAGAGTAGTGCACCATCGCGGACTAAGACTTTAAAGTTTAGTGGGGTCAGTAGTGTTGTTAGTTCAAGATTTTTGTTCCTCTGTAAAAATATATTTAGTATAGATGTTAATATTTAATTGTAAATAAAATGTTTTATTATTGTAAATGAGTAAGTGTAAGACGGACGCGTTTTCTACGAGTACGGTGTGTGGGGAATATTTTTATTCGAACTTTTCCCTCGTCGATGCCAACGTAGTTTTAAGGGAATTCAATTATGTAAAAAGCAATCCCAGTTTACTGAACGCAATAAGTTTGTACATCGGTCGTGCAATGTTGGTGTGTAGTTATATGTATAGAGATAAATTAATGAAATTGTTTGAGGTTTTTTGACTATTTTTTATTCAAACGACCGAGCTTTTATATGCGGGAACATTTTTGAACATTCTTTTAAGAAATATAATTCCTAGAAAGTTGATATACATTTCGGTTCCCGATTTAAAACCGTCGAGTCGTTTCTATGATTTTTTTTCAACTGGTGCTCTTTACTTCATATTATCTGTATGTACAATTCCGTGAAAGCATTTATTATATAAAATATAGTACATCGCGTACAAAATTTAGTGAACTTAAAGCATTATAAATTATTTATACCCGTGTGGTTAATTTTATTATATTAGTGAGATACGTACAATTAATTTATGATTATATTTTTGGTGCTTATTTATTTCCATTTTATTTTGTATCAGTTATTTCCAAAAATAGATTTTTATAAATTTAGAATGAATAGATATGTGATGACTCGTCAAAATATGTGTGTTTAATTTATTCATTAACTTCTTCAGTACATGGCATTATTTAAGCACCAAGAATAAATTAATTATACGACAATTTATTTAGTTTTTATATTTTTCAACGTGTCACAAATGTTTGAGCATTTCCTGTCGAAGCTGAAATTTATTGAGCCGGCAATGCCTTAATTTTAGACCTTAATGATAATGAAATAAGGTTAAAAATAGGCATTCTTGCGGTGATAAGTTTTCAAAAGAGAAGCAATGTATTTATTCGCAATAATGTGTACAGAACGATGTAATATAGTCGGTGTGTACGAGGAATGTATGAAGTTATATAAAAAATTAATAATAATGAGGAATAAAAGATGTCTCTCTGGATTTTGATAATTTTGTTTTATTGTGCCTAACGCAAGGAAGCTTCTACATTGGGTCTGGGTGCTTGTGAGAGGGAAAAATCTCTCGTAGTTTCTGATACTCACAGCACAAGAATTAATTGCTCTTAATGTGGGATCAGGACTGTATATGCGACTATTAGGTGTATTTACTCATTGAAAAGATTCACCATAATTGGCATTTCTTACATGCTTAACTTATAGTAACAGTAAAACAATAACACTTTATCATTTTATCATGCATCTTCACCAAGTCCAAACTTGTGAATTAATCAACTTACCTATTACTTCTTTAGTCTTGTTTAACATAGAAATACATACCGTTTTTCAATTGTTATAGGAGTATCCAAAATCGTTAATATAGTTCATTTGTGAAATAAAAAGATACTTTTAACTTAGTTTTTTCAAGGCATTAAATCAAATTGATCCTTACACAACAAAATTATTAGACTACTAGCGGCCCGGCCCAGCTTCGCCCGGGTACAATTAGATTTTTGTACAATAATATGTACGTATTATTATTATACATATAAACATTCCTATATAGGCACGCTGCCGCCGCGCCGCGCCGCGCCAGCCGGCCAGTACCGCCGCAAGCGCTACGTCCCGCAATTTTAAATCTGTAATATCTTCGAAAATATTCATTTAAATCTTGTGCGGTAAAGGACCACATAGATCAAAATTAAATCAACAATTTATTTATGCTATTTAATTGGATAAGGATTAATGCTGTATTGGTTAAAATCGCTTCGAAAATTAGCCATTATTTGTCGTAAAAAGTAAATGTCAAAAAAATGTTATTGTGGGATATCCATAAGAGATAAATATATACCATCGCGGAGTTTTCTGTAGACCTTTTCAATGTGTACAAATATGTAGTACATTATTTTGATAAATCTCGTATGGTTCAGCCTGCGATTGCAATGTAAGCGGAAAAATATTGATAATTAACGACATCACATTAGAAACCTCAAAAATAACAATATTTCTCCACTATTTAATGGATGTTATTATACATATAAACCTTTCTATTGAATCACTCTATCTATTAAAAAAAACCGCATCAAAATCCGTTGCGTAGTTTTAAAGATTTAAGCGAACTAGAAAAATAGGGACAGAAAAAGCGACTTTGTTTTATACTATGTAGTGATACGCACTATCACTATGAGGCCATACACAAAACCGATGACAGTTTTTGGAAAACACCGCTCGGCTAAATCTTGGCTCACCCCCCTTCAACACCTAACGCCAGAACACAAATAATTAAAAAACGAAACCTGTAGTGATTATGAACTATTCACATATGACCTATTATTAGGTTATGCAATCGCAGCGGGTAGTTAAACTTTTTCAAACCGAGAATATTAAAAGATGGTGAAGTGCTTAGTTTTAAGTGTAAGGACACTCAGTGTTCTGCCAAATTATTCAAGTGCAATGCAAGGTTGATTGGGCGCTGGGGCCATAGGTATACCTTTGTAAGATCTCGGAACTTCACTCCATTAGACTTTTATTTGGGTGGTGCAACAGTACAATACAGGTTTCAAAATAAAGCATTAAAAACACACTGCAACTGGATCCTTGCAACCTGATAAAATCATTCATCTTTCTATTCGTAACCAAACATGGGAGGTTACTCTATGAAACGATACGAACTTCGAATATTCGGATGTTCGACGTCCGGAGTAAAATATAAATTTTCCACTTCTAAAAACAAACTTCGAACTTAATCTATAGTTGCGACGTACGATAGAGGATTCAACATTTTGTTTAGTATCTAGGTAAATTAGTGAAGTTTTACGATGTCCAAACATTCGAAGTTCGTATCGTTTCATAAAAGAGCCCCCAGATTCGACAAACAAAATCTCAATCTAAGTTAAAGTATGTATACAAATAAATCAAATCATACATTTAGAAAATAAAAATAAAATTAATAAAGCTTACAAATAAATCAAATCATTTACGTGAGAATGAAGTGTAGCGTGCAACAGAGTGGCGACCACCGAGTCGCAGGTGTGGTGACTTGCACGCGATCCGTGTGAACACATTTCAAATTGCGAACGAATTAATTGTTAAATTAATGAGGATTAATTATCTGCTACATTGTTAATTATTTAATTGATTTATTAATTGGGGATTATTTACGGGTGTTTTGTGTGGAATATTATATAGTTGATAAATATGCAGTTCAATTATTAATGCTGAAATTATAGCATATTTTTATTTATCGTTTATTATTTTAACTTGAGTTCCAGGGAATATTATTGCATTTTAAATAATTATGCTATTAGGTTATAAATATTCAGGGTTTGCATCATGCTTTATAGATTTAATTAATAAATTAGTTACAATAAAGTTTAAAAGTACATTTGTTATTCAATAAAAGTATTGATCCCTTCTACGAATTGCTCTTGTTATCCAGGTTGTATTTTAGAAAAACAAATTCCACGTATGTTCCTATTATACATATAAATACTGTACACATATGGCCTTATTCATAGATATTTTGTCTCTTGCGAAAGACTTTTGAATTCAGTATGAGTGAAGACCAGACATTCGACAGGTAACTAAAATCGGTTTAAAACTGTCTTTTTGAAGACTGTCCCGCACTCACACCCGCCACTGCAACTCCTATAAGCCAGGATCAACAGTGGCACGGATTTTAATGGCATCAGGCATTGAAGATCGGCAAGTCTCCGGGAATGTCTGTATCTGTATCAGCCCATATACGTCCCACTACAGGGCACGGGCCTCCTCTACAATCGAGAGTACGATTGAGAGTGGTTAGGCCATATAGTCCACCACGCTGGCCTAGTGCGGGTTGGCGGACTTACATACCATAGAAATTTTTATAAATCGCTATTATATGCAGGTTTCCTCACGATGTTTTCCTTCACCGTTTTAGTGCGTGGTGATTGACTATCAACCATCCGGGGATCTATCATCCGGGAATGTCTACCTTGTCTTTAACCCGCAACGAAATAAATCATGAAGTTTAAAACTGTCTATAAATAAGCTATTCTATTATTTCTATTATATCTATGAATAAGTCCGCTATATTAAAAATACACTAGGCCATACAAAAACATCTCGGAAATGTATATCTTATATCTAAGCTAATTGCTCACCCGCTGGGCACATCGATCGTAAAACGATATTTAAAGTTATAACAGATTAATAGCAATAAATAATAACACCAAAATAGTAAAACTAGATTAATAAATATTAATTAACAAATTACACTACGTGAACGGGATTAAGTTATTTAATTTAAAAATCTTGAAAGGTCAAAGATTAGTGAAAATCCAGAGCGCATAAATCACTGCTCAAAATGAGGCGTTTCCTAAGAAATTAAATCTAACACATAAACTTTTTTATTTTATGGAATCCGTCTACCAGGAAAGCATTAGTGAATAATATATTTTGATATACTTAATATTCAATATCAAAAACAAGCTTTATAAAGAAATTAAAAAAACTATGAAAATATTAATGTGTTGCAACGGTACTAATTATGTGATAATTTAAAGACAGATACGGTTGATCCCCGCTGGGTGTTGACATACAAGAATCTCTCTAAAATAAAACATATGAGATAAGACGATCAATTAATTCGATTTTTTAAGCTTTTGTAATTATTTATGTATTATATTAATCAAATTTGGATATTAATATTTTGTTAGAAAAATTATAAGATAAATCGTGATTTTTTCTCATGATTTATATTCATAATACGAGTTGTGTTGTTTCATATACTTAAGTTTTATATATTTTTACTGGCTATGTTACACTGTTTGTTTCTACAATATGCTTTTCAATTAACCTATTATTCACATTTAACATGACCATTCACTGTACTTTATCAGACCATATACGTCCACATTAATCATTACATACGATTTTGGATATAGCGATGGGCTCGCCCCTATTACATCTTGATATGGAACACAAGAGGCGAAATGTGGGTGTCCTAGCATATATGCCTACACCTTCTAGGAAAGAGTCGTGAGTTTATGTATTTATGTAATAATATGCATAATACATTATTTAGAACATAATTCAATAAAATAATTTAAACAAACCATTCTATCATAAGGTGCTTAAGATTATTTGATACGTCCTTGTTATATTCAATCAAAGCATCGTAAAACCAACAAAATGTCACACAGGTGTTTACAAACTGCATGGGAATCAAATCACACAACCCTATCGCCCAAATCAGATAATGACATACGGAAGGTCCTTAAATACGTAAGCGGTAGAGTCCGGGACACCTGCGTAGGGTTGTCTCCACTGTCCTGCAGGAATGTACGCTCAATCACGTCACGCGTCACGCACCGCGGGGGACGTGGGATATTACACAAATCTGTACTGTGTTATATGAAAAGTTTGTATAAACGCGATAATCACAGAAACAGCTGAATATAATTAAAAAAAAATATATGTTGGATAAGATAGCATATCCAGAAAGACTATAGGCTAACATGCTATAAACAATATGAGTGAACCATCAATTAAAAATGTTGCAAAGCTGGGGAAAAAGAACTTTTGAGAGCTTCCCTTAAGTTACAAAACAATTATGTATGACAGAATTAGAAAATAAAGTTCACTCTTTAGGTTCGCTCCTACTCGCGGTCGATTCATATATTTTTCAATTTAATTTTTGATCATATTTTCATTGTATAATTTCAAACTTAGAGGTCTTAACTGGTGGCGACAAATAATGATACAGTGGTTATTATAAGCCGTCATAGACACCCACTTAATTTTACGTTTCGACATTATTGTGTCCAACGAAAAATCTCATGTCGGTGGATTCTCTATCTGGACCGCAATGCTCTCATCAACTTGTGTACTTCGGAGTGGCAATATGAGACCAATATTGTAAACAAAAACTTTTTAAGAGTCATGTGCACAAGTACTCTATGATCTACATCGAACTATATTCAGATTTATTTACACGCTCCATGGCGCAGTAGGTTAGACACTGGCTGTGTACTCTGTTTGCTCTGTGTGCTCTATCCCCGCACGGAGGCAAATTATTGTGTGGCTAGTGGACCACATGTTGACTATTTATTTCGTATATGGGTGTTATGAGATTAAAAAATCTCTCGTTCCTGATACCCATGATACGACACTCAATTCTTATTAGTGTATATGACTATTGGGTGTGTTTATTTAAATTTTACAAAAAGCTTGTAGAATTTATAAACAATACCATACAACTTATTTTTTTTAAGCAGGTGTGCAATCAGTGCAGGAATGTTCAACAGTTGGTCACGCATTGTAATTCTTTTGTCGCTCGTCTTCCGCCAGTTGCGACTCAATTTGCCCGTGACGGAACATACACGCAAACGTCATTATTTAATGACAATTATTACATGTATTATAGACTAGTGGTCTCGACCAGCTTTGGCTAGATTCGATTATGTCTTGGAAAATGAAAATGGAATTTATGTAATCGTAAATCTGTATACGATATACAGCCCATATACGTCCCATTGCAGGGCACGGGCATCCTTCACAACCAAGAGTACAATTGAGAGTGATTAGGGTGTATAGCTTGGTGGAAGCTACCCTAGCACCTATTGGTAGATTTTAAATACCATATAAATTATTATATAAGATCAAAAAGCTATGGTATGCTGGATTCCTCATTTTTTTTCCTAGTGCGTGGAAACACATTTTCAATAGGTACACACATGACTTCAAAAAGAACTTCAGGATTTGAACCTACGACCACCGCAAGCATGTTGGCAGTAGCGTCTAGTTCATTTACCAACAGGCCACCATGCACTTCGTAATCGTAAATGTAACGGTCTAATAAAAAACAAAAATTGAAGATGCATTCTTGAGTGGAAAGTGATGATTTTAAGTCTCTAATCTCACTGTCTATACCAAACAAAATATTAATATAAGAAACGTTTAACAAAACCATTCCAACTATTTCTTTCATCTCAATTGTCATATTATCTTTGATCATTGTCATATTATTTTTGATAAAAATAATTTCTACTTGAGGGTAGTAGTTAAGTACAACTACCTTGTGACACCTTGTTTGACAAATAGTTCAGTTTCTCGAGAACGCTTGCAAAAGCAAGACGCGTGGTGAGTTTTCGTGATAGAGTTTTTGACCAATTTAGATTCTTTTGTGGACAATAAAGTGCAAGTGATATTGAGTGCTACAAAGAAAACAGTTTTTGTCGGCATCCTCGGCGCTTCAGGAGGGAGATTCCGGTGAGTGATAGATGTACTTTATTATTATTCCCTTTATTTCGTAAGATACAACAGCTACATCGGGACAAAAATATATCATATGTCACATGTATCTACAACAAACTCGTTTTATCGACTTCAACAATCTATCAATTCACTGTTAATTTATTGTACGATTCCATATTCGTGTATTTTATTTTAATATAGAAATAGACCCTTCGGCGGCGAGGCTCAAGACCCAAGCCACCGGCGCGATGGTTAGGGAGACAAAGTGAGAAGCTGCCTCACAATGCGTGCCGTGTCCACCAATACTGCCTTCTATATCTCACTCCTGATAAAACAGCCATTTAATATTACTTCTAATTTTTATTACTTTTATGCATAATCATAGTCATTCATTACTTGTGATAGATAGGTATTACATAGTTGGAATAACAATAATTATTACAATAAGTGCTCTATGTTCCGTCTTTTTCTCTAATTATAACGATATTATGTCAACAGAAATTGATTTTTTATTCGTGTTTATAAACAATTTTAAATAGCAGATCGTATAGAGATAATAACACCGGCCATATTATATTTGACAGCCTCCGTGGCGCTGACGGTTAGACGCCGCCTGTGATACGAGAGGCCGCGGGTTCGATCCCCGCACCGAGAGAAATGTTTGTGTGGCCCACAAATATTTCTTCCGGGTCTGGGTGTTTGTGAGACCGAAAAGTCTCTCGTAGTTCCTGATACCCACGACACAAGACTCGATCTTAGTGTGGGGTCAGGACTATGTATGTGACTGTTGGGTGTTATTTATTATTATTATTTAGTCCAATTTGCTTCACAACTCGGTTTAATTTAACCGGTAAAACAAAAACAACAGTCACGGGCCTAGGCCAAATGATTGTTGGGTTGGTTCCAGATTACGTTGGGGGTAGGTTCAGGTGATATTTCGGACTGTAAAAATTTTCGGACTATCCTACAAGTGTTTAAAATAACTGCTTTTTGAATTTGGATGTAAGTCTGTTGAGGTAAATCTAGTAGTCCTAGCGCCTGGGACAACTGTTTAGGGATAACCCCTGTGGTAGATACTACTATGGGAACTATTGAAACTTTTTTTAGCTGCCACATGCGGGTGATTTCGTCTTTTAGGTCTATGTATTTCGTGAGCTTTTCAGATATTGTGTTTTGCATATTATGGGTGTTGGGTATGGCTATATCAATTACATTCGCAGTTTTATTCATTTTGTCAACTAAAGTTATGTCTGGTCTATTGTAATGTACTGTTTTATCAGTTAATATGGCTCGGTCGAAATAAAGTTTGTAGCTGGCATTTTGTAGAACGGTTTCAGGTGTATATTTATAATACGGTACGGGCTTTTTAGGTAGGGCTATTAATTTATATTTTGTGGCTAGTTTTTTGGTGTATTATATTCGCAACTTGATCGTGTCTATATTTATAATCAGTTTGGGCTATTGCTTTACAGGCGCCTGTGATGTGTCGGATGGTTATTATTATTATTATTATGTACGTCGCACTGTAGGATAAGGTCCTTCACAATCGAGAGAATCGAATCCAGAGGGGTTAGGCTATAGTGCATATATTACTATATTATACCGGGTATATCAAGACTGCTACCGAAAACGAAGCCGGGTGGTAGTTTAAGCGACTTCAGACACAATGCAACAGAAAAAGTTGCCAAAAAAAGCGACAATTTTTTTTTGATATTTTTTTCCTATGGCCATATTTGGGTGGTAAATACATTTTTTTCCAAAATAATAGTGTATACCCTCTTATTTATAAGTACTTTAAGGTATAAAAGAGTTTAAATTATTATTTTAGCAAAAACTATGGATTTACCACACAAAATTGTCGATTTTTAAAAAAGTCATAAAAAATAATTGTCGCATTTCTTTGCGAAATTTTTAGTTGCATTATGTTTGTAGTCACTAAAACTACCACCCGGCTTCGTTTTCGGTAGCAGTCTTGAGATACCCGGTATAAGTTTCGCATAATTTTACTATCTCCCTTAATGACAATATAAAAAATTCATAGGTGTAAACACGGAACATTGTAATTATAATCAGTGGCGGTACTTCCATACAAGCCCAAAAGCCCGGCTTGCCTTACTCAATACGCATATACTCAATCCTAAAGGCAAATTAGTATCTTAAATAAAATATATTCGTTTAATGCAAAACGTCTATCATTTTTAAATTTACCGCGCCATAATGGAGCCCGCGCCTGCGACGGAGCACCCGCGCCCCGCCCGGCAACTCGCCTAAGCGAGCGCCGCGGTCTAAAACTAATATAAAATTATTTCATTCAAAATCAACGCTGGTCCACGCGTGACGCAATATCTTAAAAAACCGACTTCAAAACAAAAATCCACTAAAAACCAAAAAATAATAAAATAATAACTAACCACTTAAAGCAAAAAAATAATAATATTTATTTCATGGAACTCGTGCATGTTGATTCATTTGCTTAATGACTTGACTAGCCAACAAATCAAAATATATGCGTAACATATTGAAGGCGGGTCGCCCAGTACCAAACATATAGATATTTAAATTAATATAAAGCATAGGTCCTATATAGTAATTTAAATATCTTTATATTATTTTTTGTAGTGGTTAGTTATTATTTTATTATTTTTTGGTTTTTAGTGGATTTTTGTTTTGAAGTCGGTTTTTATTTTTTTTATTAAAAATTTTAGTTATTTTCATCTTTTTAGTGTTGATAGGTATTTAAATGAAGAAGATTTGGTCCCCACGCCACAAGGAATATGTTCTTTCCGATGACAATGAAATCGCTAAAATCGGCTAAAAGCTGCCAAAGATATTGGAATATTCACATGTTTATTTTTTTTTCTCCCCCCCCCCCCCCTCCCTTCGCGCCTACCCCTTTTTCCCTCAACCACTGTAGCCTAGCTTTTATACTGAACTCAATGCAAAAAGAACCGTTGAAATCCTATTAAATTTTGAGGAGTTCTACGCTCCAGGTCCGAACATGATAATCAGATCTTAATGTTGTGTTCCTGAGATCAACCTGTTAATACGTTCTTTCCAATGAAAAAGAAATCACTAAAATCGGTTAAAAGCTGCCGAAGATATTAGAATTTACGTGTATTTTAATTTTATCACCCACCCCCCTCACCCCCACCCCTTTTTCCCTCTCTCACTGTATCTTAACTTTTCTTATGAACGTAATGCAAAAAGAACTATTGCAATTCTCCTTAATTTTAAGGAGTTCCCCTCTCCAGGTCCGAAGATATTCATCAGATCTTCACCATATTTTTATGGGACCAAACGACAAACACCAGCTTTCAATCAAAGAAAGAATGGTCGAAATCGGTTCACACAGTACAGAGAAACGAGGTAACAAACATAAAAAAAAAAAAGCAACATACAGTCGAATTGAGAACCTCCTCCTTTTTTTGAAGTCGGTCAAAAAGATGGAACACACCAAAGTATTATCTATCTTTGTCTCTCTCGTGTGCTTTTACCTGGCTTCTGGCGTATATTGCCCTCTCAGTCACACCTATTGATGAAATGCTACTACCATGACACTACGTACCTATACATATAGCTATTTTTTAATGCAATTTGTACCAAGCAAAATGCCCGGCTTCGCGGAGTGAAGTTGTGCACTTGACATGTCATATTATGATCCAAATTTATCGAAAAATATTTATATTTTGCTACAAGTTATATTGGAATATATATAAAATAAATGGATATTTTTTGAGACCGTATTATAATGTTTTAAATATTTTTATTAATATATAATTAGAATACTTAATTTGGAATTGTCCATAACATAGGACCTGTGGCTAGCTTCACACTTATTATTATGTCTTTCGAGCGGACGATTAACCAGTAACCACTGAATATCTACGTTTAGTTTTCGTTTAATTATAGTATTTTACGTTTATTGCGTATAATAATTGGTGAAAATGTGCCTTGTGATGGTTTGAAGTGTGTGCAAGTGTTGATCGGCGAGGAAAAGGTAAATTCATTACATTTCGTAATTCGTAGACAAACACCTACTCGTATCTGGTCGAAAACCTACGCCTGATTTGTTGTGTATTTCTCGAAAGTAGTGAAAACTATAGAATTCAATTTTAAAGATCAGTGCACATAACTACTATAGATTGCTGGATGTTCTAATACTAATAAGTTATACTGTCGGTGTCGTATATTTTTTTCGAACGATGTACTTAAATTGGAATTGTTCCGGCTATAGTGATATAAATAATTTAACTGGTAGGTACTTTTATAGTCATTGACAAAAACATGTGAATGCATGCATTAATATATTTTCATAATTCCGGTAAACAGCGTATAGAAACCTCTATAAGCGTCATATACATAACATAATATGTGATGAGATTTCTTAACATTATGCTCGCGTAGACAGTAATCGTAGTGTTTTTCAGATATTCCTTAGCTTCCTTTCAGGGCTCATGATGAATAAAAAAATCACATGCATACACAAAAACATAATATAAACACGGCGCCGTACTTGTGCTATTGTAGTGCTGTTTATTAATTTACAACATAATTACAATATAAAGTTACGTATGCATGCCCAAAAGTAATTTAACTTACACATTTGTTTTATTCATCTATTTAAAACTAATGATGGGGCCTAAAGTATTTTGACAATATTAAATAGATGGCCGAGAAAATCGCGCCATCTATTAGATTTTTTCCTTAGAGTATATACATATAGAGGGAGCGCTGGTACTTCAAAAACGTAGATAAAAATGGTGGTGCCGGGCCACCTTTTTCTGCCCTCCTATTGGGTAATATTGGAACAGGTTGTGCAACATACATAAATTATTTGAAAAAAAAAATAAAAAAAATAGTTTAGGTCTATTTAATTCCACTCAAACTCGTTTTAAAAGGATAATAGCTAAATATAATTTCGGCTAATAAAGGAATTTATAGAAATTTATTGCTAAATAATGAATTCAATTTTTACTAATATAGGTGCGCTACCAACATTACGAACAAGAAAATATCTACGTTTTTCAAATCGCGAATGTATGACAGCGCTCCCTCTATATACCGGGTATCTCAAGACTGCTACCGAAAACGAAGCCGGGTGGTAGTTTTAGTGGCTACAAACGCAATGCAATTAAAAATTTCGCATAGAAACGCGACAATTATTTTTTATGATTTTTTAAATATCGTCATTTTTGGGTGGTAAATCCTTAGTTTTTGCTAAAATAATAATTTAAACTCATTTATACCTTAGAGTATTTATAAATAAAAGGGTATACACTATTATTTTAGGAAAAAAAGTATTTACCACCCAAATATGGCCATAGAAAAAAAATAACAAAAAAAATTGTCGCTTTTTATTGCCATTTTTTCTGTTGCATTGTGTCTGAAGTCGCTTAAACTACCACCCGGCTTCGTTTTCGGTAGCAGTCTTGATATACCCTGTATAAATACTCTAAGATTTTTTCGAACAACTTGTTGTAATACATTTTTTCATAACGGTGATAAAGATAATTATTATTTAATTGGTTTTTATCCTAATCTTATATAGATCGTGTGGTAGTTCTAGGACTGCCTCGATGGCGCAAAGTTGAGGTCTCGGATTCGAGTCTGGGGTCGTTTTCTATATATTTTTTTATTTAATAACATCGCATAGGCTCGCCCCCTATCGCATGATGAACACGTTCTTCTTTCTTAATACCATTTTGCTCCTGAACCAATACATATTCTTACTAAAAAAATATTGAGCTTGCCCTAGTCCACAACCCTAGGCACGCCACTGATTATAAATATTGGTAGATATCTTAAATGCGCTAAACACCAAATCCGCTACACCTGTGGTACAAGGCAAACAAAAGAAACACAAGTAAATTTAAAAAATAAACATATTTATTTTTACGCGTATAGCTAGGCAACAGTACATCAAACCCGCAGCCAATAACAATTTTCAATATACTTCCTGCTCACCTATATACCCAATTTTCTTCATGCCATCTCTGCAGATGAATGGTTTCAGCAGTTTTCAGCGGCAGGGCGGTGGGCGGGGCGCCGGTCGCCCAATGAGGTCAGAGGTCGCGACCCTCCGACCTCCGCGGGTTAAGGCAAGCGTGAACCCGCGCAAACTCCTTTACTGAACGCGATTGATTCGTGCCTAAGGTGCGACGCCCCTGACGATTATAGTTATAGCGCGCGACTTTACTCGCAACTGGGTAATTGAGAATATACATATATGTTGATAATATTAGTATGTTTAAAAGAAAAGAGGAAATTAATTAGACAGCCTCCGTGGCACAGTTTGTTAGACATCGCCTGTGGAACGTAAGGCCGCGGTTTCGATCCCCGCACCGAAACAAATCCAGGTGTAATCCCCTGGTATTTGTTTCGGGTCTGGGTGTTGTGAGACCGAAAAGTCTCTCGTAGTTTCTGAAACCCACACTACAAGCCTCGATCTTAGTGTGGGCTCAGGACTATTTATGTGACTGTGATGTGTATTTATTTTTATTTATTTATTTAAATTCAAATAATTTGCTACGGAAAAGTATGCAAAAGCTAAAGTATGAAGAATATTAGAACTCGTACACAAAGCATAACATTCAATACACAACACCCAGCATTAACTAGTTCAAACCCAACATGGTTTATGTTTTCATACAGAATAAAAATACATAAATCTACTAAAACAAATACAAAAAAAATTAGAAAAAAATCACGAGTCAATACATTTTCTCGAAGAATTTCTTTAGCGACCTGATTAAATCATTTTGCTTCTTGAGACTTCAGGCAACTTTAACTAGTCCATCCTTCCAGCATATATCACACTCTCCAAACACATTTAAATTATATTAGTATTTATCATTATTGCTTTGTAATTCATGAAGTCGCTTGATTTAACTGTAGCATATACCTATAACACTCTCGAAAATTCATTTAAATTTTTATTAGCATGTATCATTATAGCTTTATACAGGGTATATCAAGACTGCTACCGAAAACGAAGCCGGGTGGTAGTTTAAGCGACTTCAGACACAATGCAATAGAAAATGTTGCAAAAAAAAGCGACGATTTTTTTTTGAAATTTTTTTCCTATGGTCGTATTTGGGTGGTAAATACATTTTTATCCTAAATAATAGTGTATACCATTTTTTTATAAAGACTCTAAGGTATAAAAGAGTTTAAATCACTATTCCAGCAAAAACTATGGATTTACCACCCAAAAATGATGATATTTAAAAAAATATATAAAAAAAATGGTCGCGTTCAATTGTGAAATGTTTAGTTGCATTATGTTTGTAGTCACTAAAACTACCACCCGGCTTCGTTTTCGGTAGCAGTCTTGATATACCCGGTATATTGTTGTTGTTTGGTTTTCGTCCTGTCTATGAGCAGTTGTATAATTTACCATCAGGCGAGTGACATGCTGGTCTCGCCATTCCTAACACTAATACAAAACACATTTAAATTAAAATGGTTTAAATATCTCACTGCGAAGATCAAACCCGCATTCACAATTTATAGTCTTCTCACTTACCACGCCATATACAAAACAGGGTATACAAAAGTATTGTACACGTGCCAAGGGATCGTGGACTCAAACAAAAAGGTCTAATGTCACCCAGCGTCTGTCACATAATTGTCATTCAAATTATTCTCAAATATTCCAACAGCATTTACATACGAATGCAGTGAAGACTTTTGGGTACGTCTAAAAATATATACGCAACAATCAATGTAGGTTAGCAAGACAATTGGAAGTATTCCTAGGAAACGAATAAATAAATTATTGAATGGCTATCATCAGAGCTAGATGCAATATTAGTTTTTAAATACATTTCTTTTATAACAGTAAATAATATATTCATGATTGAAATAAAACAATTTTTTACGTATTTTATAGGCAATTTAGTTTAATTGTCACATTTTTTAACTTCGCCACGGTTCCTTCACGGGGCGGACTATATATGAGTTTATTCGTCAGCTGAAACTATATGAACATCGTGTAGTTAGCGTTTGGTGGAAAATAGATACTTATAGCGTGCCAATTTATAGCCTAAACAAGGATTTTTAAATATAAATGGATATTTAATTCCCTCGTGCATAAATTGTGAAAAAATCTGAAGCAATACGAAAATATTTTAATGTTATACAGCGGCCTTTGCAATTATTTTCTTTAATAATAAGCGGACATGTAGAAAGTTATACGAATAGTAACTAAACATTGACATATTCATACTCTTTGCATCTGTTGTCGTCTCGAACTATACACAACGGCAACCAGGGGTGAATGGGAACAGATATAGATTTAGATGACGGAAACGGGTTAAAGATGTGGTGTATAACAAACGAGCCGATAAATAATAATTATTGTATTTCTATATAATATTGCACATAACCTTAAATAGTGACTTAAATTAACAGTGTTTAGATACCATTAAAATATAACGAGGAAGAAACCTATATAGGCAAATCACCTAAAGATTTCAAACGGCCAATTCAAATAAAAAATGGATAACAATAAGAAGTGTGAGTTATCAGAGGCGTAAATATTTTTCTCTGTACATTGTGAGTTATGCTAGCGATGCTCGGATAAGAGTATAAGACAGGCACCCTGACTGATCTGGTAAACGCTACGCTTGTACACCTATTACTGTTTGTATTGAACTGGGGGAACCGTGGAGTCGACTTGATTTATCAACATTGACTGTGTAAACAAAATTTTGAAGAGAGATCCTATAGTATTTTTAATTGTTACTTTGTTTAATTACGTATATCACACAACCGTTCAATAAATAAAATTCACTATTTGTAAAACAATAGAAAAATGTAACAAAAAACCAGTGACTTTCATTTCAATAAGATATCTCTTGCAACGCACTATGACTACATAACATTTGAGGGCCATACAATTATTTATCCGCGCTATACTTAATCTTACTATTCAAGGCACTATACATAACCTAAGAAACTTAGACCAATTTAAAATTAAATATATAAATTATGTACAACCATAATAACACACCTACTCCACAGAACTAATGTCCTATAGCTTGCGCCTAATCGCGCGGGTGGTCGAGCCTGATTGTGATTGACAGGCGGACGTCACAGCAATCCTTGCACCACGAACCCAATCAAACATCATTAACCCATCCATTACGCGCTCAACACCACCCTACTCTTTAAACAATAGAGTTAAGCGAGCAATGTATGCTTAACTCGAAGGTGAACACGAAAGAACAAGGAAAGTAATAGAAGCCCGGGCGAAGGCTTTGATCCGTAGCTTTTGAATGGTGGATGGGTGAAGTGTCGGCGATAGTAATGCATGGACTGACAGCTAGATAGGATGTATAGGCCGAATTCAACCAAGACAATTCACACTAGGAACTTAATGGTATGTGTGAAAGTGTTTAAAGGTGTATAATGAAAGAATTTTAGGCATATGGTAATCCAAAAGTGTCTTACTTGGATTGAATTTGGTTAACAAACTGATTTTCACGCGTCAATAAAAAATAATTTTAAAAAATAAAACTGCCTTCATTGCTGTGATAAAAATAACGAAATAAAACTAATATTTAAATCTAAAATACCCAAATATTTAAGTTATAATGAAGGCTTTATTAACTACATAAACCACCACATTAACCTTAATTAATCCCTCTTACTGCCACATCTTCCACTATACAAAAAGCCACAAACTCCCTAGCACTTTAGTAAAAAACCCAATAAACATCGGGAAACAATAAAAGTCGTAATCCTGAGAGCAGGAGTGACGGCAGAGGGCGCCCTCACCGTAGTGTTAGCCAACTAGCCGACCCTAATGAAATTCAAGAGTCTGTACACACGATGTTTGAGGTGGAGACTTGTCTTTAGATTTATATTGCGCAGACAATTTTTATAATTTTTTTGAAAATATATGATATAATTTATTGATTATCTTGATATTAAACAAATGATTTGCATAAAAAAATGCGATGGTAAATTGAGATATAAAGGATCCTATCCCTCAAGGTAAATAAAACTGCATACATTGGGCGAAATTTGGTTAAAATTGGTTTGGCAGTTTAGGAATTTATCGTTCTCAAACAACGTGACATGAAATGTTTGTATATTAAAAGTAAGATTAGGTATTGTGATGCAGAAAATAAATAAAATTCGAAAGCAAAGTTACTTTAAGTATAACCTTAGGTATTTTTGAATTGGTTGTATCGTCACGGTGGAACCGACCCATTCACACCTTGCTTGACTGTGATACTGAACTGTACCAATAAAGATATGTGAATACAAGCGATGATTTTTTATTTTGATAACATATTTTTTAATAATATATACGAATAAAAGAAAAATCCGCGTTATATCTTTTAAATCAATACTTACTAATTCGCCAAATGTAATATCTATAATGTAATAAATTATTTTTCAATGGTTAAAACCATTCCATCACAACATATCTCTCGTCTCCAATCTCTTGTATACCCGGCGGTCCATCGTGAAATTGTCGTGGACGTGCAAAACAAACGGTGACACCTCCGTCTACTTACCGACATACCCTCCCCCCTCTCGTGATCCCTCCTCCCTGCCCCCCCCCCCCCCCCCCCATGCCAGACACCAACATAACTTCACTTTTACTCGCTGATTGAATACGCATTTTTTAGTTTTTCACTTGGCTTTGTGTCAGTTTTTGGCTTAGAAAAAATGAAAGTGAAAATTTATAGAAGTGTTTAAATCTCTAAATATATTTAAGGTGTCATAAAAAATATATATACGGTATGTTTAAACGCTATGACAGCATAAAAACTCCTATTTTTAACAGCATAATCCATTTCGTTGCGGGTTAAAGACAAGTTAAACGTTCCCAGAGACTTGCCGAGCTTCAATGCTTCGGTGTTATTACATTGCATGCCACTGTTCATCCTGCGACACAGGAGTTACAGTGGTGGGTGTAAAAGCAGGAAAGTCTTCTAATACCCAACTCACAACACATTTACCAAAACAATAAAACGCCAAGATACATAAATTTACACGCAAATTCCGGTTTACACCTTTCATACGAGCATACAGGTGTAAAGGACAGCCCAAAAACAATATGGAACGCAAAATACAACAATCAAGTGATCCCCACTCGATAACATCTGTCGCAAAAATAATCCCGTCCGACATTTTAGCGTAAATTTGAAATTCCACTTCGAATTGAACCAATTTACATAGTCATAAATACATTTGATTCCCGACGACGCGACATTGTCTTGGACTACTGGTAGAGAGGGGTAGAACGTAGACATCGATAATGGGCTTAAAACGTCGATATGAAAATAATTAACAAAATAGGAGAAAATAAGACCGAATCAAACTGTCACAAAAAATATAACGAAGAAAAGGTTTAAGAAGATTTAGTAAACTCGTTATATCTCAAATTAAAACATTTTAGAAACAACAATAAATATACCTCCAATCAATAGCTAAGCTTTCAATGTTGGACACGAGACTATTGAAAAGACGATTAAGTAATTTACGCCATACACCACCATGCCCTGTGAACTTCACATGCAATAGAATTTATTCTAAATCTCTACGTTTCTCACAACGTTTCTTTCACCATTTATTCGCAGTTATTAAAAATTCAAAAATGGTCCTTGAAATTAGAACTTGCGCCCATCCTATCATCGTCAAGTCAAGGCCATTTTATTCGCTCATTTGTTTTGTCGATCAATAGTTAAAAAGTGGCATCTCTATTCGTCCCGCGGGGTGGAAACTCACCCCAGAGGGTTTTTTCTCTACTAAGATAAGACATGTCACGCTTGACAGATGTCACTGCGAGAATTTCGTGCACCCACACAGAAATATTTGTTTTTTGTATTCTTACTTTTGTTTCAATCAGCATATTTTTAGAAATGCCGAGGCCTTTTTGTTTCATATTGATGGGCAAAATGTTAAATGCTTATTTTAATTAAAGGTAGACACTTATAGCGAGTGAAAATGTATCTGAATTTTCAAGGATCTTGTAATTTTTTTAATAATACAAATCTACTACATAGTGCACGTACTTTCTAACCAGTGCGGTCTATATAAGATTATTGTCACAGATTGTATACTATTTAAAGGTACTAAATGACATATTGTCTAACTAATTTCACGCTACTACTTCTCATATTTCTTCATCGAATTGAAAAAAATATTACATTTATAGATATAACATTCTATACCCAATCTTCGAAGCGCAGACCGCCTACACAGTGGTCTCTCATACCCCGCGTTTCCCATATTTGCTTACCAACAAAAAACTATTATCAAGGTAACAAAATGGGTTGATTAATGAATCCAACCCGTCACAGCGCGCGGGGTACAACCGACCGGCCGCGCTAAGAAAACAAATATCCTAATGATACGTGTAATGGCGCTGAATAATTGTCACCAAACCATTAGATGAGAATGCCGTTAAATTCTCCCTTTAAGAATGACCTGTTTGCTCAGGTTTGGCCGGCCAGTTGG
The DNA here is from genome assembly GCA_009982885.2 of Hyles vespertilio. Classification (NCBI taxonomy): domain Eukaryota; kingdom Metazoa; phylum Arthropoda; class Insecta; order Lepidoptera; family Sphingidae; genus Hyles; species Hyles vespertilio. Next base: position 16,084,870 of record CM042824.1, on the reverse strand, counting down.
ACAAATATGCTGTCGCTACATCATTAATTATCACCTTTGTTGGTTAAATTCGCACGGTTGCGATTTCGTGGATTTTGTTGTGTCCTTAACGTATGGTAAAGCTTAAAGTAGAAAGAATAATTTGTTATTTCAAAACTGTACATTTACTTGCATTAATCGATACGTTAATGGTACCATATACTTTAATATGAAATGACAAATTTTCGAAAATAATTTAGAAAATAAATACGATAAGACTCCACTATGTACAGTCAGCGACATAAGTCGCTGAACACTTCACATTTTTTGATAAGTTTTTTATGAATTAAAACTTGTACGTACTACTCTGTAGTCGTAAAATATAACCAAGTAAAGTCATCTATGCCGAGAAGTGCCATACGATATTGAAAATAATTATTATTTTGGATGATAAGACAATTTCAAATCTCGTGAATGTGTAGCGACTTATGTCGCTGACTGTACCTCAATTAATTTCTACAACTTTTATCTTATATTCAATACCCATAAATGATGAAGCACCTGGATTTATAGCACTGCAAACTTTTCCGGCCCATTATTAATTCCCGCTGCAACACCCAAATAATTCATTAAATTTGTACCTTACCTTTAATCGGTCCCCTTAACAGCCGCGACATTTTGCGACAAGTATTGCCCTTCATCTTAAAACGTCACACATGTTTCCAACGCCTTTAAAACTTCCTAACCCACAGCTCCCTAAAACCCCAACCATTGCTGGCTTACCAAATATTACTGCAAAAATTTGCCTACTAACGCAGTAATGTATGCACCAAAGAATGAAAGTCAAGCCGGAGCGATGAAAGTTGTCATCAAATACGCATCCTCGGAGGGCGGGAATCAGTTTTAAAAGCCATTAGAGTGAGGGTGGTAGGGGGGTGTAATTAGGGCGCGTTAATATTTAACAAGTGGTGCGCCACGCAGATTAGCAGAGGCAGCTGCGCCCTGACACCTTCTGTGGCTCGCGGCCGCTTTTAAAAAACCCACTCTGTCAACTGAGCCTCGTCAAAAATTAATTATGTTATGCCCTGACTGTGTAAAAAGGAGATTTAGCGGTAATGGATTTGCAATAACCACATCAGTGGCTTTCTCGTCGCAAAGCCGCTGTCTTATTTTGTCGTCATACTGCGTACAAAATTTACTAATACTGAACAGAAATAATTAAGATTTTCCGCTCATTTATATTTAGTGTGAGGGCTTAAATGTCTTAAAAAATCAAGAATAATAATTAAAATTTAGGAAACCACATATTCTATATGACGTACTCGGTACTTCACAGACTATTGAATTTTTAAAAAGAACCAGCGTGATTATTTGTAAAAAAATACGATGCGTTCTATATTTATAAAATTGATGGTATGATAAGTCCGAAACTGAAACACCAAAACAAAAGCCAACATAATCTTTTAATAGCCGAACAGCTGATTAATTCAAAAGCCAAGTTAAAACATGGCACGGAGTAATCCTTTTACCCTTTCTGCGCAATTAAAATTATATAAGATGGTCCCCGAACATCTGGGGGTAACTAATGGCGGATGCATTATTAAAACCGCTCTCGGGGACAGATTATAGGCTCGCCTTTAGATTCTTCTTCGTGTTGATGAGATGGCTCTCAAACATTTTAAATTAGATCTATATTTTGTTGTTCATGGTTAGCTGTTTCGTTGTGGTCAGAGGAGCAAACTCCTCGTCCTTGGTTGCTATGTTTTGTGGATGGTTTAAAAGTGTAGGATTAGGCTAGGTAGAAAGAAGAGACGATACAAATGTTATTAAAATAACTGAAACAGTCCGTATTTTCTTACCTGAAAACATCTCTATTAAACCTCTAGAATGTCTAAGTGCATAGTCAAGTCATTTATATAGAGAAAGGTTTCAATAAATGTGTCCTACAGGAAACAGAAAAATTATCTTTCGCCCACACAAAAGGTGGACGGTCGAAGTCGCTGGATGCAAGCCGCTTCCAACAGATATACAGGGTATCTCAAGACTGCTACCGAAAACGAAGCCGGGTGGTAGTTTTAGTGGCTACAAACACAATGCAATTAAAAATTTCGCATAGAAACGCGACAATTATTTTTTATGATTTTTTAAATATCGTCAATTTTGGGTGGTAAATCCATAGTTTTTGCTAAAATAATAATTTAAACTCTTTTATATCTTAGAGTATTTATAAATAAAAGGATATACACTATTATTTTAGGAAAATATGTATTTACCACCCAAATATGGCCATAGAAAAAAAAATAACAAAAAAAATTTGTCGCTTTTTTTTGCAACTTTTTCTGTTGCATTGTGTCTGAAGTCGCTTAAACTATCACCCGGCTTCGTTTTCGGTAGCAGTCTTGATATACCCTGTATATGATAATCTATGCGGGAGGCCTATTTTCAACAGTAGACTTTCTATGGCTGAAGAGAGACAGAAAGAGATAGAGAGAGTGCGATGGAGTAAATATAATAACTGTGGTAATAATCTGCATTATCTGAAAAATAACATTATTGTTAAAAACATACTTGTTAAAAGTGTAACCCGACCGGTATTTTCCGTTTACAAAAATCGTGCATTAATAACAAATTAGGATACCGGCTACGTCGATGACAAACGAAATCTGTGTTTTTTCCTCATAGATAACAATTATTTAATATTGCGAAATCCAAAGTGCACATTATTACACTATTTTAAGCATACATTAAAAACAGCATAGGGTCAGTTCAGTATACATTTTGCGTAAGTTAAAAATGCTTTTTAATTTTTAGTTCGGGTTCCTTATTTATGATCATCATTGAATCCCAAGATGTCCTCAACATGAACGTCACCCAAAAGATATCTATATCCTTATCAATTATTGTTCTGCCTGTGCTTATCCTCTACATGAATGACTTTTTAGCCATGAAAGATTTGTCTCCCAACCAACTTAGTTAACAACCGTAGAGAGCAACGATTATCTATTAATTTCTTACCTGGAGAAATATTGTTACCCATTTAATCTGAATTTTAACTTTACTTACTGTTTTTATACGTATCACATATTTACATATCAACCTAAAAGAAAACATATTTAGGGCAAACCTGGTTAAAACAATTTAATAAAGTTTTAATTTAATTCTAATATTAGTTTTATAACAATAGATCGAACTATTGTGCGAGTAAATTACGTTATTGCTAACAACAATAATACAAGCAATGATAATGAGCTGTATTACCAATGGACACATAGACATACAATTAAAATTAGCATATGGATATTGTTTGCATTGATAACTGTCAGGCCCACGTATGTACAACGAATTTGTAACTATGATCAAGTCACTGCTACAATTCAAGGATCTTAAATTAGTTTTATTTCATTTGGTATTGTATCTTGTATATGATATGGAATCTGCAAAAAATAATACATGAATTTTGAGAGAATCAAAAACTATGAACTATACACAATGTACGAGTATATCGATTTTTTTTTATATGAAGTGTCATACAAGTATACTTTTCTAATTCAATTTTATTTAAATATCATGCAACGTTAAAATTATGCTTACAATTATTCAAAACATATTACTATACTTATATTTTCTGGTAAACATAACAATTTTAATGTTGACAAATTTACTATAAAGTGAAATGAAAACAACTAATAATAAGCTTAACATAATACTTTTCAAATAATATACATAGCTATTATCAATCCTCATTTAATGAACTAAAGTTCCTTTAAAAAGTTGAACAGCTTATGCCAAATCTACGCATTAGTTTGTCTGTTAAACTAGAGTCTCTATCCTTAAAAAATATGACTAGTCATCCTAAGACGCTATCTTTCTCACAACGCGTCATTAGATGACCGCCATGAGAACTTTTAACCTATCAGTCACAGTCAGGGTCTTTTCTACCAGATTAGCATACGCGAATATCACAATAGCGAAACTCAAGGAGCTAATGGACGAGCTATGAATAATTTTGGACGCAACACAAAGGGTTAAACAATGGTTATATCTATAAAAAGGTTTATTAATGCCATAAATGAATCATGCTCGGTCCGTTAGACCGGTCGCGGCCAGTTGCAGTGTTGACTCCATTAAAGTGTTGGTTTCTATTTTTTGTGACTAAATTCTGTTAATTTTATGAATTTATTGCGTTATGCGTGTTAATATCTTGAGAATTATGGCCAAACCTAAGTGCTTCTTGCTTTCTTAATGATGTAATGTGTAAATAATCGTAGCATAGCTGTTAAATAAAAAAGAAATTAATTTCCATACAGCTCTTCAATTAAAACCTAAATTATGATAAATGGAATTACTTATGTAGTAGTACCTACTCCATAATTTACCTCCATCAAGGAAACTACTTTATACCTCCATCAAGGAAACTATTTTTACCTCCATCAAGGAAACTATTTTATTATAACTCAGGAAATTATGACCAATTTAACTATTTGTTAAATGAAGAAAGTTGGGAACATTTACACAACGATTCATTGGAAGAACCTGTTGACTACTTTTATAATTTTATTTATAATCTCAGGAACATATACGTGCCACAAAAAACTGTTCATTCTTCCACTTTCCCACCTTGGTATAATACAACTCTGAAAAAAATACATCGAGAAAAAAATAAATTTCATAAAAAATATAAGGTTTATAATAATATAGGAGACTATAATACTTTTGCTTTACTGCGTAATAGAGCAAAGTTAATTGAAAAATAATGTTACTTGGAATATCTAAAACGCAGTGAGGAATCCATAATTGAAAACCCAAAAATGTTTTGGAGATTTATAAAAAATAATAGAAAAGGTACAAATGCACTTCCTTTTATTTTAAATTTTGAAGGTCATTTAGTCAAAACCGGTGAGGAAATCGTGAATATGTTTGCCACCTACTTTCATTCTACCTACCTTCCTTCGTCTCATAATTCTAAAATTAACACATCAGTTGGTATCAATAGACTAAGTTCTAATATAAGTGATATTAAAATTAGTGAAGACAACTTGTGTAAGCTATTTAAATCCTTAGATCGGAACAAAGGTGCTGGTCCAGACCACATTCCTCCTTTTTTTATTATTAATTGTGCTCGCAGTCTTACCAAGCCACTTGCCTTCTCTTTCAACGCTCTATTAAAGAAGTCTGCTTCTACAACAAGACTTAAAAAGATTTGAATTATTTTGTTTTGAAAATAATTTAGACCTCAATGTTGATAAGTGTTACGTAATGACATTCACTCGGAAACCCAGTCCAACATATTTTGGGTATACTCTGAAAGGGTTTGTATTGAAAAAAGTTGACGAGATAAGGGACCTAGGGGTAATACATGATTCTAAACTTACGTATGAGAAACATATAGACTATATCTCTACTAAAGCCTATAAGTCCTTAGGATTTGTCATAAGATCATGTTCTCAGTTTGACAGCATTAAAACCATTAAAGTTCTTTACTGTGCGTATGTTCGCAGTATCCTCGAGTATTGCTCTCAAATTTGGAATCCGCGGTATGCTTCTCATATACACAGGCTGGAAATGATACAACGAAAGTTTGTAAGATTTTTGGAATTTAGGTGTGGTACACTTGATGAGGGTTATGAGAATAGATGCAAAAGGCAACATATGCTACCGTTAAGTGAAAGAAGGAAGCTAGCGGACATTTCTTTCTTAGTAAATCTAGCTCAAGGTAAAATCGACTCGGCTGAACTTTTGTCGTTAATATAACTGCGAATACCCCCGAAAACTGTTCGCCGACATATTCCTTTACATATACCTCATACTGTGACTAATTATAGGAAAGGTTCTTTCTTTATACGAACTGCGAACTACCTGAACGAACTTGCTGACATAAATGACCTAGATATTTTTAATTCAAGCTCGACTACTTTTAAGCGTATCCTGGCTGACCACTGGTTTCAATTGTTTCCCTGACTGTTCATTGTTTGCATAAGTATCGTTATATTTTAATTATCAGTCTAGTTTTAATAGTTAAGTTTAGAAATAACAAGATTTTCTTTTCTCTTTTGAAACATAAATGCGAAAACTTATAAATGGTTTGTAGATTACTAAATTGTGTTGTATATAGGCATAAGATACTGTTTGTTTTCCAAAGAAAATAAAATAAAATAATGTCATCAAAAATTCCATCACTTAAAGAAACTAAAAAAATATATTATTTTCTTTGAAACCTGCCTTACATCAACCTCAAGGAGTATTTTCAATATGTATCAGTATCAACCCATATACGTCCCGCTGCAGGGCACGGGCCTACTCTACAATCAAGAGTACGATTGAGAGTGGTTAGGCCATATAGTCCACCACGCTGCCCTAGTGCGGGTTGGCGGACTATAGAAATTCTTAGAAATCGCTAAGGTATGCAGGTTTCCTCACGATGTTTTCCTTCACCGTTTTAGTGCGTGGAGATTGATTATCAATTTCAATACAAAATAATATTAATAATAATCTTTTATTTTAGTTTCATATCATTAAGGGTAGCCTCCATATTACTGCTTCACCCTTACATCCCTACAAGACAAACCTTAGGTAAGTATCAAGTATCATTATAATAGCCAATTAGAGCCGTGAAAAGCAATCCTAGTGTAAAATGAATTCAGCATTCATACAAAATACTAGCCGTCACAGGTCAAGTAACACTGGATGTCTTAAGCAAGGGGTTGACTCTGAAAAGAGTTTGTTTCGTCAACTATTAAACAAACAGTTCGTAAATACTTTTGTTCCCATACAACGCATTGTGTATTGTCACCTTTGTGCCCTTTTGTTTGTTTTTTCTTCCTTTGTGAAATTAAGCAACTGTTGACCATTTTTTTGGTGTATCTATTTTGGATGCGGTGTCATCTGATATGAGATTTTTAGGATTTAGGAGAAGAGTTTCTTAGTTAAAGAAACGTTTAATTTCAGTTTGGGTTGCTGGTAGGTCAAATAATTTTTATTTTATTTATTTAAAGAAGATAGTAACTCTTTAAGATAATACCTATTTAAGTTTTTTTTACAAACGAAATTAATCTAAACTTCTTTTTATTCATAATTAACAATCAATCTTTAACGAAACAGGTAAAAAATTGTATCTGTATCAGCCCATATACGTCGGACTGCAGGACATGGGCCTCCTCTAAAATCGGGAGTACGATTGAGAGGAATAATTATCAGTAAAATGTTGTTTAGGGTTTGAATCCTTCAAGATAAATAAATAAATACACCCAACAGTCACATACACACTCCTGATCCCCCACCAAGATCGAGTCTTGTGTCTTGGATATTGGGAATTATGACATACTTTTTGGTCTCACATAAGTCACAAGACTATAAATATGAATGAATAACACACAAAATTAAATAACGGACAAAAACAAAAATACACACATTGAAGAAAATATTTGACACACAAAGCCACCGTTTGACAAATGGACATGAAACATTCATATCCCAACAAAAAACAGTAGGCCACAAAACGTTTCCAAAATTACCAATCCTTTCGCCTCGGAAATTCTAAAAATTTCTCCGCTGCGCCCGCGTCATACAAATGTCAATCAAATACCACACAACTAGACATAAGGGGTCACCGATCATCTTGCTTCTAACTATTACAACATTATTTTGTCACTAGTTAAATTCCCTACCCATAACACTTCATATTTTTTCTATAACGCTTATAGACAATTTAACTTCTCCAACCGCAAATTTAAGTTTGTAAAGTTCTAGTAACATCTCCTTTTCGTTTTTGCTTTTCGAATTGGATAAGAGTTGAATGATTCCGAACGTGTTTCATCCTTAATTTTGTAACACTACATAAATTTTGAAATCACGTTGTATTTTACGTAAGCTTCTCTCTTCGAGAATTTGTATGTTAATACACATCATAATGCGGAGAATAAATGGTATCTCAGCCTAAAATCTGTCTCATAAATTAAATAAAAATAAAATCAGATAATACGTAATTGGTGTCGTCCGAAAATATTGTCTATGCATAATCCGCTTACAACGGTGTAATTCCTATTAGAAGCAATAATAGCTATGTTTATTTTTATTATCTGTAAATCGCAGACAAATTATGAATCTGGATTAATCCAAAAAGCACACAAATATAATACATGTTACTACATATTTATAAAATTAGAATGTAGAACTATTGCTTATTTTAACCGTAAAAACACTTTTTAATTTTATTTACATGCTTATGTTACTATTTTAATTATTAAAATAAACCAATTATATCCATGTTTTCTTAAAATTAATCTGACAATCTTTATCTATAATCTATTTACGAAAACACATAATAATTTCTGACTAATTAGCAATATACCCTTCTATTTTATTACGGACATGATCGACTTATCTCTGATGATGGCACAATAAATACTAGTTTAATTATGTTTACAATCGCGGATTAATTAGATACAATTAAATATATTAATTAGTTTTGCAACGTTTATTTTAAGGTCATTTACAACTCACTTGTGTTAATTTAAAATTGCCACAACCGAGCATTTATATTCAACATTGAGATTAATCGGGGGCTTCCGACTTGCTCACTTAATGTAACTCACTTTTAAATATTTACGGTAGTTGAAGTACTTGATTCCAGAATAAATCAATTGTACAACGGTTGTAAGTAGTAGAAATAGGTATTAGTTTAACTTCAACACGAATAGTCCAAAACTAAACGTAACATAATAAGCCTAGTCTAAAATCATCCCTCTTTCAACCTTCCTTAATTACTCTTAATTATTATTATAAATTACTCTTCTCGTTTTAAGGCACACACAATGAAGCTATTTCGCCAGAGAGAAGTGTAGTCTTCGATAAATTTATTATTTTGATACGTTCAAAAATAAGAACATTCGCCTAAACAATAATGGCAATAATACAAGGTATGTATATTTAACCTTTGACTTTTCAATCTTCGAAACGGATCTGAAAGACTAAAATTTAATAATATAACATTTTCATAACTAAGACTCCATCTTTAGTTCGAAATCAAAATCCATCTCCATCTTGAAAAAATAAATCCTTCCTTGGTCCATGGATGATACATTTGCCGCTACCTCTAGCTCTCCAACCGTATTTTTTACGATCAAACGTGATTGTCATTCCGTCGAGTAAACAACGCATACAATGAGACTCACTATCCCTTTTTTATTAAAATCAGTGGCTGAATGGAGACAATGCTTTTGTCCCTGTTATGTATAATCGGAACCGTTCAGGTGTTATATTGTGGCGGTTTTAATGGACTTACGACGCAAATTAAGGGATTTTGTTTATTTATGACGACAGCTTCTTTGCTAGACGAAATGCCAGCTGTAAGGTTAGAAAGCGGGTTTGAATTCCGTGTTAAGAACAATGATTAGGATCGAGAATTTTTTGATTTTGTTTAAGATTAAATATTTGATTCGAAATGTTTTCGTTCGAATAGTCGTTTTAATAACGTCCGGGTTTACTTCCTTATGTTTTAGTCAAGCTTTTTCTTTGATAGAATAATTTCTAAGAAATTAACATAAACCCGCTTGTAACATAAGCGACACTTCGGTCAACAATATAGATTTTTTTAAGCGGATGTAATATTTGACCAATCACTCTTATATGTAGTTAAACGGATAAAGATGAACCGAATCCTTTAAGAAAACATTTGAAACAGAAAAACAATAACATGTCTTAAATATGGAAAATCACAGAAAAAACATGTATTACACAATATGAAATTCATGGACTTTTTTTACAGAATATATGCGGTATTAAAATCCAAATCACCAAATTCAAAATTACTCAACGACATTAACATTTAACATAGAAATACATAATGGATTATACAAGAAATCAAATACGTTATTTAAATTTATTGTGCAACACTCATACCATATAATTTCCAAAATTAAATTCAATCACACGGGGAACCTCTGACCTCCCTCGTCCTAAACATGCTTTCTTTACTTCGTACACGAAACGTCTCCATACATTTTCATGTAAAAGTTAACCATTTATGTCTAGAAGAAATATGTGCAAAGGTGAAGATATTTATGTATTTATGGCCGTATGTTCTAAATACTCTTAAACAGATTTAAAAAAATATTATAAATTATAACATAATATCTTTTTATCACTCAATCGTACTTTCAACTGTCGAGGAGGCCCGTGCCCTGCAGTGGGAAGTATATGGGCTGATTCAGATACAGATTCATTAAAAACCACAAATTATATTAGTACATATTTATGCCTAGATCTCATGAAACCTTATTTCGATTTGACCGTGGAATGAGCTGTATATGTTTTGGTCCTCGTATATACAAACGATTTGGGCATTTAAGTTATTCTTTTTTTTTCTGCAACTTCCAAATCGCGAGTATAGGTTCATTAATTCCACAACAACTTAACACTATATTTTTCTGTAATAAAAATTATAGTAGGTATCCTAATTTTACTGAAATAGTTATGTCTGATCTATAAAAATAATATTTAAGCTTTAATTTCAATAAATATGATTAAAAACTTGATTTCATTCATATTTCATAATTCACTTAACTAAATATAACCAATACAATCAACTAAAAATATCTCGATGCATACATAATTCCGAAAGCGGCGTAGAACCTCTCCAACCTATCTAAAAGTGTGAACTTTATATTCAAATGTTAGTCATTGAAGTTAACGGTCATGAGGGAACCATATTCGTGTAATAAATTAAATGACAAACGTACGGACCGGTTGTCCAATCATTAATGGTTGCATCGGACTCTTCAAAATGGGAGTTTCGGTAATGATATTTTGGTTGGTTGGACTTATTGCCTCGTAGATTCATTAATTATAACATTTGCTAAATGTATTGTGAATTGAATTGATCTTGTTGGGTGTTATATGGATATTTCCTTATTGAGGACATTATGAGTAGTGAAGCTAGCGGTTCATTTGACAAAAAAAAATTGAATTATCAATAACTCGAGAATCTTAGGTGCAATGCTAGATTATGAACATTAAGATTGAAAAATGAAGGAAGAAATGAATAAATGAGAGGACAAAGATATTCTAGGCGGAGGCCCCGTTATCTGACAAACCAAAGAAATTTGATGGCAAATCGGTTTATGTTCGCCACTATCGTATGTTTTTGCGATAAATGGCGAGACGAGCATTCCATTCGCGTGGTGGTAAGCGATACGACCGCTCATAGACAGTAGCAAAACCAAACAATGCCATTAATTATAAAGAAATGCCTGGTATTCTAGTGCACTCGCTGTCCTAAGACAATTTAGTCTCAATACGTCCAGTACTCTGGTTACAATGTACTCCAAACAGGGACATAACACTGCATTAACACTGATTTTTGGCGGGAGAAACAGACATTGTGGTGGTACCAGGCGGCCTCTTATGTATAATAAGACCTACTACCAGTACATAAATAAATTATATTTAATTAAACATAAATTTTTGTGAATAGTCTAAATACCAAACATTAAAATAAACAAATTATTTTGCGATATTTTAAAACATAACCCATTTAGTAATCGTTTATACGTGACCGGAAGATATAAATTATTTAATTTATGTTACAAGTCAAAATTTAATATTTATACTAAATATATAAGGATGTTTCAATTTCTATCTAGCATCTCTATTCTATCTTTATGGTAAGACTTACGAATCAGTTGCGGTCATAAATTATATCTACATGAATGAAAATCGTATTACTAATTTTGAAATACGAGTACACTTCAAAAGTTATGAATTCCCGAAATGTACCTTTTTTTTTTTTTTTTTTTATTGCATTGAATGGCGAGACGAGCAAGCCGTTCGCCTGATGGTAAGCGATACGACCGCTCATGAACAGTAGCAATATTCCACTGCGCTCGCCATCCTGAGACATAAGATGTTAAGTCTCAATATGTCCAGTAGTTGCTCTGGCTACAATGTCCTTCAATCCGAAACACAACAGTGCATTTAAGCAGTGTTGTTTCACGGGAGAAATAGACATTGCGGTGGTACCTACCCAGATGGCTTCTCACATATGAGAGACCTACCACCAATAAAAACCTTTAACCTAAGCTATCATATCAAAGTTAAAAATTAAATTTTGAAAAGCGTATGTAGTTAAATTTATACCGACCTCGGTAACCCGGTACATACAAAACGTGTTTTCTATTTTAATCTCCCCGCATTTTATAAATTCTGTCTCGTGTCCACTGTCACCGTCGGCCATTAAAAAACAAACTTCATCTCAATCCAAAACAATTTTTTATCCGCTAACGTCCAAAGAAAGCGTGTTTGTCGCGTGGTCACTTAAAAAAAAACGAAGGGATGCTGCACGTGGTCAGTTTGTATCATATTTTTTATTGTAATGTAAATTTTGTAATAATATTATAATTACAGGTTTGCAGGTGCGAAAAATCAACCTGTATTCGCATTTTGCAGAAAAATCGCTCGTTTGATGTTCATACATATTAGATTATCTAAATAATGTGCTATATCTGGCTTTCTAATTTACGATGAAGTTTGTGCGAATAAATTTCATATTAAAACCAAATACAAATCGGTTGCACTGATAAAATCATGTGTAATTAATATTCATTTTAGCGCTAACATAATAAACAGACAATTATTGACACGAAGAATTTCCTCAAAAACTTAATTCTAAAATAAATATTCTTTTTGATTGCAATAACAGTTTCACACACTGTAAACTGACCTTAGGTTACAATACCCGAAGAACATTCTAACCAACTGACCACTACCAACCGTCGCGAACCAGAAATTCATAATTCATAATGGGACCCTAACGCGGAACCCGTTTGGTGCCAAATCCGTCATTAATTCGAAGTACAAAGGCGAAACGACCCTTCAGACTAGAAAAGACTACACGCATAATAGTGAATCTCCTTACTAGTTTAAGAATGATAAATTGCCAAAAGCAGTGGGTATGTCCATTTCCCACAGATATTAAAATGGCTGACAAAAGATGTGGCCCCAAGTCCGATCGCCCGCTGCGGCATTGAGAACGTCGGTACAAACTCATTGTTTGGAGCATGCAAATCCTTTTGAGTACTTTTTCGATGTGAAATTGGAAAAGTTTTATGGATGTTTTGATGTTTTGTTTTATTGGACGCTAATCGCTCTTGTGTGTGCAATCTTTTTGTCAATGAACTCGTATCAGCGGAGCGTCTTAAAAGATCAATGTATAATGCAAATGCCTTTCGTTGAACATACTTGATAATAAATTTAAATATATAAATTTAATAATTAATTTAATAATAAAATAATGAAAAGATGTAATAAATAATAAGGAGATGTGATTTGTTACCCAACAACAAATGCAATAGTACTTACAATTTCATACAATGCAAAATGTTGAAATTATTTTGAACTTTTCGATGATGCCGATTTTGTTTCAAAATTAAGGAATCAATCAAAAATACCTGTAATGGAGGCGGCAATTATAGGCAATATAAAACTAGACAATAATATAATTGTAACAAAGCAACTGGACAATATCATTATCATAACAAAGCAAGCGTCTGCAAATATATAGCCGTAAACATATCCATCAGGAAATGCACGCTGACCGACAAAAATCATCTGCTCCCTATCAAAAATTTGATCTGTGACCAAAAACGGGACTAAACATCGTCCCATAACATTAATGCCGATGCATATGATGAAGGCCCGTCAAAGGACCTGTATAATACTTTCATTAGCGTGCCGGGCGGACGTCGGCAAGTCGTTTGTCACCGCAGCAGGGCTTTTGGCTTGATTGAATACATCAAACATACTTAACAGTACTTGAATGCTTTTATTTTCATGTTTACCGTTGAAAATGATAGTATTTGTGTCAAGAAATTGAATTGTTCGAGCGGATGAATTAGTAAGTTGAAGTGAATATTGGATGTAAAATGTTGTCCGAAAGATAAGAATAACTTTGGATGAAGAAGATTTTAAGATCATAGTTAAATGTGGCAAAAATATTGTTGGGTCAAGGTCTCCCATATGTGTGAGGCCGCCTGGGTAGGTTCCACCGCAATATCTAGTACTCCCGCTAAATAGTGTAAATGCCCTGATGTGTTCCGGTTTGAAGGACATTGTAGCCAGAGTAACCAGAGTAGTTCGAAAATACGTAATAAGTTATAAGATTATGGAACACTAGCGGCCCGGCCGGGATCCGAAAATATTCTATCGGCCATTTTCATTTGGAATGGTGTAGGATTCAAATCGGTTTAATAGTTGCAAAGCTTCTTCAATGCAAACAATTAAATTATTCGTCTTTAGAATATTAGTATACATATCTGTACCTAGAATAATATTGTCGAAACCATAACAAACTTCCCACGCTAACTGCAAAAGCGTTTCTATAATTCATTTGCTCCAGGATGTGTTTGTGATGACATCACGTATTGCATTAATTTACTTATGAGTTCGCATAATGGTTACAAAACTGTTATATCAATAATTTACTGTACTTATGACGTCATAATATATGTTGCGTCACCAACCAGTATACAGTACTGCACTTGTACTTTCACTGCCTTACTATACAGGAACTTGAGAAATTCTTCATCTTAATAGAAATTGTTTTACAGCTGTCAGTATAGTTCGGTTTGTATGCGCTCATCTGGGTTTGGTTCTTATTAAATACAATGTTAAGCTTTAGTTTAAGTTCCAATATTCCACTAAAATATGGAATGGTAGACATATTATTTTTTTAAATAAGTGTTATGTGTCTTTTTTTAACAAAACTCCCAAAGGGCTTCTAATGGAACATAATGACGTGACGGTTAGTGCTCTGAAGAATTGTTCAACTTGATTCCCTCCTCTCCATTCCTAACCAGAACCATGCGTGCTGGCTTGCGAAACCATAGCTTGACGGTCCACACCATCCCGGCGCGAACCAAACGGTTCTCAAACTCGTTTTTCTGCCGCACCGTCAGGCTGTGGAATTGTTTGCCGTCTCACGTGTTCCCTCCTTCCTACAATCCTGGGTCCTTCCGCCGTGGTGTGAAGAGGCACCTTAGCAGGCCGGCATAATTGGTTCCATTGGCATGGGACTGCCGTCCGATGCCAATGGATACTCTGCTTGGGCGGCATTGGCACTTACCATCAGGTGCAATGCCGCCACTATGCCAGGACAGCCATAAAAAAAAATGACAGCCGCAATCGAAAAATACAACGAACAGAAAAACAACAATTACCTATTACTTACTTTGCTTATTATTTTTCTTCCCACTTATTCAAAGTCCCATCGTCGCTTGAACAAATTAAAACACTTTCATATAAACTACCAATTAAACTAAAACCCATTCACTTAACAATATTGGGCTCTATCCATAAATTTCTTTAACAATTTCATCATTAACGTTATCACTGGAGACATCTTTAATTTCGAATGCAAAAATCCATTCAGAATTGATTCCGCCTACACGAAATGTTGGATCTCAAGCTACCGCGTACTCAGGCAAATCGTATAGATTTTATCCCAAGATTATCTGAGGTTATCTCACATCTTCGACTTTTACCAAAACTCGCCGATTTATGATTGAAATTATTAGAACGGTGTACATTACTGTTTTTGTATCCAACTGTTGAGTTTAACGTTTAGTATTTACGCAATGTATAAGAAAGTGTATTAACAAATTTCACGATGTAAGTAAACAATGAGCGTAGTGGGCAGTAGCAGATTTAAAGGCAGTGGAGCAAATATGTTTGGAAAACTGTTGTAGAAAGTAAATTTAAAATTATTTTCCAGGAGACAGACCTTATTGTGTTCATATTAAGCTTTTAATGTAAGTTACAGGAAATAACATAAATAAAACCGTACATCTTTTTTTTTCCTGTAATTTTGCATTGAGGATGTGATAAGAATATTTTATTTGCAATGTCTAGCGTAACAAATATATCAGCATAATATTCGGATTTTAAAATAAATAGCATCTGTTATTACCTCATAGTCCGATATTCAGTCTGACACAATATAGCGGGGTCAGTAGTTGCAAAGCAAAGTAAAGGGCCGTGAGCTCGATTCTCGTAATTTATTTTTCTTTACTGTTATTGTGTTGTCGTATATTATATATTAGTACTCTTTGGAATTGTTCTATGTTGTCAAAGATATTTCTGTTTCGTATAATTATTTAATTAAAGAGCCCTTCAGTCTCATTTAGTCGCAGACTGTAATCCATATTCTATTATGAAATGTTATTTTTAGATTTATAATAATGAATTGCTTCATGTGTAAAATAATTCACAAACTTCACTTTATGTTGACCCGTTTTTATTTATTTGTACTCATATAGTTGTTGATAAAAAACTCCGTGAAAGCTGTACTCTCCTGTAATTGAAGATGCAGAAGGATACATATGTTCTTAAATATAATTGTAAAATGTTATCTTCATTTGAGATTCTAATACTAAATAAAATACTTACGTTGACAATGCAATGACAGTATAAAAAGTTTTATTTAGTATTTGCTATGGATGGCGAGACGAGCGTGCCGTTCGCCAGATGGTGAGCAATACGACTGCTCATGAACAGTAGCAAAACCAAACAACACCTTGAATTACAAAGCAATGCTTGGCATTCCACTGCGCTTGCCATCCTGAGACATGAGATGTAAAGTCTCAATATGTCCAGTAGTTACTCTGGCTACAATGCCCTTCAATTCGAAACACAACAGTGCATTTAAACTGCTGTTTGGCGACAGAAATAGATATTGCGGTGGTACCCACCCAGGCAGTCTATCACATATGACAAACCTACGACCAGTAATTTTCGTAACATACAAATTGTCTTACTGCCCACACATCGACTATGACTAGAAACGTGATCATCGTTACATAAGTATTTATGTAAAATGTTACGCTAGCAGCTATCTAGGATGGCTATCGGAGCTGCCTAGCTGCATTGTTTATGCGACATTTTCAATATTGGCATTGTTCAATACATTCATATTATATTTACATGCGCTATCGTGGCTTCTGTTCGGATGCTAAGCGACGAGTTGTGTCCAATTAGTTTATATTTGATAGGTTATGGATAATAGTTGGCGTAATTTTATGTTTCATGTCATACTAGCAATGATAAATAAGGTTAATAATGTTGTAATTATATGAATTGTATAATTTAAGTAAGTATATGCGTACATACATACATTTATCAACTCACTTTTTCCCAGAAAGGGTAGGCTATACTAGGACATCCCTATTTTTCTGTGTGTCGGGCACAAATTCCTGACTCCGAGCTGGTAATGAATAGGCAAATCTGATATGACTTTACCAAACCCGGGATTCAAACCCGAGACCTCAGCTGCAATTGGTATTGCAATACCGTAGTACAACTACGCCACCGAATCAATGTACAATCTAAAGTCCAATAAAAAAAGATTCATTAATATTCTAAAAGCAGAACAGCTAATGAAAACTGAGAAAACGCCTCTATTCATCATAAGTTTTAACAACAAATTTATATTCACACAAGTCCATGACATTCAGGAATGTATGAAGAAATTATGTATCTAGAATTCTATGAGATAAGAAATTATACAGTTATTCAAAATAACTGCAACATTTTTACTCCAAGCTTAACCGCAGCCCAAATATTCATACCCATTACATCATCAACCAAACAATAAAGAAAACGAAAACCACCTTACTTTCCAACTAATTACCAAACGGAAAACCGAAATAGAACTTTTAGAATTAAAAACAATAAACCGAAATTCGAACCACTCAAGAAATTACAAACAATTATCTCCTTTCATTTTTTAACAAACACGAGGGAGGAAGATGAAAAAGTTGTCTACGAGTTGACAACATCCATCTCAATCAATTGCGATCCGCAGGGAGTAACCCTTCTGTCTCCGGAGGCTCAACCCTCCGTAACCCAATTAATGTGAGGGTAACTCCACCACATGACCGCAAAAAATGTAAATTGCAATGTTAATTTGATTGGCGTAGAAGTCGATACTGGCAAATTGAAATATAATTGCGTTATTCGCGCCCTTAAGGTGAGACTTTCATTGTTTCTGCCTCTTAAGTCTAAGTAGGTTCAATAATTAAGACGGTCCATGTGCAATATTGAAAATTGATAGTACAAAAAATAGCTATAATATAAATTAGGCAAGGAATTTATTGAAAGAAACCTAACAAGATTTAAATCATCGTCTTTATCAATTATGGTAAAATGAACAAAAAAAAATTTTTTCGTTTTATTCGCACTATAAATTACATTCCGAACATTTCTGGCGAAACGTATTGCTTTCCTTCAACACAAACATCGTATACAAATTAACAATATTTGCATGCAAATATGCAAGTTATAGCTAATTAATTAAATCCGCCAACACATTTACTCAAAGATAAATATCTCTTACACACATAAAATCTTACTACTAATGAACAAATGAGCTATAATTACAGTAGTGGCCGAACTCCCGCTACGTGTGACACGGCAATAAAATCAGGACGAAACCCGTTCGTCGCGAACAGCTCATGTTACCCACAGGACGTATAAATAAAACTACACCAAACAGATTAATAGCGCAGTCAGCGATATGTCACTTTACCTTATCCAATACGTCACAACAACCACAGTCCAGCAACCATTGCCGCTTCAGTAACCAGCTGTATACTTTACTCTCAACAAACACGTCAATGGATACGCAATTAGAAGTAACGGTCGGTAAGGTATGAGTAACGATGGTCGTCTAAATTCTGTGTGGTCACACATCGAGTTTAGTTCAGATATATTGTCGTGGATGGAGTGACGGTTTGCTTTCGCGATCGGAGACTAACGAATTGGTGAAATATGTTTGATATATGAACGAGATTTGAAGTTTCTGGTTTGCAAACTGGTAGATTTTTCACCGATGATTCTAGAACTTGCATTTATGTAGCCAATAACTCCTTTATTTATGCACTTTTGTTTTGTCTTCCGATTACGGCAAAGCTATAGAATAACATCATATTTCTATCGACATTATACAGTAAAAGTTCTGCAGACTACATATCATTTGATGCCATCAAAACATCTGTTTTAGCCACAAAAATTAATCGTATTCCGTAATCCAAAAAGACATTTCAAAAGCCCATAATGTTACGAAGATAAATTTTGAGAGCGCCAAATGGAAGCCACTTTCCTCATTTCGATGTAAATCTCAATTCGACCTAATTAAACCGTATTTTCAGAATAGACAACGTTATCTTTGAACTTACCTGCTTTCAGCTTTCATCTCTCGCTGGCATTTTTCGAAAACAATCCCAACACGCACACAATTTGAAAGCTTAAGATAGTAGCTTTAAAGTTCAAATTAAGTTATCATCTGGTGAAGTTAAAGTGCAGATTCTCTCGACGCAAAGCCCTCCTCAGACAACATTAATAAGGCGAATTAAGATTAAAATGATATTAAATTTTGATATTGTGTTGTGTTCGGATTATTCTCAAGGAAATTTTAATATGGGCTTCTTTCTTTGAGGGCGCTTTGTGACATGAGGGTGGCTGTTTGCGGTACCTGGATATTTACGTTTGGGTTGAAAGTACATGAAATTGTTTGATTAAAGATTTCAGTGATCAGAAAAATATTACTAATCTTCGGGACATAGGAAAAATAAAAAAATAAGGTACAGATTTTTCAAATAAATATTTTTGTCAGGAAAAATATACGTCCTTATATGATGAATTCGAATATATTTTTTCTTGGGACTTATCAATATGCATTTTTGAATTTTATTTTCGGAATTCAGTATTTAATAGACCAGCCATGCTTATTTCACGTCTTCCGGTTTGAAAATAGCATAATCAAAGGTTTCAGAAATCTGATGTTGGTAAAAGAAGCCTATTTCGTTGTAAGTTATTTCAATAAAGTTGTAGTAGGGCAGATTAGCCTAAGTTCTATGTTCAATACGTTTATTAAATAACTGCAAGATGCGTAATCCTGAAAATTATTAAACTGTAAAGTATTTAGTTGTGCCTGAATGATGTTTTTTTTTTATTTCAATTCATGACGAGACGACCATGCCGTTTGAATGATGATAAACCATATGACCACTCATGGACAGTAGCAAAACCAAACAACACCATAAATTACAAAGCAATGCTTGGCATTCTACTAAGCTCACCTGATAAGATGTCAATTGTTAATATGTCCAGTAGTTACTCAGAAATTAAATTAAATACCGAAAATTCGCCTCTATTTTCCGCACAAATAGTTTCCTAAAGGACCTTTCACATCAATAATCTCTACCGGTGCGGGGCCGTTGCCAAAAAGTGTGAAACTTAATTAAATCCGTATGAGTTCCGTACATACAAAAGCCATCAATTAGGGCCCAGTTGGACGCGATCCATCACAATTTTCCAATGTTTTAATTAAGTACCCGCACGCAAATTCGCCGACACGTCACATGTTTTGGAAAACGCACTGTTTCACACACGACTTGTGGCTGTTTGTTTGGGGACATTCGGTGCAAATATTTTTTAATTTGTTTTTTTTTTAAACATGCTAGAAATCTTTCGTCTCGTAACTGTTTTATTACGTTTAATGTAACTTGAGTCATTGAGGCATATGCAAAGATTATAGGGTTTAATGTTAATGAATTTACGTAAAAGTAATTAACTAGAGATGTTTAAAAACGAAATTAATCAATTCCAATCCTCGCTTTAAAAAAAGAAACTATTCAATTTCATAATTTTATTATTTAGGTATATCTAGATTTCAGAAATATATCAATTTAAATACTAAATCTAACATTATAACCTAGAATTTATAACAGGACCTCTTAGGTCACAAGTTCATGTATGTACTCGCGAAAACAATAGAGACGGAATTATCTTATTACTAAGATTATAAGGGAATTATGTACTCATTATGTATAATCGACCCAACATAGGTATGTTATAATATTATCAATTAGTATTATGTTGTAGGTATAATGACAAAGTACTTTATTTAAATGAAAATAAGCCTAGCGTTTTTATTTAAATACTGTCTATATCTGTATCAGCCCATATACGTCCCATTGCAGGGCACGGGCCTCCTCTACAATCAAGAGTACGATTGAGAGTGGTTAGGCCATATAGTCCACCATGCTGGCCTAGTGCGGGTTGGTGGACTTACATACCATAGAAATTTTTATAAATCGCTATGGTATGCAGGTTTCCTCACGATGTTTTCCTTCACCGTTTTAGTGCGTGGTGATTGACTATCAATACACACATGACTCCGAAAAGTCAGAGGAGAGAAAATCCGGCACCAACTTTCAGCATTAAACTACATACCGGTGAAATAATCACTGTTTTAAACATTTTCAGGAGCTGCACAGTAGGGGAGAATTTGCAAATCATCGAAAATATTTACAAATATAATCAGATCATAAAAAATAACGTCATATCTTATTTCAAAATATAAAACACAAATAAAACATTATCCAGCTTCTATGTTTCCAAATACAAGGCCATTTATAATAGAAACAAGTATTTACCAATGATTCGATTTCTTTACCGAACTAAGCGGGCGCGAAGTGTTCAATTTATAAAAAGCCCTGGCGCTCAATAGGGCTTGATTAGCAATGATTGGAGAGCGTCTACGGCCACCGAGAGGGGGTGAAGGAGAGGGGAATAGTGACCCTTCCATAATATTAATTATTCAAAATACGTCGCGATGGTCGACTCCGCGGGAAAACTGGAGTTTCCAAGACGTCTTGTTATGATGTATTGTTTGTTACTGCTCTGAATTGTGTGACGGAAATTTTAAAATTTTGTACTTTGTTTAATATCGCTGAATTTTGTGCTCATTGAATCTTGAGAAGTTGATGAAAGGGAATTTTGTTATAGATATTTTATGTGCGATTTTTATAATATACTCGTCAAAACAAAATAAGGGCCACCACTATTTTTCGACATTAATTCATTTTGATCAGGATTCAAGGTTAGAAGTTGTCTATATATAATAAAACAAACTATTATTTAATAAATGAAATTATTTTAAATTCAATTTAATTAAAAATTAATTGTATTTGTAAGATTTTATATTTTATAAATCTTTTTTGAAATTTATGCCTAACATTAATATTAAAATTTTAACTAATAGGTACATAACAAGTAGTTTTTTTTTACATTCTCATATCGGGTAAGTCTCCCTCTTTTTGAAACGCATTCTTGGAGCCTTGAAAGCAATGTCTCACAAGATTTTTGACTCTGTCATCAGATATTTCTTTCCAACAACTTTTTAATAAGTTTATTAGCTGCTGGTGACAATGCACCTCTTCTTGAGCTGCCTTAACCCATCGTTTGAGTTGATCCCAGAGTTGTTCAATCGGATTCAGGTCAGGACTGTTGGCAGGCCACGCCAAAACCTGGATATTGGCTTCGTCTAGGACCGCCAAAGTTGCTCATGCTGTGTGCGGTCGAGCATTGTCCTGCATCAGGATGAAACCTTCAAAGGCTGATTGTGAAAATGGAATGATATGAAGTCTGACTACTCGATCGATGTAACTTTGTGTTGTCACAGTACCCTGGTTTAGAAAAACAAGGTCAGGTTTACCTTGTAAGCTAATACCGGCCCAGACCATAACATTGGGTCCAACAAATCTATCACGTTCATGAATAAAAACATCTGAAAAACGTTCTCTAGTTCTTCTCCATACTCGTCCCTGTCTATCATCCCTAAAAACCTTCACTTTACACTCATCCGTGAAGAGCACGTTACGCCATTAGTTTTTACCAAATTCCAAATGTTGACGTGCAAATCTAAACGGTTTACACGGTGAGCTTAGGTCAGTTTAACCCGGGCTGCTGGCCTTTTTGCAAATTGGTGGTCTTCGTGCAAACGATTTCTTATTGTTTGGTCGCTGACAAGGGTACCAGAAGTCCGGTGTAAGCGATTTTATAGAAGGTGAGCTGTAATATTCCGACTTCGACGTGCACAAAGTCGCACATAACGGTCTTCTTGGGCGCTGGTAGTACGAACTCTTCCTGAGCCACGACGCCGTGATACACTGCCCTTCTTTTGATACCAGTTGCAAAGGTTTTGGACAGCTCTACGTAAATATCCCAGCTTTAAAGCCACGGAACGCTGAGAATTACCAGCTGAGATCATCGTTACGGCTCTAGAAGCAGTGTTAGAGTCCATAATATGGCAACGAAATCGTGGCATTTTACAGAAAAATAAACGAACTATACGCACAACTATCAAAAACAACTGCAGCAGTCAATAGACTGAGGCTAAACTGAACTAACGTCAATCACCAAAGTTTTTTTGAAACTAACCAGTTAAGAATATATTGTTAAAAAAGCGTTTTAACTCCACACTTGACAACAACATCGGCTATACCTGACCGTCGTTGTTAACTCAAGCACTTAAGACCATAAAAAATCTCATTCGAAAACACGGGGTACCAAAAATCTGTCTCAAACTGCAAAAAATTAAGTGGCCCTTATTTTGTTTTGACGAGTATTTCGGTCAACAAGATACTACGAGTGTCAATCTCTTGAGACATTTATTTATATGTGTACACTTTAGGTAATGGTCTTGTACGATGGAAAAGTCTGACATAGATTCTCATATTCACAATATACATAATATAATGACAAATTGTAGTGAGGCTGTGAGATGATGATTCTACTAATTTATGCCATAAGAAACAATAGCTATAAATACAATATGTTCCCAACAATACATAAAAATACTATTTACATAACATCACCACCACATTTCAACCACACCAGCTCAATCAATCCTGACCTTAATACGCAAAACCACTTTGGAAACCCCTCGTGAAAGTCAATCAGAGTCCAACAAGGCGAACAAAAAAGCCAACACACAGTCTGCGAGACAAAACGAGCGTTATTAAAGAACCCATCATGGGACAATGGGTCGATGACAAAACTCTTACTTTGAACTCCTTCCTAATCGCGGGGAAAACTTTATTTTCTGGCTGGGTCGGAGTCTTGTTAAGGATGATGCATTCGAACTCTTTTGAAACCTTAAAAAATGTTTCTTTTTCGGCCTATATAGAATGCCTATATAGAAGTATCAAAACTAAAGAGGTAAGGTGCCCCGTATGTATATAAAATCTTATTTTATAAAATATTTAAAAATACAATTTTAGCCTTTGTATAATATGGAAACCAAAAACCTTTAGACAAACATATTCCTTCCGTAGTAAAATAGACCACACCATCGGACAACGCGTAATATTTAAGATAACAGCATCTGCCATTTAGTAATTGAATAGATCTCTAAATCTATTAATATCTTTGTAAAAGTTGTAATTAGTAAGAACCGTCACATCATACCCATCGTTCTGCATGCCAAATTACGATGCAAATAGACGAACACACCCAAATATGAGATGAGCTAGCACACATGAGGTAATATAAGTATAAACACAAGCCACCTTATTTAAAAACATTATTAAAACTCACTTTAATTACCGAATGTTTGTCCTCTTTCCTCAAAATAAATGCAAAAGCCGTTCAAAAAGGACAAAACATTATATAACAAAAAAGGTTTTAAAACTGTTTATAAAGGCCATAAGATAATTAAAACATTCCCACCAGGAAGACATAAAGCTCCTGATGATACATTTTAGCGTATATAAACATCACTAGAATTTAATTAACTTACTAACGATAGGCAGTCGGAATTATTGCGCCGGTGTGAAAGCAATCCCGAGGCGTTTCGTAACTCCATGTAAATGATTTCAACATAGATCATGTTACTGACTGCTATGTAGTGAATAATACTTATATAGAACAGTACTTATCAATAGATTTTTAAACGTAAAATGGTGTTAAAATTTTAATTATTTTGTACCCAAAGTGTAATCACTTTTGACTTTAAAATGATAGAAACGCTATATTATTTCCTCATTTTACAGACATTTTTAATTGTCATCTAGCAGAAATAATATCTAGAATACAAAAGTACCCTAATTATTTACGAGCCGAATATTAAGTAAAATAAAGTTATGAAAATATGCCCAATAAAATAAATTAGCATCGAATACGCCACAATAGACAGGAATGCAGAAAACTGCACGGTGGTTACTAGACAATGGGCCGGTGGTTTTGTTCGACAAGGGGCGGGGGTGCGACGCGGGGCGCGGGGGTGGTAGTAATGAAAAACGCTCCCTGACTCCTGCATCCCTCAGAACCGATCAGAATTAATTAAACATGTTGTTTTTGTTCATCCACTTGGTAATCAATCTCTGAAAACCTTTATCTCCCAGGAGAATTTCAGTATATTTGAGAAAGTTCAAGATGGCGTGGTTGTTAAACATGTTACGATTATTTTAATGAGATTATGTGCTGTTTATCCATAAATATAAAATACATACATGCATAAACTCACGCCTTTTCCCCAGAAGAGGTAGGCAGACATGCTACCAGGATACCCACATTTCGCCTTGTACATTTAGTACATTTCGTCTTGTGTGTTTGGGGCGAGCCTATCGCTATGGCACATATTCCTGACTCCTGCCTGATAGTTAATAGATTTTTTTGTATCACTTTGCCTGATTTGGGATTCTAATCACCGATCTCAGCGTAGTAATCGTACTCAGCTGCGCCAATTGTAACTAAATATCACCCTGGAATAATGTTGTCAAATTATAACGCTAGTTTCCAAAATAAGAAACATTCTTTAACTGGGCATCAGTTTACTAAACCATATGGACACAGCCACATGAAAGGTTTTTTTATTGCTAGAATGGCGAGACGAGCTTGCCGTTCGCCTGATGGTAAGTGTTACGGCTGTTCATAAATAGTAACAAAACCAAACAGTGCCATGAATAACAAAGCAATTTTAAGTCATAATGCGATCTAATTTAAGTCACACTTGCCTAGAAGAAACCAATAATCTGTTAGTTTCGCATCCTCTCGTATGAGTACATATTTCAGTTTATACGTATTGCATTATCCAAATTAAAAAAACTATCATAACGAATTCACTCTCTGGATCAGTAAAATAATCTATCAGATCTGGCAAAATACAGTAAATATACCACAGTAAATGCGTGATGAGTGAAGCAGCATCCAGTAGAACAATACACAGTGCAACAATGTATTGCTGAGGCGCTCGCCGTGCAGTGCAGCAAACAATGCGACGAGACTCGCAGCCGGCGCTTGCGCAATACTGCAGTCGAGGTGTCTTGATACTTGGAGATATTTGTGGATTATTTATTATAAGTGGTTGTCGAGATCTTGGAAAAAGCCTGTGTGGAATAATGAATTTTCACTGGCTAAAAATAACAATGTAACTACATACTTGTGTATTGTAGTAAATAGCTGCGTATTTCTTACAAAGCAAATATTTAACGAATTAATTCTAACTGTAACTCTCAATGTATGGTGTAAAAGCAGCCAGAAAAATAAATAAAAGTATGCAATTCAGTAAGTGTGGAGAATTTTACAAAACTTAAAAAAAATTGTATCAGTTCTTTTTCTTGATATAAGGGTCCAATAAAAACTGAATCATTATTTTCTTCATCGTAACATTTATGGAAGCTTCTATTCGTAAACATGGCATAATATTTTAGTTCTTATACCAAAATTTAGTCTTCGTGGACTTTTTTCGTCTGCATTGTGAATATTTGGGAACTCTACCGTGTAATAAATTTACATTTCGGCATATGCGAAGCTTTTATTCAAATAAGAACCCAGAATTCATTAGAATAAAGAAAAAATCTAGTTCTTTATAAATCGTGAGCTAAGCTACAGACCGATAATAATTTTATTCAATGTGGAAAATCTCGTGATTTTTGTTGACGAAAACCTTTTAATTTGGAACTAGTTTCACTAAATTATATTATGAGTCCTCAGAATTCTATTAATGCCTATAACTGCTGTTTCGTTGACCTTTATAGCAGTTCATCGATCACATAATACATTTTCAATATTGGGTAATTAGTCTATCAAATAAAATAATAAATAACTCATACTTGCGTTTTGCAACATAACAAATTACACCTTTTTTATACTTTGCCTATTAATTTCTTTACGTTCCGAAAACAATATCTCTTTGCAAGTATCAAAACCACACAATCCTCAACACTTGAGCTCCACTAAATACCATGTTATAAACCAGCCGACAATGTCCTGCGGTCAATATTAAACTTTTCATTGTGTCTTTAGCGAAAATATACCTCCTCCACAACGATATTTCCCACGTCTTTACAAAACAATTTATATCTTTGGTTTACCAAAATCAATGGCGCCGGCTCATATACTTTCTATAGACCCTTTGTTGTCAATGGCCGGTTGTCTAAACACGCGGTTACAAGCATTATTTTAAAGATTTGGGGTCAGTCAAAGTCGCCGGTTGTGGGTGCATAAGTGTCGTGAGAATTTTGAGATACATTCGATTCTTATTAAAGGATGTTTAATGGCCCAAACATTTCTTTGTTGGACTCTGTTTCCGCATGTTTGGGATTACAAATGCTATGTAAAAAATACTAAGTCGGATTTCAATAGATAGCATTGTCTGGTTTTATGGATTGGTATGTTTAGGATGAAAGAGTATTGGATATTCTTATGACAACATTAACATGAAATCTGAAAATTAAATAACTATAAGTAACAACTCATACCATAAAATCAATAGAACTAAATAATCGACATACCCATATTTATGTATGTATTTATGCATATATATTTATTTATATATGCATAAGGTATGTATACTTATAGATATATGTCCATTTATCCTTTCGTACACCTCATGGTACCCCAAAACTTTCGTTCCTTCTTATCCATCCCATGGTTGGTTGTCTGTAAGAGATCGCCTCGAGCGATAAGACCGCCTTTTGCACATTTTTTTTCTTGTCGTTTATTTCTGTATTGTTAGTTTTAGGTGTACAATGAAGTTTAGTTTTTAGTTTTTATACTGGTGGTAGGTCTCTCATATGTGAGAGGCCATCTGGGTAGGTACCACCGCAATGTCTATTTCTCCCGTGAAACAACACTGCTTAAATGCACTGTTGTGTTTCGGATTGAAGGACATTGTAGCCAGAGCAACTACTGGACATATTGAGACTTAACATCTTATGTCTCAGGATGGCGAGCGCAGTGGAATATTGCTACTGTTCATGAGCGGTCGTATCGCTTACCATCAGGCGAACGGCTTGCTCGTCTCGCCATTCAATGCAATAAAAAAAAAAGTTTTAAATAAATAAATAAATAAATACCCAAATATAATTCACCCAAAAAAAGCATGTAGAAATATATTCCTTGCATATTTCTTTCATAACAAACAAATAATCTAAAATAGAACGTAATACGAGACAAGAAATCAATAAACTAGGAGATTTTATACGTAACAGAACATTGGCATAATTGGAATAATTTTAATTCACTTGACATCGCACTGACATGGTATCCCGCGGACAAGCACTTTTTACATCTGTCCCGTTTAAATCAGAGTGGGTATGAACACCACCTGGAGATGTCATATACCAAGCTATAAAGTATTTTATTTTTCCGATAATATGTTTAACCGTCATCATTTGTCATGATATCCACTGTCTTTTGATAGAGATAGCTTTACTAAAATAATACCGTTTTTTAGAAATAGCTATTGCCTAAAACTACTCATATAGATATATTCTGGTCATAACTTTAGAATTTTGAGTTCCATTGCTCATTATTTCTGCACGCTATGTGCCCGGATGTAACCACTTTATCCAACTAATCGCTGAGCTGTAATAGTGACTTTATTTTTTCTACGAATCTCCACATTAATTATCTCTATGGGATGGAAAAGCATGACTACCATCTTGTATCATGTCCCACTGATTAATTTTGAACTATTTTTAAGCTCATTGTAATATACTCATTATTGTTCTTTTATACTATTCTTATACGTCAAGTTTTTTTATATGGATTTTTAAAGTAGGTACAATGTTCCATTTGCTTAGATATATTTGGAACATTGGATGCTCACAACAATATGAAAATTTTCTTGTATAGATGTTTCAGTTCACTTTGAAGGTGTAGTACTATAATTAAACTACACATGGTTAACATATGACACTTCCCACAAAACGAAGTCTTGTCACAAGCGCTATTTGTAGCTATACTTTCACTGGACAACATTCCTCCTCAGTATGCAAATGTTGTAATTCGTCAATAGCCAGCGGGTATCGCTAATTGATTTCTGTTGGCCTGTCCGTCCGACTGTGCCAACAGCGCCGGCCACCACCCTCGCTGAATTATTAATTTCTATATTATTGTCTATGGCTTTATGGGTTTTGCCTTTGACATTAAAAACTAAAAGATCATCATGCTTTAAATCCTTACGCTTCATTCAAAAATATCGGTATTTAATGCTTTTCTTACTCTTTTGAGTTTCTTTAATGTTGTCACTCCAGACCTAGGTAACTCATATAAGCATTAAAAATCTCACAAATAGCAGATTGTTCGTGTTGGGAATCGAACCCTT
The DNA here is from genome assembly GCA_009982885.2 of Hyles vespertilio. Lineage (NCBI taxonomy): Eukaryota > Metazoa > Arthropoda > Insecta > Lepidoptera > Sphingidae > Hyles > Hyles vespertilio. The sequence goes on along the minus strand of CM042824.1, from coordinate 16,055,469 downwards.
ACGTTTTACTCACACTCACTGCCACTAGACAGAAGAATGATAGATAATTAATGAATCATCTAGATAGATGAAGTTGATACCACTATCTCACGGAATACTATAGAAGAGTAATAACTTTTTGATACATTACGTGTGGTGTAAGTTGACTGACGTTTCAACAACGTTCAAAATACAGCAATAAATTTAAAACTTTATTGAGTTTACTCCGCAACATTACTGAATCTTTAAAAACAGTAGTAGAATTTCCTGTGTCAAAACATCCGACAAACCTACCAATCCGTAGCCATAACTTGCAACTCCGTCTATTAAGTATTCTGAATCTAAACTATCCTAGTGAGGGGGAGATGGTAAAAAATTGATATTTTATTGCCGCGCGGGTCCTTTTCTGTCATATTTTATTCTCTTTTCGTCGTTTACTGTGGCTTTCTTCGTTCCTTGCCAATTTTTATTCACTTCCGCAAGTATACCAGTCAAAATTGCTACGAGAAATGTTTCTTTACCACCTTTTAATAAAGGCTTTTGTTGTATTTTAGCGAAGTTTTGAAGTGTATAAATATTTTTGTTGATGGCTTCTCGTAGTCACACGCACGAGTAGGTACTATATCTTTTACTTTAAACAAATGTTCGCGAGCATCTTTTGTAGCGGCCTAATCTAGTAAGAGACAAACAAAGCCCTCTTCGAAGGGGAACGAGTTGCAATTTGCCCGGAGTTGATAAAATTCTTCCGCGGTGTGATTTCGACTATTCCGTACGTGACTTGTTCAGGAATGTTTTGAATATGTTAGACTTCGTTTGCGTAAAAATACTAGTTTATCTAATATTGAGCATTATTCGTGGAATAATTTCACAATAAGTAAACCGCTACTTGTAATTAATTAAGTATATTGCAAAAAGGAATGTTTTACACATGTGACGTTACCAAACGGTCTCCCTTCCGAAATCGCAGCACGGATTAATAAAAAAAAACTAACATTAAAACTATCAAAAAGTATCTGCTGTCAACATTATAATTAGGCACTAGCAACTAGCAATATATGTAAAACACTACTATGTAAACAGACAAACCAAGCAATTGGTTTTGTGAGACTAATTGTATTTTTTTGTTATTTTCTCTTAAATATAATAATAAATGAAAAAAAAGGCGGGCGGACAGAGAGTTACTAATTTTATGGGTTGTGTTTATGATTATACAATTCGAAATAAAATTTGTTCTTTTACTCCGGGGCTTATTTTTTTTGTAGGTCCGGTACCTATAAACTATCTCTATCCAAAATAATAATTACGTTTCTTTTCCTAGTATTGTCGATATGCACAAACAAATAAAACAGCCTTTTCATTATAACATTAGTAAGTTGCTACGACCAGCTGTTTTGGCGTATTCGATGTCATGATGTATCCTTAGGGAATATATCCTATTGTCCGAAACAAAATCCACGTTAAACTATTCTACTAACTTGAGCTATATTTCTGAAAAGTTGCATCTTCGCAATTGCTTATGCATGTCTAGCTAATAATAAAATACTATTCGTACGTTTTTATAATTCTAGTAATGAGAATATAATTTTTAATAAAGTTTACAGCATACAAGCTTGTTTTCTTTTCTGAGAAATGTAATATATAAATAGTTATTTTAGTTAGTCAAATAAGTTACTGAATAGTCTTCACATCTTACATATCGTGGTAGGTTAGGTAAGTCATTCTCAGATATGCAGATCTCCTAACATATTATACAATTAAAATTTAAAAAATCATTAACTTAATTAAATTAATAAAATGATGTAACAGTGTATAAAAATACCTTATATTTGTTTGTGTGTGTGTGCGGTGCGCCCGCGAGCGCGCAGGTAATGCGCCAGCATTCGACCTGGCTGCTCCGCGTTTCGATTACAACCCAACACCGTAATCTAGGCGGTAACCTTTATAGTAACTAGTCAATTATTGTTTTTTAATTATATTGAATAACTAGACGAAAAGCCGTTCGCCTGGTGGTAAACGATACGACCGCTCATGAACAGCAGCACAACCAAACAACACCTTGAATTACAAATCAATATTTTTCAATATAACCAAAGGCTACGGGTTCCATTCCAAAATAACAGCATGTTCGATCCAAACCAAATATCTTTATTGATATTTCGATTTCCTGAGTTGCCGTTTGGAAGCGGTTTGTTCAGTCACAGCCTATATGATAATAATTTGATTAGTGAATCGTACAAATATTTTAGGTGGCATGAGACATTTAGAACATCTTTGGCCAAAATTTCACTTAACCTTCGATCGACGCTTTTTTAATACGGCTGTAAACCGGCTTACCACGGTCTCTGGGATACTTAATAACTACTATTTTAATCGTAACCTTAGCCTGGTTGTAAATATTTGTCTCCCAATAATATACCGAAATTAAAGTACAATCTTCCCCACCCAGTTATTTATATAATTATCCCACCGACAAATTAGTAGCTAACTATAGCCTTATTCATAAACATAATTATTTAATACCTATTTTAGTTAGAGAATATTTTGTCCCTTTCGGATGACTTTTGAATTCAGTTTGAGCGAAGAAGGCAACATTCGAAAGCTAAAATAGATTTTAAAACTGTCTATCCGTTAGCCGCTATTATGAATTTTCCACGTTGGATAGTTTTACATGAAACATTCATAAAGCGACAAATACCTGTATACCAAACAAATATTCATCTGCGCGGGAATCGAACCAACAAACTTCGAACAAAATGATGACTTTCAAGTTGCTACATTAATTTGAGACAATTACTTCATCATCTAAAACCAGAGGGGATATTGAACAAAGGCCTCTCCTAAATAGGTGTATTTACGTTGTATTACAATAAATCAAAATAAAACAGTGACAACATTTTCACTAATAAAAAAACATATTTATCAACAAATCCACATAAACCTTTTATCAATGACAATTAATATATTTAATTTATTCGCCCAAATCTGTGAAGCGGGTAGCCAAGTGCAATTCCGAGGATACCCGGATCCAAGCGATCGGATCGCGCACCGCAACGTGACAGGGACGGAGATATGCCCGTGTACACTAGTGTGAAAGGGACGGAAGACGTCTCGAGATGACCAACGGCAGTTAGGGGTCAGGGGTGAATGCTCTCGGTAGATGTTTTGGTACTGGTTCAGTACTCTGTCGCATAGTTGTGGACTAGTGTTGGATCCTTTAATTTCCATTCACGCATTTTAATATAACTTATTGTTGCAATTGATGTTTTTTTTTGCGATTACTGTACCATTGTTTTAGTAGGCAACTATGAGACATGATATGTTCGATTTTGTAATGACAAATGTGTCAAAATATAAACTTGAAAATCTTTTATTTTATTTCCATAAACAGGCTTATACACTCCGAAAGGGGTAGGCAGACATGTCACTTTTATGCCTAGTTTATTTTCACGCATAGATGTGGTAGTGAACGAAGCCTAGTTCCGGGCATCTATGAGACTTACCAAATTGAAAAACATATAAATAATTCATTACCGTATCCGTATATCGAAACCACTGCCCCTGCCCATACACGTTGCGATTCTACCAATCAGGCGAACTAATTACGAACATCTTGACGAGATTTAACATAATTTATCTAAACAGCCAATTCCTTGCTCAAAGGACTAACACCCAGAGCGTAAATTAAAAAACAACACATTAGTTACAAAGGCCATTAATATGAGTGTTATGAGAGCAACACGATATCCAATAAGAACGGACTCGCGAACAAAACTCAATTTCGGTCACATTAACAACTGACGCGACCCGTGAAATTCGTTGTAAGCTACACGACATTACCAACTTGATTTATGGACTCTGTGTCGTGGTGCGGGTTCGAGTCTTGTTTTAGCCTTTTTGGACGCTTGGACCATTGAGTTTGTAGTTGAGTATTGTTGTGGAGCTAAACTGGAGATTTCAATTTGGAAATAAGCCTCTTTGGTTGCCACTTCTGAGGAACATAAGAGAAATCATAAAACCAATTACAAATTTAAAAATCAGAGTATATGTGTATATAGCCCTAGATACTTAAATACAAAACCTCACATCTCTATTAACAAAGGGGTAGACAGAGGTGCTAAGGATCGTATATGCATTGTCAACCTTTCAAAACATGAAAAAAAAGGACAGGAGAAGGGCCCAGTACGCGACACACCTCTGGTAATATCACTCACCAAATGAAACACTATAATAAAACTGCCACTTCACATCGGCTAGCCTTTCCATTCTTACAAACTACTAGGGCCTTATTAATAAACTCGGACGAGCGAGGGATTAAATTTTAGCCCAAAACTTTAAAATTGACTAATTTATTTTGACCGTTCTTTTTACTTTTACAATCAGTGGATTGCCATAACAGGATTATCATGTTAGGCTGAAGAATATAGATTTTTATTAATATCGTCATTACTATCTAGCTATTCATAATAATATATTGAATTCTCTAGCCCAATTAAAAAGTTAATCTTTCGCTCATCCGAGTTTATTAATGAGGAGTTTATTAATAAAGTCTAAATTAACTATAAAACTTTCAATTACTCAATTCTAAAGATATAATGTATTTATAGATATTAGATGTTAGTTTTTGTTTCTGTAAAAGATGTCATTTGATAATTACATGTCAATGTAAAGTAGGTTTCCATTTTTTTATTACTTATATACAGGGTATCTCAAGACTGCTACCGAAAACGAAGCCGGGTGGTAGTTTTAGTGGCTACTAACACAATGCAATTAAAAATTTCGCATAGAAACGCGACAATTATTTTTTATGATTTTTTAAATATTGTCATTTTGGGGTGGTAAATCCATAGTTTTTGCTAAAATAATAATTTAAACTCTTTTATACCTTAGATTATTTATAAATAAAAGGGTATACACTATTATTTTAGGAAAAAATGTATTTACCACCCAAATATAGCCATAGGAAAAAAATAACAAAAAAGAATTGTCGCTTTTTTTTGAAACTTTTTCTGTTGCATTGTGTCTGAAGTCGCTTAAACTACCACCCGGCTTCGTTTTCGGTAGCAGTCTTGATATACCCTGTATTTAAATATTTTTGCTATGTAGGTTTTAGAAGAATATGTTATATGTATTCAATGTGTAATATTTAGAGTTTAAGGTATTGGGCAATGCAGATAGATGATTGCATTTTTCTTTGAATAAACAAACAAATAAACTTATTGCGCTTCCACTTTTTCACAACAACTGTATTAACCGATCAATCTAATTGTATTACTTTATTGTTAAAAGTAATCCGTTTACACGATTCTTCTCTCAATAAACGCAACAAAAAACAAAACCACGAAATCAAACCATTTTGTATCGAATTAAAACACAATGCGACGTAAGGGTTGTTACAGAAGGGTGGGCAACAAAAGAACACCACAACGACTCCTACATGATTTTTAACGGTACACCACCCCCGGCAACTGAGGGTTGCTTTATTATAATTAAAAAACAAATCGTTCGTCTACTCAATATAGTGGTCAAAGAAGATATGGTACATAATGGTCCTACAATAAACCACTCTAAAGACTGAATGAAATGGCCTAAGTTTGAACAGCAAATAGGTACCAGACATTGGTAGGTCTGACATATGTGAGAGGCTGTCTGGATAGGTACCACTGCAATGTCTACAGCCAAACAGTAGTGTTAATACACTGTTGTGTTTCGATTTGAAGGACATTGTAGCCAGAGTAACTACTTGACATATTGAGAATTAACATCTTTTGTCTCAGGATGACGAGCACAGTGAAGTCCCAATCATTGCTTTGTAATCAAGGGGTTCTTTGGTATTGTTACTGTTCATGAGGGGCTGTAGTCAATATAGTCGTCAAAGAATATGTCTTTCAGTCAAGGATGCTGATGGCTGGATGAAGTTGCAAAGGTAGAATGGGAAATTGGAACCTAGACCTCGAGATGTTACCAGGAATAAAGACAGTACTATTAGTAAGCCTTTATATGCCAGTGCCATTCAACTCATATTAGATTTTTCAAAACTAAAATCTTATGTCGTATCTAAGTTAAGACCGGAGTCCGGACGCAATCAGCTCGAAGTCATTAATTCCACTCCAAAGTATATGGTGCGACTTTCACGGAGTCATGTGGACTGTTGTCCTGAGTATCACACTTTACAGGCTTAGTAAACATCGTGAGGCGATATGCTTACCATGTTTTTTTAAAAAATAATTGTATGATATGTGAAGTCCGGGTTTAGTCATTTGAATTCTGGAAGTAAGTTTCAATCCTTGGGTCAGCCAACCCGCATTAAGCCATCGTGGTGGTCTATATGGCCTAAACCCTCTTAATCGTATTCTCGGTGGTAGAGGAGGCTCATGCTGCGTTCGGCTGATACAGATACAGCTTCCAATAATATTCACTGATAACAACATCACAACAAAATGCAAATCCCTACATAAAGTTATGGAATAAAATAACCCGTATTTACAGTAGAGCAGATTAAAATTATATTAATATTGCAACAACAATCGTTTGTGTCACCAACTTTAATATTTTCACAAGTTAATTAAAAGGGGCGCCACTGGAAAAACAATTGCATGTCGATAATCGTATCGTGCAATGCGCGGTTGTTTTAAGCTTCGAATAATTGTAGTTCAGCGCCACCTATCGGATTAATTCCGAACTTAAATAACAATTTACATTTTCAAACAATTATAATTATTTTTGTTTTCGATGCTACTGAGATTTTACTTTATTATTATATTGAAGTATATTCTTATTATTATTGATATGAGTTTTAGTTATAATCAGCATCGTAATCAATAATCAATAGAAAATCCAATATCACTATGCCCGACCTGGGATTCGAACCCGAGACCTCAGCTTTGGTAACATACCGTACTCCGTAGTACACTACGTCACCGAGGCAGTCATAAATTTTCCAACAGCCTATTTACGTTCTTATTCATAGACATTGTTAAAACCCATGTTTACCTACTATCGAATGTTTTGTCCCTTTCGAATAACTTTGAATTCAGTTTGAACGAACAAGACTGTAGTCTGAAGTGAAGAATCTTTCTATCATTAAAAAAGATAATGAATGATGTATCTATTGTAATCATTTCTGTTCAAATAATGGTCTTGAGCTCATCAATTAAAATATTTTTGTTATGAGTAAAGGACTTTTGTATAGTACTATCTTCGTTGTTATTTAATTTGAAAGTAATTAAAAAACAATATAAGACTAACCAACTGCACGGTGGCTTGTCAGCTGCCAACATGTTTACGGTGATTGCGGGTTCAAATCCCAGGGCACTCCTTTTCGGAGTTATAATGTGGCCTAACCACTGCCAATCGTACTCTCAATTGTACAGTAGGCGCGTACCCTGCAGTAGGACGTATTTTGGCTGCTAGAGAATAAAACTACACTTTGCCCTATAAAGACCTGTAAAAATCTCTGTTTTCTACAAATAAGTTTGTAAATCCTGCTTGCCCCTGGCAATGCGATGACTAATTAAACTGCAATGCAAATTATAATACGCGGTAATACACAATTTAATTTCACCAGGTGCAATATTATTGTAGCCTTATAACATAACGTAATTTCGCCATCTTGTTTCACTGGGGGTGTAACTCAGTGGTAGAGTGTCTGCTTCGCATGCTGAAAGTCCTGGGTTCAAATCCCAGCACCTCCATATATTCTTCCTCTTTTTATTCCAATTTAGTACTGGATTATTACATGATAGTTTTAGTTTTATTTCTTTAAAATGAGGTTTAATTAATAATTCGCAATAAATTTAATTTAATATATTTCTAAACGTAAACATAAAAAATCGCGTGTTAGAACAACATCAAAATTGCGGCTAGTTTAATTTATTACTTATTCCTGTTTTTTTTTTTTAATAATTTTATGTTCGTAATTTTGATATTTTATTATAATCTGAATGTATTTTATAATTTAATAACAAGAGTACACAAGTATTTTAGTATTTAATGCCTCTAAATACCCACAATAGTCAAACATAGCTTACTATGTATGTATATTCAGGTACCAATTTATGTATGTAGTTATGCATGTTTAACCGTTTAAAAAATAAACTAAAAGAACCCCACACAAAATTAGCAATATACATAACCTAACCATTTGCGCAATTAAACATCATACCTTTAATCTCATCCAATCTTCAAATATGTACTTAACCCCTCTCTATTGGCGTCAGTGTATCAACAAATCGTAGTAAAATATACCTTTAAACCTCCTTTTATCGAAATCAATTATATTTAAAAGTATAAAACCATAGACAAACAAATAAAGTAATGAATTGATAGACCGTAGCGATTTTTCGCGCCAATAGAGCGAACAACCGCGGCACGTGGCGACAAACCAACTCAAGTGCATTTAATATGCTGACCAGATTGACATGCATCTGGCCTACACACTGTTAAATTATTGTATTTAAGAATAAATAGGATTGGTAAGAAAATATATGGTTTCACCAAATTTGGTTCAAGATCGCTGAACAGATGAGAAGTCACTTTTTGTATCAAAACCTTAAAGAATGTGGATGGAGTGATCTGAGGATAATACGTTGTACGACCACCTTGTTGTAGGGAAGAAGTTTGAGGATTGTTAAGGAATATGTGAAGCAATATTATTTTACGTTTAGATGAAAACCCTCGGTAACTCGATCAAATTTGACCAGTGACTCTACCATATTAAAAGAATGATATTTGTTTGGAATAAACCGTCTTGCAACCAGTAAATTAATAGAAAAATATTTTTTCTCCTTATTATTATTGATTGTATTATGCTTATTTTCTGGTTGAATAATTTCATATGTGTAGTCTGAGACCGGATTTAATTGCCGACATGGCGATGAGCTCGCTCTATTAAATCGCATAAGCAAAAAACGTTGAGATAGAAAAATGCTCCAGAAAACTATTTACGACTCATGAAAAATCTCTTCCTACTACGCCGAGTATTCAAGGATCAAATTATAAAGAGTAAAGAGAATATTGTATTTAGAAGTATTTTATTATAGTGGGCAAATAAGCATATCGTTTACATGCAATACCAACATCATAGGATATAAATATAAGATGCGTAGTAGTAGTTTTTTTTTCATCATCATCATCATCATCATATCAGCCACAGGAAGTCCACTGCTGAACATAGGCCTCCCCCAAGAATCTCCACAATGACCTGTTGGAAGCGGCCTGCATCCAGCGACTTCCGTTTTTTTTTTTTATTGCAATGAATGACGAGACGAGCAAGCCGTTCGCCTGATGGTAACCGATACGATCGCTCATAAACAGTAGCAACATTCCACTGCGCTCGCCCTCCTGAGACATAAGATGCAACCTTAGCCAGATCGTCTGCCACCTTGTAGGCGGGCGTCCGACATTTCGCTTGCCTGTAGTTTTTTTTTAGCTATATTACACAGTGAGGTCATTAGTATTGTCACACAGTAAAAACTTTTCTTTTAGAATGCTGGCCACAAAAAAGTTTATTGAATTTGAATTTCGAATTGTTCATGAAAATAAAAATGTATACTTTTTAGAATTTTACTCATTTTTAAATATGGAGTGGACTGGAGTGGACGCTTAAAGAAGACCGTGTTGCAGTTATTGCGTTACATCGTTGCGGTTACGCGCCAATTCAAATTTTTGACATACTAAAAAATTTGAATATAACCAAAAGATTCGTTTATCGTACCATCAAACGATACAATGAAGACTTTAGTGTAGATGACAGGTCAAGAAATGGTCGCCCTCGGTCTGTTAGGACTCCAGCAGTGATAAAAGCTGTGAAGGCGCGAATTCAAAGAAATCCCAAACGTAAGCAGAAACTGTTGGCCCTTCAGATGGGGTTAAGCAGAACCACAGTGAAAAGGGTGTTAAATGAAGACTTAGGGTTTCCGGCATATCGAAGAAAAACAGGACATCGTTTGAATGCTCGTCTAATGGACTTGAGACTGAAGAGGTGCCGCGCTTTGTTGAAGCGATACGCGGGAAAAAAACATCGGGAAATTCTTTTTTCAGATGAAAATAAAAATACCGTAGAAGAGAGCTACAACAAACAAAATGATAAGGTGTACGCATACAGTAGTGAAGAAGCGAGCAACCGTATTCCGCGTGTCCAACGAGGTCATTTTCCATCCTCGCTCATGGTATGGTTGTGAGTTTCTTATTGGGGTTTAACAGAGGTACATTTTTGTGAGAAAGGTGTAAAAAACGAATGCAGTTTTGTATCAAAATACAGTCCTGACGAACCTTGTGGAACCTGTTTCTCATACCATGTTCAATAACAGGCACTGGGTATTCCAACAAGATTCGGCGCCAGCTCATAGAGCGAAGAGCACACAAGACTCACTGGCGGCGCGCGAAATCGACTTCATCCGGCACGAAGACTGGCCCTCCTCCAGTCCAGATTTGAATCCGTTAGATTACAAGATATGGCAACACTTGGAGGAAAAGGCGTGCTCAAAGCCTCATCCCAATTTGGAGTCACTCAAGACATCCTTGATTAAGGCAGCCGCCGATATTGACATGGACCTCGTTCGTGCTGCGATAGACATCTGGCCGCGCAGATTGAAGGCCTGTACTCAAAATCATGGAGGTCATTTTGAATAAACTTTAGTGTCATAAGAATCTATGTTTCGTTAAGTTCATTTTGTTGGTATATAAATGGTTACATAATGAATAAACTTGTTTCAATTATTTTATATTAAACATGTGACAGAATTTATGACCTGACTAGGTATATTATAATAACAAGATTTTACTCCTATGTCCTGGTGGATCCTGTATCCTTCCACCGTAGCGTGAAGAGGCATATTAATAGTCATAAATGTATCGAATGGCATGAGACCGTCCTTTGATTTCATTCGATACTTCGTCTGGATAATCTGGATTTGCGCTCACCATCAGGGGCAGTGCAGTAAGTATCCATATTTAGTGGTAAAAAAATACTAAGTATATTTCGTTATACCCAAGAATGACCTATACCAAAAAAACCTAAAATTGATTATACCTAATATATACCTACTTACATACAAATTACGAGGTCAGAACCACAAAGCAATATAAAGCAGGCTAAGGTCGATAAAATATTGACGAGCTCAGTAGTGGCCGATGAAGCCGTCCTCATAGTTTATTCCATTTGCCCTGACATTTGGTGGTGGTATCAACAATTCATACGGCAGTGCCCTAATGGAGCTTACCTTTAAAAACCACCTGCTTTCTATCAACCTTTACCATTATATACTATTTAAAGGTTTTTTTAATCATTAGCTTTAGGCTTTTACAAACTTTCACTACCTTTGTTTACATCAACGTTTAGTTCATAGCTTTTGTAGTTGTTGAAACTGTCTTGTTTCTTAACATTGTAGATATCAGTTACTGTTATTTTATAACGTTTTAATTAAGCTTGTTTAGGTAATTAACATTTTACGACAAAAAAAATATCAATGTGAAGTCAGTCGGTCTATTTTATATTCTCTTATGAATTTGTAATCATCGATACAATGTATTATGAATTGACACATCCTAATGCACATCACTAATTTCTACTATCAGCTTTCAATGATTATACCGTAACATTATTTTTTTAAAGTTCGTAACTGATCATTTGAACTATTGCACTTTAATACTTATGCCGCCTTTTGTACTTTTTTACTATGTTATTGCGTTAATGTTACTATTTATATGTATGGTGCAAAAAGTCTAAATAAATAAACTATGACGAAACATTATTTCAAAAATATTATCTAGGGACATAAGAACAAATCCTAACTGGCTCATAATATATAGCAATAAAGGTGATAATTATCATCTTAAAATAACGACATCTTGCGGCACACTTCAAACCTTTATTAAGTACCTCATGTTTCCAAATATTAAAACTTTTCTAATATTAATCCAATACACCGCAATTTTCAAGCAAGATATCGGTTTTTCATTGCAAGTTTAATCTCAAATTCAGCATTTATCGTATAAAAAATCCGTGCAAAGTGAAGAAATGCCGGTAAATGTAAAGTTAGCTCAGCGTCTGCGGAAATGAAGTGCCGTTTCAATTTCCAGCATGTAATCCCGACGGAAATCTAACGCGACCGTATCACGCACACCTTACACACGAAATATATTATACGGAAAGTACTATCGATATTCAATATTATTTTATTTCAATTTACTTGAAAATGAAAAATCAACGCTGTTTTTTAAAACTCTAGCTTCTTTGTAAGCCAACTTACTACAAATACTTAGGCTTAGGAGTTCGTCACAAGAATTTTGATTGTTTAAGTATACTCCACTTTCACGGATAAAGTCTCCACATTAGATTAGGTCTAAGGAGATTCAGAGTTGTCAAATGAATTTACTAGGATAATATTGGGATAACTGTTCGATTTATGATACTTAGCAGAAGTATGCATATCTCATTGCGAAGGGAATCTATCGAAATCACCATTATCTTAAATAGGTACGAAAAAAATATTAAAAAACATTAATTATACAACATGTAACAGATTTAAATGTAAAAGCGGAAAGTAGTACGTTCAGAATCAGCTACTGAACCGATATCAACATTTTTTTCGGTAGGTATTTTTTTTCAAAATAATTAGTTAAGACCAAGTAAATTACAGACACTCCTTCGTTTAGTACTCCGAACAAACGAAATTGAAACGTAACTCCAGCACATAAGATCATTTTTAAATGAATCACTAAACGAATACTCTAATAAACTAAATAATGAACAAAAATGAACTTTATTTCGATAGTCATAAAGTTTATTTAAGCAATCTATCATTAATCAAACGCACACAACGATAGGCCTCAATAAACGTAATAAGCTACCAAAATAAATAACTATCATATTCTCTTTTCCGCACATTTAACTACAACTAGATAGAGCAGGATGCAGCTATTGTTTAATGCAATTTGATCCATCCGACAAACGATGGCGCGCGCGGCGGTATAGGGATGCGCCGCGAAAAAAATTACTCCCGGTATTTGCAAGGCCGGGCGATCCAAATCCCGCGCAATACATGCACTTAAATGAAACAAATTAAATGTAACAAAATCAATATGAAAAGAAACAACAAATAGGTATTTCTATGAAAAATAATTTCGGGGAACGTTAAAATGGTGATTAAATTCGGTTTGTAATTTTGCTACAATGTATGCGGAATCCCGGTGTGTCAGATATCCCGTTATTGCAATCCCTAAATGGGCACCGAATATGTGAAAAAAATCTAGTCGTGCACCGCAGTTATCTGTGTCTACTTGTGTTTAAGTGTTAAGTAGATATTTCGATAACTTTCGCGCGCGATGTCTTATCGGTATTCGAATATTCAAATACACTGAAATGGTGAGAACTTTGGCACTGTGTGGTGATAATGTATCATTGGCATGTCTGACGGTATCTCGATGCTGAGTTCGGAGAGCGCTGGATAGGTCGCGGCGAACCTGTGCAATGGCCTCCTAGGTCACCTGACCTGACTTGACGTCTCTTGACTTTTTTTGTGGGGACGTAATAAATCTCTGGTATACTTCAGTGAAAGTACTAATGTGGAGGATCCAGGATGAGGAGGGTAATGTGGAGCAAATTCCTAAAAGTGAAGAGTGACACTGAAGTTTTACATAAATTACGTGAACAATTACGCAAATGTGCATCAAAATGTATCAAGGTGGTGGACATGTCGAACATATTTTAAAAAGAAATCGCCTCATGAGTGCCATGTAACACGTAAGTTAATTTTGTTGTATTTTTTTGTGTTGTGATTAGGTTGTGATTCCCAATCTAGTATTCGTTGTTAGATATTGCGTTATCTTATTATCTTATTCAATAATAATGCAAAATAAATGACGCCCGTATCCTGCCCGCCTGTAGGAACTAAGTTTAGGGGAAGTGAAATTAATAATATTTTATAGCCGATTCATGCAAAATATTGTCTTATGTTGGGTTCGTACGCATTATATCTAGTAAGTAAAATATTTAGATTTTATAGTTAAAACACAAATGTTATGCTTACAGATTAAATAAATAATAATTTGTTTACCAAACCACCCAGTAATCAGTTACGTACGTAATTTGTAATTTGTATTTCGTTTATTGTCAGCTGTTTCTGCCGGCGCGGCGCGGCGCAGCGGTCGGCGACCGGCGTTAGGTACTCGTGTGAATGTGTCTTGTGTACATGTGTGCGTGTCCGGCGAGCGTGTGTAGTAGTACACTCTTATTTGTAACTCGTAAGGTGACCATGTTAAGTGCCTACATTTGGTATAACTAATTTCATAAATAAAAGATTTTGTAATTATGATAGTATGATTTCAAAGCATAAACTATGATTGCAATAATATTTTAAAGTTGGGGTGTCTGAGGTTGTGAATTAATCCTGTTACACGTTGTATTTGCGAACCACTGGTATAATCTGTATCAGCCCATATACGTCCCACTGCAGGGCACGGGCCTACTCTACAATCGTAAGTACGATTGAGAGTGGTTAGCCTATATAGTCCACCACGCTGGCCTAGTGCGGGTTGGCAGACTTACATAGCATAGAAATTTATATAAATCGCTATGGTATGCAGGTTTCCTCACGATGTTTTCCTTCACCGTTTTAGTGCGTGGTGATTGACTATCAATACACACATGACTCCGAAAAGTCAGAGGTGTGCCCTGGGATTCGAACCCGCGACCACCGTGAACATGTTGGCAGTCGCGTCTAGTCCGTTTACCAACAGGCCACCACGCACTAACAGGCCACCACGCACTACTACTGGTATAATATAACACATTAATTCCCAAAAAAATAAAATCTTTTCAAATCACAGCATCTATCCCAATCATTGTGCACTTGGTGTCGAAAATGTCTATGATTGTCGCGGCTGTGCAGGGGACAAATTGCGGCGTCCCGCGGGAAATCTCGCTTTATTAACTGTCAATCATACACGCACAGCCATTGGAAAAATATAAATCTACGCTTTGTGAGTCCTCATAGGAAGAAAGAGAAATTGCAGTGAATAAAATCCTGCATAAAACATTCGGGAATTAATGGTGTGGTATTTTTTTCTTATGTCCTTATTCATAGCTTAAAAACGTATTTTAGCTACAGAATATTTTATCTTCTTCGCTCAAATTGAATTCAAAAGTCGTTCGATTAGAACAAAAC
The DNA here is from genome assembly GCA_009982885.2 of Hyles vespertilio. Taxonomy (NCBI): domain Eukaryota; kingdom Metazoa; phylum Arthropoda; class Insecta; order Lepidoptera; family Sphingidae; genus Hyles; species Hyles vespertilio. The sequence continues at coordinate 16,040,326 of CM042824.1, read as the reverse complement.
ATTCGATAATTAATAAAGGTTTTAATTTCTATGAATATGCTATTTTTTTCTAAATGAGTAACATCGCATTAATCATATTAATTTAAAAAATACTCTTTTCTAGTACTTCTAGGTGCATAGCGTGTACAGTCAGCGACATAAGTCGCTACACATTCACGAGATTTGGAATTGTCTTATCATCCAAAATAATAATTATTTTCAATATCGTATGGCACATCTCGGCATAGATGACTTTACTTGGTTATATTTTACGACTACAGAGCAGTACGTACAAATTTTAATTCATAAAAAGCTTATCAAAAAATGTGAAGTGTTCAACGACTTATGTCGCTGACTGTACCTCAACACAAGTGATATTGTTTCCTTTAATTTTTAAGTTCTGGGGTTTCCGATGTGTCATCGATAAGGTGACATCATAATTAATTTCATTGAATCAGTTTTTTGTCCGATTCTTGTGTCAGAGAGTTCATTTATATGAGTTAAATCAAATATTATTTTTTTAAGATATCTAAAAGTACGTAACATTCATATATATTTAGGTTTGCTGTAAATTGTAAAATTATAAACCTTAATCTCGAATCCCAATTGTAAAGCAGACTATTTGTCCTGCAGTAAGACGTATAGGGGTTGATCCAGAACAGTACTTTAATAAAAAGTAATACAACTTTACTAGTTATCTAATATTTTTGTTTGTCCAGCTAGCCAATAATAATTTAGTTGGACAAACAAAAATATGACAATAAATTGGATATTTTTTCATACAACACATTTTTTTTATAATGATACTCGATTTGATTTGAAAAATAAAAAAAATAACTTGTTAACAAACAACTAGCAACATTATCATAATACGCCTGCCAAAAATATCTTAGCAAATTGTGTGCCATGATGTCCTGTTTGGACACTGACGGTGGGACTGGTTCACCAATTCAAAGTCGCTCAACGAGCAATGGAGCGGGCTATGCTCGGTGTTTCCCTGAAGGATAGAATCAGGAATGAGGTTATCCGACAGAGAACCAAGGTGACCGACATAGCCCAGCGTATCAGCAAGTTGAAGTGGCAGTGGGCTGGTCACATTTGTCGGAGAACCGACAACCGTTGGGGTAGACGTGTTCTCGAGTGGAGACCGCGCCTTGGCAAGCGTAGTGTAGGACGCCCTCCAACGAGGTGGAGTGATGATATCCGAAAGATGGCTGGTAGCGGTTGGAGACGTTGGGCTGAAGATCGAGCCCAGTGGCGTGCCATAGGAGAGGCCTATGTCCAGCAGTGGACGCGAATAGGCTGATGATGATGATGATGATGATGATGATGTCCTGTTTGATAACCGTGTTGCTAATTGCTATTTTCTTGTCCCGTCAAACCGTTACACAAAGCAGTTACACATATAAAATTATTTTATTTCATATAAAATACAATTTGATCTATATTATATTTTATATTTATTTTACATATACCTACGGTCTTATTTAAAGACCTATTTTATTTGACGGATTTTTTTTCTCTCTTCAAATGACTTTTTAATTCAGTTGAAGTGAAAAAGATAACATGACATAAAAAATATGCTTTAAAATCTATGAATACGGCTGTTAGTCTTTATTATACTTACATCAATTACTTCTTAAACCTCGTATTTTGGTTAAGAACAGAAATCTAATTGCTTAAAATATTTAAAACTTGACTACGACCATTGCCATCCTTGCGAATTTATTTTTTAAATTCGTATAAAGATAAACAGTGGTCGTATGTAATATTAGGATGCATTTAACTAATATAAGAGAGCTTCCCGATGGTCGGCACTAGGCAGACTGCATGTTTATGGGCAACAGTTATCTGCCGCATGAAATATTAATGATTATGCTCATTAGCTCAAGAGGTTTTTACACAAACTCACTGAAGAAGCTTCAAAGTAAATGACTAGAAGCGCCATGTATCTTTGGGGTAACTAAATAGTTTTTCTCTTAGACATAGGTCTCCTGCTAGTATTAGTGAGGGAACTAATATCTAAGTTAACCTTTCTAGTCCTTTGTAAACTGCTGAAAGAATGTAGGTACGTCTTTGGATATCTAAATATGTGGTTGAAATGACAGTAAGATTGCAAAAAATCCAACAACTACCATCGATATACCCTTTCAGTGGTAATATAACATTTTCGATTCCGCATGTTTTAATCGATATTCGAAATGTAATGATAACGTGTGTTAACATTTTCGATTCCGCACGTAATACGGCCGATGCAAATAATCAATCGAAAAAATTAGATTGAAGTCAATCTGGATTGTTTTCTACTTTTCGATTTGTCATTTACCATGTTGCCATAGTTTTTTCACTACTGAGATTTATTATTGGCAATATAGTATCAGAAAAAAGATTGAGCTGTCAATCTCAAACGGCAAATTTTGGATTGGGATTGTTTATTGGCAGCGGCTGTTGGTCGATATTCGAAATGTTACGATAACATGTGTGATGTGTGACGCTCTTTCCACCCAAAAGAATCTAATAGATTTTAAGTACGCCTAATAATGTTCTCATACCCGGCTCGCCGCTTCTAGGTCCTTTAAGTTTTATATATATCCCTGTTCCCAGTCATAAGGCAGACGATTGGGTAAAAGGCAATAAATCTAAGTTACACTCGCATAACTCACACCGCACTCGAACCCGCGGCCCCGCAATTAGAGGGCGGCATTCGTATTATTTACTATTGTATTCGAATGTAGTGTTTGTTTAGAGGTATTTTAAGTAGTTGTAATAAATTGATTGAATTTTTACTTATACTCCGTTTGATTGTATAAAAAAAATAAAAACTGAATTGAGACGATTTGAATGAATCAGTGTTAAAATGAAACGATATGTAGCCGCAGTCCCATTTTGCTTTGATAATACAATCACTATTCTTTTGCTGATGCATATTTTCTATCCAGATTTTATTGACTAAAACATATTTGCTAACTTCTCTAACATGCTACATTTACCACCAAATGAAACCCAGTGAGTTTGCCTCACCACGCCTTAAAAAGACGACTTATTCAACGCTAAATCAAAAATCACCCCATTCTAAATCCAAACCGTTTTATAAAACATTACCCACATTTTACTACCACATCAGATATGATAAATTCCCTTATAAAGGCTAACGCTAATTGGTGGCAGTAACATCACTTCAACGCGTCGCGACGCGTGTAAGCCGATTGATATCACTGATAACGCCCTTAGGACGAGTCCATTTATATTTAACTTTATTCAAGTTTAAATACGAGAATAACTTAAAATAACAAAAAATGCAAAAAATAAACCAAATCCGCGGTAAAATCCGTAAATAATAGTTTTATTTCAATGTGTAACATTCGCGTAAGTCTAAGAAACCTTCATGTTTTTTATTGCAAGGAATAACGAGACGAGCATGCCTTTCATCTGATGGTAAGCGATACAACCGCTCATGGACAGTAGCAAAAACACACATGAATGGAAGCAATGCTTGGTATTCCACTGCGCTCGTCATCCTGAGACATAAGATGTGAAGTCTTAATATGTCTTCTTATGACTTAATATCTCGTTAATATCTCGTCTTAATATGACTTCAAACCGGAACACAACAGTGCATTAACACTGCTGTTTGGTGGGAGAAATAGACATTGCGGTGGTACCTACCCAGGTAGAGAGGAGGAGGTATATGGACTGATACATTGCAGTGCAATAAATTATTAATATTTTAATGTATCTTTTGTGTATTCTACAGTATTCTATAGGTCTTAATAACGTAAAATGACGTGAACATACATAGATTATACACTCATATAAGAGTTGCATATTATGATACAATGGTACAAAAATCTGCTTTTATAGACAGTTTTCACAACATTCCGCTTATGTCGTAGTATTCCATCCCAAGTATAATTAATTAAATCTTGAAAACCACTGTGAATAACGCCTTAACTGAAGTTTCCACAAAGATATTGCGTTACACACGTCATTATCGAACGCGTTCCCATACGAAGGGATACCCACAACCCACCGCGCGTACTTTGATTATATCAAAATTATTCCCATCGATAGTTTATAGTTTAAATTATAATCACAGTTATTGGATACCCAGTGTCACGCCATTAGTAGTTTAGTGTCTTTATGCTTTACTAAAACTATCAACACATAATAAAATAAACCAAAATTTCAACACCGGGTGTGAGGAATTTTAATAGTATGTTATTTTAAATGGTAATTAATCTTTTAAATTGTGAACTTAAGTGTATCGAGATAAGTTTAGTAATGGTACATACATACATAATCGTCACGCCTGTATCCCATAGGGGTAGGCAGAGACTATAGACCGCCACTTTGCTCGATCCTGACATACTATTTTCGCTTCATCCACTTTCATCAACGTCTTCATGCATTCTCGTCGGTTCAGGGTACTTTTAACCTGACCCTTGTTGAGGGTATCACCGATTTGGATGGTGTATGTTCGGTGAGGTCGACCCCTACTGACTCTTCCATCCACACTCGCATTGTGTATTTGTTTCGTAATTCTCTTTTCATCCATCCTCTCTACATGACCAAGCCATCGTAACATTCCTTTCTCAATTCTCGTCACTACATCCTCTGTCACTCCACAAGTTTTCATCACCGCGCTAATTCGCACTCTGTCACCCAAGCTTACACCACACATTCCCCTTAACGATCTCATCTCTACTGCCCTAATTTTACTTTCATGCTTCTTTTGCCATACCCAACTTTCACTACCAGACATAAGGGTTGGAATTAACACTCCTCCATGGACAGCCAGTCGTGCCTTTTTGGAGACCTTCCGACTACCCATATAGGAGTGTAGCGCACCATTCACTCGATTTCCTACATTCACTCTTCTTTCAATATCGCTATCATGCTTTGCATCACTTGTGAAAACACAGCCCAAATATACGAATTCATTCACTTCTTCTACTTGCTCATTATCTATCATAATATCGCACTTTGTCATATTCTCTTCCCTTTCAAATACCATAACTTTCGTCGTACTCACATTTATTTTCATTCCAATAGATTGCTCTATTTCAAATGACCTCCTTACAACGCCGTAGAGATATATTGGACTTGTTATTTCTCTTTAAACTATTTCATAATCAAATTGACTGTGCCACACTGTTATGTAAATTCAACCTCAGAGTTCCCGCTAGAATACCAAGATATCCTATAACTCCTTTATCTCCTCCTCTGCGTAGAACCGTACTGGGTTGTAACTCTCCGGTACCAAGGCTTTGCAAGCTGTTAAACAGCCTAAGTCATGTAATTGATATTCATGCAATAACATTACATAGCTTTCGTAAATTATTATATTCTGTAATATATTTGTAAATTGTATTTATACTTAATTTGTATACAGTGCCCGTATGGTCTTCTTTTCTTGTTTTTTTTTATATGTTACATTTTTATGCTTTTACTTTGTTTATTAATTTAATTTATAATAGGCATTAATTTACTGAAATAGGTAGATATGTATGTAGTTAGTTTTAGTGAATGCTGTGTCTGCTTTAGTATAATCATGTACTTAGACTAAGTTTTTTATTTCTGTTTTCTGGTTCAAATGTATTGGTATGTGATTGATAGTAGACCTAATAAATAAAAATAAAATAAAAAATAAAATAAAATTCCTTTTCTCTCAAACGCTTCATGCATAATTGTCACCATATTTTGTAGCTCCTCCTCTGATGATGCAAGAATAACCTGATCATCAGCATAGAGGAGACATTTTAGTGACAACTCATTCATTCTTATCCCATATTCACTATCTTTCAGATTTTTAGGCAACCGTCCATGAAAAGGGAAACAACCACGGGGACGCTACACATCCCTGTCTCACACCCTTATCGATGCGAAACCAATCAGTGTATGCTCCGTTTATCCTAACACAAGCACTAGAGTTCTTATACAGAGACTGTAGTGCTCGAATTAGGTTGCTGCTAGTAATAGCATTAAATAAATTGCCAGCTTCTACTTACAATAATACGTGATAGACGATTTTACTATTCCATATCAGGTTGGAGTCAGAATTTTGTGCCAGATTTGGAGATAGTCTCCTATCACATCGTGGGACGGAACACACAAAGTGGGTTTCCTGGTAGCTCTGCCTATCCGTTCTGGGAAATAGACGTGTGTTTATGTACATGTATGTATGCATGACAGTTATAAAGATAATTTTCATAATTACTTCTTATACAATTATATAGTGCTACCAAACAAAATGGGACGCGAAAAATTGCTAAAGATCTTGTAATGTATAAAGTATTTACTCGCACTTTCGCATATTTGAGAAAAACAGACTACAATTTGTGACACTCAGCTTTATAATAGTAGTGTGAAAGATAAAAGAAGGCCACAATTCATAAGTAGAATACATCTACAAAAACAGAAACAGTCAGTAAAGATATTTTCAATACAGTATCCGTAGGTACTTGTTATAAATGTAAATTAATTATAATTGAACTTCATAATTCATTTCATTTTTACCGTGGAGTCAGAATTATATACCGGGTATATCCAGATTGTGATTGAAAACAAAACCATTTTAGTGACTACAGACACAGTGTAACTAAAAACATAGCAATAAAAAGCGTTTCTCTTTTAATTATTTTAAACATTTAACCATCTGTAATAATACCTCTTTGAGGTATAATAGTGTTTGGTTCCTCAAACCGTCCTCAACTCCTCGACCTCAAAAAATTGGTGGCATATTTAGATTCATTAAAATATTAGTTTTATTTCACTCTTTTTGTAACAATTTCGAAGTCATGTATTGAAAATTATTTTTTATTTTGGAATTAAATACATATTAAATTAATTAGTTACATTATTAATAAGCGTGTAATACAACAATGGAGCGCGGCGTCCTCACCCTATGATTTACCGCCCCCGCAGGTGCGTGACTTATCGAGGACCTCCACCGACAAATGACACGTGTGATTAGCGTTTTCAGAACTGATGCTGAGCTCCTACGTTAATAGGGACATGGACTCGTGTTATATTAATAATGATGGTTTAAAAAAAATATTCTCATAAAAACATACAGTTCACTTACAATGAGATATAAAACAAATAATTAATACATTAGTTGGAATCAGTTTTTTTTATTAGTTTGAGATACTGGTAGTAGGACTCTCATATGTGAGAGGCCGCCTGGGTAGATACCGACGCAATTTCTATTTCTTCCCGCCAAACACCAATTTAAATGCACTGCTGTGTTTCAGATTGAAGGACATTGTTGCCAGAATAACTACTGGACATATTGAGACTTAACATCTTATGTCTCAGGATGTCAAGGTGTTGTTTGGTTTTGCTACTGTTCATGACATGCATGGTCGTCTAGGAAATCAATGCAATAAAAAAAATGGTGTTGGGAATTTGTCATACCAAAATATTTGTGATATAAATTTTGAAAGCAGTTGATTAGTCCCAATAATTAATGGGACATGATCAATAGCGCCCAATATGTTATCGCAGTTTATACAGCATTAGATTGTTCTTGTTGAAGTTGTTTCCAACTTCACTATAATTTAATTAAATCGATCTTATAAAATAGTTTGTAGGCTTATTATGTGTGAACTTCTTTCTGAAATTATTAACATGCTCAAGTCAATGACGTTACGATAGTTGTCATTGATTTGCCATTTTGTCACTTGTATTTTATAAATGTTTATTTTCTAACATTTTACAAAGTTTCAAATGTCATGAAAACTTTTATCGTTGTACTAATGACGAGAATTATATGCGAAACACTTGCCTATTTGGAGACTGTCAACTATCCACTTAACGTTGGTACAGTGCTATTCACAGCATCTGATACAAGGAAGACGCTATGGAATAAAAGAGAAATAGCTTTACTTAAAACCCGAAGGTATTTCCAAAGTCTTATTCCTTCCCGCAGATCTATAGACCTACAGAATGATAAATACGTTGATGCTCTGCTAAAATACTTCCAAAAAGCATATAAAACTGTTAAGAGAGAAGCTGCCACCTATGAAGTAGATAGTGTGATGACAATGGCACTCTCAGATGTCGTCGGAGGATATCTCAAAGTCTGGGCCCTGCCAATAACAAAGTTCTCATACTATGCAGGCGGTATGTCCGAAGACAATGCAATCAGAATGTACAAATTCTACAATGAAATTAAGAATTACCTGGGAACTGACGGCGCGGGATGGAGGGTTGCAGATCCGAGCGTAATCTATCGTATTTCTGTCAAAACACCTTACAAACGTACGTCGAAGGGCAGAAGCACGGCCAACCCTTGCGAAAATTTAGCATACTACGAGAAAACACCTACAGGATTGACAGTTCCTACTCCCATTATTAATTGGGACCAAGACTCCAACACAATGTTTCTGCCGTTGAAAAATACTTCGCTGATAACTCTAGAATCAGCAAATCCTAGTAATACTCTTTTCAGATATTACGACATCGCCAAAAGTTGTATGAAAACTAGCAGTCAAGCGGAGCAGGAGCATTTTGATCAGCGTTTCCAAACGTGGCTAAATGATGATGTCGTCCCCCATTTGTCCGATGACCGCCTCTATTTAGCTTTAGGTAGTGTGCTTACGTTAGTCAATAATACCAGCAGCCCCTTCGACGCGACGGTTAATTTGCACGCCAATCATGCCACTACCACTAATGTAAAAGGGAAATTTCCTGTACGAAAATTGCCAATTGATTTTTGTTCCAAGAAAGTGATGATCATAACGATAATACTGTTTCTCGAAATAGCCTGGTGTATTCCCGCTTTACTATATATTACATGTAAGAAAAAGAAAAAAGATGGATGCAGTAATGTTTACCTTTTTGTTGAATCAAAAAACGATAAAAAGAAGTTTTCAGATGAAAGGTTCAAACTTGAGAAACAGCCAGGGAAGATCAGGAAAAATAGACGTGACATTAGCGCAGCACCTTCGTTAGTAGAAACGAAGTTTAATGATATTCTTATAGGGTCAAATACACAACAACGATCATATAAAAACGTAAGCACCAAACAGTCGTCAGTTTGTAAAAGTTCCATAGCGACAGATGTTCAATCATTTTACAGCTCCAAAGTTTGTTCTACGGAAGTAGCAGCGAGTTTTTTACGATTCACCGCCAATTTCGCTCAAGCCTTCACTAAAAAAACTGTCGAGTGGGAAAACAGAAGCAATGAAGTCAGAGCCAATCATCATCCAACAATCAATCAGTTCGGCAATAATACAAAAATTGGATGAGACTAAGTCAGTTTCAAAGCGGAGAAGCGGTAAAGCACCTACTATTAAAACTCAAACGAGTAAACATAGGGACAAAGATAAAAACAATCCTCTGAAAGATAGGGCAAATGAAGTTTGTGATGGGTGCCCATGTATAACTTGCTTGGAAGAAGAGTGCATTAAAGAAGCAAAATTAGAAAAACAGATATCAAAGCCGGAGAAATTAGACAAGGCGTCTAAAACAACTATTACTCGTTCTGAAAAAGACATAGTAACCAGCTCCAAGGTGATACGTTTTCAACAGCCTAAGGAAATAAAGATATCAAGGGGTAATAAAGGACTTAAACTTTCTTCGGGAAAACCGTACGTAGAAATAACTATAGATCGACCGGAGACAGAAATCTCTGTAGGAATCGGCAGCGTGATCCAACGGCATGCTGCAAAGCCAAGCAAAATACCAAAGCGGATGTCGACGAATGTGATGCAAGCCTTGTGTCCAACGAAAGTAGTTAATAGACCTCCAATAACAAACAAAAGGACTATTCCTCAGTCTAAAACACAAATGGCACTAGACGATATAGTTATAAAACATAAAGATACTACTTCGACTGAAAAGTTGAATACGACTTTGTAGGCTTACACTAATTTATTATTAATGTTCACTAATGTAATATTAATGTTTAATATATAATTTAATAATAATAGGATTTTCCTTCGTAGAAACAAAAAGTAATATAGTTTTATAGCACAAACAATTTAGGGTACGTGGAAATATATTGAAGACCAACAATGAACCAATAAAAATAGCAGGTACATACTCGCTGATCCGAGGCAAAAGTTAATATAAAACCTTGAAGGGAGGCCTGTGTTTATTAATAGACTTTATATGTCCAAAGATGATAATGATAAAGTTTATTATTAGTTCCAATTTTTTTTTCGATTGTTACTCTTACGAAAAAAGCGCACTCCATACAATCATACCATCTCCGCACGCACTAATCACAGTGACGAATTTATTGGGCGTGATCCGGGTGAATTATACCCGGGTGTACCGCATACCCGGGCGGCTGAGTTATTGCATATTTTGCCCGGGCAGCTCAGGTGCCGCGGCGACGACGCTAATCTGTCATTACAGACTACAGTCCACTCCCACTTAGCTAAATGAGTGTTTCGACCAGTTCGCACCAATGCGTACGAAAGTTCGTGAAACCCCACTCAATGCGTACGGAAGTCGGTGAAATTGTATAAGCTTTGTATGGAGTTCAATGTTTGCAAGCCTCAAATAGAGTATATGGCCTAACCCCTCAATCGTACTTTCGATTGTAGAGGAGGCTAGAGCCCTGTAGTATGACGTATATGGGCTGGTAAGCCCTAAAGTAAATATTGGTCCCGTATTTTATTTTCAAATTGTTTGGAGTTCTTCTCTATTGGAATCAAATTGAATAGGATTTCAAAACTTATTAATCTACTCCTGGTTGGTGGAATTTACTTCAAAATTCGTGCATAAACTTTGAGGTACGCAATCAAATAAACAGTCATTCGTTGTAAAAACAAGTGACGACAAAAATCAAAACCGATCAAAACTTAAGTGTCCATCTATATCTATTATTAGCTATTCTGTCTCAGACAAAGTCAAATCCGTGAATTATCAGGGATAAAACATTGACAACTTTCTCCTTTTTTTTGAAGGCAGTCAAAAACATAGTAGTAAGTATAAAGAAAATTAACTACATAGGTGTGGATAATTTTTAAACTTTATGAGGTACTATCTACCTATGAGGTACTATCTGAGGTATTATCTACGACATCTATTAAACCTAAAGAATGCCCCAACATACCACTTAATTACAATTACGAATCACCATAAACCCCTAATAAAATGCCGCAAACTAATAGCCAATAACTCCACTGCAGATGTCCACAACGACTTGTAATTGTGTAGTATAAATTAAGCAACAACTAGAGCTATCTGTCCGCTAATCCCGTGTCAATCGGGGATTATCCTTCCCAATGGCCGCAATCTCACAACAGAAGAGCCAGTATTTATCGGGGGCTGGCCACCCCAACCCATCCGTCTTAAGAACATTTAGCTGTAATAGATTTTACCATTAGGTGTGCTGTGGCCGGACTATTCGTCTTTATAATGTAGCATCGCCATAACATTAGTATGCATTGCGATTGAAACAAAATAAAATTCGTATCAAGATCATGTAATAAATTTACAGATATAATACACTCGAAATGTAATTAAAGTTTAATATATAGGTATTCCCGATTCCCAACCTCTGACTTTTCGGAGTCACGTGTGTATTGATAGTCAATCACCACGCACTATAAAGGTGAAGGAACACATCGTGAGGAAAGCTGCATAACATAGCGATTTGGAAGAATTTCCATGGTATGTAAAGTGTGCCAACCCGCACTGGCCCAGCGTGGTGGACCTAATGGTCTGACCATTCCCAATCGTATTCTCGATGACAGAAGAGGCCCTAGCCCTGCAGTTCTACGTATATGGGCTGATACAGTATTCCCAATAGCCACAAATATAGTCCTGACCATAGTCCAGATCCTAATAACGTAAAAAGCTTGTATCTCTACTCTCTAGTATCGCTTTCAATTTAACAACACACATTCTCAAAAGTAACACTGGTCTCTGTGCGAAGATCAAACCTGTAGGCTCTTATTTTACAACCGACTTTTCAAATCACTATACCACGGGAACCAAAAAATATGCTTTATCTATTTATTAATATTACAATTTGTTAATTCTATATTGTTAATTTTCAATTTTAATTATGCACGTACATAAATACTACTTGAATCGTTGGTTAAAAATTGCACAAATTCAATTCATGATATAAATTCACATAATTTATTTCAAATATTTTAATCCCTCGAGGCACAAAGGATTATGTTTTCCAACGGATTATATGGAAAATTAAATAAACATATATCGGAGCAGGGTCCGGCCGATTTTGGCAATAAATCAACGAAGTACAGTAGGGCCAACATAATGCTCTGTAATGAAAATTCCTCGAGGTACCTAAGGTATTATTTTATTTATGCTAATATAATTTATAGAATATTAAATTGCAACAAATTTCTCTGTGTTTTAGACACAATATAACAAATATACATTGATATGTATATTTGTAATATGTTGTTTGATTGGAACAAAAATAAAGCCAAATTGTTGCTCTAGAAAGAAATGTATTTTTTGTAACGAGACAGAAATTTACAAATGACTGTAACGCTCGAATACTGGAACGCCATTCAAATAATAAGTTGCTCTTAACAGCGCACGGTCCACTTGGCCAGTACATTTAAGCGGGATTTACGTAGTTAAGTGCAACATAATATTTAAGTTGCGTTCCAGTATTCGGGCGTTAGTAAACTATAATTTAACACTACACTTTAATAAACCTATGTAATATCTATACATAAAATAATATACGATAAATGCTTCTAGTTTGTAGGTTTCCCAATAGTTAGCTCTATTTTTACGTTTTATTGCTTAATTACTATACTAAAAGAATCCCTAAACGCAACGTCAGTAAATAGTTTTATTTCCACAAAAAATATCCACAAAATAAAAACACCCAAAGTACAAAAAAAGGAAAAGATTAATGAATTTATGAACATCTTATCTGTAAAGAAAAACTTACAAATGTCCCGTTGACAAGCGCGCAATTGCCTAAACCCACCCCGGTTGTCGGCGACTTGTAAAGCTATAATTTAAACAATCTCGCCCCTCTCTGTTTGCTGTGAAACCCAAGATTTTACCGCAGATACCCATTCGTAACCCCTTATCTTGCTAGGAAAGCCGTGGTGTTGTAAAATGTGGATTAAACCTCAAAATTTTGAGTAAGTTTTAGTACTAGTATAAGTGATTATGTTATAATAATTTCGAATCTGTTTATGATAGAATATTTTCGTTTATAAAGAAGTCTGAAACAATCTAAATATATTGACTTAAAATATGAAAAAATCTTAGTTTTCAGGTCTAACGAGATGTATGATTATACATTTTTATAGAAAAAATATTTTTTCAATTATAACAAATTCAAATCTAATATTCATGTAACAAATCAAAATTATCAGTGAGCAGCGAAATATAAGATTTAAATAGACCCATTAAATAAAACAAAGTACAAAATGAAATGAAAATCTGCCTTTGTAACCTTAGAACCGATATAAGACTATTACTCCACATACTATAAAAATAAACTATTGAAAATAATTTATTTTAAAAAACTAAAATACTCCAATCCAGTCTCCACAAAACGAAGCGAAAACACCAAGTGAAGATTTTACCGTAATGTACCGGCGGGGCACCGCTCACACCGACGAGGTGGCAAGTGTGAGTGAACAAATAACTCGCAGCCTCTAATTGAAGCGGATAGGTGCGTTGTAATTATATCGGTGTAACGAGCTCCCCAGGGACCTGGTCTTGAGATATCGTCCACTGTCTACGATCTCCCCTAACTGGTGAAATACGAACCGAGGTTGTGATTTTCGTTTTGGTGCTGAAGGTTTCAGGTAGAAATGTTGAGTCTTTAAATATTCTTTGGGAATTAATTTTTTAGATGTTATAAGTGAAGGTAAGGATGATGGGGATAATGTAGGGATAATAACTCGTAGTAGAAAATGTTTACACAATTCTGATCGTGTTTGTGCAGAGCCACATACATTTTCAAATAAACTGAAATCAAATCACTACTTTACGCGTCCTCTAATCGTTACATAACTAGAACCTTTCAAATTGGTTCTATAGGTCAATACAATGAACTAGTCTTAAATTCTACAATAAAATTCTATAAGATGAGCGTTTTACACAGTAACCAACATAGCATCAAACATTGAAATATTTAGCCTTCTCCTCCTCTTGGATTCGGATCCCCAATGCTGGGGGTCGTGAGTCATCCTGGAAACAAACCTTCGCGTACGATGTTGTGCCATCTAGTCCGATTTTTGTCGACTTGAACCGCTTCAGTCACGTTCATCTTAACCATCCCAGCGGAAATCAATTCAACAATCATTGAAATAGTTTTAGGAATTTCTTTACTTTACATAATGTCATGATAACATTAATGAAAGAAATATTTGCCATCAACATTGCATCAAGAATACTGCTAATTATAACCGTTTCCATGCATATTACAATTCCCGTTCTAAGTAATCTTCACATTAACCGCATCAAGGAATGAACACAAACATCCTTGTGCAAACGTCTCAAGGAATTCCACTATTTATTGAGCTCGCGATGTCAACTAACCAAATGAGAAATTTTAGGTACTACCGCCAACCAGCATAACTTGGACTACCTCGAAGCTTCAATACCTTCTCTATTACCCTATGTTATATGGATAGAGGGGTCCAGGGAAGGTCAAGATATAGTTGGTGATGACAAATTACACGCAAGGGGAGTTAAGCAAATTAATCACGGAGTCCAATTTAGTGGAAAACAATGTGGGGGTGAAACACGGTGAAACACGGATGGTTTAATGGCAAGATTTTGTTATTGTACTACACTAAGCGGGAACTGTTGTTACTAATAATCAAGAATATGCAAATATAGGATCTACAAGTAACAAAACAACTCGAAAGAGAAATATATATTGCTTTGTGTCATTTGTTACCGGAAGTTTTATTGACGTGTTCATTCTTACGGCTTAATTCATAGTTTTAAAACCTATTTTATACATCGAATGTTTTGTCTTCTTCGCTTAAAATGAATTCAAAAGTCGTACAAAAGAGACAAAACATTCGATAATTTAAATATATTTTTGTCTATGAGTAAGACCTTAAGTCTCATAAGTCTTGTGTCACTCATAAGTCAAAGCTTTATATTATTTATTTTATTGCAATATTTGAAGGCTATTAAAGTCGACTATGGACTAATCACTTAGCTATGGACAATAATAGAGATTGAAGGCAGTTGAAGTCGACTAATCACTAATGGGCAATCATAGAGAAGGATCAAACAATGAAACACTTATTGTCGCAGATTTGTTGAATATTTTTAACATCTAATTCCTAAGTCCAGACATCTGTCATTTTCTAACGATTCATACAATAGTCAGTAATTGTACAATCACGTATAAAAATCAGTTTGACAATACAATAAAAAGTTCCTCTCACCTGGCGGAACTCACGCTCCATCCCCAATTAATAAAACAAAATCGGCGGAAGTTGGTTCCGCTTCGGTCACTTCCGCGCACCGATTGGTGGATGTCACCTTTGACCCCACCCTGTATGTGGAGCACCCTATGTACTGACTCACCCTAGCGTTTTAGTAAATTGAAAACAATTTAGTACTTCCTGTTACATATGTGATTCGAAACGGTATGGATGTTTTTTGGGAAATAAACAATTCCAATTTCCACTGCAATGCCCACATTGCGTGGCCAAAAACACTGTTCACTGCTTCGAAAAGTAGATTACGTCATTTCCATTTGATTCAATTTGTCAATGGTTGATGTGATAATACCATCTCAGAGACGGTTGATTGCCGGCTGAAAAAATATGTTATACAATATACTAACAAATCTTTGCTTTCAACAAACCGTATGGGAGTAGCAGAAAAAAATCATGGGATGGGTAACATTTATTCATAGATTCTCAGGATTCAACGGAACGAACTCTGATTGGTGATGGGACCTAGTAATTTGCTACAAACTAGGTTCCTTCATATCGTCTCTCAGATGAAATGAAGAGCTTAAAAGATATATTGAACATGCGGTCATAATAGGTGAACTATCAACTATCAAAAAATAATTTCCAGTATAACCATATTTCAACAATATTGCACCATTTCGCCCTGCCAATTCAAAAACACAAAAGCTTCCACCCATTTTCGGCACTAAAATTACTAAAAAGCAATAAATAAATTGAAAACTATGGTAAAATAGTGATTGTGCCCCGGGCGGGCCGGGAATTTCATTAGGCCGCGCCGGCTGGATTAGAATGCCTTCTCCATTGTGCATTGAGTTATAGCGCTGACCACTGACGCTATTGCTGTAATAGATGTCGCGGGAGTAAGCGTTATTCAGTATTTACGTTAAAATCCAGTATTAAGAAGGATAATCAGACTACTTTTTTAATTTAGTTAGTCGGGCATCCTCGTTGAATGTATTTTTTTTACATTTGCTTTAATTTCATTCAAGTTAAAAAATAACATCTAAATTCTCAAGTTCTTAATTTTTTTATAAGTATTCATTACTTCAAATCTAGTTCTACCTTGAATATGTGCAGGGGTAGTTTAAAGTACGGGCACATTGCAATCTTCTGTTTCGTATATAATTCACAACCTTGCGAATATTCGCTACAATCCGATACCCATAACACCCACTAAGATCATGTCTTGTCATACTACATGCATACATCAGGAATTACAAGATTTTTTGGTCTCACAAACTCCCAGATCCGAATTAAATATTTGTCTCGGTACAGAAATCGAACCCGCTCATTTCACAGGCAGCGTCTAACCGACACGCCACGGAGGCTATTTTTTATTTTTGTTGCATAGCAACAACTCACCAAGACATTAAGCAAAGAGCATATAACTTATAGTATATGCTCTTTGCTTAATAGTATTTATAGTTCTTCTGCAACACGAGTGGTCGTTAGGAGCAAAAATTGGCCGCGATTGAACCAACTAATTGTTTGAAATATGCGCTCGCGAATGTATGGAATAGATTATGGTGCGCCGTCAGCTGCATACAATGGAATATAAAACTTTATCTCATATATTGTAATTAGTGGAGATACCAATAATTACATGTAATTAGTCGTAAATCCACGTATCTATTTGCTGTGGGGGAAAGTTCGATGTCTATAAATGTGTTTGTGAAAGAAGTTCTACCACTAACAGTCCAAGAGACTTGTGTTTTCTGCGTCAATATTTTATCACAAAAGGTTCCGTGTAGTATGAAATAATTAAATACCATGTCCAGTATTCAAGTATACTTCATAGGTTATATGTTTTCTTTTTTTCTCGCTATATTAATTTGGGGAGCCATATTATTTTCTTGTTCCTATATATTCTGTTGGATAGGAACATAATGGTATGTGATTATAGCACCCAGTTTGTCCCAAAATAAGCTGATCCGTTCCATATTAATTACTTTTAAGATATCAACCAAAGGAAATCACTCCTGCCGAAAAACCTATATGTAATAGATTAGTCCTATATTATCTGTGGCACGGCCACGTAAAATGTTTCCAAATAAAAAAAAGGAACGTTTAAATTATATTGTCTACGGCCGCCGGTCGGTAATGAAACGTTCTATTTATATTTGCTTTACATTTCGTTATCTCGCATGATACATTATGACGGCTGCAGCTTCAGAATAATCATTACTAATATGTTTATCTCTCCAGAACGTAGCGGAGGAAATTTATGACCACTTTACTGATTCGAAAAAGAAACTTTTGAACTTTATCTGATAGATATTGCTTTGGTGTAAATAAAAATAGAAATTTTAAACGATACAAAGTGCTTTATTTATAAACAAGGCCAATTTACTATTATATTTAAATGATTGTGGTTTAAGTAAACAAATGCATGATAAATACAATTTTGGAATAATTTTATATGAATGAAATATTTGAATGACTTTTGACCCCTACCTAGCATCCATTGAAGTAAGGTCAATAATGTGTTATTTAGAAGCCAGAACCCATTCCAATGGTCAAAATCATGTGAAATAACATTTAAACAATTAGAAGGAGGCAGAGGTATCACTAGGTATCTACCACCCGATGTGTTTACTCTAACTGTCCGACAGAATAAACTTGTCCCTAATTAAGTTTTTCAACGTGTGTGGGCCGAACCATAAATTCCCTTAATAATAGACACAAATTACTCTACAAACACTTCATAAATATGTATCGATGGACGATCGAAACACTGTAATTTACTGACGCTTAAAACTCATACATTTTGAACACCTGCAATTGTCGTAAGGATAGGTTGTAATGACCCCGCCCCTTTCTAACACACAAGGTTTTATGTAAGAGAGAAAAGGACATAAGTAGTGTAATTTGTAAGAAATGTAAAGGATCGTTCGCGAAAGATTTATACGTTCATTTGTATATAATGAAGACGCTAGTCATTGTGATGGGAGTCCCATTGATGGCGACCTAACCGCACCCTAACATGCAGGGTTGACACTGGAGATTTAAAAAATAGCCCTGACGTCAAACTTTTCAGGACATTTTTATGTCGGAAATCAGCTCACAATAAGAACGCAATGTAGAGTTGACACCAAAGATCTATTTTGGTGAAAGTTACGGCTTAAAGATTAAAAACACATTATTTTTGCATCTCAAACACAATGTGGAAAATTATATAAGACATCTTAACGATAATTAGATAAGCTGTCTCTTAGTCTGTTGCCTGAAAGTATTTTATTGCAGGGATCGAAACCCATTCGACATTACGGTACCGGTATCGACGAATTTCGGTTACCTTTAAGATTTCGGTAACTGCTATGACGCATTATAAAGGTTGCGCTTATATACGGTAACCGTTTTAATACCGGTAACCGTTTTAATACCGGTAACCTAAAAAGACCTTGAATGCAAAACAAAATGCGTTGTTGTTGCATAACAAATAAATATCATACTTGTCGTGTTGTTTACACAATATCGCTGGATTCGGTTCATTTCTTTTTTGGTGTGTAATTCTGTTGAAAATATCATGAAATGAGTAAAGATAAATGTGTGCTGTAGTGCCATAATGTTTAGTAAAGACAAACGGCGGTATAACCACACACAGGCACTGTCCCCGCTTTGACTTATAAGGAACGGCGCATGAAACATAGAGGTAACCCTTATTTCGGTTACCGGTATGATACCGGTAAAATTCTAGGAATCCAATAAAATTGGCCTATACGCCAATTATCTTTAAAAATACCGGTATTATTTTTTTCGGTTGATACCAAAAAATACCGGTATTTTCGTTACCTGTTTCGGTCCCTGTTTTATTGGCACCGTGCTGCGCCTCCGCTAAAAATCATAGTCATTCCGAGACACTGAAAAAAAAAATACTACCACTATCGAACAACCATGAAACTTAAGACCACACACTTTTACAAGCTTCTCTTTAACAATGTTGAACTAAGTTGCTCTACCAATTCTCTAATACATTTCTCATATTTTAATTATTGCTGGAGAGTATTTGTACAAGAAAAGCACGGCATATATCAAGTGCATTTTCTTTAACCTTCATATAATAATTACTACTAGTACCACTCCTACAGATATCGCCAAGCTTTGAGCCAACAGCTTTAATTACAAACTTCTACTTCCAATTTGGCAGTATGTACCTTTACCTTGGCCTGTACATCCAAAATTACTTAAAAAATGTCTTTGGTTTATTTATTTTTTACCCTTATCCGTCAACCCTAGTCTTAGGCCAATTACTTAAGGCAGTATTCAGATTGAGTGTGTCTACACCTGGCATTGTTCGCGTATGAACGTATCACTTAATTCCCGGCGCCCTGCGCTGCTATTCAACATTTTAATGCGACTTTACTGTACGTGACAGAATGAGGAGCCACGAGCAGACACTTCGCGCAATTAGCAAGCAATTAACCGTAGACTTATGTTATGTAATTACATATTATTTGAAATTAAAAATGTTTTGTGTAATTAGCGGAGTTTAATGAAGAAATATGGAAAAAGGGCCGAGTATAGAGGGTAGAACTACACTGGTATGTTAGACAACTTTAGGATTGAGAAGGCAATTTTGCTGCCCTATTTCGTTCGATGAATGAATAGCCGGCGTCCAATACTTCTACCGCCTCCTGTGCTTTATCTATCGCTTATTCCCTAATTAAAGGACTTCAAAAAAAGGAGGAAGTTCGTAATTCGTCAAAATCTTTTTTTAGTAACTGACAACGTACAGTCAGCGACATAAGTCGTTGAACACTTCACATTTTTTGATAAGCTTTTTATGAATTAAAATTTGTACGTACTACTCTGTAGTCGTAAAATATAACCAAGTAAAGTCATCTATGCCGAGAAGTGCCATACGATATTGAAAATAATTATTATTTTGGATGATAAGACAATTTCAAATCTCGTGAATGTGTAGCGACTTATGTCGCTGACTGTACCTACGATACAAGTATTTTACGTGTTCCTAGGTAGTGGTAATCTCTTATCAAGTGATACGGCTACTAATTAGTCAAACCTATGAAATAATAAAATGTAAGAAGAACTGGTAACTGGTGTTCTTGTCTGAGCGATAATTATAGTAGTATTAAAAGAATATTTTTAAACTGAACCGCCATGCGTTAAATAAGTCTACCTATTTAAAAAAATCTACCATAATAACTAAATAATGTAATTTCAAAGTACAGTTATACTGAATACGTTATTAGTATATTGACACAAAGAACACTGTCGAAGAAGTGATATACCCACGATCTCTTAACAACCTGACAGTTTTTTTTTTTTTTTATATCGGAACTATTTCCTAAAACATACTAAAATACCAAATTAAAGTTAAGGTAGTACTAAAATCTGAACTAAACTTCTGAGGTGTTTATCCATGAAAACAAACAAGACAAAATATCACCATTTAAGCAGTAAGTAAATAGTAAATATGTACTGCGTACATTTGTATGCACCACGGTAAAAGGTTTTCTAAACACTCACACTTTCGGGCAGTTTAAAATACTATTCACGTATCTATTATGATACAATAACGTAAGAAACTATTTTTATGATATTTTCAACGGATATATTTGTAACAAAACACCTACTTACCAGTAAAATGAGCCTTTCCTAATAAACAACCGAATAAAACGTTTACGTTGCCGAGATTAGTAACATTGATAAAAACTCCCTCGCTCTTTAAAAAATCCGACGTGTTAGGTTGACCAAATAACAACTCTCTTTTGGGACAGTAGCTTCGTAAAATGCGAATAATATTACGCAGTTGATATTGGACATTATGTAACCGACAAGGCTTTATGAAATATGATTTCTCTGTCTTTATTTTTAGGACTAAAAATATATTTAAAAACAACATCTTTGTCATGCAGATTGTACGGGTCTAATTCTATAAATGGATAAGACTATACTACATAGATATATCAGATGGATACATAATGGTTTTGTGTAAAATTAGGTAAGTAATGTTATAAAAACCCTAAAATTCTTTTCTTCTTAATTTTCTTTACTATTTTCAAAACCAGACCACGTTAGAATGAAGCAACAAATCAAATATACCATCTTATACAACCACTCTATACAAAAGATCTTCCAACTTGTAATATTAGAATTACTATCGGTCTCATGAGAAAGTATTATATACATATTCGAGTACGGCCGTTTATTACTAATTTGTCGATAAAATATCGACCAGTTAAGGTAATATTATGTGGAGTAAATGTGAGGTAGTCCGCAAACCCGCACTAGTCCAGCGTGGTGGACTATATAACCTAACCACTCTCAATCGTACACTTGATTGCAGAGGAGGCCCGTGACCTCCAGTGAAACATATACGGGCTGTTTTAGAGATATGGGAAGTAGTAATCAGCACCTACTAATCCAGGAAAACACTAAAACCATGGTCACCCCACATAAAGGCAGTGAGTTACCGAATTCTTCAGTCAACAACGTCTTAAAACGATTACCGTGGTCTCGAAGGTGGCGGGGGAGCGACACGTAAATCGCATTAGATATGTTAAATCCAGCCCGCGGGGGGCCGGCAGGGAGGCGAAGGTGTTACCGCGATATTTTTATTCGTATCGCTTACTTTCGTGATTATTGTTTGGGCGCCATTTGCATTGCGGCTGTATGAGGATTGATGTGTTTTGAACTTTGTCAAAAAAAAATATTAATTTGCTCACCCTAGAATTGTGAAGTAGTGCATTCTAATTAACTTCCCTCGGTAATTCTTAACTGAAATAACAAATTGTATTACTATACATCATGTAAAATTAGGTACCAGGGACGAGAAACATACTTCAACTCCTACGTCTATATTTTGAAAAATGATGATATTTCTAATTATTATGATTTACATTGACCACTAAAGTAGAAAATGTATCAGTAAATGTACAAAAATTGCTGATAAATTAATAACAGTAGGTTAATCATCTCTAATTGTTTGTATCAATGACTTATAACAACCTAAATAGATATGTATTCACCCATCCCTATAGTCAACAAATTACTATCAAGTATCAAGAAAGTTCTGGTGACATAAAAAAGAACTTCCCGTGAAATGGTTGAGGGAAAAAAGTGGTGACGTCTGAGTCAACGACGCCGTAACGAATGTAAGATGCGACGTTTTATTCAGTCCGCGTTATACGAACCGCGCTATAAGAACCGCGCAATCCGAGTACCTCTGCCACTCTTCATTGCCGCCAATCACTTTCATTCTAATGTAATTGACAGCTTTTACTTTGCGATCCGTGTTTGATTTCGAGATGTTTGTTTAACTGTCTTTTTTGTGGGAATTTTGTTTAGAAAGGAACATGCTTGCAATACCTACTAATAGATATAGTTATTGAAGCAATTTTAGGATAGGTTTTTTAAGTATTACTAGTTTCATGAGTGTACAGCACTCGTTTGTATGAACCTGACTGCAAAATATAAGGTTTATAAGTCCCTTGACTCACCTTACTCTTCACGACATTTTGTATATTGTAATGGCATTATTCATAAACTGTGCTAAAATATATTTTAGTTATAAAGTATTTTATTCCTTTCGGATGAGTTTTAAATTCAGTTTCAGCAAAGAAGACAAGAAAGATGTGGAGATCCTTGGGAGAGATCTGTGTTCAGCAGTGGACTTGCTGTGGCTGAAATGATGATGATGATGAAAGAGACAAAATATTCTATAACTAAAATAGGTATATTTGTCTATGAATCAGGCTTTCAACCAATTATTAAATACTTTAACCGTGATGAAAAATGAAATAAAAAGCCTGCATAGATAAATATAAAGGTAAATATCTTAAAACTACTTCTACCGTATTCAATGTCTAACACGAACTAAGCCAGGGTGGCGCGTGGTATGATAGAGGAATCCAACATTTTGTGAAGTATCTATAATCCAGGCACATTAGTAAACTTTTACCTACAGCGTCCGAACACTCGAAGTTCGTATCGTTTTTATAGAGTTCCCCTGATACAGAAAAACATTTAAGAGTACAACTGGCATATAGGTAGGTAAAGATTACAAGGTGTCTCTGCGTCTCCCCTGTGCTCGAGTAGGCGCGTGATATTCACAGTCGAATTGCCGATTCTAACGCGTCTCCGCAACGCTTTGTGTGTGCCGGATGCGAGACGATCCTATTTGCTATTCATTTTTTTCCACTACACTGGTAATAGGTGTAAATATACCTACTACTTACATCGTATTTGGGAATAAACATGGAGGAAATTTGATGAAAAATTACAGTCAGAATTCAATTGAGGGAAAGTAATGTTTTGTTTCAAAAGTGTACAGAAATCTTTTTAAGTAATAGATGAAATTATAACACATTTAATTAATTGTGTGCCAATGCCCCACAATTGCTTCAAAATATCCAGGTTTATTTTGCCAATTAGACTATTTCCACCCTGAACCCTATTGATAAAATCGCACATGATTATTTTCTCATTCACAATTTCGAGATTTAGACAATGTCTTCAAGACCTTTTTATCATGCAGAAATCGCCGTAAAATTAAAACCAGATAATTTTGTATCCAGCATAAAAATCATGTCACGCCCAGCCCATCAAGTTGGGGAATTAGATTATGAGTATCTATGCAGAGAAAACATCTCAATTTTATTATGAAGTGGTTCAAGAGGCATTGGTTGAAGATGGCTGCAATAAAACTCGGCACAGGTGTCGATAAACAGTTGTTACAGAGGGGGTGGTTTTATGATCTTTCCGAATTATCTTTTGTCGTAAACATTGCACTTCTAACTGCTTGGAATTTAGTCTTTGAAATGTCCTATTTACGGGTTTGAATGATAAATGTGAATTTAGAAATAAATATCCATAGGTACTCAAGCCAATAGGGTATTTGACTATTATCGATTTTTGGTATTATTTCGCTTACTAACACAAATACGTTAAAAATAAAGCCTTGCCGTCAAAAAAGTATTAAAGTAGCTTGTAAAATAAGGCAAATATTATTATTTAAAATTAAAGAGTAGGGGTATAGTGGGGACATCTTGCTGTCTCTTTCACACGCGCACACTGTAATGTATAATAACCCTAGTGACGTCACTATCTTGGTTTTGCATTTCTTTTCTGTTACCCCCACTACAAGTTTTAAAACGTTTCTAACTTCTTTCATTCTGAATGGATTTATAAATTTCTTTGTTTGTTAGACCATAGCTATGGATACGTTTTGATAAATATAATAAAAAATTGGAGTCAAATACCCTATTTACCATTAGGAGTAGGCAGAGCTACCATCAGGACACCCACGTTTCGCTTTGTGTCCAATAACATAATATTAATTCTTCGTATGGTATATGGGATTTTAAGCAGGTACATATTTTTTTCACAATCTTTCTCTTATTATAAAATCTAAATAATGGTTTGTAAAAAAAAGATCAACATATGCACGCGCGCCTATCACCGAAAATTCGAAAGAGTGCTAAATAACAAACCAACTCTCTACCGACATGTTCGGTTTAAAACGAGGCATTTATTTATGGAAATATATGCAGTTACATGGACTTCTATATACTTACTACGTTATCATGTCTCAAATACGATATTAAATATACACTGAGCCTTTGTCTAGGCATGGAAATACGCTTAGCAAACCAAACACGAAAAGTCAGCATTCAAGACATTTTCATCTTCAACCATAAACACTTATTTTGGATTTGTTTATGGTATTCCTTTGGGGCCAGGAGCCAAAGGGCACGACATTTGGTTGCGAGGTCGTGCCCTTTACAGCCGATCGCAGCAATTCCGCAAAGGGCGGCAAGCACATAAAATCTCCCAAATTATATTGGTGACATTTTTGACAAACAAATTGTCTATAGAACAATGGCTGTTTCCGAGGACTACTCAAAAGGCGCGTACATCTACTTAAGTTTAAGATTATTTCACAAGATTTTTCCTAATTTCAATCTTTATCAAAACTACTGTGAGAATGTATAAATGGCATTAGTAACTTTCCATCAGATGACTCGTATGCCGCTTTTATTCCACAAAAATTCTCCCCATTTTTAACCATAGACTATCTGAGCTTTGCCATTTATTTTTTATTCCAAACGATCTCACAGCCTCTAATGACACAACCTACACAATTTCGAAAATGGATCGCGTGGAATTCGAAATTTAAACTGTCCAACGCCTTCCCCTGCTTCGATGACGTATAGTACCCGTGAGAGTTATCAACCAAAACAATACCTCCGACCTCACATTCAGAAGGTTTTAAAATAAATAAAACATTATTACGTTGAGTATAAGGGTGATTATTACTTAAACTCAAATGTGTTCGTGACAAAGATGACGAATTTGTTGTGTCAAAAAGTCTTGCAATTATTAATACACCTACAGTCGAAGTTACAACGCTAGGGGATTTAGAACAATAAATTATACAATTTTAAATATCACAGACCTTATATCCTTTTATATTTGTAAAAATAAATATACTTACCTTACTCATTAATATGAAAGCCAAATGAATCGATCACTATAAAAAATCTCAGTTAGGCCAAAAGTGATATTTAAAAAAATATATAATAATTAAGATATCAATTACAAATAACGTTTGTCGCTTTTTTTCATTGGAGAGTAGTTACTTAACCTATTTAAGATTCACAATTTGCTTAGGTATAAAATTAATACTATTTTAATACCTGATACTACCAACCACCTAAATTCTATATATTCTATCTCCCACTACAATCTCCTGAATACGGCCCTGCCGAGCTTAACCCAACTAACCCAGCAATATAGAGTAGGAAAGTGCAGTAATTATAATTAGAACAGCAATAATTGGATGGGCCGGTCGTGGGCCGCAGGCGAGGGTCCTAATTCAATAACACGTTATGATGGATCGCACCCGCACGACAACTTTCCCTATCAAGGAGGTCGATATAAACAAGTAATGTGCCCCTAAAATCATGCAGATATCTTAGAAATTCAACATAGTTTTACAAAGTTTGACTTATTTATGTAGATCCACTGACTGTTGACTGTTATCATATGTGAGAGGCCGCCTGGCTGCGTACCACCGCAATGTCTATTTCTCCCGCCAAACAGCAGTTTAAATGCACTGTTGTGTTTCGGATTAAAGGAAATTGTAGTCAGAGTAACTGGAGACTGTCCCACCCTCACACCCACCACTGTAACTCCTGTGAGCCAGGATCAACAGTGGCACGCAATGTAATGACACCGAGCATTGAAGCTCGGCGAGTCTCCGGGAATGTCTAACTTGTCTTTAACCCGCAACGAAATTAATCAGAAAATGAAATTAATAGGAGGAGTTGGAAATAAATTATTGTCCACTTCCCTCCGTGCAAAGCGGGCGACAAAACAATGAACTAAACAGGTAAATAACCTCGTAAAAAGACTTTTACAGCCGGAGAAGCCAGCTGTAAAGCACCACGGATCACATCATCACTACATTTAAATGGGACCTATTATGTGAGCTTTTAGACTTGATTCCAATAATAAGTATGGCAAAAACGCCGGAAAGCACGGAAGTTCTTCCTAGTCTCTACAAGGTCCATGTAGTATACGACTCCAGATGATATCTGCATACTATCCAGCATAGTTTTACGCTCATTCTGCCAAAGACTACACTCCCAAAGTATATGATGCGCGGACTGCTCATACTCGCAATTAGGTGTTGAACATGGGCATGCAGGCGATTCAACAAGCTTAAAAGAGTAAAGTTTAGACCTAAAGTTACCATGGCCCGTGAGAAACTGTGATACGCAATAATCGACATCCAACCAAGTCTTTGTCAAACGGTCACGAACGCAAGGAAAATATTGATATAGATGTCGTCCCTTCAAAGATACCTCCCATCTATTTTGCCATTCATCTAATAGTTCGCTATATACCACTGAAAGCGGTTTAAATAATCTATCAATTTTTAAAAGTTCACGTGCGGTTAAAAAACTTTTATCCATATTCTCCCTAGTAGAGTAATACATGGCGGCGCGACGTTGCACCTCCAGGTCGACTGGAAGTACACCCGCCAGGACAGGCAAAGCTTCGGTACTAACAGTTCTATATGCCTTACACAAGAATATCAAGGCCAAGCGTTGGCTCTGGAGCAGTTTTCTTCGCACAGCGCCGATAGTAGCCCTATCAGCCCATAGGGGAGATCCGTAACAAATACATCCTAAGTAAGTTGCTCCATAGATGATTTTTAGTGTATTGAAAGATAGCCCCCATGTTGATTTTGATACTCTTGTCAAAGCAAAAAAGTTCCTTTTCGACTTTTCCCCGATGTTTTTAATATGTTCAAGAAATGAAAAATTCCTTTCCAAAATTAAACCAAGATAGCAAACCGATTCTTTTTTCTTAACAGTGATATTATTAAATTTAAATCGCGGCGGTTATTGTAAACTTCCTTTTAAAAGTAATTGGAACGTTTTATGTGGTGCAAACTTTAAGCGATTTCGATGGCCCCAATCACATATTAATTTTAAACACGCGTCTGCACTATTTTCTAGTCCCGACCTACTGTTTGATTCTATGAGCAAGAGGCCATCGTCCGCATATCCGGTCAAAGAACACCCTGACGGTAAGGGAATCGTAAGAAAATCGTCGAAGCCTAAATTCCACAAATAAGGACCTAAGACTGAGCCTTGTGGACAACCCATCGTCAGTGGTTTCGACACGGCATAGTGTCCAAGTTTAAGTTTGGTTGTTCCGTGCGAGAAATACGAGTAAATAAGTGAATATATATTTTTAAAGCAACCTCGTAATTTCAACTTAAGAGGCAGCATTGGCCACCAAGCGTTGTCGAAAGCACCGGAGATGTCCAGGAAAATACCAAGTACATATTTGCGCACCGATGTACTTACCGCTCTTCTAACCGAAACTGCCGCGTCGATGGTTGACTTACCCGTAGTAAATCCGAACTGATTTTCGTGAAATTTTGGTCCACCCGGTAGCAATCGAGGGACGATAAGACGTTCTAAAAGTTTCCCTAGCGACGCGACGGCAAGAGTGTAATAGGTCTATACGACTTCGGATCATGCGGTGATTTATCGCCACTCTTGGCGTAAGTCAGAGTAACTACTGGACAAGCATTGCTTTGTAATTCAAGGTGTTGTTTGGTTTTGCTACTGTTCATGAGCGGTCGCATCGCTTACCATCAGGCGAACGGCATGCTCGTCTCGCCATTCATTACAAAAAAACAAGTGAGTAAACGCCTCACCATGAGAAATGGTTTCCACTGCGGACTGCCCATAAACCTCTCATAGAACGAGGTAAAAAAAACAAAAATGGCGCGAGAGAGAAAGCGCTATTGGGCCTCTGGCATATTCATTCACCGATCAAACAAATACGTCGATTCATATGGTTTTTTTGTGATGCAGTAGTAGCACGTGGAGCCGGCACGTCTCTACTGTAGTCTAGTCAAACCTCACTGTGGCTCTATCACTTCAAAATTGAATTGAATTGAATTAATCAGCTCTCTTAGTTCTGAGGTGGGTCATATCTACGGATTAATGGGTATAAGTATTAATCCATCAGTTAATTCCTGTGGGTAAATGATTTTTGTGTATCATTTTAGGATTTCTGATACCTAGAATATAAGACTTGAGGTCAATGCTTTATCTGCAACGTGTGGGTTTATTTATTTAAATACTAACTACATAATATCATGATATGAATACCTAAAGACTCTCGTTTATTTCAATGAAACGTCAAATTGTAACCTATTTTTAAGTTATCAATAAAAACGATGAGCTTCCGTGTGGGCACACATCCATGATAAAATTCTGTTTGTTAGCGGGCGGCGCGGGGTGAGCGGGGAGCACGTACCCCATTGTCCCGCCTTCACATCACACTAAAGGGGTTTTCGAGTGTGCTTTTCAATTTGCCTCTGCCAAAATGAACACAGTGTGCTGTTGAGACGAATTGACACTAAAAGTAATTTCCTGTGTTTAATGGTGGCTGGTTATTGGAAATGATCAGTTTGTGCTAACCCTACTATAAAGTATGAGCTTCTCATTTCCCATTAATAAGGAAAGGCCAAGAATCACACTACAAAATTAAGTTATCTACTAATAGCATTTTCACAAAGGCAAAAATATTTTCTGTTAATACAGGAAGGAACCTATTACTAAAAGAAAAACTGATAAAATAAGTAGATAATATTTAAAAATATTATGTAACTACAAATAATAAATAAAGATCCTAGGAATTACTTTATTCTTAAGCCCAATAGGCTTTGTGCAGCAATTATGTAAACCTTAAAAAATGCCACGGCTCCACGCCCTCCCTTGTTCTTGGTCAAATCAAGTTCGCGTAATAGTGAATTTTTTTACAATGGACCGTTGAAAACCTCGCCGCGCACAGAGTGCAGCGGAAATGAAACGGAGCATATGTCGATGGAATCGGCCGAAACCGACCATTGTCGCCGGCGACAACGAAAATATCACGCGCCAAAAAAATAAGTTGTCAAGCGGGAAAAAACGCTGTCAGGCGCGACGGGAGTGTTGGAGAAAAGGTAGGCTGAATGTTACTGTTTCCTTAGATTTAATTTTTTACTATTACATTTTTTTGTTTTAATCTAAATTTTATAATGAAAAATATAAATATAATAAATAAGTTGATTATCTTGAATCAAAATTCAGCTGACCCTAATCCGTAATAAATAACAAAAAGTTTAAGTTAAAATTAACAATTTAATTGCCTAAGTGCATAGGTATTATGTACTTTCCACTACTCAGTCAAACATTCATAATATTAATGAAAATCCCGTTGAGTCATCGAAAACAAGGAAACAAAAACACAATCAATTATATCAAGACACAACATCAAAATCACAAAAAAGAAAATTATAGACATTAGAAAATTCATAGGATTCATAACATAAATCACCTCGTTAATTGTCCGAAACTTGCATTCACTAATTTAAATTAAAAATATATGGCCGGGGGCAGGACGTGCGCTAAGTTTAATGGGGAATTTGAGGAAAAATTGAAAAACCGTCGGCCGTAAATGAAAAATTAAAAAGTCCCGCCGGAAGCGTAATCGCGGCCATGTTTCAACCGACTTAATTACCCGCGCTTACAAACAAACAACAGATATTTATGCCCACTAATCGAATTATGATTTGAAAAGGAAAAAATTCTAAAAAATTTTTGATTATTGCAGAAATATAATTTTACACATGAAAAGACAAAAGTTGTTTCTAGTTCCATCTATTATGAATAAAAAAAAGATACCTGTTAGTAATTAAGCTTTATCAGATAACCACGCAAATAGGTAAGATAGTACACAATACGCTAGCTTCAGACTTGTAATAAAAAGTGAACACTAGAAAAATTCATACTAGTCTATCAAAACTCATAACTTTACCAGTGTTAGAAAAAAATGTGGAACAAAATATTTTTTATTTTTATTGCAGTTAATGGCGAGATGAGCATGCCGTTCGCCTGATGGTAAGCGATGCGACCGCTCATGAACAGTAGCAAAACCAAACAACACCTTGAATTACAAAGCAATGCTTGGCATTCCACTGCGCCCGCCATCCTGAGACACAAGATGTTAAGTCTCAATATGTCCAGTAGTTACTCTGGCTACAATGTCCTTCAATCCGAAACACACCAGTGCATTTAAACTGCTGTTTGACGGGAGAAATAGACATTGCGGTGGTACCCACCCAGGCAGCCTCTCACATATGAGAGACCTACCACCAGTAAGTATTCGCCTCATTAAAAGACACATGAATTTTATACCTAGTCGATAGCGTCTTACGCGCGACATGATATGATTATGATTGTGTAATGAAAGGTCGGCGCTCGCAGGTTCAATATCATATCAATCAATACATTAAGACATAATTTTCATAGTATATTTTGTTTCGAGATTGGACGTTGTAGCCTGTAGGACTGATATTATTTCGTAGTTTGTGATATTATCTAATTGTGGCGAGTCTGGCGACTATATTATGTATATTTTGAATAGTAAGAAAATTAATTTATGATGTAATAATAAACCACCAAAAATTATAAAAATAGACAACAGCACCATTTTCGTATTAAAAACTTAACACTATATGAAGTGTATAATTTCATAACACTTAGACCCCTACGATATCGGAGCGAGTAGATGTGCGGGTGCTAAGTGCACATCCACGCAATAGATGTCGCGAGTGCGCCCGTGACTTCCGCCGCGCTGTGATGACACTACACGCAACCCGGTTATAAATAGGGATGAACATGAAAAAAATACAAAAAAAAATAATAAAAAAAATTACATTATAATTTTAACATGCATATTAACATATGAATATAGGCGAATATACAATTCGCAATATTTTCCACAAATTAAATAAGCACACATTAAACAATGAAAAAGCACACTACAGAGTAATTAAGTTGATTCAGTATTCAATTAATAAAAAACAGCTGGCTTTTAACAGTTTAACAAAATAAAAGATATCTTACTTCTAGTGAAGCGGTTAAAAACTAAATAAGTGTATACATAATGTGTATATTCAACACAAAAAAGGAGAAAAAAAACACACAACATAATTGTTTTTATTTTAACCGTAAATAACAGTGGCTGTTTTTACTTATTTATTTAAGAAAGACACACCAACAGCATATGCATTACAAAACCAAAACACTTGATAAATAAAATGGTTATGCACATGCCTAATAAAGATGTGTATAACATTCACAAAGTGAGGGTAATATAGACTTTTCTATGGCTGAAGAGACAAATAGAGCTGGTGAAAACAGAATTAGTGAATAGTACTTAGTTAAGAAAAATATATTTATTAAAGGTGTTTACAGGGGTAGTCATTACTCAATTGTCACTATAACAAGTTCCAGAAAAATGAAACATAAAGGAAGGCTTAAAAGGTTGCGAAATTTTGTTGCACTCCACCAATTATTTAAAAATTAAACAGGAAATAACAAAACACATTTTTGCTTTGCAGAAAATATTTTATTTTAGTCACTAATAGTTCCAACCCATAGCATTTACCAACCCTAAAAAAAGACATCATTATTGTAATGGATGTCACGGGCTGCAACTCTAAAGTACTTTGGAGAAAGTATCTTCGTGGCTTATACGGTCACTGTTTGGCACAAAAATAATCCCTATTTATATGGCTGTAAGGCTCAATACAACGGAAGCACAAAGTTTGCGAACCCCGAGACTAGATGGTGCAACAATCGCGAGAGCAACACATTAGCGACATCTCTCAGCGGGAGTGAGAAAATTACAGAAGAATTACAACGTCGCAAAGTGTCGAAGCTTTCAACGGTCACCGTTTTAGAAGAATGCTGAGTTTTTACCGTCTTAAAACGTATCCTACGTTAATTTTATGCTAAATAGGGAATATAAAAGAAATAAATGCGTATAAATAACCTCATATTCTCGTTATAGTGGTAGGTCTCCCATATGGCCGCCTGAGTATAGGTGCCACCGCAATTTCTATTTCTCCCGCCAAAAAATAGTGTAACGAGTGGAAATGTTGAGACTTAATATCTTATGTTTCACGATTGCGAGCGTAGTGGAATGCCAAGCATTGCTTTGTAATTCATGCTGGTTATGCTAATGTCCATAAGCGCTGGTATCACTTACCATCATGCGAACGGCAAGCTAGTATCGCCATTTAAAAAAAAACTGCTTTAGTAATATGTGTTCTAGAAGTTCCTATTCTTATCTTATCAGCTCTATAAGCCACTTCAACTCCTGTTAGACATACCTAAACAACAATACACGCAATTTAATTACACCGAGCATTGAAATTAAAGAGTAGCTATTTGGAAATATTTGATTTGAACTCTCCGGGAAATTAATCACATAATTAAAATGAAGAGAAGTTGAAAATACAGTCCACACCTCTCATAGCAAAGCGGGAGACAAAATAATGAAGTAGAAATGGAAGTAACGACAATCAAGTTAGGAACAGATTTAAGCTCCAGAAGACTAATGTGGGTTTTTTAACTTGCCTTACTTAGGTATCTTCTATTCACTCTTTACTTCGCTTTATTTTTTGGGATATTTTTGAAAAGCTGGTCACGATGTATTCGATCCCCTTAATTATAATCCCAAACAGCTTTGCTACGTCGAATGTCTTATTACACCCTCTCACTTTGAAGGCTATTACTTAAAGTTTTTTATTCATACTATTGCGCATTTAATACCTAAGTATCTAGTCTAAAGTTCTATATTATGCAACAGCTTATGGTGTTTAACAACCTTGAGTGACAAGTTCCTGCGACACTGGTAGGCTAGCGTATTTATTTGAATTGATAATGTTTATTTACTTCACGTAATATACCTTATAAATATGCACAGAATAACTGCAACTGAATGCACTTAAGCGGTTGTTTATACTATTTATATACTGTCTATTTACTGCAATTTGTTAGGAACGATACATGAGACTCGGTACCATTGACATGAATATATGAACAGGGTAAAAAGCGCAAAGTGGAGCGTTACTGATATAACTGGTCGTTCACAACGATTTTCAAAATGCTTGTTTGTATTACGACAAAAAGAGGATTAAAAAAATTAACTAATTTTTATCACTAATAAGACATATATTATATTTATTCAATATTTACTTTAGCGCGATTTTAATGACCATGTTTTTGATTTTGTATCCCAATGTACTGAAGGGCCTATTATTAGGTTTTAAATCAATGAGTTTCCACAATATTTAAAATATTAGTTAAAGCGTCATAAAATTATGGAACTCTCCTCCTATACATTTCGAACCATTTCTAGAAACAATAAACTATTACATTATGCACCATATCAACAAACATCAATTATATTTACTGATCATTAGTAAACGAATCAATAAACACTTAAAACAAACAATACAACACTTAAAACTGAAAAGCATGTTTGATTAAAATTACTTACTCCGAGAGTTGCAAACTTTTTAATTTGTTTTCGTCAACTCTGAACTCAGATAAGTTTGAAAACATACAAAAAATAAATGAAAATAATCATATTTCTCCATTATTAGTAAACAAAATTACTCAATGTGTTGTGGCCATGGAGATAATAAGTACAACGTTATGGCCTAACCCCTCTAGATCGTACTCTCGACGTTATATCGTATATACTAAATATGGCACATTACAGTTAACAAAGTTATTAAGCTAAAGGTAAGCCGAAAATGTGCTTTGAGACTTCATGAATTTAATTTCAAACTTTGAATATATTCATATTTCTTTTTATGAGTAATTGAAATTACTCTTTCGAAAATATATAATTTAAATCCATTTCCACATAAGTAATTATATTTTTGTAAATAACTACGAATTTAAAGTTAATTTATCAAGACTTATTAAGCAACTCCCAAAATATATTTTGATGTCAATAAAACAATAATTCCGTCAGAATATTTTATTTTATTTGGTGTTACACTGATTAAATACTATATTTAGCGAATAACTTGCATGCATGTCGCGAATATAAATAAGAGCATCAGTAATCCGTTTTCTCGGCGCCGTACAATTTCCATTCACTTGTCATTTTCATGGACGACCTGCGGCTTGTACTCCAAATCAAGTACCTTGCTAAGACTGTTCACATACATATCCAAACGCTGGGTCATGTAGTAACAGCGGCGGTCCTTAATCTGCCTGTTCATGTTCAGGTCCATCACGCCAATGAGAAGACCGTCTTTCGTACGCGAAAGACCGGGGCTTCTGACGCCGTCTGGGCCACAGAAATAGCTCGATCCATAGAACAGTCCCAAGTCCTTATGCGCCGGCTTACCATCAGCCGAAGTGAACTCGTTCGGGAACTCCTCATACCCAACTCTGTTGATCGCAGCCGTGAAGTAGCAATTTGTGATCGCTGCATTCCTTGCCTCGATATTCCACATGTATTCGCTGCCTGCTTCAGCAGCAATGGTTGCAGATGGATTAAAAACAATCTCGGCTCCGTTCAAGCCAAACATCATCCAATTAAGTACGTGGTGGCGGCCGAAGCAAATGTTCACAGCGATCTTTCCATACCTTGTTGCAAAGACTGGGTGGCCAGTATTACCTTCCATGTAGTAGTTCGACTCATTGAAGTCACCTACTCTTGGAATATGGTTTTTGCGGTGCTTTCCGATTACATTACCATTATCGCTGATGACAACAGCCGTGTTCCATAAAATATCAGCATGCTTCTCATCACGCTCGAGGATTGAAGAGACGATCACCATAGAGTATTTGACAGCTAGCTCCCGAAGGAATCGAGTAGTGGGGCCCTCCTCAGCGGACTCGGCAAACTCGCACCAAGGTTGTTTTTCTCTGGTACAAAAGGCAAACGGCATGTTCCAAAGCTCTTGGAAACAGATGATATTCACTCCCTCTTCTCCAGCGACATCGATGATCTTCTTAACTTTGTCAAAGATAGCTTTCTTTTGCTCATTGACGGGGCGGTCAGTCGGCGCAGCAATAGAGTGTTGGATGATGCCAACCTTTACAATTCTTGGTGCCCGAGTCTGCTCGTGTTTGGCTGGGAATGCATACGCAGCGATCTCAAAATCAGCCTCTTTGGCAGCAGCGAGTGAAGACTCCTTCAATTTGACTTCGAGATGGTCTTTGCGTCCATAATAGATGCGGTTGAACTCGTCGAGGTCTCGACCGCTGAGGTTGTTGGTGATGATGTTCTCGAGGCTCTGTGTTTCGCTGTCCATGTTGCTTAGTGCAGGATTCGCTTGCTACTGGTGTTTCTCGACTGTTCCCGCGCTTAAATACCTTGGAACATCACCGGCGTTGCACTGTAAGCCACTATCTGTGTGGTCCAATTGATGACCTTAGACCCGAAACGATAAGCTAGTGAGTGAAAAATATTTAGTTGAATGTGTACAGTGACTCTTGGAGATATAACGCTTTCTATGCGATATTTATCTAGATTATTGTTTATAATTATTTAACAATTAACGAGCCGCATTCGTAATGTCTGTGAACTTAGACATAGGTACAATTTAATAGTATTCATATGTTTAGTTGATGATTTGCTTTCAGCGTTCCTCAGTTTACATAAAATATTACTTTTTCTATTATTACCGAAATAATAAATATTTTCTTCTCTCACTTCTTACAATCATCTCGGGAGCAGAATATTCGTGGTATAATTTATACGACACATAATTTATATACACCATTCTGAACAATCGCACTGTGAACCATAACGCTCAGCAAATCTCATCATCATGACAATCAGTTGTTGCGTACTTATACGTTTGCTATAAGAACAGCCTACTTCAAATGCATGCAATAAGCCTCTTTTCAAGTAGCATCCAGTAATTGGGCATAGCCTTAAATCGTCTACGTCATTAAATTAATCTTATGTTTTTTTAAATATGTAGTAGTAGAAACGGCCACTTTCATCAAAGTACAATAACTTATTTCCCAGCATCGTATTAAAAACTTACTATATTATGAAAATAATCATTAAATTTAATAAACCCTTTATTCTTGACCCACGCCCTGAGGCATCTATTTAAAACTTCATATACTTATATACACAGTGAACATTATACGAGTCAATACGTTGCGGTTCGGTAATGTATAGCAGCGATCGTGGCACAAATATTAAGACATAGGAAACAATACACGTGGGAGGCAATACTATTTTAATATTTCTGATATAATTCGTATCAGAATTTATTAATATTTACTTATCAATAATAAAATAACCAAATACTGGTGCAGAACTCATTAGGTAAAATACTTGGAGACCAAATACAACTTGTCATACACTCTTCATCATGGCTCACAAATACCGGTATTTTAATCATTGGTAGTAGTTTCTGGGGTCACGAGTATAGTATAGCGAGATCTAAGTCTTATATACTTTCTGATATTTACACAAGAATAACATTTTAATATGAATTATGTGTAATGCAAGTGCCCATTATGCGTAATTGATTTCTTATATATGGAATATTAATTATATATAGAAAACTAAAGATTAAGAATGATAAGGATGGAATAAGATGGCTTTAGTTACTACCCTACTTCCCCCAGTTTTCTAACTACTTTTCGCTAAAAACCGCAACCTAAAGAACTTCCGCAACCATATCCGCTGTGAAAGCCAAAACACAGATCATACATAGATCAACTTTCATATTCATAAGAATATGTCGTGGAAAACCATTGATTTAATAAGAACCAAGGATAGGCCGTTCAGTACAATTGAAGTTTCAAAAAGATGATGGTGAAAATCGCTCGAAAAATAAATCTATACATATAAATAAAATTGAAGTGTCTGTTTGTAAAGTGAAAATAAAAAAAAATGTCCAATTACATATCGTTATATACACGATACCTATAACGAAAATTACCTCAGAATTTTTTTTGTCTGTCTGTCTGTTTGTTCCGGCTAATCTCTGAATTTAATATTCCGAAACCAATATTTTAAGAAAACTAAAACAACAAACAGCAAGGCTGCATAGATCCAATTCCATTTGCTGTTCAGAAGTTCTACAAAGTAAATAATAAATATTGTCTATGGTTGTTTTAGCCTTAGCGGCTGTCACCGCGAATGAATTGTCATTTTTCGGTTTCCTTACAAATCGGAATTTAAAATATTTTGATATATCAAACTAGTGTAATTGTAACTGAAACAACAAAATGGTAAGAAATCAATATAATTTGTATTCCAAATACCATTGTACCATTCACAAGTTACCTGTAAAAGATTAATTCTACTTGGATATGATAGCGTCATGACGATTACAAAGCAAAAAATAAGTGTTTTGTTCTTATATATACATAGCTTACACTTAACCATTCCATAAAACAAGTATATCCAAATATCAGTTCATTATTACCAATTTATAAACAATAATTTATGATCACATGACATCTAAAACTGAACTAACCAAAATTTTTCAGTCGATATTGGCATACAACGGGGGTGCGGTGGTGGCGATGAAGGGGCAGGACTGCGTTGCCATCGCGACGGACAAGCGCTTCGGTATCCAGGCCCAGACGGTGTCGACTAACTTCCCAAAGGTTTACCAGATGGGGCCTACATTATTTGTGGGCCTTCCCGGCCTTGCTACAGACACACAGACTGTTTTCCAGAGACTTAAGTTTAGGTAAGAATATTGTCTAGTGCTTTCCTGGCTAAACAAAGTCAAATATGTTCTATGTAGTTTGACTTCCAACACTACATAATGCATGTTAAAGTTAAGATTTAATACTGATAAGCAGTGTTCATGCAACTTATGTATTTCCCACCCTTAAAACACCATGATTCCTCAAATGCTTTAATGAAAATGTGTAGAATACTTGTACTGTACTATACAGGGTGTACAAGAAAACGGCGCACCTGCCAATATACATTATAGTATATGGTGAAGGCATCTTAATTAAGACCGATTTGCATGGCGCTAGCGAATATTAAGACAGATGCCGAGAAAAAAAAAACTAACATTACATATGCTACCCCTTAACACATTACGCTAAAGTGATTGATCCTTACAACTGAACGGTAGATACCCAAAAATAAATAAGCAGAGTTTATTATTTACTTATAAGTCGTGCGATTGTTTACATCACGCTCAGGGTACATAAAAAATATATTAATGAATACTGTCAACAGTCACATACATGGGTACTAACCCCACACTAAGATACAAATCTTGTGTCGCAGGTATTTGAAAAATAATTATGGTTTAGGGAAATTATTTGTCTCGGGGCAGGAACCGAACCCGCGGTTCTCATTTCACAGGCGGTTCTTACCAACTGCGCCACGGAGGCTGTCGGTGACTCATATGGGCTGGTTAATTGTCATTAATGGCAATCAGCATGGCTTTTGTAAAAAAAAATCGACGACTACTAACCTACTTGAATATGTCTCCCATATCTCGTCTGCATTGGATAGCAATAGAGATGTTCATGCAGTATACACGGATTTTAAAAAGGCATTTGATCTGGTTGACCACAACTTATTAATTGCTAAATTAAATGCTTTGGGTATACATGGGTCTTTGTTGCGTTGGTGCGGGTCCTATTTAAAACACCGTTCACAGCTAGTGTATCTTAAGGGTTTCAAATCATCACTGTCTCCTATACCATCAGGTGCAACATAACAGCTCACATATTAGGTCCCATTTAAATGTAATAAGGATTTGATCCGTGGTGCTTTACAGCTGGCTTCTCCGGCTGTAAAAGTCTTTTTGCGAGGTTATTTACCTCTTTATTTCATTGCTTTGTCACCCGCTTTGCACGGAGGGAAGTGGACAATAATTTATTTCCAACTCCTCCTATTAATTTAACTTTCTGATTGATTTCGTTGCGGGTTAAAGACAAGTTAGACATTCCCGGAGACTCGCCGAGCTTCAATGCTCGGTGTCATTACATTGCGTGCCACTGTTGATCCTGGCTTACAGGAGTTGCAGTGATGGGTGTGAGGGCGGGACAGTCTCCAAATACCATCAGGTGTCCCTCAGGGCTCTCACTTGGGACCCCTTTTGTTTATAGTATTCATCAACGACTTAGGCTTAAACATCAGTTCTCATTATAAACTATTCGCAGACGACTTGAAAATATATAGGACCATCGATAGTGATCATGATAGAACTCAACTTCAATTAGATATAGATGGCCTTAATAATTGGTGCGTAAAAAATAATATGGCCTTAAACCAAAGTAAATGTTTCGTAATAAAATTCAGTAGAAAAAGGTACCCATGTAATAGTTGCTATGTAGTCAATAATATCCCGCTTGAAGAGGTTGATACCATTAGAGATCTAGGCGCCGTGTTTGATAACAACTTGACTTTTAGAAATCATTATGATGGAATCATTAAAAGAGGGTCGAAACTGTCTGGGTTTATAATTAGAGAAATGAAAATTTTTAAAGTACCTAGCCTTACCATATCCATATACAACAGTGTCATACGTAGCATATTGGAGTATTGTAGTACAGTGTGGAGCCCGTATTATCAAGTGCACTCAGATAGAATTGAGCGTGTTCAGAAGAAGTTTTTATATTTGCTTTGTTACACGGATAACAGATGCCGTATTCTCAACTCCTACGAATCTCGATTAAGCCACTATAAAATGAAGTCCTTAAGTGCCCGTAGGAAAAGCCTGGACCTGATGTACTTATTTAAATTGGTTAATGGTTTCATTGATTCACCTGAGCTGTTGGGAAAACTAGACTTTTGTGTTCCACGTCCTAGCAGCCGCTTAATAAATAGAAAAACTTTTCTTTTACCTTATAGTCGCACAAATGTTGGTTATCATTCACCTATGGCTCGCATGATGTCGTTTGCCAACTCAATTCGTAATGATATAGATATATTTTGCGGTTCTATAGCCTCAACTAGGTCCAAAATCAGACTTTTGATTAGTTAAGTTTATATTATATTGTGCTGTCCATCCTTCATTAATTTGATTCAGTATAAAACCGTTAGTGTTGCTGTTAATTTATTTTTGTAATGTGGAGTGTCTTCTTAAATGCTTTTTGGATTCACATCTAGTAGATGACAATCCGATTTATTACCAAACGCTTTTCCTGTACCTTGCTAGATTGTACATCAGTTTTGTGAATTATAATAAAAAAAAAAATAAAAAAAAATAATTAATGAACACAAAAATAGTTAACTGACCATGTAATGTAAACTGTAATGACCTTGATAGGCAAGGATAGAAGCGCAGGACCCGTCAAATCCCGCACGAAAACACTGTCACAATTTGGTAACACAAATTTATTTATTTATTTAAATGCTTTATATACAAAGTATAAAGGCGGACTTAATGCCTGAGGCATTCTCTCCCAGTCAACCTTTGGGTGGTGCAGAGAAATCAAAGTAGGCGCATCTCTAAATAATAATAAAATAAAAATTCCGGTGTAAACTAATATCAGAAGAATATATTATATATACATAAATGAATATGATTATAGTCTGTATATTATATAAATAAATAAAAATACATACATAAATATACAAAATTACATATATTTTATACTTATAGATACATATACTACATAAAACATACTAAGATTATTCTGCCAATTTATCAATTAAATGTTGTCGGACTTTCGCTTTAAATGTCATACGAGTACTAGACGACCTGATTTCGAGGGGGAGTGCATTCCACAGAAGAATTGACTGAAGAAACAAATCACTTTTTCTTTTACATTTCACACAACACAAGTTACATAAAAAGCTATCAAATTGGGTAATGTTCAAAGCGTAGTGAAATTACAAAATTTACTCAAAATAACTGACAACGAATTTACAATAATATGCACACGACTATTGCATGCACACGCGATCGCAATCCGAATTCAACTAATAAAAAATAAATTATTATTTTGATTTTTGAAAGATAAAGGCCTGTCACATTGGATACAAAGCTTTCCTATTTGAGTTCACAATAATTCATCTGAATAATTAGTATTAGTACTGTATCAGCCCATATACGTGCCACTGCAGGGCACGGGTCTCGAGTGTAGTAAATTAGTAGTCAGTGTTTATTGATTTCACTGATTTTATCTCACAGACTTCTCATATGCAAATTCTATGCTATAATGGTAGACGACATTTCTCTAGGTATAAAAATTTAGAAGAACTTTTACCACTTTAAAATAACATTATTTTCAAAATACATTAATGTAATGTTAAATACAAATAATAAGCAAAGTAAATAGACAATTTGTAACTGACTGGATCAGTTGATGACATATTTACATAATATTATAATCTCTTGAGCAAATAAGGACCATTCTATCAGTCCAATAAGATCTTTTTTTAACATAACTTATATCGGAGTAGGTACTTAATCATATTTAGTTATATCAAGTGTGTAGTGTGAACACACCTCAAGATGTCGGGCTTCCTTTGCAAAATGCTAAAAGTTACCGACAAAGAAATTGCCGCCTTTCCACAAAGAGCGGCGGCAACCTCAAAGGAAGACTAATCGAGCCGCGTTGGATCCGACGAAGTACACTATGACCGGCGGCTTCCTTTGACTAAAAGGGCCGAATTGGACCATCATTTTAAAAATATTATTTCTTATTAATCAGTGTCATCAGATTATTTTTTCAATGAATATTAATTATTTAGAAAATTAAATGTTATGTAGGTATTACCAAAACTTTTCTAATTATAATTAAATTCGCAATCTTACATGATTTAAGCAATGACCAGTGTGATTTCTTGGTATCTTTCAGTTTGGATTTGTGTCACTAAGGAAAATAATGACAAACAAAATAGTCAATCCATACACGATGCAACTGCACCTAAAGTTATTATGTTGTTAATTTATTGACGCTTAAATCTAAGTACGTCCCTGTTTAACTGATTTATTTATTTGAAATGAAACAAAAAATATCCTTTTTTGAAGTTAGAGAAGGATAAGTTATACAGCTTAGAGTTCATGACCTTGCCCATATGGGAACAACGGTTAAAGCATAGTTTAAGAAAGTTTTGATGCTGTTAAAAATGGTTATCGTGGTATATTTCGTTAACCGTTCAATTAACGACGAAACAAAAAAATACGTATTTGTTTAAATCTTGTTCTTCATCCATTCCAACTAGTTTAATGCGAAAAGGTGGTGATTAAACTTAAAACTTTAAACGGTCATAACTTCAAAACGGATAGGTATTTTCCAAATATTATTATTTTATTATGATATTAATATTATGCCCTTGTATCCCACTGAGCAAGTGCGCCATTTATTTGCGCTCCCTGTATATGTATAGAATATCTTGCTGCTTGCATCTATATATTATTTTTCATTGCAATTCCAGAATGAACCTGTATGAGCTGAAAGAGAACAGAATAATGAGACCGAAGACATTCTCAGCTATGCTCTCAAACTTGTTGTATGAGAGGCGTTTTGGTCCCTACTTCATTGAGCCTGTGATCGCTGGCTTGGACCCCATTGATAACCAGCCCTATGTGTGCAATATGGATCTGGTATGTCGTACATATTATTGTTTACATTAATTTGTATTCTGAAAATGATGATAATAATTATAGTTGATTTATTAATTTTTACTTAAAACATAACTTGGGTTATAAAATTAAAAAATCATTTATTTCTCAACAAATTTTCATGTAGCTTAAATACTATACAATTTTTCCTAAAGGAGTAGGCAGAGGTGTCAGGACACCCACATTTTACCTTGTATGTTCCATCCCACAATGTAAAAGGGAGTGAGCCTATCACCATATCAGGCATGAATTCCTGAGTTCAAGCTGATAATGTATAGAAAAATCCTATGATTTGAACTCAGCTTTGTAGTACAACTATGCCACAGAGGCCATCAATATAATACAATGACTACATAACTCACACAATTATGATTAAATAATGAAACGAAACTAATCAAAAATATTGAAACAGGTTTATTGTTTATGTCTAATACAATGT
Organism: Hyles vespertilio; assembly: GCA_009982885.2. Lineage (NCBI taxonomy): Eukaryota > Metazoa > Arthropoda > Insecta > Lepidoptera > Sphingidae > Hyles > Hyles vespertilio. Next base: position 15,996,573 of record CM042824.1, on the reverse strand, counting down.
TTAATTTCTAATACAGATTGGCTGCCCCAATGAGCCTGAAGACTTTGTAGTGTCAGGTACCTGCTCAGAACAGCTGTATGGTATGTGTGAAGCCTTGTGGGAGCCCAACCTCAAGCCCGATGAGCTGTTTGAAACTATCTCACAGGTAAATATTGAACTAAAGTAATGTAAATATGGATATAAAAAACAGTAATGAATGGTAGTCAATAATAAAGGCGATACTTTATCAAACAGGTCTTATTTTGGCAGAAATCACATTTAAAGTTGATGGACCAGAATTAAATATTAAACTATTTTGCAGGGAATCTCCCCAAAAGCATAATATATGTTAGAAATAGCCTAATGATACAAAAAAAACCTTATTTATCGTTTATTTAGCACTAGGCATCTGGAACCAAATGCTAATAAATATAAAAGGGGATGCATTGAATTTTAAAAATAAATAACGTGATTGTTTATAGGCTCTGGTAAACGCTGCGGATCGCGATGCCATCTCAGGTTGGGGCGCCGTCGTCTACATCATCGAGAAGGACAAAATCACAGAGAAACACGTCAAGACGAGGATGGATTAGTTGTTTGAGGTATAGGGTATGCTTCCCGAGGTTTATTAATAAAATGTATCAAAGCCCAAGTTTTCTTTTCATTTCTACATTGATATAATAAAGTAAGATTCGTCCCACCCTACGGCTAATTCATTGCCATAGAAGATTCATGCCCCTATCCTACTTGCGTTTTCGTGATGCCTGTGCAGCGTCGACGCTTCGATGACGCCACGTTGACAGGTTTCGTTCGCAGGTTTGTAGTTTTAGCAACGTGCATGGGAAGTCTTGGGATTTTTGAGGGTGGGACTAATTTATTGAATGTTTACAATTGTTAAAAACATTTAGTCTGACACTATGTACCAGATAATTTTCCAAAAACGGGCGATCGCAAAATAAAAAGTGTATATGCAATTCGCACAAGGCAGACGTAAACCTTCACTAAAGTAGCCAACAACAGTATCAGACATAGATGTAATAAACAACAGTATCAGAAGTCGGGTTGGAATCACCTCTATAAACTCACTGAATTTATAGGGCATTCCACGCGAAGCGGACAGGTAAAAAATCTCGATGTTTCTGATTTCAGAAATAATTGAGTATGCTCTACCTATATATGTCCTTGATTCGTGTATCAAATATTTTTTCTAATATAATAGTGACTGGTTAGAGAATTAAGGAACTTTGAAATTTTGGCCAACCGGTGGGCATACAGTACTTCAAAGCCGATTATCTAGTTATAAAATTATTGATTAAAATAATTAAACAATTGGATTTAAAACATCATTTAATTTGCTTTTTTATTGAATTTTTGGATACGAAAATCAATTGTTTTTATCTAAAAAAATCATATTTTAATTTTTTTAGTTCGATTTACACAAACTAACACCCATATTCTAAGACGTTCCTCGAAAATGACTCGACTCCACTCGGCCTTAACTGGAGGAAATCTGTATTCATAGATAAAAAAAGCCTCCTCCACTCAACGTCACTCAATAGTTTTCCTTTCTCGAGGAAAGGAATCAACTGTTGAACTCGAGGTACGTCACGATCTACCTTAAGGAAGACTTTAGGAAATATTTTCACTATGGAAACAGTGTTTATTATTTAAGCAAGTAAATATGGATTACCAACGGTTTTCTCAATACTTGTACGATACTCCGTATGAATATCCCGAACGGCGATATTTAAGAGATGCTGAAAACCCGATAAACTTTGATGACGACGAAGAATTCCAGCGACGCTACCGGTTTAAGAAAAACACTGTTGTGAACATTTTGTTGCCAATAGTGTTGGGTAGAAGTGCTACGGCCACTAGCAGAGGATTGCTGATTCCACCTTTAATCCAGTTATTAATTGCGCTAAGATTTTACGCAACTGGAAATTTTCAAGTGAGTACCTACCTATGTAAAACGTCAAAAATCGTTGAGAATCTACGAAAACACAATATAGGGGCCATCCATAAATTACATCACACGTTAAGGGGGAGCGAGGGGGTCGACGAAGTGTGACATTGTGTGACAACGGGGTGGGAGGGGTTCTAAATTTCGTGACATCACATTTCAAAATCTATTATAATCTAAGTGTTAAAACTCGGAACTTTAAACTATTACTTTACGAAAACCTCAAAAACATATACAATAATAATATGTATATGTATGTGTAATATGATACCAATTGTTTTGTCGGTCACTTGCTCTACTAGTGTGACGCGCCGACCGCCTAGGCGCCCTTTGATAAATGGAAATAAAACTGATTTCGGAACCGCTGTTTTCATTCAATAATGTCTAACTGTAAATCTATACTAATACTATAAAGCTTTGTTTGCTTGTTTGAACGCGCTAATCTCGGGCACCGCTGGTCCGATTTGAAAAATTCTTTCAATGTTGGATAGTACAAGGTATCGAGGAATGCTATAGTTTATATATCATCACGCTATGACCTATAGGAGGGAAGCAGTACTGACATTTCTAGCAAATACGAGGAAATTTTATTCGTGGTCCGATTGGTCGATATTCTATATTGATAGTCGGAATAGAACATTTTGACCGCCATTGTGAAACGTGTATCTGCACCCGGGCGGAGCCGGGCCGGACCGCTAGTTTACATAATATGTGACGTAAAGTGAGGGGGGAGTCTCCCAAATGTGGCCAACTGTGACAAGGACGGGGGAAGGGGCAAAAAATCATGAAATTCGTGTGACGTAATTTAAGGATAACCCCATAGGTTGTTTACGGTCTTTAATTTATTTATTGCTTTGCAGATTGTATCTGGTGATTTACATAAAATAAGCCAATCCGCTACGTGTAAAATTATTTCAAAGATATCAAAACTGATGGCGTTGAAAATAAAAGACTATTAAATTCCCAACAACCTCTGAGCAAGTGGCAGTAAAACGAAAGTTTTACCAAATGTCTGAATTTCCAGGAGTATTAGGGTGCGTAGATTGTACCCATATAACAATAAAAAATCCTAATAGGCGTAATGGAGAAATGTTTAGAAATCGTAAAGGTTGGTTTTCCATTAACGTACAGCTTGTATAAAGCGCAGGTCCGGTCGGGTATGGAGTACTGTTCGCATCTCTGGAATGGATCCGACAGTACCTGCTTGATGCCTTGGATAGATTGCAGCGGTGGGCCATCCGCATTGTGAATGATGCAGACGTTACGAGCAACTTAGAGTCGCTACAACTCCGGAGGGATGTCGCCTCTAAGAGTGTTCTACCGCCTGTATCACGGTGAATGCTCTGAAGAATTGTTTAACTTGATCTCCTCCTCTCCATTCTCCTAACCAGAACCAGGCGTGCTGGCTTGCGAAGCCATAGCTTGACGGTCCACACCATCCCGGCGCGAACCAAACGGTTCTCAAATTCTTTTTTGTGCCGCACCGTCAGTCTGATTGTTTGCCGTCTCACATGTTTCCTCCTTCCTATAATCCTGGGTCCTTCCGCCGTAGTGTGAAGAGGCATCTTAGCAGGCTGGCATAATTGTGTCTATTAGCATGGGACTGCCGTCTGATGCCAATGGATGGATACTCTGCCTGGGCGGCATTTGCGCTTACCATCAGGTGCAATGTAGCAATTGCCATGCCAGAATAAAAAAAAACTGGTATGTGGTCCTGAAATGGAAATATGATATTGTGGCACGTTGGCCTGGTGCAGTGCATGATTCACGCGTATTTGCGTATAGTAGGTGTCGTATGAGGTTTGAAGATGGTGATCTCGCAGGCATAATAATTGGTGGTAGTGGATATGCACAACCATCATTTATGTTTACACCAATTGGAAATCCCCAAACACCATCAGATGTGAGGTACAACAGAGCTCATATCCATAGTCGAAATATAATAGAAAGATTAAATGGACTTGGACAAGAAGGTTTGCATGTTTAAGCAGAAAATTACAAAACAATTTAAATAACACCTGCAATATTTTTGTTGCCTGTGTAATTCTTCACAATATAGCACTGATGACCCGTGCAGATCATATAGAATTTGAACCAATTGAAAACATGGAAGAGATTCCTGTGCACAATGCCAATGATACAAAACGAGGTAGCACAGTAAGAGCAGCTTTTATTACGAGACATTTTTAATATTTATTTAAAATTTGTTTAATAGTTGTATATTTTTATTGAAGCTAATACTGTGAGTATTTAATAATATGGCGTTGTTTAGATATTGACAGAACAAGATTCATTTTTATTATTAAACGGTTTTATTTAGCTCACCCCGTTTGTTTGGGTCAAATTTAGTAATTGAAATTTAACCCTCTTCCCGTTAACCGATTGATCTGAAATTGGTATACGCCTTTGATTCTGGTGACAATACAACTATCCATATTCAATATTATTGTGAATCCAAGATGGCCGCCGCTACAAGATGGCGGACAACTTAGTTTTTTTCAATCCCATCAATATGGGTATCAAATGAAAGAGCTTGTCAAGTAGAATTCAGTGCACTATACAAAATCAAAATCAAAGATGGCCACTGCTACAAAATGGCGGATAATGTATTTTTCAATCCCATCAATATGGGTATCAAAATAAAGGGCTTGGTAAGTATAATACAGTATACTATACAAAATTACAATATGAATCTCCCACCCAAGTCAAGAACTCAACGAATTGAATAGAATGAGAAATAAAAACTAAAACTTAAAAATTTAAATTTAATTTTTTTTTAAGTTAAACGGTTTTATATTGCAGATAAATGCACTAAAAGCTAAAAAATAATTTTAAACATATGCATTGATTAAACTAAAATAAAATCGTGGGGCACGTCCACTTTACATGAATTTTGGACGTGTTTTTTAGCTGCAATATAAAACCGTTTAACTTAAAATATTTTTTTTACTTTTTTATTTTTATATTAATGCTGTTCCTACAATGTTACAAATCTAAAAGGAAAAAAATAAAAAATTTTTTTTTTGTATTTTTATCTATGTTTTATTTACTTGTCTTTTTGCTTCCTCTCTCTTTAGCTGAATAATTTCTTCGGCATATATTCGTTCTATTTTAGCTTTTTTGTATATTTCTTCAGCTGCTTTTAGAAGCCACTGCTTTTCTGCCAACATTATTTTGTGCAGCTCCTCTTCCCTCTCTTGCATTCTTTGATAATTATGTTTTATAATTTCAAACTCATCACTGATAATTTTTGCTCTAATGTTTTTAGCTCCTTAAAAACAAATTATTAATATTATGTACTGTAATAATTTAAAGGTTTAATAAATAGATTAATTAAAATAACATACAGGGTATATCAAGACTGCTACTGGAAACGAAGGTGGGTGGCAGTTTTAGTGTGACTTCCAGATACAATGAAACTTAATTTGTGCAAAAACTTGACGTTTTTTTTATTTTTTTTTCTAACGTCGTATTGGGATTGTAAATACATATTTTTTTCTTTAATAATAGTGTACACCGTTTTATTTTTAAAAGGCTATGGTATGCAAGACTTTAAATTATCATTTTAGCAAAAACTAATATAGCGAAATTTTTTGTTGTATTATGTTTGTAGTCACTAAAACTACCACCCGGCTTCGTTTTCAGTAGTACTCTTGATATACCTGGTATAATACATATTTTCCAATGTTATGATATTTTATAAACACATAAAAAGTATCAGTCCAGTAAGTACTTAATACATAGTTACCTGGTTTATGTTGACCACTTGTACTGTAGTCAGTGTGACGAGATAAAGAACGGCCAATTTTGTCTGTAAGCAAATTCACTTTTAATAGTGTTCTCCTTACTCCCAATCAGTCCACACACTGTATAAATATATGTAAAAAAATATACCCTTGGAAGTTCCTGGCTCAGTTTCTTCAGTAACCACAGTGTCTTGCATACCTTCATCAGTGCTTATTTCTTGTGGTAAATTGTCACTATCTATGACATATTGTATTTCCATAAGAGTATCAAGTTCCGGGGTTGGGAGGTATGACTCTCCTCCTTTCTGCATGCGCTTTCTTTTTTCAAGTGCTTTCTTTCTAGTTTTTAAATTATCCCAACATTTCTTCAGTTGTGAAACTGTTCTCTAAAATTAAACAAAATAATAATAAATATAAGCATATGTTGTATTATAGACAAATACTTCATCATATACCTAGATATATATCTGTTATCTCGTGCTTCATATGGTGTTTAAATTTAAGAAGTGAAGTGAAAATGTTTTAGAAGAAGAATAAATATTATATATTGTGAATAGAACTAGAGTTAAATTGTATGAGCCAAAAGTATTGAAAATAAACAATACATTACAAAAAAAAACATACTACCACAGTATATTTGAACTGGAATTTTAATCATGGTATCAATACTTATGAAGGGTTTAAGTACTTAAATTAGTTATTATACTTACCTTAGAATTATTCTCAATAGAGTTGAATTCTTCGACCAAGCTTGCCCAAAGCATTTTTTTCGTTGCCGTGCCAGCAGCTATTGTTGATGCCGAGTTTAACTTATATTTTATAATCAATTCTTGGAGACACAACTTCTCCGCATGACTAAATATTTGTCTTCCAGTCATAATCCCAAAGCTCAAAAGATATTGAATTAAATATCAAAATATTGTTGGCACTTTGGCATTACAAATTTTGACTGTCACTTTTCAAGTGACCATAATATTGAATTTTCTGTACCTTATTTATACATTAATGATGTATTTGATGAAGTATTTCCTCGACTCAGCCTCACTCGAGGATCCTCTGGGAAAGATATATTTTTAACTAAGCATACCATTTTCGAGGATTCCTAAATGCATTTTAAACGCCACCTTGATAGAGATTAGGTTGAGGAAGATTCGAGGAAACGTCTTAGAATATGAGTGTTACAACTTCCGGCACTTAAAGTATGTGGTTGTGTGATATAAGCAAATTACCAAATAGTGGTCAATTCGCAAGCTGCTTCGAGTGTTTTTATCCTACCCCGTGGTCTGTAGCATTAATTCCAAGATAGGTACAAGTTTTTTTTTTAGAATAATTCCTTAATATTTTTAAGTCTAACACCCATATTCTAAGACGTTCCTCAAAAATGTCTCGACTCCACTCGGCCTTACTGGAGGAAATCTGTATTCATAGTGGAAAAAAGTCTCCTCCACTCAACGTCACAACACCCATATTCTAAGACGTTCCTCGAAAATGACTCGACTCCGCTCGGCCTTAACTGGAGGAAATCTATATTCATAGTTGAAAAAAGTCTCCTCCACTCAACGTCACTCAATACTTTTTCTTTCTCGAGGAAAGGAATCAACTATCGAACTCAAGGTACCTCGCGACCTACCTTAAGGAATACTTGAGGAAATATTTTCACTATGGAAACAGTGTTTATTATTTACATGACAAATTTTGACTGTCACTTTTCAAGTGAGCACTGAGCATAAATGTTGAAATGTCAAATAGTTTTTGATAAATCTGTAGTTATACTATGCGTTTCAAACTATGGTTTCAAATAAGAATTGACGTTCCTGTCAATGACCTTTAGTTATCAAATATCACACGAAAAGTATGGTTAGCAACAAAAAATATTTACGCATCAATTATATATTTTTTTTTCACATTCTTGAACATAAATTAACTAAATAAATTGAAACAATTACAAAATGTTATATGGACACATAAACAAGAATGTTTAATCATAAATAACTTAAATAAGTATATTTTTTTAATTTTTTATTTACTTCATATGCAATTATTCGTCAGAGTAACTATAACACGACATTATTCATTCATTAATTTTTTTACGAATTATTAAATATTAAAAATATTATTTTTATTCAACAAAAATATTATTTTAAGAAATCTTGTTTTGCTCACCCTACCTAAATTGTGCGATTTGACAGCTACTACGAACCAATATGGCGCAGGGTCAGTCCTATTCTTAGTTGAACCGCATAGTACCTTAATAACACATCAATGACGTACTTGATGACGTATTTCGTCGACTCAACCTCACTCTTGGAGAGATATATTTTTAACTAAGCATATAACCCCCGGCACGAATTTTGAGCGCTCGGCGACAGAGTGGGGATTGCTTTGCGCATCGTGAACTTAAGGACAAAATAAATTAATACCGATTTATTATTATTAATTTATTCTTAGTTACTTATACATTATAGGTATATTATTATTATTTTATTTTATGGGATGAAAGGAATATTTTATTAGAATTATGAATATATTAAGGGATATATTATGAATGTATTAATATTGAGAGATAATCTAAATCTAAAACAAATTGAATTAAAAGTAAGTGAACACCAGTGGAACAATAAAAATAACAATTACTGTAACATCAAAAAAACTATTAATTCCAACTGTAATTGATATTTTTTTGATTGAAAAGCCGTAATGAATTTGAGATGTAAAATTACATTTGTTTCGCAAATGTATTTTCCTTATACAATATAATAAATCGGGGCTAATTAAAATGCAAGCAAGTATAATTTAGTCGTAGTAAAGCACGTGCGGCGAACGCAATGAATGAATTAGGCATAACAACAATATGGCGTCGATAGTGAACCAATAACTGGCCGATACGATAATGCCCCCCGCCCGCTTACTTCATCATACCACTAAAGATACCCAAAAATCGACTTCTGCGCAAGTAACGGCCAGCGCTCAAGATTCGTGCCGGTAGATATACAATTTTCGAGGATTCCTGGAATTCATTTTAAACGTCACCTCGACAGAGATAAGTTTGAGGAAGATTCGAGGAAACGTCTTAGAATACGGGTGTCAATACTTTTCCTTTCTCGAGGAAAGGAATCAACTGTCGAACTCAAGGTACGTCGCGACCTACCTTATGGAATACTTGAGGAAATATTTTCACTATGGGAACAGTGTTTATTAATTACATGACTGTCACTTTTCAAGTGAACAAAATATTGAAATGTCAAATAGTTTTTGATAAATCTGTACAGTCAGCAACATAAGTCGCTATACAGTCACGAGAATTGGAATTGTCTTATCATACAAAATATTAATTATTTTCAATATCGTATGCCACTTCTCGGCATAGATGACTTTACTTGGTAATATTCTTAGAGTTATATACAACGTTGATGCGACCTATGGGCACTAAATTACACTATGTATGCTATACGTCCTTGGTATCAATTCGGCACGGCACAAAAATTAATTATACCAAAAATGAGATTTTGTTTGTTTCAAACAAACTAAATAGCTTCCAAATAAGAGTAAAACGCAACCATCCTGTGTAAATAAATTTCATTGACCTGTAGATACGAATAGATAACAAATTGGCAACGTCGCGCGCGGCGCATGTTATTGTCGTGTACTTATTATTGTGTGACTTGTGTAAGAGCGGCAACAACGCGCAGATTTTAGTACGATCTATCGTTTTAAGGTGAATGACCATGCGTTAAGCGTAATCAGCTGTTAGAAAAGCTACATCGTGTTCAAATGGGGCAAAAACTAAAAAAATCATTTATGACTAAACTACTGCTCCTATTAATTGATTTTTAGTACAGAGCTTCAAAATAACAAGTACCTAATATTTGCAGTTTAAAGAAACGCCCATCGGTCGCATCAACGTTGTATATAGAGGGAGCGCTGGTACTTCAAAAACGTAGATAAAAATGGTGGTGCCGGGCCACCTTTTTCTGCCTTCCTATTGGTTAATATTTGAACAGGTTGTGCAACATACATTAACTACTTGAAAAAAAAATTAAAAATAAATAGTTTAGGTATATTTAATTTCACTCAAACTCGTTTTAAAAGGATAATAGCTAAATATAATTTGGGCTATCAAAGGAATTTATAGCAATTTATTGCTAAATAATTAATTCAATTTTCACTAATATAGGAGTGCTACCAACATTACGAACAAAAAAATATCTACGTTTTTCAAAACGCTAATGTATGACAGCGCTCCCTCTATATATATAAATACTCTAAGGTTATATTTTACGACTACAGAGTAGTACGTACAAATTTTTATTCATAAAAAGGTTATCAAAAAATGTGAAGTGTTTAACTACTTATGTTGCTGACTGTACCTTATCACATCAATTACGTATTTGATGACATATTTCCTCGACTCAACCTCACTCGACGATCCTCTAGGAACATAGACGTAGTATCAATAGACTTGACATGCATTTGACATATATAGTCCATCTCACTTAGACTTATGCATAAACCTTAAAAAATGAAAGTGACAAAACACAATTTGCGGTCCTTGTCATAGTTTCACATAATTTTGTAGGGGAACACTGCGTGTACCCAAACAAATAAGACGTGCGGTTTGTTATAAACTTGAATTACTGAGTATTTTACGAATATTTACGGTCAAAAATGTATGTAAAAGAGTGTTGAAACTGATTATAAGACATAGGTATGGTGTGCTGCTTTATTATTGGCTGTGATAGCCGATCTAAACGATAATATGAAAATATAACCTCTCACTGGTAAGTGCATTTTATTTAGTATATTGGTAAAAATAAATGTAGACGTTCATTATTACTAACATCTGCAATTAGTATTTCATAGAATACATTGAAAAATAGGATTATATTTGCATAAAAAATAAAAATGCTTTTTTTTTACTTTATGTCTGTCCCTTACGGTGGAACTCGAATGTCGAGTCCATTTGATACTACGTCCATGTCTAGGAAAGATATATTTTTAACTTAGCATACCATTTTCGAGGATTCCTAGAATTCATTTTAGGGCGCGTTCCATTTGGCGTTCACGGCGCTCAAAACACTCATTTCGCCGTTCCATTTGACGATCACGATCGTCGTGGTCGCGGTGAACACGTCATTGATGACGTCATGACAAACGCTCACATGACGCTCACAACGACCCATGTCAAGGGGTGGGTCGTGGTTCGCGTTGAGAATATTGGCGGGATTTTGATATGTCAAAACAACAAAAATATCACCAGAGAAAATTACTTTAAACCATGCTTTAAACGCATAATGTAACCTAACCTTTTTATAGCTATTTAAAAATATTTATTACCTAAACGCTCGAAACGCCCCATAACCCGTTCCACTTGGGTTTGCGATCGTAACGCTCACAAGCAAGTGGAACGGTAAATGTCGCGATCGTGAGCGTGGTCGTTGCGATCGTCAAATGGAACGCACTTTTAAACGTCGCGTCACATGGCGTCATTCACCTCGACAGTAGTCATGCGCAAAATGAATCACTGTAAAGAAAAGAGAGATATATATATTTTGAGTCAAAAGATATATATCATTCTTTTATATCTTTATATCTCTATCTCACAATGATCAATGAGCTAAAAAATGAGTTGATTAAATTGAGTTATGAGTCTTTCTTTATATCTATATCTAAGATTGACATTTTGGTGGAGTATATCTTAATGATTCATGAGCTAAAAGATGAGTTTAAATTAGTTGATTAGAAATTTTGTTGATTAGAAATTTAGTTATGAGTCTTCCACAATATCTAAAATCAACATTTGGGTGGACGTTCAAGAGGCTATATTCGAGTAAAATTGCTTTGTGGTTTAGATATAGTATTGTTACAGTGAGATAAAGAGATTAATTATTTTCTGCTGATATCTATCAACAGAAATAAATTGTGTTTAGAAATATAAATAAGGAGTAGTGAAATATGTAAAAATTCATGGACATTAAACATTGCATAAACTGGATAGTTTTGTAATTAAAACTTTTGTGCTATGGTCACCACTGGTACAAGATATTTTACGGAAACAAAATACAAATCCGATAAAAAAAAATATACAATATATATTTGCTAATTTGAAAACATGCTAGCGAAATTAGGCCTTAATTCATTGTAAATAGCTTTGTTTTCGCTTACACTTCATTTACTACTGTGATCGTATTCCACGATCGTACGCATGGCGCATGTATTACATTGTGAACATAAATATTCTCTTTTCCGCTCACACAAATATAAAAGTCTATATCTGTTTCTTTCTAATCTTTGCAGTGAAATTGAACCAATAATGATCTTTACGCGTATGGATATAATGAGTTAGTTTGAGTGCAAGGGATATAAAGATATAATCGCTCCGTACGTCGGATATATATCTTTTAAGTAAATCACTCCTGAGTTACACATGTCTACTCGACAGAGATAAGGTTGAGGCATTGAGGTATTATACGATAGAGCGGACATTGGGAACAAAATCTGTGCGTATGGTGCATGCACCCGGGTACACAATGAAGCGAGATGGAAGATAATGTTACTTCGTAGGCGTGACAGAGACAGAAATAAAATGTACCCTTCATTTTGTTACAAACATTTTGCTTGCAGTGTCTAATATATTATCTCAATGGGTTGAGGAAGATTCGAGGAAACGTCTTAGAATACGGGTGTTAGATTTGTCATGTTATCAATGTATGGCTACTCTTAGAATTTAAAGAATTATCACAAATTTTTATTTTCCCCCAAATCAATTTTCTAGGGTAAGATAAACATATAAAAATGTCACCCTTACCTGCCCTTACCCCGTTGCCAAGACTCATACAAAAAGCCAGATGTTCTTAAACTTTGTCTACTATGTAAGTATGAAACTTACTAACACCCGTATTCTAAGACGTTTCCTCGAATCTTCCTCAACCTTATCTCTGTCGAGGTGACGTTTAAAATGGATTCGAGGAATCCTCGAAAATGGTATGCTAACACCCATATTCTAAGACGTTCCTCGAAAATGTCCCGACTCCACTCGGCCTTACTGGAGGACATCTATATTCATAGTTGAAAAAAGTCTCCTCCACTCAACGTCACTCAATAATTTTACTTTCTCGAAGAAAGGAATCAACTGTCGAACTCAAGGTACGTCGCGACTTACCTTAAGGAATACTTGAGGAAATATTTTCAACAAACAGTGTTTAACTAGGTACATGACAAATTTTGACTGTCAATTTTCAAGTGAGCATAATGTTTAAATATCAAATAGTTTTTGTTAAATCTGTACCGTATTAACTTAACACATCAATGACGTATTTCCTCGACTCAACCCCAGGAAGCTTATACCCAAATGGAGATTGCATTCCGTATATAAAAGTGAAGCATAAAAATTTGACCTTGAATGACGATTCGTATCGTATATAAATTTCGATCGTCCGAAGTTTCGAACTTCGGTTCGGATGAATATAGTAGGGCGCCAGTCTTTTCCCGTCAACCTTCTTTCCCCTGTAGCGTTTTTCAAAAAGGCATTTTTTGTCATTTTTTTTTTTCAACTTTGATACATATATTTCAGGATGTTATTGATATGATTGAACAATGTACTCTTCTCTTTGCTTACGAATATTTTTATTTGTTGAATATTTATAATAGGTATTGTTCTACAGGTTATCAAATCAAACCCTATCCATCTCATCAAAAAACCGTTCAATATTGCCCCCACTCACCCTACACGAATCAAGGACATACATTGTGACATACATACAGTGCCCTCCAAAGTTAGTTGAAATTAATTCACCTTTACAATGATGTCACGTTATTTCTAAAATACGCAGTTTCAATAAAAGAACTGTTTACTATTTATGTTCGGATACTCTATTCTAATACATACAGTATCGAATTTCTCGAAATTCCATTTGCTTTCTTTCTTAATCAATGTTTATATTCTCAGCACTTGAATTCTGTGCGTCAAAAGTCAGTTGAAATGGAAAACTTTTAACGATTTCCGATAATCTCGTGGTTTTAAACTCATTTACCAATATTGTTAGGGCAGTTTGGGTAGTTTATATTTATTAATAAGATATTGTGAGGTGATATGACTGTTTTAGAATAAATAATGGCTCCAAAGTGAAAATAACACATAGAAGATAGAACAAAGATGATCGGTAAATAGAAAATAAATGAAAAACTTTAGTGCTGAGGGAAAATTATTTAAAGTTAGTGAAGAAGATAAGCGAATAATAATGCCGAAGAGTTTGGAATGTCCTAGTCTTGCAGATAGGCCACGGTAGAGGCGTCCTAGGTCTACCAATTCTGTTGATGATCGACGAATTGTGCGGCAGTGTAAAATTAATCCCAAGATTGTGATACGAGTGATCAAAAAATAGTAATAGAAAGCAGGAACCACGGTTTCTATAACTACTACCAGGCGATGTCTGCATGATGCTAATTTACGAGGTCACATTGCCAGATAAAAACCTCATAGCATTGATCCATAAAAAATACGGTTGGAGTTCGCCCGCAATTATTTAGATAAACTAATAGACTTTTGGAATAAAGTATTTTTTTCGCGATGAATTAAAGTTCGAACCGTTTGGATAAAGAGGTTGGCAAACTGTATGTCGTAGGAGCAATGATAACTCTTACGACGACAAGCACTTGCAGCCGACTTTAAAACACGGCGTTGACAGTATGATGGTTTGGGGGTGTTTTTCTTGGAATGGTGTGGGCTGACTGCAAATAATTGAAGGCAGATGACATCACAGATCTATTGTAATATTTTCCATGACAATTTATAATAATCTGCTGAACATATGGGGTAAAGTCAAATTTTTAAGTTCCAGCAAGACAACAATCTGTAGCATACAGCAAGGATAACTGAATAATATTTTGAAGATAACGAAGTAGACTTACTGGGATGGCCTTCAATATTACTCGACCTTAACTCTATTTAACATTTGTGGGATTAATTGACCCGAGAATCCTTGTTTCCATAAAAGGCAACAGGAATTTGTTGAAAAATAGAATTCATGAAACGCGGTCGACTATACCGGTCAAAACTTTACAAAATCTTGTAGAATCTACACCTGGACGATTTAAAGCAATTCTACAGAATAATGGCGGCCATACAAAATATTAAAAGTTAAGACAGTGGCAAATATAACAATCCTTAAAATATTTTTTCATCAATTTCAACTAACTTTTGGCACCGCAATTTAATGTTTCTGTATATCAATTATTATTAATAACGTTATTATGCACGTTTCATTGATAGACATATTCAAATTGATTAAATTTTAATAAACAGTTTAAAAAACAATGATATGAATTGGTTTATCATAATTTCCTCACATTTATTACATTTTTGATCATTTCAACTAACTTTTGGAGGGCACTGTATATAGGTAGAACATACTCAATATTTCTGAAATCAGAAACATCGAAATTATTTACCTGTCCGCTTCGCGTGGAATGACCGTGAAGACAAATGAAATTAAATGAAAATATTTTATTGAATCCATAAAATGTCATACACTATTTAGATTCAGTCACTTTTTTTTCCACTACCACCCGGTTCACAAGGCTGTTTTCACCAGAGAAGAACGGGCAAGAACTCTAGCGTTGCTCTTTACAAAATAAGTTTACAATACAGTGATCATACAGGAGTTGAAATTCAGAGCAGTTCATAAATTATTAATATAATAATTATATTGTACGGCCGAGTGAAGTGTGCCAGACCGCGGAATCGGTATACACTGTTCAGCAAAAGCAATGAAAGGCAATAAAAAAAAAAAAACAAAGTAATTTGATATTATCATTATAAGCAAATTGAGCAGACCAGTCTACACAAGCAGCAGCCGTTCACGAGTATGACGCATGTGCCAGCCATCGGAATCCTCAACCGTGTTGTAGGGAAGTGACCGACCCGGCACACGACGCCGCCGCAAGCACAGACCTTTAAGCGAGCATGACGTACTCTAATTGCCTACAACTATGGTGAAACAATATTCCAGTCAAAATAGATAAAAAAGGAGTCATAAGTTCGGAATAATTCGCATAGAGCTGAAAACTGGGAGAGATATTCAATACGTCATTAGAAACAAAATGCCAAAAGTCCCCATCGATCCCTCTTTTGCAATTTTTTTTATTCAAGGTCAAAAGTGCGAAATTTACATTTTTTCCGTTTTTCTCGAAAATGGTAATTTTTATCGACAAAATATAGTTCAAACCAAAGTTGTAGATTATACAATTCTCTACAAAAATCATACTAACACTTTTTTTTGTACGACTTAGTGTTCATAAGATATCATCATTTGAAAGTTTGAGAAATTCATATCTTACGTAATATGCATATATTTCCGCACCTTCTAAACTGAAGCTATTTCTGAAAAAAAAAAATTGCGCTGTAGGAAGTGTTTTTTTTTTCGTAATATAGGTTCTTCTGCTGTAACTGCACATTTGGAGTAATAATTTTAATGATCCCCATAATATACCGTCCAAAGTATGTACATTTATATCAGCATTGTCTGCAACATTTATACTAATATTAGAAAGCTGCAGAGTTGTTTGTTTGAACGCGCTAATCTCTGGAACTACTGGTCCGATTTGAATGATTCTTTCAGTGTGGGTAGTCCATTTATCAAGGAAGGCTATAGGCTATATCATCACGCTATGACCTGTAGGAGGAAAGCAGTAGTAATATTTCTAGCAAATACAAAATTTTGTTCGTTTTTCGTGGTCCGATTGGTCGATATTCTAAACTGATAGAATTAAACATTTTGACCGCCATTTTAAAACGTGTATGCACCCGGGCGGAGGCGTGCACGACTGCTAGTTCTGACTAAATGTGCAAGTTTCTGGTGACAAAATACGTGGTGCACGATGCAAAACTGCTGCTGCCTCATACGTTATAGTATCATTGTATGATACACATAATCCAAAAGACGAAAAAGTCTGTATGAGACGTTTTGATCCAAATCGTCGATGAAAGAAAACTGATAAGCCAATTGTAATCTTGATTTGAAAGACCTAGGCCAAACAGCAGTATATATACAGAGGCTGATACTTGTACTAATTTCCAATGATCTAATTTAAATCGTCGGTATTTCAATATTACTTGCTCCAAAAAATAAGTCAAGGACTCCGGAATATCGCTGTTAATATTTTCGAACATTCGACTCGGCGGGGGATATTATCATTGTCAATCACAGATTGAATATCTTCTCGAATTATTGCTGCAGCAGCTTTCAGGACTCTAAATAGTTTTTCGTTTTTATTTTCGTACCATGCTTTAGTAAGAATATCATGTTGATTATCAATAAAACAGATCATGGTTAAACTCGCTCTTTTCTTTGTTATATTTTTGAAGTGAAAACTTTAGCGGCGTTGAGCACTTTTCTGTAATGGGTATAAAATCTTAAACTCGCGTCAGGACACGTGACCTGATCGGAAAAGCGTAGGACGGCAATGACGTTTGCTTTATAAACATCTTAGTAGGACGGATGGAGAGTAGACAGCTATGGTCTCTACAGCGCGGCGAAAATGTATGCCTGGGCCTACTGTTTTCGTTTTTTTTTTCAGTTTCACCCACTTTTTCCAAAATTGTCCCATAGCCCCCCCCCTGCCTTCCCCCACCCTTATTCCGAAATAGTGCCTATTAGCCTCCCCACGAAACCTACCCCCCCCCCCCTCCCCTACCCCCACCCCGAAAATTTACCTCACCCCCCCAATCCTATCTCGGCCAACATAGGTCGTAGACCCACCGAGTTTGGTATCCTCGGAACCGTCTTGGTGAGGGCTACAAACTGACCCCGCCAGAAATCCCAAATTACGCAAAAAATTACCCCCCCAAAAAAAAAATATTTACCTCCAAAAAATTAATTTAAGTTAGCCTCCCCACGAAACCTTCCTCCCCCCCCCCCCAATCCTATCTCGGCCAATATAGATCGTAGACCCACCGAGTTTGGTATCCTCGGAACCGTCTTGGTGAGGGCTACAAATTGACCCCGCCAGAAATCCCAAATTACGCAAAAAAATTACCCCCCCCAAAAAAAAATATTTTACCTCCAAAAAATTAATTTAAGATAGCCTCCCCACGAACCTTCCTCCCCCCTCCCTTACCCCCACCCCGAAAATTTACCTCACCCCCCCCCCCCCCAATCCTATCTCGGCCAATATAGATCGTAGACCCACCGAGTTTGGTATCGTTGGAACCGGCTCGGTGAGCTCTACAGATTGGCCCCAACCAAATCCCCAAATTCCTCCCTCTCTCCCCTAAAATATTGTCCAGGCATAACTCCGTCATTTCTTAAAGTAAACCCCCCCTGTTTGGAGTCAGAGGAATCGTCTTGACGAGCTCGACAATTGAGAGCAGGCAAAATACGATTTTTCTTAAACCCAACACTCCAAAAATTTGAAATCCCACTAGTACCTATACTTACCAATACATCAAGAAACTGGTCGCCACAAACGTGGTCAACCGTATTAGGGGCTATAGTAATAAACTGTTGCCATACTTACCTTGTAGAGCTGCGAGCTACGATAGCGACGAGCTGCTTTTATATCACCTGAAAGAAAGACTTTACAATATTAACCTCTTCTTTAAATTCTATTTTATTGAAGTGAAAACTTCTTTAGCGGCGTTGAGCACTTTTTCTGTAATGGGTATAAAATCTTAAACTCGCGTCAGGACACGTGACCTGATCGAAAAAGCGTAAGACGGATGGAGAGTAGACAGCTGTCAGTTAGCTGTCAGTTTATAAAGCTTTGATGAATTGCCAATGATTTTGAGTGGAGATTTCAACATAAACTTCGCAGACGATAAAATCAACTATTAATTGAATTTTTAAATAATGAATTTGGTTTAACTATGTCGAATGATCGCAATCTTAGCACAACGAAATACAAAACTACTATTGATGCGGTCTTTATTAGACATTTAAATAGGTTCGAATCAAAACTGTTCGTTTCTTACTTCAGCTACCATAAACCTATCGTATCAGTTTTAGAGATTGGCGATGATAGTTCTGGTAATGATGATGGTGAAAAAGTCGTTGAAATTATGGATGAAAGTTGATTTTTCGGAGAGATAAACATTTTAATGTAAAATAATTGTAATAGTTTTAAAGTGTTAAATTTTTAATGTAATATAAATTGTCATGTTTGTGTACGATAGCGCAATAAATGAATATTGTATTCTACCACATAAATGATAGTACTTTTATACTGATAAAGCAATTGGTGCAAAATTATTCCCTAACCATTCCAAAATATCAAACATGCTCAACGTTAATAATCAAGTTTTCACTTCTGCCGGCACTCCCGGAGTGCAACCCGTTCGTTTTATTGTCGCCTTATTTTATCTTCAATCTCCTTTTAATGATTATTTTAATAATAAATAAATAACACCCAACAGTCAACACATAGTCCTAACCCCACACTAAGATCAAGTCTTGTGTCGTGGGTATCAGCAACTACGAGAGACTTTCTTTGTCGCCCTAGTTACTTCTTGGACTTCAAGAAATATTGCGATTAGTGATGACCTAGGCTTAACGAAACCTCCTTTCTGTCGCCCTAGTACCTTTTTTGCTCTGAGCATGGAAATATGTTAAGGGATACAGAAATAAAAGAAGTCATATATTGCAGAAACTTTATAAACCGAATATTAAAAAAATTAAGTTTCAATTTTAATACACATTTTTTATTGTTTTTTACAAGAATAGTAGACTAGAAAATTAACATATCAACCGTGTTGCTTGCATGCCAAATATGTTCGTAGCGAAGCTATCGTTTATATGCAATAAATATGTATTTACTCGAGGGGCTCGCGGTCTCAACCTTCACCGTAACAAATAAGATAAAACCTATTCAAAATAAACACAACTACATATTAAAAATACTATTATCCACCTAAACAATGGCAACGCATATGACATATCCGTATCATTTCATGACTAACACATTGTTCAGGAATCTGTCGAGACGTGGGCAATCGTGACATACCG
Organism: Hyles vespertilio; assembly: GCA_009982885.2. Taxonomy (NCBI): domain Eukaryota; kingdom Metazoa; phylum Arthropoda; class Insecta; order Lepidoptera; family Sphingidae; genus Hyles; species Hyles vespertilio. Next base: position 15,976,888 of record CM042824.1, on the reverse strand, counting down.
CCTCACTCAGAGGGCCAACTAAAACTTTACAACTATCCTAAACCAGCCGCGACCCTCAACGCAACATGTTCTGCATCACCTCCGCTTCCGCTCGCCACATTGAGGAGCGGCCGACTCGCATTACACTAAAAAATTAATATCTAAAAGTAAACAATATTTATCACAAATCTATACTTTGACAAAACATTTAAAACCGAAAGGCAAACCGAGTGGGAGCCCTATATAAAATACTGATTCGTTTAGATACAACATGTATTATTCAATATACAGTCAAAATGTTAAAAAGAATTATTCTTGAGATAAGCGGTAAGTGGATAAAGTCTCGGCTTCATTATACATGATACGATTGAACCGCCGACATGCGACAGTCGGCGCGGGAATCGACTCAGTCATATAAAATTTTACTCGATTAATCGCCTATAAACGGCACATGTGAATTTCTCACAGAATAAATCACAAAGACCTCAACAATAAGTCTTATTCGAAATAGAATAAATAACAAAATCTTACATTATATACTATTTGTTTAAAAACACTACTCTAGACAAGAACTAAGCGAACTATTTATGGGTATGTTGGCAAAATTACACAATAAGTATTATTATCTTTGACACCAATTTTAGTTACAGTTTTATACAATTTTGAACTTTATAACATCTATTTAATAAACATCGCGATGTACTCGGCTCTTATAACTGACGAAGCAAAATAAGTAGAATACGAATGGTGTTATCACAAAAACACTACATGATGAACACTTGTATAACTTGGATAGGCTTGACAATTAAAAATATATCCTTCATGGCAGTATTGTTACATACAGACACAAAACATATACTTTTATAGTCAGGTGTAACTTATAAGTATAAAGTCAATTCCTTTGTGTTTACTACTAATTAAACGATAATCTTCGTCAATTATAAGCGACGTTACAACAATTGAACAGAGGGGACATCCGATTACACCTTAAATTAGCAAGGCCCGTCATTGGTAGTATCGGCCGGCCGTCGAGTTTCTGATCTGAATGTAATCAACATTAAACAATCTGTCAACATGTACTAGGCTACGCGACAGCGGAACGATAAAAAAGCTAATAACGAGTTATGAAAAATGATTGCAGTGTGCTCGAGGAAAATATCAGTTGGAGTGAGGAATGCGCATCTGCGGCGACGCGGCATGGCGTGCTACACACTTCACTTTACATTAGCAAATATTACATTTCGTTATATGCTGTCCCATAAGAAAATAGTCGATTGTGAGAGCTGTAAAATGTACCAATGTACACTACGGCCGAAGAGTCGTGACATCCCTGAATATAGGCCTCGGAACGATTTTTGCGATCGTAAATTCGGGAAAAAAATCTTTAAGTACATAAAATCGTGGAGCACAAAAATATTGTAAGAATAATAATGTTATTTTCTTTCCACGTTTTAGTGCCTAAAAATGTTTATTTTCCTGCGCTAACTTCAGAACGGTCACAACTCGCCGACCATACTATAAGAATAATTTGAATATAACTGCCGCATCGGTTGGCAAAATATTGCTTCAAAGTCCAACAGATCGGCGGCGTGACGTCACGCGCGGCCACGCTGAGCCACTCAGCACACCAAGCGAATAAATACGAGGAATACATGAAAACGACAAACATTGTAAAAACCGTTCAATATTACTCCGACAATATCACTAAATATCAACCCTTCCCGCTACAATTTTTAAACACGTTCACTTTATTTGCATTTTTTTAAATATTATAATCCACTTTACTTACACTTACCGTATCATGGGAACTTGTCTTTGACAAGAATAACAATATTATAGCGCCGAGTTAAATGCGCACTTGTTACCAATAACTTTATAAATCCACCATACAACATTATTTGGCAAATTCTATGCAATTTCTTAGACCAAGTTTGTCAATTATCAATTACTTTTTGATTCGTACTTTACCAAAACCCCCTCAAATGAATTTTGGTATATAAATTGACAAGATCTTGATCTAAGATACGCATAGAAAATGTTTACACGACACACAAGGACATTTTTCTCACAATACAACACAAACGCACAATTAACTCGGTGTCAACGACGCAATGCTTCTTTCAGTACTTTTGATAAACAAACTGTCGTCCATATAACTACGACACCCTGTAAAATCCTATTTAAATGGCGCCTGACAGAGAATCATGGACTTAATAATTCTAGTGAGACACTAGCGAAAACTAAAATGAATGTTTATGTAAGTAAATTTTCTAACCTCCATCTGTGTAATCCAACATACTTATAAGGCTGTATTGTATAACTGCAAAACTCTAATGAATCACGATAAATTTTTCAACAATATTCGTGATTTAGTTCCTACTTAGAACTGGGTGGTCCACAACTTCGAATATGGAAGATTTACAAAGTGACAATGATAATGAGTAAATGATTGGTGAACTCTATTTTAAGTCTGATCGACTTAAAATAAAATAAAATAATTAAAAAAATGCATGTAATACAAATAAGAGTTACAATACAGCTTACAGTATATTTCGCACTTTCCTATCCATTCCATTATTGTTACAGCTATGGAGCGCCAGCGCTCTATAGCCACATAATGCTATATCTGTATCTGTATCAGCCCATATACGTCCCACTGCATGGCACGGGCCTCCTCTACAATCGACAGTACGATTGAGAGTGGTTAGGCCATATAGTCCACCACGCTGGCCTAGTGCGGGTTGGCGGACTTACATACCATAGAAATTTTTATAAATCGGCTATGGTATGCAGGTAATGTAAAAGTGCGTGGTGGCCTGTTGGTAAACGGACTAAACGCGACTGCCAACATGGTTACGGTGGTCGCGTGTTCGAATCCCAGGGCACACCTCTGACTTGTCGGAGTCATGTGTGTATTGATAGTCAATCACCACGCACTAAAACCGTGAAGGAAAACATCGTGAGGAATGCTGTATCACATGATTAAATACTGAAGTCATTCAATTACTTTACCATTTGACATTCCATTACACACTTTACTAGATTTCAATTCACTTTTCCTGATTAAGGCTTAGTTTACCGATTAGGCTGATTACTTGAATCATGAATTCATCAAAAAACTATATTTTTAAAATAGTTTCACCCAACAATAATAGACATTCCCGACTCTTTCCAGAGAGACTTTGGAAGCTGCCTACATCTTAATCCAAAACACATTTGAGGGTAGTTGTAATTTAAGTCACTTAACATTTTCCATTCTCGGTGGATCTGTCTATAAGTTACTGAACATTCTTAGAGTATTTATAATATAGAGAGAACGCTGATATACATATGCGTCTTCAAAAAAGTAGATATTTTTTTGTTGGTAGCATTCCTGTATTATTGAAATTGAACTAATTATTTAACGAAAAATTGCTGGAAATTCATTTTATAACCAAAAGTGTATTTAGCTATCATTTAAACTACTTTGTATAGAATTAAAAATCCATTTTTATTTCCATTGTAATTCGTACGTTTGACAACCTCTCAAAAATAAGCTAATAGGAGGGCAAATAAAGGTAGCCTGGCAACACATTATTTTAGCACGGTTTGCCAACAATAGCTTTATTTTTAAAAATAATGTTTAAATTATTTCTAAGAGAAACAATTAATTACAGGTAAACACCACGTGCCATTCAAACAAATATAAATATAAATTAATAAAATAGTCTGAACCATGTTACACATTAAAAAATCAATGTAAATAACAGTTTGTATCAATGTTTTTGAAGTACCAGCGCCTTCTATAATATAAATACTCTAACCCGAATACTGGAACGCAACTTAAATATAAGTAGCGCTTAACTACGTTAATCCCGCTTAAACGTACTGGCTAAGTGGGCGGTGCGCTGTTAAGAGCAACTTATTATTTGAATGGCGTTCCAGTATTCAGCATGATACCAGTGCATTAGTACTGAAAGAAGCAGTGTTCGTGTGAGTAGGCCGGCTGGCGCGTTCAGTTGCCCTCGATGGCCTTGGCGACGAACTCGATGAACCTGAAAATGAAAATTAAATTAAAATACAGGGTATATCAAGAGTGCTACCGAAAACGAACCTGGGTGGTAGTTTGGTAAGTGATTTCAGACACAATGCAACTAAATTTTGTGCATAAATTGTGACGATTTTTTTTTGTTATTGTTTTCTATCGTCTTATTAGGATGGTATGGTAAATACATAGTTTTTTCTTAAATAATAGTGTTCACCCTTTTATTTTTAAAGACGCTATGGTACGCAGAGCTTTAAATTATTTTAGCAAAAAATATGGATTTACCACCCAAACTCGACGATACATAAAAAATAATAAAAAAAATTAGCGCGTTTCTTTGCGAAATTTTTAGTTCATTGTGTTTGTAGTTACTAAAACTACCACCCGGCTTCGTTTTCGGTAGCAGTATTGATATACCTAGTATTATTTATTGAATCCATAAAATGTCATACATTATTTAGTAAAAAAATTTCCACTACCACCCGGTTCACAAGGGTATTTTCGCCACAGAAGAACGGGCAAGAAACTCTAGCGTTAATCTTTTAAAAATAATTTTACAATACAGTGATTATACAGAATTTCTACGGTATGTAAGTCCACCAACCCGCATTAGGCTAGCGTGGTGGACTATATGGCCTAACCACTCTCAATCCTACTCTCGATTGTAAAGTAGGCCCGTGCCCTGCAGTGGGATGTATATAAGCTGATACAGTATACAGTACATATTGTACGGCTGAGTTGTGTGGTCGCCCAAACCGCGGAATTGGTATACACTGTACCTCTTGCCATACTGCTCGGGGTCGCACGTGGAGATGCCGTCCACGTTGCTGCCGTACTTCACTGTCTTAGCCGCTTTCGCCGCCTGGAGATAAATATAATTATATAGGTTTCAATATGCAATTACTAGATGAGCACTTACATGATTTATGATGAGGTGGCAATTCTATAATCTAAAGTGTCATTCGGTTTAGACAGACAGATTAGTTGCCTATTATGTGCTTCACTCAAATAAGTAAAAAAAATGCTATGTTTTTAGTGTTCTGTGTTTATGTGTTGTATTTTATCACAGATCACTTCCAATAGATACCGCATTACGATAGTTTTGTTTTGAATCGAAAACGCCAACGAAGGGAACTGCGCGGGGGGTGGGCGGGTTGCAGCGCAGTCACGTGGACTTCACTGGAGAGATGAGGCATAAGTCGATAAATAATAAATGTATCGATAGTTCGATTTGCCAGTAAGTTCATGTGTTATGATCGCTTCTATAACTTAATTATCAACTTGTTAAATGTTTGATAATATTTTCTCACCGGCCTGATCTGATAAATTATACCAACCAGCAACCGCTAACTACGAATAAAATAGGATTAAGATTTATACTTTAGTATGTAACGGTTTTATTTCTATTATTCACCGTGTATTTTTATATACCATAATGGCGAAATACCCAAATTAAGTGTTGATATAAAAGATCAGATAAAAATATGAAATAGTAAATAACTAAACCTCACGCCCTAAAGGGCTACAATAACTTATTCCGTTTCTTGAATTCTGACGGCGGCTGTAGTAAATGTAATATCGACAAGTGACGATGAAACCCACTTGACGAACTATGAATGTTTTTGAGACAATATACCGGGTATCTCAAGACTGCTACCGAAAACGAAGCCGGGTGGTAGTTTTAGTGACTACAAACACAATGCAACTAAAAATTTCGCAATGAAACGCCACAATTATTTTTTATGATTTTTTAAATATCGTCATTTTTGGGTGGTAAATCCATAGTTTTTCCTAAAATAATAATCTAAACTCTTTTATACCTTAGATTATTTATAAGTAAAAAGGTATACACAATTATTTTAGGAAAAATGCATTTGCCACCCAAATATGGTCATAGAAAAAAAAAATTGTCGCTTTTTTTGCAACTTTTTCTGTTGCATTGTGTCTGAAGTCACCTAAACTACCACCCGGCTTCGTTTTCGGTAGCAGTCTTGATATACCCTGTATACAACGTATGTGAAAATTTGTGCAATAGCTTGTGCTACTGCTTCTCAATAAACTTAGTATACTAAAACTTATGATAAATACCCACCCATTATATTTGAAAACGTATACAACTAGAGGGTAAAAAGGAAATTTAATTACGCCAAAGATAAAAATAAATAAAAAAATATTGTAAAAGTACCTTGTTAACTAATTTAACTATTTCAAATTACATAAAATAACGTGATTATGGTAATTTGCAATTTTTATTTAAATCAATATATATTTTGTGACATTGTCATTTAATAAAATTAATTTATATTATTGTTATACAATATCGATATTTCTGGGAATTATATTATAAACATGCGTCCAACACTAGAAGAACGCGTGATTTCGCCAAAAAAAGATGGCTTATTCCGGTTGTTGCTATGCGAAAAAGAGACGGCTGATTCTCCATCCGAACTCGACTGTTTGACATTGATACATTAACCAGTATAAATTGAGCTCGCTCGGGACCAAATTAATTTTAAGAATATTAGTTATCGATGAAAACTTATTGCGGTTTTTTAGGTACTTTATTTTTTGGAGTTTTTTGCACACCATTTTATTGAACAAATGATTTTTATCTGTAATATTATGTTCCCAAAATATAATTTTCGCTAACGTGCGACGACAAGTGCGGGTCCACTACTTGGACGACACTGATGACGCGACATTTGGCATCGGTTTATATCTATCTGATAGCTTATATGTGTTGGGCGCAACCGCTGCCTTGCATTAGGTATCTATTGGGAGTGATCTGTGTATTTTATATTCGTGATTTTCGCAATCTTTGTATTTTTTAACCCAATCCAAAAAATGGAGGAGGTTCTCAGTTCGAGTGTGTGTTCATTTTTTGTGTTTTATACGTGCAATAATACGTGCAATAAGTGTATAAATAAAAAATAAATTTGTAAGTGTATAATTAAGTGAAAACTCATTTTTTTATTATATGAAGGAAAACGTTAAAAAGTACAAATATATCGGCGCAAGATGCGGGTAGTCCTTAAAATTCAATCAAAACAAGTGTCTGAGTCATGTTGTTTGTTCAGTACTATAAAAGGGGCGCAAGCAGCTGTCAAGTGAACAGTTTGTTGGAAGTGCTACAACTGTGAACAGCTCCGAAATATTATAATTATTACAAGTATTTTTATATAATCAGAAAAAGTGAATAATAATAATTGTTAGTAACGAATATATCAGTTGATTGTTTGATTATCAATAAGAAATTTGGTGTGGTTTAAATAAACAAATATGAGTGAAGAGCGTGGTTTTGATCAGCATACCTCCCCTCCTCTTACAAATATACAGGGAATATCAAGACTGCTACCGAAAACGAAGACGGGTGGTAGTTTAAGCGGCTTCAGACACAATGCAATAGAAAAAGTTGCAAAAAAAAAAGCGACAATTTATTTTTGTAATTTTTTCCTTTGACCTTATTTGGGTGGTAAATCCATTTTGTCCTAAAATAATAGTGTATATCCTTTTATTTATAAATAATCTAAGGTATAAAAGTGTTTAAATTATTATTTTAGCAAAAACTACGGATTTAACACCCAAAAATGACTATATTTCAAAAATCATAAAAAATAATTGTCGCGTTTCTTTGCGAAATTTTTAGTTGCATTGTGTTTGTACTAACTAAAACTACCACCCGGTTTCGTTTTCGGTAGCAGTCTTGAGATACCCGGTATAAAAAAGTTTTTTTACCTGTTTCTTAACACCATAATGAGTGAGGACATCGATCAGGGCTACGAAATATATCTCCTTCTTTGGGGCGCCTGAAATTGTCAAACAAAACACGGGTTAGTTCAAATAAAACAAGTCTCTTCCCAAGGGTTCAGGAGTGTTCAAATTAAGTTTGAAATAAGATATTACTCCATAATGACTCATACTTCAAAACACCAACTCGCTCTCTAGTAGTCTCGCAGACCTATTATTTCAGGTCGATTTTTTGCGACATAGAGTTTGGGTTTAATCGATACAGCCCAATAACTTGATTACAAACTGGTGACTATAACTTTGTAGTGGTGCACATACCTTCCTGGCTGGGAATGGCGTAGATGTCGAGTTCTGGTATGATGCCCTCATACCGCAGCGACGACTGGCGAGCAAACCCGCGCGGACTGTCCGGGGGCGTGTTGTACCCCCATCTGGTGTGTAATAGTCGATTTTTAGTATACATAATCGATTATCGATAAAAAATGTCCACCACCAAAATCGACTAAAAATTAATTGTACAATTTTTGTTTCTGGTTTATTTAGAATGTAGATATTATAATCTAAAACTCTAACTACGTTATTACTTCTTATTAAAATTTAATATATTATCTGGATGCAGGAAATACAGATTTGCTAATAAAACATTAATTTATTATACAGATCTTAAGGCATTGACTGTGATGGCATTAGAGCGATTGTTCAGTACATCGAAAACATGTGTTAATCACATAATCTATTATAGTGACATGTATTCACGATGTAATGTCATGAGTATTTGAGAAGCGTGTAGTCTGCGTGTGTACCTGTCCCCGTGGTGTCGGTTGTCGGTGTCGGAGTCGGTGTCGGAGTCGTTCCTGTCGGAGTCGCGCTCCAGGTCGCGCGCGCGCGCCGCCTCCGCCTCGGCCTCGCCGCGCCCGCACTCGTGCACGCCCAGCAGCAGCGAGTAGTCCATCAGGTGCAGCTTCGTCAGGAACTGTACACGTATACACATATACAGGTGATATTGACACATGTATTTATTTTACATATTTAAAAAAAAATACAGCTTCAGCCTCCGTAGGCCGGACGGTTAGACGCCTCCTGAGCAACGAGAGGCAAGGGTTTCGATCCCCGCACCGAGAGAAATGTTTGTGAAGTCCACAAATATTTATTTCAAATTGGAAAAAATATATTTTTGTGCTGAATAGGTAATTTATCGAGGAAGTCTATATGTCATCACGTTGTGAGCTATTGGAGGGAAACAATAGTGAAAACTTTCGCAAACACGAGAAAATGTTATTTGTTTCACATAGTCTTATGTCTCAGGGTGCCAATCACAGTAGAATGCCAAGTATTGTTTTGTAATTCATAGTGTTGTTTGGTTGTACTACTGCCATTGAGCGGTTCTCTCGCTTTACTAAGCGATAAACATGTTCTCCCCCATACAATAAAGAAAACAACCAAATCAACAACAGTGTCAACATATACAACAGTGTCCAAGAAAAGGCTACACCTACACATACACACATAAACTGCAACATACAAGGTATATCAAGACTGCTACCGAAAAAGAAGCTGGGTGGTAGTTTTAGTGACTACAAACACAATGCAACAAAAAATTACGCAAAGAAACGAGACTATTATTTTTTATGATTTTTTAAATATCGTCATTCTTGGGTGGTAAATCCATAGTTTTTACTAAAATATAATTTAAACTCTTTATTCCCTAAAGTATTTATAAATAAAAGGGTATACACTATTATTTTAGGACAAAATGGATTTACCACCCAAATAAGGTCAAAGGAAAAAATTACAAAAAAAAATTGTCGCTTTTTTTTGCAACTTTTTCTATTGCATTGTGTCTGAAGCCGCTTAAACTACCACCCGGCTTCGTTTTCGGTAGCAGTCTTGGTATACCCTGTATTTAAATATAAAACGCATTTTCATAGAATATTTTAATAAATGACAAACATACCGAAACACCACACTGAGGTGTTTAACAAGTTTTAGTCGAGGTATTGGCAAATGCAAGACTTTCCGATCTCACAAACACACAAACCCGAAACAACTGTCTTTGTGAATCACACAAACAAAATGATATGTGGTTGGATTTTTACTCGACATTTCATTTTGTTTCTGGTTATAATTTTTATTTGTTTTTTTTATTCCTGTGAATGGCGAGACGAGCATGCCGTTCGCCTGATGGTAAGCGATACGACATCTCATAAACAGTAGCAAAACCAAACAACACCTCGAATCACAAAGCAATACTTAGCGTTCGACTGTGCTCGCCATCCTGAGACATAAGATGTTAAGTCTCAATATGTCCAGTAGTTGCTCTGGCTACAATGTCCTTCAATCCGAAACACAACAGTGCTTCTACACTGCTGTTTGACGGTAGAAATAGACATTGCGGTGGTACCCACCTAGACAGCCTCTCACATTTGAGAGACTTACCACCAGTAAGACACTTAAAAACATATTAGCACAGAAAAAAAAAACACTTCAAAAGAAAGTAATTACAACAATCTTTAAATAAAATTCACAAATTTCAATTATCCACACGAATATTCCCTTGAAACTGCTGATGATAAAAACGAGCAAACGCGCTTGTAATCGCGTGTAATACGAATGTTACCGAAACGAATAGCAACATTAAAACCGATAATATGCAAAAATGCACACATACAGGGTATATTAATCAGTATACAAATTCTTATTAAATTATTATTATTTTCTCCTGCTTATTTATACAAGAACAATAAGTTCATTTTTAAACAAAGCCATATAGTCATAAAAAACATACTTTGTAATTTATTGATGAGAAATGACATAAAATTAAGATTAACTCTGGTTCCTCCTAACTTATACAGGGAATATCAAGACTGCTTGCTACCGAAAACGAAGCCGGGTGGTAGTTTAAGCGACTTCAGACACAATGCAACAGAAAAAGTTGCAAAAAAAAGCGACAATTTTTTTTTGCAATTTTTTTCCTATTGCCATATTTTGGTGGTAAATACATTTTTTCCTAAAATAATAGTGTATACCCTTTAATTTATAAATACTCTAAGATATAAGAGAGTTTAAATTATTATTTAGCAAAATCTATGGATTTACCACCCAAAAATGACGATATTTAAAAAATCATAAAAAAAAATTGTCGCGTTTCTAGGCGAAATTTTTAATTGCATTGTGTTTGTAGCCACTAAAACTACCACCCGGCTTCGTTTTCGGTAGCAGTCTTGAGATACCCGGTATATTAACTTGCTTAAATATCAATTGCTGTTAGTGGCGGCGTTTTCAATTATTTCAATTATTAGGTACTTATTGGATTTCATATATTTATTTTATTGTTACACTATTAGCAGTGACTAGCAATATAATGTTTTATTATCAGAACTGTAGAGGAATTCGCACAAAGTTGCATACATTGTACATGAATATTATGTCGTGTTGTTATGACGTTATCGTACTAACCGAAACCTGGCTGGTTCCTGAAATTCATGATAACGAGTTTATGGACGACCGTTATATCGTATTTAGATGTGATCGAGACCGTCTAGCCTCTGGAAAACAAGAGGGTGGGGGTGTTATGGTGGCTGTTCGTCGTGAACTACGACCTTCTAGAATGTTGACGTATTTTCATCATGCCGAAATTGATCATATATTAGTCCAGTTTCCTGCAGTCCGATCAAATAAAAACATATCATAAGTGCTTGTTATATTCCACCACGTACTCGCGATGATATCTACGCTCTTTATTTTGATATGTTACAATGTTTCTTAAATGATCCGAGTAGCGATTCATTCTTTGTTTTGGGAGATTTTAACATATCTAATATTGACTGGCATGTTCATGGTAATCACACTATTGCATTAGCTTCAAATCCGTTATGCCGGCTCTTATTGAACTTTATGGCTGAGATTAACGGTAAACAATTTAATACTTTTAAAAATAATTTAGATAGAACTTTAGATCTTTTATTTCTAATATAGATTGCCAGATTATGTCTTGCAATGCGCTTATTGAGCCCGATGGTCACCACCCACCTTTTTCTACTTTGACGGAATTAAATTTACAATTCACACCTATGAAAAACCACTCGGCTCGTAAATATAATTACAATAAAGCTAATTACGTTAATATTAATAATGAATTCAGTAATATTAATTGGGAAAATTTATTGTCTCCACTTCCCGCTGATACAGCCGTCAATGTCTTTTATGATAAATTATATGAAGTGATTAGGTAAATGTTCCGTTGATGAGAACCAAAGGCTCTCAATATCCGGTGTGGTTTAGCTCTTCCCTAATACATATCTTTAAAAAGAAGGAACACTATTGGTTAAAATGGAAAATATACCGTAATCTCTACGACTACCAAAAGTTTTCTAGATACCGAAATCTCTTTCACGATGAGTCAGCCAAGTGCTTTAAGTCCTATATTAACTTGGTTGAAGATAGCATTCCTATTAACATAAAATTTTTCTGGTCTTACATTACTAAAAGAAAGAGTCATTCGAATTTTCCATCCAAAATGTTTTTCAAAAATAATAACACTTCCAACCCACCCGAAATATGTAATTTATTTTCAACTTATTTTAGTTCCGTATATGAAACTTCTACGCTTGATCCTAAGAATTGGCAACCTTGCAACAACTTCCTAGACGCATCAACTTGTATATCTGATATTCATCTTACCGATAATGTAATTAAGAAGGAATTAAAGATGCTAAATCCATCGAAAGGAGCTGGACCTGACGGTATTCCTCCAAGCTTTTTCCTAAATACGTATAAGAGTATTTATAAGGCCCTATACATTGTTTACAACAAGTGTTTAAGAGAAGGATATTTTCCTGCTATTTGGAAGCAAGCGTTTGTTATACCAGTTTATAAAAGTGGTGACAAAAGTAATGTGGAAAATTACCGCCCTATCTCCATTCTCTCTTCCTTGTCGAAACTTTTTGAAAGGCTTCTACACGGTGCTTTATACTCCCACGTTCATCACCTAATTGTACCCGAACAACATGGATTCGTTAAACGACGCTCTACCACTACTAATCTCATGATATTTTCCAACACTCTTTTTGAACATATGGATAAAAGAATTCAAGTGGATGCCGTGTACACTGACTTTCAGAAGGCGTTCGACAAAGTAGATCACACACTACTTTTAGAAAAGCTTGCATTCAATGGGATACGCGGTAACTTACTTCAGCTGGTTTGTTTCGTATATTCATAATAGAACCCAAAAAGTAGTCATAAACAGATTTGAATCCGATTTGATATTTGTAAATTCCGGCGTTCCACAAGGATCCATTCTTGGTCCCCTTCTATTTATCATATTTATAAACGACATCAAACATTGCTTCATAAATTCAAATTTTTTAATGCATGCTGACGATATAAAGATTTACAAACCTTGTAAAACATTACAAGATAGCTTGCTTCTGCAAGAAGATATCAATAGGTTGCACGCCTATTGTATTAAAAACAAACTCTTTCTAAGTTTACCTAAATGTCACACCATCACGTTTACTAAAAATAAAAATAAAATTTGTTTCAATTACTCCATAAATAACGTACATTTAAACAAAGTAGATTATGTTCGGGATCTGGGTGTCACCATGGATTCGAGTTTACACTTTGACATACACATAGACAACATAATAAATAAAGCATGTGCAATGTATGGATTTGTCATGAGATCCACCCGCGACTTTGTGCGACCCTCTACACTTCTGCTACTTTATAAATCCTTGATTAGACCTCAGTTAGAATATGCCGTCCCAATTTGGAACCCTTATTATACTAAGTATAACGAAAGATTAGAGTTAGTACAAAAGAATTTTTTACGAACTCTTAATTATAAATTTAAAAATCCTAAATTACATTACGAGGATTTATTGAAGCGTTATAACATCCTGAGTCTTGAATCTAGGCGATTACTTCTTGGTGTTATGATGCTTCACAGCCTGTGCAATAATAAATTTGATTGTACCGATATTACAAATAATTGTATGTTATGTTATACAGTACCTCGGACAGTGTACCGACGAGCGGTGCGCGTGCCCCGGTTGTTTCACACTGTCAAGTGCCGTACTAACGCCGGTGAACGAGCACCTATACGTCGTCTTGTACAAACATACAACGCACATTTTCTATATTTAGATATATTTTCATTATCAAGCCAAAATTTCAAAAAATCTGCAATTAAGTTATTATTAGCGTAGGTTCAATGGCTTTGTATGCCATAGGGCTATGTATTGTTTGCTTCCTTCATTAGTTTATATAATATTTATTTTTGTTAATCTGTGGACATTGGTGTGGGTTGTATGTTTATATATATTCATTTATGTTTAAAACTAAAATGTTACTGTAACATACAACTGTTTTTTGTCCCTAATAAATAAAATAAAATAAAAATAAAATTAAGACTGCTACCGAAAACGAAGCTGGCTGGTAGTTTAAGCGACTTCAGACACAATGCAACAGAAAATGTTGCAAAAAAAATCGTCTATTTTTTTGTTATTTTTTTGCTATGACCATATTTGGGTGGTAAATACATTTTTTTCCTAAAATAATAGTGTATACTCTTTTATTTATAAATACTTTAGGGTATTGGGTAAGAGTTTAAATTATTATTTTAGCAAAAACTATGGATTTACCACCCAAGAATGACGATATTTAAAAAATCATAAAAATAATTGTCTCGTTTCTTTGCGAAATTTTTAGTTGCATTGTGTTTGTAGTCACTAAAACTACCACCCAGCTTCGTTTTCGGTAGCAGTCTTAATATACCCTGTATGTACATGACGTATATTGTTACTAATTCAACCACCGCTACTATTTCGGAAGTTTAAAATATAAAATTGAAATTATTAATAAGTATAATGTTTTCTTTGATTTACGCGAATGTAACACATTAAAATGAAACTATTTTTATTATACATATTTTTTTTTATTAACACCTCAGTCCGTCCGGTGATCACGAAAGCTGCAAAGTAATCTAAATGTTGCGTTAGAAAGTAAAAAATGTGAAAATTAAACCAAATTCGCGATAAAACCCGAAAAAAATATTTTAATTTAAGAGCGTTTATACCCTGCACGCGCTTTTTGGCTTAAAAACAGGACTTTTCAAATGAGTTAATAGCCACCAATAAACAATTTAAATGAAAAATAATTCTTACTAATTTTAGAAAAGGTTGTCATCTAGGGATTTTGGTGGAAAACATTATAGATTGATGGATAATTTGTGAGTACTATACAGATTACTGAACACAAGTTTCGTTATTTAGGCTTTAAATGGGTATTTAGAAGCTTAAGATATCCTTAACCACTAAATATAAGATGAAAATAAAAATATTATCAGACTAATAAGACCCTTATGGAGGGATTTTGCTGAGAAAAATAATCTTTTTGTGTTTAGTTCCTGAAAAATAAAAATTTAAACAATGCGAAATTATTCACAAACTCTCGTCAAGAATATATTTTTTTCACCAACTTATCGTACATAATTTTTTATAACAATTGCATATTATAATAGAAGAACATCGTATCAATAAATTACCATTTTTATATTTCAACAATGTTATTTATTTATTTATTTATTTTTATTACCTACAATGATTTTGTAGTGAGTATAAATTATGTTTCAGGTAATATAATGGGATTTAATTCCGAGGCTAAATTATGTTATGTATTGTAATATAAAATTAAATATATTTCGTAATTGTAAGGGGTTGTAAGGCCCCTAACACTATTTATGTGTTCGAACACGAAATGATTAATAAAACGTCCGTAGTGTCTACTGATTGAACACTGATTTGAATGCAACTTAACAATGTAATAATAACGAAAGTATGATTACTATCTAAATTTGTATTATTCTTTGCTTGCACAGTAATATTTGTCTACTTATAATGCAAATAAAATATTTTTATGATATTATATTACAGTTACATTTCAATTGAATATTTGAAGCGCACGGATCAAAGTTGTTTGAGCCGATTGTATAGCGAGCCGACGCGGCAGCTCTACGCACACAGCTTTGGTCGCTTATGTGTGCGTGAAATTAACGAAGAAATACCTATAGTTGACTTTGCGCGCAAGGTGTATACGCTCTTAAATGTATAAACAAGTAGTTAAATGTTTACATTTGCACCTACGTAATTGTACCTCGGAGAAAAGGAAATTGAAACGGAACAAACACCTAAACGTAACATACCGGGTATCTCAAGACTGCTACCGAAAACGAAGCCGGGTGGTAGTTTTAGTGACTACAAACACAATGCAACTCAAAATTTCGCAAAGAAACGCGACAATTATTTTTTATGATTTTTTAAATATCGTCATTTTTGGGTGGTAAATTCATAGTTTTTGCTAAAATAATAATTTAATCTATTTTATACCTTAGAGTATTTATAAATAAAAGGGTATACACTATTATTTTAGGAAAAAAAATGTTTTTACCACCCAAATATGGCCATAGGAAAAAAATAACAAAAAAAATATTGTCGCTTTTTTTGCATCTTTTTCTGTTGCATTGTGTCTGAAGTCGCTTAAACTACCACCCGGCTTCGTTTTCGGTAGCAGTCTTGATATACCCTGTATTTATAGATATTTCGACAGGTCACAGTAACAAAAATGTGTGGTTAAATAAGACGTTTATCTACCATAAGTTTATTCCGTACCGAGATGTATAGAAAATAGCGCCAAGCGGTGAGACTCATCTATTTCTGGTGACTCAATATTATTTCTGAGAGACACTGTAGTTTTGGTTTTCAAAATTTCCTCACTATTTCACTCAAATTCTATATTGCTTACTCGACTTTACCTCAGAAAAATATTTGTTTAGTATATCATATGGGTTTCTATAATTTACTACTGTATATCTACCCTAAATATCAGGTGTAAGGGTATCTGAAACAAAGACAGCTGAAAGGACTAATAATTTAACTACGCCTTTGATGATTGGACAGAAAAAAAATCCCAGAGAAACAAATCTTTTTACGTTTTATAGTCATAACTTATACTAAAACTTTTTTTAATTTCATATCTCACTACTGCTTCTTGCTCTGTTTTTTCTTAAATTATAGTTTCATTTAGCTGTATCAACGTTATGTGTTTCTGCGACATCATCAAATGTATCATCAATACTTATCACCTGTTTTAGTTTTCGGAAGCGTTTCCCTAACACCCGATATAAATTTTAATTACATACCTCAACATCAGCAGTAAGGGTCTCAAGCAGTTTTTCCTTGGCCGCGTCTCCGATGTCGATGCGGACGCCTTGCTTCAGGAAGTCGTTGTCTTTGAGCGTGGGCAGTTCTTTCTCTAACTCCTTCTCAGACGCCTCGCGGTCCACCGTGGAGCCTTTGAGGTCGTACTTCCTGAAATATAGCACATGTTTTCATATAAATGGTGCTAGGAAACAAGTCTTACTTGGACGTCACTTCAACTAACAGTTCTTCACTTTCTTGACAGGCTTGCATAATTGTATCTATTGGCATGGGACTGCCGTCTGATGCTAATTGATACTCTGCCTGGACGGCATTTGCGCTCAGCATCAGGTGCAATGTGGTCACTATGCACGGCCAGAAAAAAAACTAACATTAGGAGTCAGTGAGGTCACTATGTCATGGCAATGCAAAAAAATATTAACTCATTTAAGGCATCTATGCGAAAAATATTAATGCATCTAATTTTACCGATAGACAGCCTCCGTGGCGCAGGCGGTAAGACACCGCCTGTGAAACGAGAGGCCGCGGGTTCGATCCCCGCACCGAGAGAAATGTTAGTGCGGCCCACAAATATTTCTCTCGGGTCTGGGTGTTTGTGAGATCGAAAAGTCTCTCGTAGTTCCCGATACCCACGACACAAGATTCGATCTTAATGTGGGGTCAGGACTATGTATGTGACTGTTGGGTGTTATTATTATTATTATTATTATTTATATTAAATTTATTCTCCCACGTCAGTAGGGCAAATCAGTTTTCCGCGGGCTTTTGGGCCAGGCAGGAAAATGAGATATACAGGGTATATCAAGACTGCTACCGAAAACGAAGCCGGGTGGTAGTTAAAGCGACTTCAGACACAATGCAACAGAAAAAGTTGCAAAAAAAGGCGATAATTTTTTTTTAGTTATTTTTTCCTATGACCATATTTGGGTGGTAAATTATTTTTTTCCTAAAATAATAGTGTATACCCTTTTATTTATAAATAATCTAAGGTATAAAAGTGTTTAAATTATTATTTTAGCAAAAACTATGGATTTACCACCCAAAAATGACGATATTTAAAAAATCATAAAAAATCATTGTCGCGTTTCTTTGCGAAAATTTTAGTTGCATTGTGTTTGTAGTCACTAAAACTACCACCCGGCTTCGTTTTCGGTAGCAGTCTTGAGATACCCGGTATAACTAGCTAGTTTGTTAATAAAAACTTCCTCACTATTCTACAAGTATTGAGTAATATAGCTTTCTGTAGAAGGATGAAAGACAACTTGTGCATACCAAGCGATCGGAGGCTATCATGTAAATTATGGGGGATTACGCCGGTGGAAGAAAGGACTACTGGTATTGTCTTCACTGTATGTACATTCCACTGTTTTTTCAGTTCTATTGATAGGTCTATGTATTTGGCAATTTTTTCATTATATGTTGATGCAAGATTATGGGTGTTGGGTATAGCTATATCTATTAAATATACGGTACCATTATTTTTGTCATATAAAAGAATATCTGGTCTGTTAAAATGTATTGTTTTGTCTGTAATTATAGTTCGGTCCCAGTAGAGTTTATAGTGAGCAGATTCTAATATTGTAGCAGGCGTGTACTTGTAATAAGCGGTTTTATCTTTAATAAGTGAGTATTTGAATGCTAGGTGTTGGTGTATGATGGAGGCTACTTGATCATGGCGATGCCTGTAATCTGTTTGTGCAATAGATTTACAGGCACCGGTGATGTGTTGTATGGTCTCTGATGCACTGTGGCATCGTCGACACAGATCAGTGGGGAGGTTATTAGCTTTAATAATGAACTTCTGATAGTTACGAGTATTTATTACCTGGTCTTGGATAGCGGCCACAAATGCCTCTGTTTCCGGAAACAGTTCTCCTCGCCGCAGCCACTCGTTCGATGCATTTTTATCGACATGTGTTTGACTGAGATCGGCGAGGTGTCTTCCATGTAAAGACTTCTGAGACCACAGATCCAATTTATGCTGTATGGTAGTAATACATTGGTTTGGTTGGGTCGTTCTGTCGTGCAAGTTAAGTGGGGTCATTTTTTTATCTATTTCGGCTATGAATTTGTGAAGTTCTATGTTTTCGGCTTTACTATGGAAATATTGTCTAAGTTTGGTTATTAAATTATTGTGTAAGTTGCGTAAGTCAAGCAGTCCTCTGCCTCCATTTCGGCGAGCTAAGGTAAGTCGTTGTGTGCATGATTTAGGATGGTGTTTTCTGTATTTAGTTAGAAGGTTATTAATTATTCGTTGTAGCTTCTGTAGATTTGATTGGGACCAGTGTATTATTCCAAACGAATACGTAAGAATAGGGATGGCATAGGTATTTATTGCTTTTATGGTGTTACGTGAGTTTAATTGCGATCTTAAAATTTGGTTTAGTCTTGATTTAAATTTTTCAGTCATATTTATTTTGGCCTGTTTCTGTAAAATGAATTTAGACTGATGGAAACCTAAGTATTTGTATGTGGAGTTTTCATCCATGGGTTCTATTAATTCGCCTGAATCTAGAGTGTATGAATTTTCTTGTATTCTACCCCGGTTAACAGATTGGATTTTACATTTGTCGACTCCAAACTGCATTCGTATGTCTGTAGAAAATGACTGGGTGATGTCGGCAAGTTTTTTAAGGTTTTTGATATTTGCTGCATATAGCTTAATATCGTTCATATACATCAAATGTGTAATATTGTGGTTTGCGTTATTGTGTTTCAGATTGAATCCAGCGGCGGTTTTATTTAATAGTTCGGATAGGGGATTGAGAGCTATGCAAAACCATAACGGACTAAGCGCATCTCCTTGAAAAATGCCTCTTTGTATTTTAATTGAATTCGTAATTACTGATGTATTATTGAGACTAACGTTTAATTTGGTGTTCCACTGCGACATTATTGTTTCCAAAAAAGTTATTAGTGTAGGATGAATTTTATAATATTCTAATACTTGGATTAGCCAGCTATGGGGTACTGAGTCGAAGGCCTTTTTGTAATCAATATACATTGTATGAATATTTCTATTTTTAGTGTGTGCTTGTTTCATAACTACTGAGTCTATTATTAACTGTTCTTTGCACCCTTGACTATTTTTCTTACATCCTTTTTGCTGCTCTGCTAAGATATTATGTTCTTCAAGGTGTTGATATATGACATCACTAATACATCCTGTAATTATTTTGTATATTGTTTGCAAACATGTGATAGGTCTAAAATTGGCTGGGTTTTCATGATCTGAACTTTTTGGCAACATGTACGTAATTCCACGCGTTATAAATTCGGGTACGGTTTGTGGTGACAATAAAAACTGTGTAATATGGTAGTGGATGAGCGAGTGAGTACAAGTCAATTTCTTGTACCAGAAATTGTGTATCTTATCGGTCCCTGGCGCTTTCCAGTTGTGTGTCCGGTTTATTATTTGTGTTACTTTATCTAAAGATATACTAAGAAAACTCATTTGGTCTATGTGTTCGGTATTAGTAATTTTAGGCAACCAGTCAGCGCTTGTATTATGCTGCACTGGGTTTTCCCAGATGTTAGACCAAAACTCTTGTAGATGTTGTGGTGAAGGTAATTTGGAGCAATGTCGTGCACTGTTTTGTTGGTTTTTACCCAACGTTCTGTAAAATAACTTCTCATTATTATTAAATATCAAATTTTGTTGCTTTCTTTTCGTGCAAGTAACATATCTTTTTAACCGGCTTGACGCTGCATTTAATTTTTGTTTAAGAGTATCCAAGTAATGTTGTGGTTCTTTATTTGGCTCTTCGTGCTGTGAATGAGTTTTATATTTTATTCTTATTTTGTCTACAGTTTTTAAGATTCTTTCTGTTCTGTTACCTAATATATATTGAGTGAGTCTTCCTATTTCTAGTCTATATTTTTCTATTCGGTGTTCAATTCTTTTTTGCCAAAAGGGTTTTCTTTCTACATTTCTATGATTTCTATTTGAGTTAAATTTGGTACCATTACAAGATGCCGCTGTATAAGCTGCTGCGTAAATAATTGTGTGTAATGTGCGAAAATCTAATCCCTCGTATAAATGTTTCGGTATTAGTGAACTATTAAGGTATTGAACTATCTGTGATAATCTGCGTGATGAATGTTGTTTAGGTATGTAAGGTCTTTCTTCCGGGTCGGTATGAGTGAATTGTGATATGGCGTTATTAAATTCTTTATCTATAAGGTTAAAATCTATTGCATTATTAGGGACTCCTGTTGGGTTATTTTCAATATTTGTATGTCTCTGTGTGGATTTTTGTGTGTCTGGTTGTATATTATGTTCCAGTATATCCTGTTGCAAGGGTGTAAAATCTATTCTAGGTTCAAATGAAACATGTTCGGTAGTTTCTGGTTCAGTACGAGATAACTCCTGATAAGTCAGAGACTGATTAAATCGGCTTGAAAGCTTCAATTCTATCTGGGTTTTTAGTTCTTTAATCCTGGTTTCAAGTACTTTATTATTGAAGAGTAATCTTCTTTGATCTGCGAGTCTCTGTTCTGTGAGGTGTGAAAGATGGGGATGTTTGCTTACAAATAGATCATATAACTTTTTACGATAGGCCGTTTTGTTTCTTTCCAATTCAGTTACTTCTAAATAACAGAGAATAATTTCATCATTTATTTCTTTAGACCACTTCATTCGAGTATTAGTTACCGGCGTGTTTTGTGAGATTGTGGGTGTATTTATGTTGGGTCTGAGAAGATAGTTTTCTACTGGGTGTGAATTACTTTCTATTTGATGTGTAACTTCACAGCGTATTTCTTCTAGAGTATTTTGTGATAGCAAATTTCTTCTTATGATAGCTCTCCTTTGATCGCCTATGCGTTGTCGCGTTGCTTGCATTTCCGGATATTTATTGTTAAATTGCATGTGTAGAGATTCTAGATAATTAGTAGTTAGATTCTAGATAATTATGTGTTGTTTCACACTTTGTAATGGTCAAGTATGTGTGCCAAATGAAACGGTTCATATCTTCAGTCCACTTTTTTCGCACACGGATAGGACCAGCAGTGGATGCAGAATTAGTGGCATGCGCCTCCTGCACAACAGCCGCTGACCTTGTCGATCGGGATGAATAAGTAGAAGATGGTGATGAGTTAGGAGATTGGAATAAACTATTAGACGAGGAAGGTGATGGGATATTCGAGAATAGAGAACGATCAGAGGGTGAAACAGATGAGCGTAGAGATGATGACGATGATGGTTCGGCTGTCGTATATTTGTCGAGGGGAACCCGCCTGTTCAGTCCCCCGTCGCCAACGGTTCGCATACTGTGGCATCCAGCGTCGGCTCCAGATGCGCCCCGGCGACCCCCGGGCAGCGACCGTAAATTATATCGCTTTGACTGGTTTTCCATAAAATCTCCATAAAATGGGTTGCCGTTGCCGTGTTAGCCGTCAAATCTTATTATTATTATTATTATATAAATTATAAACAGGACAAATGTATATTTAGTGTACCTTATAATAAAATAAATAATATGCACCTAATGACGGTTACAGGAAAATAGGTGCTTCCAATAGATCGCCATGGAAACCCTTGTTGAAAACTTAAGTTTAAAAGTGAAGCAACAATTCGTTAAAATCAACTTTCAAATAATTTTCTTTTCTGATAATAACAGAGAGAAAAAAAAGCAAAGTTGACGTTTCATGGTGTTTATGTATATGATAATTTCTATATCTGAAAAATAATATAGATGACTGATTTTGTTATTCAATGCATCAGGAGAGGTTATTTTATGATCCGAAATGAAGTTGAAAAGTAAGTTATAAGTTTTGCACTTATAAAAATCAATGCTATTTTCAATACCCACCAGTCACATACATAGTCCTGACCTCACACTAAGAGTCTTGTGGATGTCAGAAACTACGAGAGACTTTTCAATCTCACAAACCTTCTATTCTTTGTGATACTTATCATTTTCTCGGAACTTAAGTCTGTGGTTACGACGTACGATAGAGGATTCTAAAATTCGCAGAAGTAAATTCGTATAGTATTACGTACGACGTTTAACATTCCGAATTTCGTTTCCGATCGTGTAACTCTATAATAAAAGTTATCAGTACTAGGAAGCCTAATGGCTCCAAATATTGCACAATTTAAATAAGAGTGACGCGTAAGTTACTCGCGTCACTTAACTGGCCCAACAATTAACTTTGTGTCAGATAATACAGTTTGATAAGATGTTTAGTAAAACAAATATACAATAGTCAGTGAAATGACGTCATTTGTCGGAACAAAGAACATAATCTTCAAATATAAGTTTTCTGGGAACTGTGATAGTGATTTCAACTGGATTTAAACGTAAAAAGATAATTGTGTGCAGTCAGTCGATACTTCACTAAAATTGCATGGCATTTAAAATCAAGAGAAGGCGCACATCAAGGGGCTATCGCCCAAATACTCGAACGCAACTTAACCATAAATTGCATTTAACTACGTTAATCCCGCTTATATGTACTGGCTAAGTGGGCCGTGCGCTGTCAAGAGCAACTTATTATTTGAATGGCGTTCCAGTATTCGGGCGTACATGGTACAAATAATAATATAACACCGGACAGTCACTTACATAGTCCTGACACCACGCTAAGATCAAGTCTTGTGTCATGGGTATCAGGAACTACGAGAGACTTTTCGGCCTCACAAACACCCAGACCCGAAAGAAATATTTGTGAGTTTCACAAACATTTCTCTCTGTGCGGGAATCGAGCCCACAGCATCTCGTTTCACAGCCGGCGTTCAACTGCGCCACGGAGGATGTCAAATGTGTCCAAAAAACATTGTTTACATAGATTAGGCCTATATTCAGCAGAAAATTCAACATAGCTAGAAGATTCGCTAAAGAGAAAGACAGAAAGAAATTTGATGGCCATTAGTCGGCTTTCTCACAACAAACACTGTTTATTTCTAAGGTAGGTATATGCGGAAGTGAGTGCATTAAGTGAGTTACCTGTGTATGTTAAGATGGTTGGAGAACACATTCCTGGTGGCGACTAGATAGTGCTCGATGCCATCCACGGTGAGCCGGTACATGCCCAGGTACTGAGGCAGCAGCGTCTTGCCGTGCCGCTCCACTATGTACTGCCGCAAATTACATGACATTATATTTAATATGGTTGAATAGAAACACCATTTTAATTGTGGTCGTTTGGTGGAATTTGTTAAAACTACAGTAAAATAAATAATAAATACACCTAATATTGACATAGTAATGTGCATAATTCTGACCCCACTTTTTAATTTTGTAATTAATTCAGGAAGAAAAACATTAGTACATTTGTACATTATCAGTCTTATTATTATTATTATTTAAATAATCAATTTAACTACGTTAATTATTTACTTTAACATATACAAGTACGAATACACCCAACAGTGACATACATACATACAGCCGTTCTCTATAATCTATCTATCTTTAACAAGAGATTTGATGAGATTTTTCGATGCAATCTATGTTTCAGTTAACAAAGATAGTGAGGTATAGCTATGGTGAATATATTTATAGGTAGCTAGATTAGACAAATATATATGTCTATATTTGTTTAATGAAGCGTAGAATTGTACCGACATAGTCATAGTAGCTATTTTAACCCCTGGTTAAAGATAGATAGGATATAGAGAACGGCCGATAGTCCTGACCCAATACTACGATCGAGTCTTGTGTCGTGGGTACTACAAGAGACTTTTCGGTCTCACTAACACCTAGACCCAAAACAAATACTTGAGGTCCATACAAACATTTTCCTCGGGGCGGGGAAGGAACCCATGGACTCTCGTGCCATAGCCGGCGTCTATCCTACTGCGCGATGAAGGCTGTCTGGAGCCAGATAAGGTAGAATTGGGGAGTGCGGAGATGGCCATACTCTACAGAAAACCGATCATTTCGAGTGTAACTGCTTCAATGTTTCTGCCAAGATGAAACAACCATCAAAAGTGTCTGAATACTAAGGAAATGTTTGTTTATAGTTGCCTCAATAATATATATAAAATTCAGCTTTTATACTATAACGCTGACAAAATTACATTATGTTAAAGTTTGAAGATAAAGTAATATTTAATAACATGTAATTCTGCCAGCGTTATAGTATAAAAGCTGAATTTTATATATGTTATTAAGGCAACTATAAACAGATATTTCCTTGGTATTCAGACACTTTTGATGGTTCTTTCATCTTGCCAGAAACATTAAAGCTCATAACTTCCAAAGCAACCACGATCGAAACTTCATATTAGCTGGCTCTTGGCTTGGCTTGGCTTGGCTCTTGATCCATATGTGATAGACTAATTACTTTAATTCTTATTATGAAGAGAGCTCGGGAGGTTACTCTATATTACGACACGAAATTCGAATGTTTGAATGTCAACATATAAAATAAGTTTTCCATTACTAAAAATCAATACTATTGACTCTGAAACTTATCATTTACTTCGAACTTGGGCTAAGATTGCAACGTACGATACAGAATTCGAACATTTCGTAAAGTATTAAGGCATATTCGTACAATTTTACATGCGATGTTCGAACATTCGTCGTCGTGTTAGAGTACAGGGTAACCCCATGTAGTGAAACTATAAACCGATATCATTAAAAATACCCATAAGACAAATTCGATATAGTACGATATGTATCTCGTATAGAAGATATCGAGGCGCTATTGTGTAACAATATAATGCTAGTCTTTTGATGATTGATTGATAAAAATAATACTAGAGCACAGCCTACGAATAAGGATTTTCTTCAACGATCGTTGGAGAACATTAAATCATAGCGTTCATTAAACTCCGTAAAAGGAAGTTTCCACCGTAGAAGGTGAATGCGTAAACAAAGACGATTATATTATTTTGAATAAAAACCTCAGTATTTTTTATTGATATTATATGAATCTAATGATAAAGCCAACTGAGCCACACAAAATAATAACACCTGCACCATTAGTTAGTGATATTAACACATATTCGCAAAAGGTAATGTCAAATGACTCTTATTAATATGATGAGAGATGACCATGGCAACCATCTCGCCAATAACTGCGACTCGAGAATTTTATCCAATACCAGCTATTGTGATCTAGATATTTAGACAAGTTAAAATATGTTTATCGACTCGATGTTACGAAAGAAATAACGACGTAGAGCAACAGTTTTGCTATAGCATTTTCTTTGGTGAGTTTGGTGGAAACCCAAAAAATCGTATTTCAAATATTGTAGGGTATTCCATTTATTATTAAGTGTGCTCTTATTCGCAGATATAAGCTGTATCATAAATATACAGGGTATATCAAGATTGTTACCTACTTCAGATACAATGCAACAGAAAGTGTTGCAAAAAATTGTTTTTGTTATATTTTTCATACGGTCGTATTTGGGTAATAAATACATTTTTTTCCTAAAATAATAGTGTATATCCGTATATTTATAAATGCTCTAGGGTGTAAAAGAGCTTAAATTATTATTTTAGCAAAAACTTTAGACATACAACATAAAACGATGATAATTAAAAACCACAAAAAAAATTGTCGTGTTTCTTTGCAAAATTTTAGTTGCATTGTGTTTGAAGTCACATAAATTACCACCCGGATTCGTTTTCGGTAGCAGTCTTGATATACAAGGTATGTATGCATGTAGTTTGGCCCCGAAAAAAAGTTTCTTCCATGAAGAGAACATTTAACAATAAAGCCTATTCTAAATTACGCTATACTTAGAATTAACAAATGTGGTCTTGGGCAAATTGGCTGACTCTAGTATGAAAGAACACTCTTTTGAATAAAGTGCTATAACATAAGCTAAAGTAGTTTTATTTATTCGAAAGTAATTTGGTGAGATGGCCGGTACTGGGGCAGCAGGACATCCTTAAATTATTCTGAGCGAGGAGACAGGATTTGCACGATCAAGAAATTCCCAAATTGACATGAGTCTGGATGGCTGACCACCCGAAAGTAAATTACTGAGGATGTGTATATTAATGTATCGTACTGGGAACCCAGATATTACTACATCAAACACTTGAATTATTGACATATTCGCCTCTTAGTTGGGTACAGACGTAAAAACATAGTATGTGAGGAGATTTTTTTGGAGACTGTCCCACCCTTAAATCCACCACTGTAGCTCCTGTGAGTCAGTAACAACAGTGGCAACCATTGTAATGACAATGAGCATTGAAGATCGGTGAATCTTCGGGAAAGTCTAACTTATCTAATCCGCAACGAAATCAATCATAAAGTTAAATGAATAGGAGGAGTAGGAAATAAATTATTTTTCACTTCCCTCCGTGACAAAGCGGGTGAGGAGATTATGGTCTTAATTCACTTTGAGTTTAGACTATTCTAATAATAATCAAAAACATTTATTAATGGCCACTTAAGAATAAAACAAACAAAACAGCTGATTTCTGATGAACCTTGATCTGAACTAAACTAAATTTCTTCAAACATACATATATAAATGATATCCATTTACCTACAAGTAAAGTAACATTGACTCATAAAGGATATAATTTGTTATGTTAATAATAAAAACGTCAAAAATCACGTCCTTTTCATATACAAAAGTCTTTTCTGTATAATTCTGAGTAATTCCGATAAGATAGCCACGATATACTTTATTGACCGTTTATTTACCGAGAAATTGTCACCTTACAAGAACGATAAAACATGATCGAACGATAAATCATGAGCTCTAGAAAGTGAAATGGATTTAGATTATTCATATCGTATTTATATGATTGTGTTTCGATGTTAATTAAGTTTACCAATAAACTAATTTCATAGAACTAAGCTATAAACTATCTGTATCAGCCCATATACGTCCCACTGCAGGGCATGGACATCTTAACTAATATTATAAACCGGGAAGACTTGACTATTTGTTTACATTGAACAGACTGAAAATACTGGAGCTATTTAAAAATATATATTTCCTCATTATAAGTAGGATCATAAAAATAGGACATAAAAAATTAAAGTTCATCGCGATTTATGAGTTCGGAAATGACAAAAAGTACTAGTGTACTTATTTAAAACATTCAAATGTAATGAACATTTGAATGTTTTAAATAAGTACACATTTTTTATTTTTTTTAATTAATGCAAAGATTACCGTCGAGGAAATCATCTAGTGTGATAAGTCCGCTTCTGGTACTATTTTCATTATATTATTTCTTTACTGTAATTGTAGGACAATAGGTATTATTTGCCTCCTTGATTAACTGTGCATTTCTATACCTACCGATTGCCGAGAGATATTA
Organism: Hyles vespertilio; assembly: GCA_009982885.2. Classification (NCBI taxonomy): domain Eukaryota; kingdom Metazoa; phylum Arthropoda; class Insecta; order Lepidoptera; family Sphingidae; genus Hyles; species Hyles vespertilio. Next base: position 15,948,668 of record CM042824.1, on the reverse strand, counting down.
TAATGTTCTTTTTCTTACCACAAAAAAATCGATAGGCCTTTGACGCTTAAATATAGCATATATTTAAGAAAAAAAAAACAAAACACGCGTTGTACAGAGGATATGGGTACAAAAGTAAAGACTCACGTATGTAAAGAACTTAACGTTTTCTTTTTCTATTGCAAGGGCGGACTGGTTTACAAAACCTGTTTGTAAATATGACATCACTTACCTTATAAGGCGCATTAGGATTATTTACAAGCATTTTGAAAATGCACAAGGAATATAATACACCTACTGAATTACCTAATATACTGGTGGAAACGAGAATAATTGGAACCACGATAAACATAAACAGCTTCATAGGCATAATAATATAACATTTATAATAATATTTTAGTGTTCGAATGTTCTGTCTTCTTCGCTCAAACTGAATTCAAAAGTCGTTCGTAAGGGACAAAATATACGATACCTAAAATTGATTTTAAAACAGTATGAATAAGCCCGAAAGACTATCGCGATAGTAGTAAGAAAAACAAAAAAAAATATTTTTTTAACTACATACGTTACTGTGTACATTATCTTCTTTGTTGAAACCAATTTACATTATGTTTTTGTATAAAAAATAATTTCAAAGTACTTTGATTGACTCGTAGCAGCCACCTTTTCATCATATCACCACAGTACTGAACGTAATACATATAATTTACTAAATGAAGTGGCGACGGCAAAGTTGAGAACGGAACAAACTATCTATAAGATGTGATAGGATCAACATAATATATTTTTTATTTCAATAAATGCCGAGACAAGCTTGCCATTCGCCTGATGGTATGCGACACGACCTGTCATGAGATAGCAAAAACAAACAACCCCATGAAATACAAAGCAATGCTTGAGCGCAGTGCTCACATTCCTGACACATCAGATGTTAAGTCTCAAAATGTCCAGTAGTTACCATGACACAATGTCCGACAACTCCATTTATACTGCTGTTCGTCGGGAGAAATATTCATTGCAGTGTTGATCACTCAATCCACAAAATTTACAATCGATTTATCGACCAATACAAATGAATCATTTATCACACAAACTAAAATTACCACCCGGCTTCGTTTTCGGTTGCAGTCCTGATATACCCAGTATATTTTAATGTTTTAGAATCAAAACTTACAAAACGAAATCTTTTAAAACAACTAGTAATATCATAAAATACATAAATACAAGGGGTATAAGAAGACAGCTACCGAAAACGACGCCGAGTAAATTTAGTGACTAGAGACACAATTCAACTAAAAATTTCGACAAATTGCGACTATTTTTTTTTTGTTGAGATTATTTAAATATTATCGTATTTGTGTGGTAATCAGTCCGATATTACCGAAACAATATTTTCCAATACGCTACATTTCTCTAATCCTAAATATTGTTTTTCAACCAAAAATTACAAATATTAAGGCAAGATAAACTCATTTGCAAAAAAAACGGGCACCTAAGCAATTAACCATTTCAAATGTTACTATTGGTTTGTTTGATAATTATAGGTAGTTTTACTTTCACAATTTTGTAAATTAATAAGCAAATAATCGTTTTCGTCAGTATTATCATAAAATTTTGATAAAATTTATGGGTTTTAATGCTAAAGTTCACTAGTAGTGTATGCTCGCTAGTAGTGCATATGCTCGTGAAGTAAAAGTTAACAAAGATATTTGTTTGTTTTTTTCTTTAATAAAGTAAAAGCAGATAAATGTTTAGTATCGAGTGTGACCCCCTCTAGCTGAAATCACAGCTTGAATTCGTCTGGATATGCTAGCGAGGATATCCCGGATACTTGCTTGCGGAATACGTTCCCACTCCGCGGTAATCACATTCTTCAGCTCTCTGATGGTCTGCGGAGCCGGTTGTACTGATCTCACGCGTCGTTTCAGAACGTCCCAGACATGCTCTATAGGATTGAGGTCGGGAATTCAAGCTGGCCAATCCAAACGACGAATGCCGACCTCTTGCACATACGCTTCCACATCGCCAGACCGGTGGGCGCGAGCGTTGTCGTCCATAAAAATTTAGTCTTCGCCTAAAGCGGCCAATGCGGGTTGTGCATGAGGAATTAGAACTTCCGTTATGTATCGATGTCCAGTCAGTGAGCCGTTTTCAATGAAGACTAACTCTGTACGATCCATTGAATTTATTCCTGCCCAAAACATAACAGAGCCCCCACCATAAGGTGTGATTTCTTCAAAACAAGCCTCTGCAAAGCGTTCTCCTCGTCTTCGTAGCACTCGCCGACGTCGATCTTCACCGAACAGAGATATCCTGGCTTCATCGGAGAATAATACCCTATTCCAGTCTTCTTGAGTCCATGACTCACAATTTCGAGCAAACCTAAGCCTGGCAACTCTGTGCTCACGGAGAAACTTAGGGCCGCGGGCCGGGCGATGACTGCGTATATTGGCCGCGAGAAGCCTCCTCCTGACCGTCCATAGACTAATATGCACATTTCTTACTTCTTCGAGGTTGTTCTTAAGGTCCACATACGAAGACTTGCGATTTCTCAATGCGCGACTCACCCGTGGTTGGGTACATGGTTTTCTTCCAGAACCAGGCTCAATCCCATAGAGCATGTCTGGGACGTTCTAAAACGACGCGTGAGATCAGTACAACCGGCTCCGCAGACCATCAGAGAGCTGAAGAATGTGATTACCGCGGAGTGGGAACGTATTCCGCAAGCAAGTATCCAGGATATCCTCGCTAACATACCCAGACGAATTAAAGCTGTGATTTCAGCTAGAGGGGGTCACACTCGATACTAAACTAAATCTAAAGCAGATAAATATCTGCTTTTACTTTATTAAAGAAAAAACAAACAGAAATCTTTGTTAACTTTTACTTCACGAGCATATGCACTACTAGCGAGCATACACTACTAGTGAACTTTGGCATTAAAACCCATAAATGTTATCAAAATTTTATGATAATACTGACGAAAACGATTATTTGCTTATTAATTTACAAAATTGTGAAAGTAAAACTACCTATAATTATCAAACAAACCAATACTAACATTTGAAATGGTTCATTGCTTAGGTGCCCGTTTTTTTTGCAAATGAGTTTATAATAAATGTCACAAATATAATATCAACAAATTACTAGTGATTCAGTCCTCATATCTCAACTAGCAAAGTTCAATGAAAATATATTGAAACTTTGATCGTGAAAATATAACAAACAACGAAAAAATATGAATTTGAAATATAAGTGTACATATTAGGCATATTGGGTGCTTACGAACCGATATGAAATTCAAGATAACACGATAGAAAATGAACAGTATGACAAACGATATTATATTTACTCATCCATATTATCGCTATGCGTAGCCAACATAATCTTTTAATGTAGAAAGTGATTCCATTTTATCATAAAAAGGAAACATTCACCACTGCAAATAAATATATTATAAATATATTTGACAGCCTCCGTAGCGCAGTTGGTTAGACGCCGCCTGTGAAACGAGAGGCCGCGGGTTCGATCCCCGCACCGAGGGAAATGTTTGTGCGGCCCGCAAATATTTCTTCCAGGTCTGGGTGTTTGTGAGACCGAAAAGTCTCTCGTAGTTCCTGATACCCACGACACAAGACTCGATCTTAGTGTGGGGTCAGGACTATGTATGTGACTGTTGGGTGTATTTTATTTATTTTTTATTTTATATATCCCTATTGTATTTCAATATATACGACGGTATATATGGTATTTCAAGAACATAAAATCTACTTGTTAAGCATTTATTAAAACTTCTGTCGCAAGCACCAAAAACTAATATTAAATTGCAGGGTTTAGAGGGCGTAAGATGGAAGATAGGAAGGTATTTTAAGAGCGTATACACCTTGCGCGCAAAGTCAACTATAGGTATTTCTTCGTTAATTTCACGCACACATAAGCGACCAAAGCTGTGTGCGTAGAGCTGCCGCGTCGGCTCGCTATACAATCGGCTCAAACAACTTTGATCCGTGCGCTTCAAATATTCAATTGAAATGTAACTGTAATATAATATCATAAAAATATTTTATTTGCATTATAAGTAGACAAATATTACTGTGCAAGCAAAGAATAATACAAATTTTGGATACTAATCATATTTTCGTTATTATTACATTGTTCAGTTGCATTCAAATCAGTGTTCAATCAGTATACACTACGGACGTTTTATTAATCATTTCGTGTTCGAACACATAAATAGTGTTAGGGGCCTTACAACCCCTTACAATTACGAAATATATTTAATTTTATATTACAATACATAACATAATTTAGCCTCGGAATTACATCCCATTATATTACCTGAAACATAATTTATACTCACTACAAAATCATTGTAGCTAATAAAAATAATTAAATATTTTACTACCAAAGTACTAAGATGTGGTAATCGCATTCCGCGCGTGGCTATTTTTACTACGCGCGGCATAATCGACTGCAGCTAGGCCGGAGCGACGAGCGATACGTCCTCCCTCTAGAAGGCCTTGCGGCGGTCTGATTTGATCCACATCAGACAGCGTGTTTTATAGTGGTTTTTAAAATATTTGTAGAAAACATGAAAACTAATTTTGTTGAAATATAAAAATGGTAATTTATTGATAAGATGTTTTTCTATTGTAATGTGCAATTGCTATAAAAAATTATGTACGATAAGTTGGTGAAAAAAATATGTTCTTGACGAGAGTTTGTGAATAATTTCGCATTGTTTAAATTTTTATTTTTCAGGAACTAAACACAAAAAGATTATTTTTCTCAGCAAAATCCCTCCATAAGGGTCTTATTAGTCTGCTAATATTTTTATTTTCATCTTATATTTAGTGGTTAAGGATATCTTAAGCTTCTAAATAGCCATTTAAAGCCTAAATAACGAAACTTGTGTTCAGTAATCTGTATAGTACTCACAAATTATCCATCAATTTATAATGTTTTCCACCAAAATCCCTAGATGACAACCTTTTCTAAAATTAGTAAGAATTATTTTTCATTTAAATTGTTTATTGGTGGCTATTAACTCATTTGAAAAGTCCTGTTTTTAAGCCAAAAAGCGCGTGCAGGGTATAAACGCTCTTAAGATCTCAACCAATATAACCAATGTACTACAAACAATCAAGTACTTCTTGGCTCTTACTGCCAGAATGTCCTTAAACCCAATCCATTGTCATTGTATGCCTTGCATTGATGAATTTAAGGCACGAAATGCCCATCAATACTGTAAGGAAATAATAGTAAACTGGTAAAAAACTCACGGGGTGGTAATGTTTGAGGAATGAGTGCATTCTCTCCACTTCCTCTGAGGTGAGTGTTTTTAGGATGAACAGGCGGTCGTAGCTTTGGTAGAACTTCGCGCCGGACTTGCCGGACGAGTCGTCAGGGATCGGTTGCGACCTGCCGACAAAATATCATGATAATAAAAAGTACTTTTATACTTGGATGTAATTAATTTGCTGCACATTCTCATGAATAAAAACACACATTTGTTATTGTAAAACATGTGACAATATTTAAATAACTTGATAATTTTCAAGTGCTGAAAATTTACCTGATACTTTAATTCTAGGTAGCTTCTAAAAAATGGTTCTATACTTCTGCTAACTGATACTGTTCGAGAAACATGTGACGCAATTCCGTACAAAATAGATTTCAGAAACATCTATAACAAATTGATTCGACATAATTAACATCGTCTATTATATTTGAATCAGTATTATTTTAAGTATTAAAGAATAATACATCTTTAATTACATTTGTTTGACAGCACATATTTGCTAAAATGCTTGTAACTTGTCACTATGGGAGATAACGTTTTCACGCATGTCGAACTTATCGGTGCGCATACCTTTCATATAAATATTCGAACGAAATACTATATTATTCGCCATCATATTTACTACGAGTTTTACAACAGTATTGACAAATTACATAGATTTTAACATGATTTTAACGTCTCATAATTCCATACATCCCTATAATACATATTTGAACCATTCAAAGCACGAATTAACACCTCGTTACAACTAATTAACAGATCCATAAAGGAGGCCATGACCTCGCCACTACATCAGTCAGAAACTAATTCGAACCATTAGCAAAGATTAAACTTGCTGTGCCTTTACAGCATCATAATTTCATACGTAAACGACAAAATTGTGAAGCGTGATTCATCATTCAGCGCTTCAAACATCAAACATCATTTCTCTTTATAACTTAGCTAATGTTTCTATTCTGATTTCGTGTTTCGCGTGTATTACCGCACTTTTATTACAAGAGTTGCTGAGAATTTTATTACTGTTGCTATGATGAATGTAAGATTCTTCAAATAGTCCGCGAAGATAAGCCGTCATAATAGTAGTTCGTCGCACATTCAAAAACATTCATAAAACATGGCAATAAATGTATCTTTAAAATATTCTGATGTTTTGTATATTTTTAAAGCACAAGGCATGTTAGGCGTTAGTTTCCCATACCCAATACAAAAATATATTCTTCTGCTATAATCACAAGTATATATCACAAGTATATTTCAACATGATATTTCTCCACCTTACTACTTCATTTAAATCGACTTCACGCTGAAAAGTTATATCAACGCGCTTAATAATCAATTTCCTTCTTCATTATAACAGTTTCTTCCAACCTGACCTTTACCTTATGGAAATATAACTGCGTTAAACGTATGACGTCACGCGCAAGGTTATACGGATTTTCTGTATCAGCTAATATACGTCCCACTGCAGGGCACGGGCCTCCTCCACAATCGACAGTGCGATTGAGAGTGGTTAGGCCATATAGTCCACCACGCTGGCCAAGTGCGGGTTGGCGAACTTACATACCATAGAAATTCTTATAAATCGCTATGGTATGCAGGTTTCCTCACGATGTTTTCCTTCACCGTTTTAGTGCGTGGTGATTGACTATCAATAATACGGATTTTAGTACACATAAAACTGTGTTGTATTGTTTCCGATCGTGAAGCGTGATTTATGCGTAGCGTGAATTGCACTCCGATTCTTACAAAATGTGAATTCGATAATATACTTACCATAAACCTGTGCGATATATGCACTCCCAAAACGTGTGGTGTTGTTTAATATACATTTGTTAGTGGATAAAAAAAAACCTTAGGCATGTGGGACATAATGGTGAATGATAACTGTGCGCCAGAGAGACAACTTTATCAAAATAGCCGTCGCACACCGCAATATCTGCCAAACTTTTATACAATGTGTAACGTGCTAGTGCGAATGCGCCTTTGTACAAAGATGCCTTACTGAACGTTACGTGTCTTGGATTTATTAAGGAGCAAGGGTAGAGGTCAATAACAGGGATCTGTGTTGGCAAGACGACAAACTTTAATACCACGCGAGACACATTAAACCGTCTCATTCGTCTTTTAAGCTTATAAACGTATCTAATATATTTGAATTGCATCTTGTTTTGGACATAAACTGGCGCGAGTAACCGAAGAAGACAAAAGGATTTCGGAAAATGTCAATGTATTTTACAATGTAGACAATCAGATTCGAAAATGGACGAAAATGGTAAAAAAAAACTCCAAACTCAAATTATAACATAAGGAAAACCGAAAACCTCAGGCGGTTAGACATTAGGGTAATCACTATGATTCATACAACCAGTGTAATCGTGGGATATGCTAATGATCGCCGTGTCAGTTCGTAAGGCACACTACATACTTGTTATTTTAGAAAAAATAAAACTGAAACAAAATCGTACTCCAAAAGTCGGCTGACCTCAGTCGCTTTATTGTTAGACCGCGTTTGACGAACGCGCTCGCATCTTGGAATATGCTCTCTTGGTGAGTTTCCTGTTTCATGTCGGCGACACCAGATGGCGCCGTCGCAGAGCGCCGCAGCGTCGAGCTCGGCCTCTTCAGAGCCTTCGACAACAGGTACTTATCTGGCTTTCTAAACCTAGGGACAGGACGGGATGGGATCGTGGAAGCCAGAGCCAATAATACGGGAATGAAAATTAAATATAAATAAATATTTTATACATATAAGAAAAACGATATTCTTTTAGATATTTTTTTTTGTTAGCGTATCACACGTGCCGAGAGTCGCGGTGTTCTTGTATGGCGGTTTTACCTTGTAAGAGATTCTTTGTAGTCGATATCATCAATCCCGAACCTTTCCCTCAGATTCCTGAACACCAGCGGGCAGTACTCCTTCACTTTGAAGTGTGAAGGCATGTTTTCTCTGTAACAAAACATTAACATCAGGCTCTTCTACTGCGATGGAATCGATTGTGGCACAGTTTCCCCATCCATAAGCTAGTCTTAACTTTAATAATCAATTAGGATAAGCCCATATTGATTGGACATGTCACACAACCGAAGGGACAGTTCGACCACGCCTTACGGTAAGGAAAAGTCGTACCATAACCAGTGGCGTGCCTAGGGTTGTGGACTAGGGCAAGCCCAATATTTTTTAGTAACAATATATATTGGTTCAAGAGCAAAATGGTATTAAGAAAGAAGAACGTGTTCATCATGCGACAGAGGGCGAGCCTATGCGATGTAATTAAATAAAAATAGACCCCAGATTCGAATCCGAGACATCAACTTTGCGCCATCGAGGCAGTCCTAGACCTACCACACGATCTATATAAGATTAGGATAAAAACCAATAAAATAATAACTATCTTTATCACCGTTATGAAAAAATCTATTACAACAAGTTGTTCCGAAAAAATCTAATAGATGGCGCGATTTCCACGGCCATCTATTTAATATTGCCAAAATACTGAAGGGCCCATCATTAGTTTTAAATAGATGAATAAAACAAATGTGTAAGTTAAATTACTTTTGGGCATGCATACGTAACTTTATATTGTAATTATTTTGTAAATTAATAAACGGCACTACAATAGCACAAGTACGGCGTCGTGTTTAACTTCGCGGCCACAAATTATTGTTAATATATTCATGTTATGTTTTTGTGTATGCATGTGATTTTTTGATTCATCATGAGCTCTGAAAGGAAGCTAAGGAATATCTGAAAAACACTACGATTACTGTCTACGCGAGCATAATGTTTTGAAATCTCATCACATATTATGTATATGACGCCTAAAGAGGTTTCTATACGCTGTTTACCGGAATTATGAAAATATATTAATGCATTCACATGTTTTTGTCAATTACTATAAAAGTACCAGTTAAATTATTTAAATCACTATAGCCGGAACAATTCCAAAAATTTAAGTACATCGTTGGAAAAAAATATACAACACCGACAGTGTAACTTATTAGTATGAGAACATCCAGCAATCAATGTAGTTATGTGCACTGATCTATAAAATTGTATTCTATAGTTTTCACTGTATCAGCCCATATACGTCCCACTGCAGGGCACGGGCCTATTCTACAATCGAGAGTACGATTGAGAGTGGTTAGGCCATATAGTCCACCACGCTGGCCTAGTGCGGGTTGGCGGACTTACATACCATAGAAATTCTTATAAATCGCTATGGTATGCAGGTTTCCTCACGATGTTTTCCTTCACCGTTTTAGTGCGTGGTGATTGACTATCAATACACACATGACTCCGAAAAGTCAGAGGTGTGCCCTGGGATTCGAACCCGCGACCACCGTGAACATGTTGACAGCCGCGTTTAGTCCGCTTACCAACAGGCCACCACGCACTTATAGTTTTCACTACTTTGGAGAAATACACAACAAATCAGGCGTAGGTTTTCGACCAGATACGAGTAGTTGTTTGTCTACGAAATGTAATGAATTTACCTTTTCCTCGCCGATCAACACTTGCACACACTTCAAACCTTCACAAGGCACATTTTCACCCATTATTATACATAATAAACGTAAAATACTATAATGAAACAAAAACTAAACGTATATGTTTAGTTGTTACTGGTTAATCGTCCGCTCGAAAGACATAATAATAAGCGTGAAGCTAGGCCACAGGTCCTAAATTATGGACAATTCCAAATTAAGTATTCTAATATATTAACACAGATCACTTCCAATAGATACCGCATTACGATAGTTTTGTTTTGAACCGAAAACGCCAACGAAGGGAACTGCGCGGGGGGTGGGCGGGTTGCAGCGCAGTCACGTGGACTTCACTGGAGAGATGAGGCATAAGTCGATAAATAAAAAAATGTATCGATAGTTCGATTTGCCAGTAAGTTCATGTGTTTTGATCGCTTCTATAACTTAATTACCAACTTGTTAAATGTTTGATAATATTTTTTCACCGGCCTGATCTGATAAATTATACCAACCGGCAACCGCTAACTACGAATAAAATAGGATTAAGATTTATACTTTAGTATGTAACGGTTTTATTTCTATTATTCACCGTGTATTTTTGTATACCATAATGGCGAAATACCCAAATTAAGTGTTGATATAAAAGATCAGATAAAAATATGAAATAGTAAATAACTAAACCCCTAAAGGGCTACAATAACTTATTCCGATTCTTGAATTCTGACGGCAGCTGTAGTAAATGTAATATCGACAAGTGACGATGAAACCCACTTGACGAACTATGAATGTTTTTGAGACGATATATACAACGTATGTTAAAATTAGTACAATAGCTTGTGCTACTGATTCTCAATAAACTTAGTATACTAAAACTTATGATAAATACCCCATTATATTTGAAAACGTATACAACTAGAGGGAAAACAGGAAATTTAATTACGCCAAAGATAAATAAAGAAATATTGTAAAAGTACCTTGTTAACAAAAACTATTTCAAATTACATAAAATAACGTAATTATGGTAATTTGCAATTTTTATTTAAATCAATATATATTTTGTGACATTGTCATTTAATAAAATCAATTTACATTATTGTTTTACAATATCGATATTTCTGGGATATACAGGGTGGACAAGAAAACGGCGCACCTGCCAATATACATTATAGTATATGGTGAAGGCATCTTAATTAAGACGGATTTGCATGGCGCTAGCGAATATTAAGAAAGATACCGAGAAAAAAAAACTAACGTTACATATGCTAACCCTTAACACATTACGCTTAAGTGATTGAACCTTACAACTGAACGGTAGACACTCAACAATAAATAAGCAGAGCTCATTATTTACTTATAAGTCGTGCGATTGTGTACATAACGCTCAGGGTACATAAAAAAGATATTAAATTAATACTGTCAACAGTCACATACATGGGTACTAACCCCACACTAAGATACAAATCTTGTGTCGCGGGTATTAGAAAAATAATTATGGTTCATGGAAATTGTCTCGGGGCAGAAACCGAACCCGCGGTCTCTCATTTCACAGGCAGTTCTTACCAACTGCGCCACGGAGGCCGTCGGTGACTCATATGGGCTGGTTAGTTGTCATTAATGACCACTAAAATAGTTAACTGACCTTGTAATGTAAACCGTAATGACCTTGATAGGCAAGGATGGAAGCGCAGGATCCGCCAAAACCCGCACGAAAACACTGTCACAGTTTGGTAGCACAAATCACTTTTTCTTTTACATTTCACATAACACAAGTTACATCAAAAGCTATCGATTTGGGTAATGTTCAAAGCATAGTGAAATTAATAAAATTTATTTAAAATAACTGAAAACAAATTTACAATAATATGCACACGACTAATACATGCACACGCGATCGCAATCCGAATTCAACTAATAAAAAATAAATCATTATTTTTATTTTTGAAAGATAAAGGCCTGTTCACGTTGGATACAAAGCTTTCCTATTTGAGTTCATAATAATTCATGTGAACAATTAGTATTAGTACTGTATCAGTTCATATACGTGCCACTGCAGGGCACGGGGTCTCCAGTGCAGTAAATTAGTGCTTAGTGTTTATTGATTTCACTAATTTTATCTCACAGAAATCTCATATGCAAATTCTATGCTATAATGGTAGACGAAATTTCTCTAGGTATAAGAATTTAGAAGAAATTTTATCACTTTAAAGTAACATTATTATCAAAATACATTAAAGTAATGTTAAATACAATAATAAGCAAAGTAAATAGGCAATTGGTAACTGAATGGATCGGTTGATGACATATTTAAATAATATTATAAGCTCTTGAGCAAGTAAGGACCATTGTATCAGTCCAATAAGATCTTTTTTTTGACGTAACTTTTATATCGGAGTAGGTACTTAATCAAATTAATTTATATCAAGTGTGTAGTGTGAACACACCTCAAGATGTCGGGCTTCTTTTGCAAAATGCTAAAAGTTACCGACAAAGAAATTGCCGCCTTGCGGCTCGCGCTCACAAAGGCCGGCGGCAACCTCAAAGGAAGAATAATCGAGAAGCGTTGGATCCGACGAAGTACACTATGACCGGCGGCTTCCTTTGACTAATAGGGCCGAATTGGGCCATCATTTTAAAAATCTTATTTTTTATTAATCAGTGTCATCAGATTCTTTTTTCAATGAATATTAATTATTTAGAAAATTGAAATGTTATGTAGGTATTACCAAAACTTTTCTAATTATAATTAAATTCGCAATCTTACATGATTTAAGCGATGACAAGTGTGATTTCTTGGTATCTTTCAGTTTGGATTTGTGACACTAAGGAAAATAATGACAAACAAAATAGTCAATCCATTCACGATGCAACTGCACCTAAAGTTATTATGTTGTTAATTTATTGACGCTTAAATCTATCTATGTACGTCCCTGTTTAACTGATTGATTTATTTGAAATGAAACAAAAAATATCCTTTTTTGAAGTTAGAGAAGGATAAAGCATAGAGTTCATGACAGCTAAGAGTTCATGACCTTACCCATGTGTAAACAACGGTTAAAGCGAAGTCTAAGAAAGTTTTGATGCTGTTAAAAATGGTTTTCGTGGTATATTTCGTTAACCGTTCAATTAACGACGAAACGAAAAAATACGTATGTGCTTAAATCTTGTTCTTCATCCATTCCAACTGGTTTTATGCGAAAAAGTGGTGATTAAACTTAAAACTTTAAACGATCATAACTTCAAAACGGATAGGTATTTTCCAAATATTATTTTTTTATTACGATATTAATATTATGCCCTTGTACCCAACTGAGCAAGTGCGCCATTTTTTTGCGCTCCCTGTATAATTGGAATGGATATATAATTATATTATAAACATGCGTCAAACACTAGAAGAACGCGTGATTTCGCCAAAAAAAGATACCTTATTACGGTTATTGCTATGCGGAAAAGAGACGGCTGATTCTCCATCCGAACTCGACTGTTTACCATTGATACATTAACCAGTATAAATTGAGCTCGCTCGGGACCAAATTAATTTAAAGAATATTAGTTATCGATGAAAACTTATTGCGTTTTTTTAGATACTTTATTTTTTTGAGTTTTTTGCACACCATTTTATTGAACAAATCATTATTAACTGTAATATTAATTTCCCAAAATGTAATTTTCGCTAACGTGCGACGCCATGTGCGGGTCCACTACTTGGACGACACTGATGACGCGACATTTGGCATCGGTTTATATCTATCTGATATCTTATATGTGTTGGGCGCAACCGCTGCCTTGCATTAGGTATCTATTGGGAGTGATCTGTGTATATTAATAAAAATATTTAAAACATCATAATACGGTCTCAAAAAATATCTATTTATTTTATATATTATCCAATGTAACTTGTAGCAAAACATAATTATTTTTCGATAAATTTGGATCTTAATATGACATGTCAAGTGCACAACTTCACTCCGCGAAGCCGGGCATTTTGCTTGGTACAAATTGCATAAAAAAATAGCTATATGTATAGGTACGTAGTGTCATGGTAATAGCATTTCACCAGAGGTGCGACTGAGAGGGCAATATACGCCAGAAGCCAGGTAAAAGCACACGAGAGAGAAAAAGATAGATAATACTTTGGTGTGTTCCATCTTTTTAAGATATTGCGTCACGCGTTGATTTTGAATGAAATAATTTTATATTAGTTTTAGACCGCGGCGCTCGCTTAGGCGAGTTGCCGGGCGCGGCGCGGGTGCTCCGTCGCAGGCGCGGGGTCCATTATGGCGCGGTAAATTTAAAAATGATAGACGATTTGCATTAAACGAATATATTTTATTTAAAGTACTGATATGTCTTTAGGATTGAGTATATGCGTATTAAGTAAGGCAAGCCGGGCTTTTGGGCTTGTATGGAAGTACCGCCACTGACCATAACGTTATACATTGAGAATGTATGTGTATTTATATATTGTCTAGTTATATAATTGTATTATTACGGATACATATATAAACTCACGCCTTTTTCCCGGAAGGGGTAGGCAGAGGTGCCAGGACACCCACATTTCGCTTAACCGTACCCTAGAAAAACTACGCCACCGAGTCAGTATTATTACGCACATTACTAAAATAATATGAAATATACGCTGTTGTCGTCTCATTGACCTTGTGACCTCTCACATGCTGTAAGCCAGTGAACCATGAAAATTTGAGATCTACATTCCGTTTTGTTTGAATTTTAGGGTTTAAAAAGTCTTGTTTGAATTACCCAGGATTGGAATATATGACTGGCGTGTCGATTGGCTCGCCCATTATCAAGTCAATTTTGCGTGAATATTATTTAAAGTAATAAAATGTTATTCATCATTATCGTTTAATAGCTCCACCTGATATCTGGGTAATCCTTTTATCATTTAATCTGGAAACATAATAACTTAATGAAAACAATATGATTCATGTTAATATCAAGCGAGATATTATCAGGAAAACAATGGCTACTGATAATGGTCGTTTATATCACTATTTTGTACGAATTTGGCATTATTGAGGCTATGAAGGTTTTGGAGAAGGCACAGCTTCTGATAGAATATTCAGCTGCATAGCTGAACATTGTCAAATTAAGTTGAGCAATTTCAGCATTCATGTGTGAATAAGAGAAAGTTTTATATGGTAGGATATTGAAAGAAAAGTAACATAATGAGCTATTAAACCTAAAAGATCTGTTTATTCAATAACAAATATGTAATTTAAAAACAACACTTTGTAAAAGGAAAACACTCAAAATTGAATAGGAAGGATATCAAACTGCAAAATGTCTCAGATTGGAATTTTTTCTCGCATCCAACATACTCCTCGAATCTAGTATTCTCTGATAATGATCACTAGTTTTTGCCCTCATAACAATTTGTAAAATTAATAAAAATACAAATAAAATATATTTTGATACATATTGTATTAATCACATGAATTTATATACAGTAGAGGCCTATTTTAGGTTTACAAACTGACTATGATTAAGTCATATAACCGATATTAACGAAAACAAATTTAAATGGATAATTTACTACATCTCTATGTGGACTTTAATATCTACAATCAATTTCAATGATATAATTTATGATTGTCAAATATTGTAAACAATCATATCAAATAATTTGAACTCGGACATGTAGCCTTGAAAAGGCCTATGTTAAGAACATTATTATGATTGAATTTTATCATTCTGTTGTCATTGCTTATTTCATAATCTAACGGACCAGTTTGACAATGAACTGTAAGATTATGAAAGAAGCAGGAAGCAGTAAAACACTGCAGTATTTTACACGTTAAGAATCTATTTAATCTGAAATTGATATGATAACTATTTAAATTAAGTTATATTGGATTTGGACTCTATGTACATTAGTCCATATTTTATGTTCTGGTAATAATGTGAATAAGTTTTTTCTTTGATTAAGAGTAGTAGATAGCATCCCATCATACTGGTTAAATGTGAATTGCAGAACTTTATAATGCTGTTTTATATTCCAGTCTATAATCTACAGTGCAGTGAATGACCAATTATACTCCATCGGTTTAGGTACTTAACTAAATGTAAACAAACCATAAAAAAGGTTATTTAACATTGTCATTTCTCATTTCAAAATTAATTGAAGACAAAAAAATGTTTACGTAAATGTAAAACTACAATACATGTTCAATTTTATTATAACAATTATAATTATGAATGTGTAAGCTTGGAAACAATTAAATTATGTGAGATCATAATTAAATTACCTAAATTAAATTATCTAATTTTACATAATGCAGTCTGTCTATAAAAAAAGACCCAAACACTCAGGCATCCAAAACATTTTCATAAAAGTTACAAGAAATATTATGCTACAAAATCGAAAAGTACAACTTTATCGTAATGTGACTATTTAAATGAAAAATAATGCGTTAAGTCGGATAACTAAGCATCATCGTAATATGTTATGTGTGGCAGCCAAACATTATTCATTGCGATAATGTACTTACTGTTTTCGTGAAGTGGTGAAGTGTTTGGAAGTGTTCATCGTTGTTCTTTACTGTTTTAGTTATTATTTGTTATAAGCTGCTGTTAATTGATGTTAATACTTGTTACTTGATTGACTAAGAAAATATTCGTAAATTGGACATTGCAATAAAATGTTGAACTACCATGCGTCACGTGTTCTGGTTTGTTTACATTTAGTTAAGTACCTAAACCCCTAAACCGATGGAGTATAGGTATATTATTAATATCAGCTGTAAAGTAAGCTGTTGACACAGTACAAGAAACAGTAGTCATTTATATTGTACAAATTGAGTATTTTCAAATGATTATCACCCATTTTTAAGGTATGTCATGTCTGTGATTAACACACACCTGGTGTTTTTTCCATGCATTATATTCCAAACCCACATTGACTGATAATTTGTTATTTAACCACCACAGTAAATGTGTGAAAATATCATAATAAAGGACATTTTATCCTTATTCCAGGAAGGTAACAATATATGCATTTTACATGCCTAATTTCTTATGCAAATTTTATGTTCTCAATTTCCTTAATATTTATACAACTGCCTTATTACCAATACTACCTAGTTCTACTACCAACCAACTAGAAAATCATCCCTTAAAACATACCTAATAGATAACTCATCCTGACTATCAAACTAAGAGCCAAGACTTTACCATAGAAAATAATAGTGTATGATTACAACTTACTTATTGAATAAGTGATTGTCGACTTTGAGCTTTGAATAAGCTCTGAAGTCATCAGGCAGTAACATGACTGGTATTGAGACATGACTCAGTTCATTTATCTGAAAAAAAAACATATTACACAATACAACAAGGAAATACACATATAGGGAACATTTTACATGATGGCTAGCAATTCTCTCATAGCTAGTGATATCAAATTTATATGTTCCTGGAACATATAAATTTGATATCAGATTCATGATGCCAGTTTCTACTCAGTAACCATTATATATTTCATTATATTCTATAGATTGAAGAATTATGTGAGCTAATATTTTAAATAGTAAATCCAACCAAATGTAAAAAGTGGGTGAAATAATACACATCTACTTAATCGTAACATGCATGTGGGGAAAGATTAAAAAATCAAAATATGTTACAAAATCATTTTATAAGTCAAAATACATATTTAAACATAATAGTAAGTATATTTAAAATCATTTTATGCTTCAGTTATTATAGTTTAATGAAATAATCCATTTTTTTTTGTAATTTGTTTTCTAGATTAGATTATATTGCTCACTTATTTAGTCTTTTTTCTATTTAACTTTCTAATTATCTTTATTATAAGAGCTCATTTAATAACTGTAGAAACATTTTGTATATTACATCATAATCATCATATTAAAGAAATAAATTCACAGTTTAAAGTATATTTTTAAAGTTCTTCAAATAAAGAAGACATGTAAAATACAACCATAAGTTTTACTACAATATAGAATATCATAGCAGTTGATAGATCTACAGTGACCTGTATAATTACCACTTCAATTTTAATTAAATTATGTTTGAATAATTGCATACATAAGGCTTGAGGGCTATATGGCCAAGTCTCAGAGAATGTATATTGTCAGTACTAACTGAAAGAAAGTGATAGGCAAATAATAAAGGCCTAAATACTACAGAAGAAGTTTGAAATTAAACTTATTGCAATTGGTTGACCAGAGCCAAAGTTAAACAGCCTATAATCCAAAGTTTGACACAATTGCGTCAGTCACCTCTGGGGACACTTAGCCCTCATGATTATAAATCTTAGAATCCTATAATGAGCATCGTGAATTTTATTATTCTATTTATATTCAATGGCAAGAACACGAGTAATTTTAATTGACATTGTGCCAGATAGTGTCGCGCAAACTTAACAAAATATTAGCACGATGGTTTAATGTAAACAGTACAAAACCAAAACAAACCAGTATTGAAGGAAATGACATAATGATATTGCGAGACCCAAGACTAACTCGAATAGGATTAGCCGCCCGCCATAATTGAGAAAAAATAAAATTAATACATTACCGTATGATTCACACCCCACATAAAAACAGATAGTAACGGTTCATTAGCACGGAACAGCTTCACTTTTTGATGTTTCACTCGAATATGTTTCTTTTTCAATTTGCTCAGCCCAGTAGTAGGAACGGACATTTTGGATTTGTTTACAACTTCAACAAGAGTCAACGCACAGTCACTTTATATATTTGCCGACGAAAGGTGTTAATCAAACCATTTTTATTTGACGACAAACGTGTTGAACGGCAAAGAAAAAATAATTTATTGAGAATTTTTACACTAACGCGATATCCATCGAGGTGCAAACGGCTTTTTGACAGCTGTAGAAAAAAAAAACCTGTGAAAAAACCTAAAAGTGCTATAGACAATTAGTCGATATGAAGATTATTTCTATATTTATGCCCCAAAAATCGACTAATTGATAAAGAATCGACAAAAATCTTTTTCCGCATTTATTATTTTTTAGGTTCAGTATTTTTTGGATTAACAAATCTTACTTATCTCATGTATTAAAATAATAATAAAATATTGTTCTCAATATTTTTGTTAAAATAAATTATGTATAGTCAGCAACCTATTCTTTGGTCAGCAACATAAGTCGCTACACAGTCACGAGATTTGGAATTGTCTTATATTCCAAAATAATATTTATTCTCAATATCGTATGGCACTTCCCGGCATAAATGACTTTACTTGGTTATATTTTACGAGTACAGAGTAGTACGTACAAATTTTAATTCATACAAAGGTTATCAAAAAATGTGAAGTGTTCAGCGACTTATGTTGCTTACATAGCTGACAGCAACAAATTAAAGATTGATGAAATCCCATGAAATATGAAATCAATTCAAATAGTGATGTGCGAACTCGGAATAAACCCGGTTCGTCCTAACTCGAGACTCGAGTTGGAAGGAAGAAACTGAGTGTTGAACTTCGTAGGTAGGATTAAATAAAAAGGTTTTTATAGTTTTTACTGGTATATGACTGTACCGATATGGTATTTGCGTCTCATATGTGTGAAACCGCCAATTGTTTGTTACTTCTGTACAATTCAAATCAATATTGATAAATTTTCGTATGTATGTAACTGATACCCTGATATGACGCATAGGATACTATTTATCCCGAAAAATTTAGTGTTCCAGTGCTAATAGCAAGGAATTCAAATGAATGCTCTGAGGAATTGTTCAACTTGATCCCCTCCTATCCATTTCTAACCAGAACCACGCGTGCTGGCTTGCACATCCATAGCTTGACGGTCCACACCATCCCGGCGCGAACCAAACAGTTCTCAAATTCTTTTTTGTGCCGCACCGTCAGACTTTGGAATGGTTTGCCTTTTCATGTGTTCCCTCCTTCCTATAATCCTGGGTCCTTTCACCGTAGTGTGAAGTGGCATCTTAGCAGGCCGGCATAATTGTATCTTTTGATTGTATCTTTTGGACTGCCGTCTGATGCCAATGGATACTCTGCCTGAGCGGCATTTGCGCTTACCATCAGGTGCAATGTGGCCACTATAAAGGGCCAGACAAAAAAAAATATGTCGATTTTTGTTGCACTCTTGTATATCAAAATGCGTTCATTTACCGCGATTATCAAACTCGAATTCAGGAGAATTTAATTCGAGTTAAATCGGATTTGGCACAAATCGAGTTAACTCGAGTGTGATTCGAGTTAGTAAGTCGAGTTGACAATCTCTAAAATAAAATCAAAACAGGGAGCATAGCACAGAGTATAGAGCCTCAAAGTAGTAAGATTTTTCAATCCGATCAATAGTGTCGAGAAAATGACCAGTTTCATCTGCATATTATTTTTCCTTCACACGATTTCTAACAAATCGCTCCCCAAAACCCTTAAAAAAGTGTATCTGTATTCTCCTCCACAATCGAGAGTACGATTGCGGGGAGTTAGGCCATATCACAGGCCATATAGCCCACCACGCTGGCCTCATGCGGGTTGGTGGACTTACATACCATAGAAATTCTAATAAATCGCATGAAAACATTATGTATCGTACAATTTATGCATAATGCTGCTGGCCAAGTCGATCTATTTATTTACAACGTAAATAATTTTTAATATTGATATGGTAATAACTAACGTAATAACTT
Source organism: Hyles vespertilio (assembly GCA_009982885.2). Lineage (NCBI taxonomy): Eukaryota > Metazoa > Arthropoda > Insecta > Lepidoptera > Sphingidae > Hyles > Hyles vespertilio. The sequence continues at coordinate 15,928,238 of CM042824.1, read as the reverse complement.
TATATAGAAGGTCCCTTAAGTACTAAATAAATTAATCGACTTGGTATTACATGCATCTCACAACTTTTTGCAGTAGAAAACCTGAGCTGCGAGACTTGGAATTTTTTTACAGGATGTTTTTGATGGGATCTCACGTCTTTTTGTAGAGTCCTACTTTTTTCCTTTTCGGTACTTCTTACTTCTAGAATATCACTAACGATTTTTCTTAAAGCCTCTGTTTTATGGATTTTTCTTATTTTTGTAGGTATCAATTTATAACAAATATAGCGGATTTGATTATTAATGTTCTTTCATTCATTGTAATTGATATTTTCGAGTTATTTAGTCTATTTATTTGCAAGTTTTTCTTCGTCATGTTTTTCTAGAGGAATGTTGTACAGTTTCATGGGCTGAATACACCATTTCCCTCTCTATATCCTCTCCTGTTATGCCTCATATATATAGATATCTATCTACAACTATTATTCCATTATATACGGGTACAATGATTCAGTAACTGCAAATGTAACTTTGTAATCCTATACATTTATATGGGATTACAAAGTTATTCACGCAGTTGGTCTATCTAGAAAACTAGACACAAATTATGAAATTTTTGAATTTTCCCTTACTTCAGACACTAAACACTAATTATATTCTAAATTTGAAGGTTCCATGTCTGCTAGAAGTGCCTTAGACTTTTGATGATCGGTCAGTCAGTCAGTGAGTGACAAAATTAAGAAAGTTTGACTAGTTACAATTCTTAAACTACTGGTTCAAATTGAATGAAATTTTAAATATACCGTGTTTACACAATGCCTGCTTAGTAACTGAAAATTCAGGCTTCTTGCTTTAGCCACAACGAAATTATAGAGGGTTGAAAATGGTCTGAATTGCTTCGAGAAAAGGATGTTACGGCCATGCCACTTTTTAGCTCGACTTGGAGGGGGCTCGGCCGCGCCCCCAGATTTTAGTTTATGATATGTACTTACATATTATATTCTACTAGTGCGTACATCATTCTGTTTTCGTGGAATTTATTTTATAAAGCTGACAACACAAACCTTTGGTGGCTGCTACGCGTTAATACAATTTTTCGAAGGGTATTATTGATGTCGGAAGACGCTTTTCATCCTACGTAAAATTTAGTACCTGAAGTATAACGTTCCTAGCATCACTTTTTAAAGCTTTCGGCATTTTTCACTACTTTTAAATAATGCAGGAAAAATAAATACATTGAGTAAACAACCAATGGCGGATATGTCAGCGACTGGCAGCTAGATTGACAATTTCAAATGACGTCTTTGTTTCCAGTTTTGGCCACCGGGCCAGATAACTTTGTGTAATGTATGTATAATGTGTTGTTGCTATTTAAGCAAATAAAATATCAATGAAGTATAATTATTTACAAAATTAAAATGACTGACAAATTGCGGGAGTTTGCCAATATTATATTGACAAAGTTATCTCGAATAACAGTACTTTACTAGATAGCAAACTATTTAATTCGAATAAATATAGGTATTCGCGCGGGAACCTTCGAAGTGAAAGGCGCCAAAACCAAAATTGCCTTAAGCTAGTTGCAATTTTCTTTGTATTTTAATAGTATTTCTTGTAACATAAGTAATTATTTGTTATCTCGCAAAGTGACAATATTGTTTGAAGAAGATGGGAGGCACGAAAAGGCGGAAAAAAGTTCCTCCCGATGGGCTGCCTTCATCGACTTCATCGGACTCCGATGATGACTCCACGAGCAAATTTGAAATCTATAAGGTACCGGGATACTTTAGGAAGTATCCCGAAAATAGCAATAAAAAAGAATTTGTAGTATTTTTAAACCATCAAGAGCAAAAGATGTTCACCGATAAAGACAGACTGTCTATTTCCCGCGCTTTACGCAGATATTGCGTCACGGGTGTACTACATCTTAAATCTATTAATAGATTTAAAATAGGAATAACATTTGATTTGTCCAATAATGCAAATGTATTTCTACAAAATAAAAAATTACTGGAGGAACTCGAGCTAAAAGCATCTATACCTGCTGGTGACACAGAGGCGACTGGCGTACTTACTTCTGTCCCTCTAGAGATGTCGAATAAAAGAATATTCTCTCTTATTGGTAGTTCTCGTAATGTTATTCAAGTGAGGCGCTTCATGCGAAGAGTACGGGATGATAGTGGTCAAATAAAATACCAGCCTACGCAGACTGTGGCGGTAACTTTTGCCTCCACAGAACTACCTGAATATGTTTACTTGGACTCCTGGAGGCATGAGGTTAAAACATACATCCCTCCGGTTAAGCAATGCCTCCGCTGCATGAAATTCGGACATATTGCAAAATTCTGCAAAAATGGAGAAGTGTGTTCTATCTGTAGTCAGGAACATAGTTTTAAAAAATGCACTGTAGATAGTAAAAACGCGAAATGCGCTAACTGTGGTGGCAACCACATAGCGATATCCAACTCCTGCCCTAAAAAAAAACTTAAATTAGAAGAAAATAAAATAAAAACAAGAAATACTCAATACGCAGGGCTATTTAATGAAAAATCATTCCCACAATTAACTGCATCTAACATAGAAACTCAACTTCAAAATTTAACAAAATCAGATTTTTTCATGAACTTATTGACTCAAGCACTAACTAAAATAATAATTAATCAGAAGGACAATCCTATAAATTCAGCATCGATAAAAGATATACTACATCAAACGCTCCGAAACAGTTCCTTATTGAAAAATGGACCTTAATGTCATGCAGTGGAATGCTCAGAGTATTTTAAGTAATAAGATTTTACTAACTCAATTTTTATATGAGAAGCAAATCCACTTGGCAATCATATCCGAAACTTGGTTGACACCCAAAAAAACATTTGCAATAAGAGGTTACAATGTAGAAAGAAATGATGTTGGCAATGAACATAATGGCGTAGCTATTTTAATTCGTAATAATATTGATTACAAAAGAATTAATACTTATTGTGATAATTCATTGCAAAATATTTGTATAAGAATTAATCTAAATAATAGAGAAATTAGTATCGTTAGCTTTTATTGTCCTACAAATTGTTCTCCATCTTTTGATAAAAATAAATTTGACTCTTTAATAAAGTCTGTCCCGGAACCTATGATATTTGCTGGCGATTTTAATGCCCATCACACCATGTGGGGTTGTAACTCTGTTAATGCACGAGGTAGAGATATTTTGGATGTCATTGACGACAATAACTTGATTTTGTTAAATTCTGGTGAAGTAACTACAGTTGGTTCTTTGACGTGGCGTCCAAATGCTCTAGATTTAACTTTGGTCTCTCCATCACTTGCTCTTTCTTCGGACTGGTCTGTACATAATGATCCTCTCGGTAGTTATCATCTTCCTGTAATTATTAAAGTTTTAGTAAATAATAATATACATAGTTGTGCTGCAAATAATAATGGTAGTGTGCATTTGCCCATCTACCCCAATTATAAAATGGTGGATTGGAAAATGTATACACTAAATGTAGATTCGGAATTGTCAAATTTCCAAACTCAAAGATGCATTGAAACTCCATTGAAAATGTACACATTATTTTGTGAATTGTTGCATTCTGCGATCAATAAATCCCTTCCATATTGTAATCAACACATGATATCTCCTACAAATACACCTAATATTAACTCCCCGAGAAGGAAATTTATTAAACATCCTCCTCTTCCTTGGTGGAATAAAAAATGTTCTGAAGCAGTTCAAAATTCAAGGTATGCTTATCTCAATTCTAAAAATAATCCCTCAGATGAAAGCTATGTTGAGTTTAAAAGGTTACAAGCTCAAAAAAAACTTATTTTGAAAACAGAAAGATCAAATAGTTGGGTCCAATTATGCAGTTCTTTTAATCGGTGTACTCCTCTTTCAAAGATCTGGAAATATATGCGGAAATTTAACAAAACATTTTCTTGTAATACTAATGATGATAGTTGGGTTAATGATTTCTTACGAAAGTTTACTCCAGATTATGTAAATAATCATCCTAATAATTTATCTTCTGATTCTGCAACAAATTCTGTAAATAGTTTTTTAATCAAACCTTTTTCAATACAAGAGCTAATATCTTCCATTTATTCTAGAAAGGATAGTGCTTTTGGTTTGGATGGAGTTTCTTATATAATGTTGAAACATCGATATCAATGTTACACTAGATAAGACGTTCTTTGTAAAAAACGTGTCCCACCCAAGTGCGGTGCATGCACCGCACATGAATCAGTCTGCCGCGTGGCAGCTACGCAGCAGTACGCTTCTTTGTACAAACCTTTTTGTAATTTATTTTGATGTTTCCCGTCAAACCGACAGCAAAATTTTCTGAAGATGCAATATAATTAAAGAATACAACGTAAGTGATATAATAATGTAGAATCATGCCGATAATACAGATCTTTAATTTATTATATTTTAGAGCTCGTTAAAATACAAGATGAGCTCCTTAATCGTATGTCTCATTTCCGCGCATAAAAATTGCCCGTCGAGTGAGAAAGACGAACTATATAAGATATAGATTATTCAAGGGACATTCATATCAGTCGACCAAATAGGCATAAACTATTCGATTTTCGAATACATTACAAATACAAATATGTAGGAAGAATGTAGTTGCAAATTAATTCCAGTATTTTATTTTAATTATATGTTGTTAATTAATAACACAAAATATGTGTGTTGTATGTATGTTTTGAAACAGTGGATAGTATTTAGACCCCATTTCTTAATATAAATTATTTAATGGACAATTCAAATCTATTAATTGTTATTGAAGACTAATATCATTTAAAATTGTTTTATATTCTTACGCGTAGGTTAAGACAAAAGGAGATCTCTATAATATTTGTCCAGAAGTATTGGAACGGATATAAGTGGCTACCATCAGAACATACCTATATTTGTTCAATTCATTTTCGACACCAAAATTTCATATATTCCAAATACGGTAGTCATTTTTGAAAACTTCTGTTGTACCGTTCGTTCTGTCTAGTAGTCTCGAAAAAAGTTTATCAGCTAAATGTTATTATAGTAAATATCAGACTGATTGTCAGACTTGTAGTACAATTGTAAGAATATTTAATTTCATTTACATCATTTCCATGAATTATTCACGTAAATAAAAAAAATACAAAAAATATTGCTATGACGGTATGGATACTTAGGCAGTATCTTAGGAAAAGCTATTATTGATATGAACTGTCTTGTCTGTCTAATAATCTTTGATCATAATTTGTAATATTCAAGTAAACGTACTAGATGTCGCTACTGAGCTTTTGACAAATAGTTTCTATGACGCGCCTCGTCTATCGGTAGAATATAAGTCAATGTGTTGAAACGACTAAGTCGCAAAGCTCTCTGCATTTTACTTCAAATATTCAATAACCTTTGGTTAAACAATGACATACCTCAGTCATGGAAATCTGATTGCTTAGTACCAATTTTAAAACCAGATAAACCTCGAATGAGTCCTGACTCATATAGACCCATTGCTCTTACATCATGTGTAGGCAAGGTATTTGAGCAATTACTCAAACAAAGGCTTGAATATTTTGTTGAGCATAATAATATTCTTCCAGCTAATCAATTTGGGTTCCGAAAGGGAGTGTCGGCCCGTGAAAGCATAGGACTGCTTCAATTGGATGTTCATAATAGTCTTGTTAATAAGGAGTTATTGTTGTCAGTGTTTTTTGATGTTGCTGGAGCTTTTAATAGTGTTAATATTAATGTACTTTGTTCCGAATTACTTTCAATTGGAATGCCAAACAAAATAGTTCACTGGATTAAGAATTTTTTAACAGAAAGAGTAGTCTATGCAAAGTATAATGGTAAATATTATGGACCAAGACTTTCATCTGTTGGAGTATGTCAGGGGGGAATACTCTCTCCACTAATTTTTATCTTGTATATACGTCGTTTGAATCTTGTTTTGGGCACTGAAGTAAAAAATCTTCAATTTGCTGATGATTTAGTTGTTTACACCACTGGGAACAATTTGAATAATGTTACAAACATTCTCAACAAGTCTTTGGCATCTCTGTGTGCATATTTCTCTTATTTAAATCTGGACATAAATCCATCTAAATCAAAATTGGTTGTTTTTGGTAAAAGTAGATCTGTAAGTCCCTCTGTGTATTTTAATAATGTCTCTATTCCAGTTTCCTATGATGCAAAGTTTTTGGGTGTGACATTTACCCATAATCTTTCCTGGAGAAGGTATATTGAGTTAATAAGTGCTAGAGCTAATAGAGCCTTTAATATTATGAAAACTTTATGCAGAACATCTTGGGGTGCTGATCCCAAAATATTGTTGTTGCTTTATAAATCTCTAATTCGTAGCCACTTTGAGTATGGGTTCCTGTCTTTTGCTGGTGATAAGAGATTGGTAAACATCTTAGATAATATACAAAACAAAGGCTTGAGGTTAATAACTGGAGCATTTAAAAGCACCCCAATTAACGTAATGCAAGTTGAGTGCAATCTTGCCCCATTAAGTATAAGATTTGGTTATTTGAAAGAAAAGTTTTTATTAAAATTATACAGCAAAACAAATAATCACCTATTTTTAAATTTGAAACATGCTGCTCAATCTTCTGCTTGTAGCTCCCTATATATTCTCCAAGGCTTCTTACAATATGTAAATTTTCTTGAAAATCTGCATATCCATAAATCTTCCTCTCTTTCATGTTATCAGGGAGATTTTAATAGTAAATTTCCTGAAATTGACATCATTATTGATCACAATTTATTCTCTAAAGAAGATGTATACTATAAATTTTCTAAATTTACCAATTATAGATTTGTTTATTCTGATGGGTCCAAAACAGAGTCTGCTGTATCAATTGCTATTTATGATGGATATTTGAATTCTGGCTTTGGTCATAAAATAGACCCTAATGCAAGCATATTCACTGCTGAGGCTGTAGCTATTCTTGCTGCCTTAAGGCATATAAAACATAGTAATGATGGTTGTTATGAATGGGTAATAGTCAGTGACAGCATGAGTGTTCTTGAAAATCTTAAAAACAGTAGATTCAATGCTGACACTAACTATTTAATTCCCTGTATCAGGGAGACTTGTATGGATTTGTTCTTTAATAATATTAAGCTTGTATTTATGTGGGTTCCTTCTCATATGGGAGTGTTGGGAAATGAGAAGGCTGATTTTCTGGCCAGAACTATTACACATTTTTCAACAACTGTTCCTGACTCCAGTAGAAATCTAAATTTTTTTGTACCACACACAGATGTGGTCCCTATCCTTAAAAGAAGATCAATCGACTTGTGGACGAGGCATTGGAAACAAACAGTTGAGATTCAAAATAAAGGTCTATGGTATGCTACTTACAATGTCGCCATTGGCTCAACACCTTGGTTCTGCAAAAGTCGTTTTTATAAAAGTCGAAAATTTTACACTACCGTTTTGCGGCTTCGTTTTGGACACTGTCGTTTAAACTATCATCTATTTCGTTTGAAATTGGTGCAAAGTCCTTACTGTGACCATTGTAATGTTCAGGTTGAGCAATCTCTGTCTCATTTATTCTTTCATTGCTCATCCTTTGGCATTCAGCGCCTTGTGCTGATGGGTGAGCTGATTAAAATTTATAAAAAAACGGACTTAATTCCGCGCTCCATCCAGGCTCTTCTTGAAAATGGTTCAACGTACACAGCGTTGTTTGACTTTATTGTTGGTACTGTTGGGCAAATTTAATTGTTCGTAAATATTGAGGTTTGTAAATAGTTTCGTCTTAATGTACATAAGATCTTGGGTTTTTAATTTGATTTCTCTATTTTTATTCTCAATTATTTTATAAATTAAAAAATCCACTGTAGATGATTAATAACTTATTACATATTATTAATGCACTCTGAGTATATACTTTGTAACGTTAGAATTTTGAATATTTGCACTCTTGGTTACTGTTGTGGTTACTGTCTTGTGATTTGAACTTTCGTATTCACATTTTATATAGGTACTAGTAATGCTAGATATAGTAATTAATTTATCTCTGAATGGGTTTACAATTAATAATTTAAAGGAAGGTAATTTTAACATAGAGCGTTTGTAAATATTTTAATTTACCCGGCATTGGCCCTTGACTGGATTTATATAATTTGATATTAAATACCAATTTGAGCGTGAAGAATTAAGAATTTTCTTTGATATATGTACTTGAGAGGTACATAATCACCAATGGAATTGTCCAATATCCACTGATGGGAAAACTTATGACATATTAATGAATACCTTTGAGTCATCGATATCAATGTTACACTAGATAAGACGTTCTTTGTAACAAACGTGTCCCACCCAAGTGCGGTGCATGCACCGCACACGAATCAGTCTGCCGCGTGACGGCCGCGCAATAGTACGCCTCTTTGTTTATATTTATAAGTAATTTATTTTGACTTTTCCCCGTCAAACCGACAGCGACATTTTCTGAAGTTACAATATAATTAAAGAATACAACGTAAGTGATATAATATTTCAGAATAATGCCGATAATACAGATCTTTTATTTATTAATGGATTAAATATATTTTAGAGCTCGTTAAAATACAAGGTGAGCTCCTTAATCGTATATCTCATTTCCGCGCATAAAAATTGCCGGTCGAGTGAGAGAGACGAACTATATAAGATATAGACTATTCAAGGGACATTCATATCAGTGGACCAAATAGGCATAAACTATTCGAATACATTACAAATACAAATATGTAGGAAGAATGTAGTTGCAAATTGATTTCAGTATTTTATTTTAATCACATTTTGTTAATTAATAACTCAAAATATGTGTGTTTTCTGTATGATTTGAAACAGTGGATAGTATTTAGACCCTATTTCTTAATATGAATTACTTAATGGACTATTCGAACCCATTGTTATTGAAGACTAATATCATTTAAAATTGTTTTATATTCTTCCGTGTCGGTTACGAAAAAAGGAGATCTCTATAATATTTGTCCAGAATTATTGGAATGGATATAAGTGGCTACCATGAGAACATACCTATATTTGTTCAATTCATTTTCGACACGAAGATTTCAGATATTCCAAATGCGGTAGTCATTTTTGAAAACTTCTGGTGTACCATTCCTTTTGTCTATTAGTCTCGAAAAAAGCTTATCAGCTTGTTAAAAATTCATAAATGTTATTATAATAAATATCAGACTGGTTGTACACTGATTGACTGCTTGACAGAATTGTACACTTGTAAGAGTATTTAATTTCATTTACATCATTTCTATGAATTATTCACGTAAATAAAAAAAAACATTACAAATATATTATTGCTATGACGGTATTTATACTTAGGCAGTATCTTAGGCAAAGCTATTATTGACATGAACTGTCTTGTCTGTCTAATAATCTTTGATCATAATTTGTAATATTCAAGTTAACGTACTAGATGTCGCTACTGAGCTTTTGACAAATACGGGACAAATAGTTTATATGACGCGCCTCGTCTATCGGTAGAATATAAGTCAATGCTTTGAGTTTTGACTTTAAAGTCAAGAAATTGAAGCACTACTACTGAAGACATATTATTTTATCTTATATATTATATCAAGAATAGTCCACAAGTACTATACTTAAGAAACAAGAAATAATTTCGACTTGGCAGCATGGTCTTGGATCTTAGCCGGTTCCTTACGGAACGAAAAAAAACAAAAAAAAAATCGAATAAATATAAAATGGCAACACTTAGCCAATAATAGATTATAAATCCGGAATTACTCAAATGGCTTTCCATTTTAAAGGTTTTTTTTTCACCCGCTTTGTATAATTATGGTATAATTCATATGATTATTCGAAAAAATGTACAAAAATATTGGAAATTGTTTTGTATATATGCCACTTTAAGACGCTCAAATTAAGATCAATCAAAAATTCGCCATTGTTCTTTATAATTCTCTTAGGAAAAACATTAGTTTAGGTGACGTGATCGAGAAGCTTCATAGTTTATTAAACTGTCTCTTTCTTCAGCCACAGGAATGCGACTAATGAACATAGGCCTTCCACAAGAATGTCTACATCAGTTTGTTGTAAGCTGCCTGCATCCAACGACTTCCTACAAGCTCCTCCGTACACCTCCAACGCGGCCTAGCAGGCGTCCAACACTTCCCAATGTGTTACAAGTCAATTGATTGACTTAAATAAGCATATTTTTTTAAACTCTAGTATAGATATAGTAAAAATGTGTTTCTTAGACTTACGCGAATATTACTCATTGAAAAAAACTAATTATCACGGATTTTGTTGCAGACTGAGTCCACCCTGTGACTACGAAAGCCTGTAAAGTAATCGAAACTTCGCGACGGGAAATTAAAAATGGAAAAAATAAACCGAATACGCTAAAACTTTGTAAATTATAGTTTTATTTTAATAAAAGTGTTTTTTGTTCTCAATTTAATTAGTATATGTACTATGTATACATCACAATGAAAAAAATAATTTTGTTCAGGTGAACATAAAGACCCATACAAAACATCTCAAACAAAATGTTTTGAAATAATATGACAATTTATCTTTATTTATTTGTGTGTTTATCAATCTGTATTGAAATAAACACACCAATAAGTTTCTGTTAATATATAATAAAATGTCGCATATACCCATAACATTTTATTTCACAACAGGCCGACAGCTATATCGATATCGATATGATAGTATCGAAAGTGCATGGTAACCACTATATGTCAAGCACACATGTAAATTTCACGCACACAATCGTAAATCAGTTTTGGTCGCGCTCAAAATGACACATTGCCGATCTATGTTCTATACTACATCTATGGTTAAAACACAGTCATGTTTTTAAAATACAAAGGTATATAACTGTGAGAGAAGATAGATATGATGGGTTTGGTGGTGTCGCCTTACTCATTAAAGATTCTGTACCTTTCTCTGTAATTTCTTTGCCTTCTCACAGTGATAAAATTTCTATTGTAGCTGTAAGTGTAAATAATACCTGTTTTGTTTCTATCTATATTTCTCATCCTTCCTCCTCTTTATTTAAGGAAATAAATAACCTTCTAAATTTTCTTCCTAGACCCTTTTTACTTCTGGGTGATTTTAATTGCCATCACCAATCTTGGGGTAGCTCTGTTTCAAACTCTTATGGTGAAACATTACTTGATTTATTAGATAAACACAATTTATGTGTTTTAAATACAGGCGCTCCAACTAGGCGTACTGATCCCATCCATACAAATTTAAGCGCATTAGATCTGTCTATTTGCACTCCTAACTTAGCATCCTCTCTCTCATGGTCTCCTCTTTCCTCTTATTACGGCAGTGATCACTATACTTTAAAAATTTCCTTTCCTTTCTTCAACAAAGCTTCTTTACATGTTCCCAAAAAACCATATTTAAAATATAAAGTTCCCACTAGAGAGAGTGACACCTGGGTTGCATTTAAAAGCAGAGTTGAAAGTCTCCTTCCATCTCTTCCCGTTGTGACTGAGAGCAATGAGAATCAATGCGCTGAGGCATTTGCTTCTATTTTAATAACAGCAGCCAATGAAGTCTTGCCTCTTAAACAGGATGGCAAACATGGGAAAATTCCCATGCCACCTTGGTGGGATTCGGAATGCACTGAGGCCATTAAAAAACGGAAAAAGGCAGAAAAAGTTTATAGCCTGAATATGACTCAAAATTTTGAATCCCTATCTTTGATAATTGCCCAAACACGCAACTTTTTAAAACTTTTTAAAAAGAAAAAGACTGAAGGATGGCATAATTTCTGTTCTACTCTATCACCCAATACCCACCCATCAGTGGTCTGGAGTAATATTAGAAGATTTAGGTCTGCTCTTTCTAATATCTCTTCGCCTCAAATTCCTGAATCCTTGGCATGTAGCTTTTTAGATAGACTTGCGCCTCCTTGGGTTGCCCAAAATATTAATATTATGCTGCCTTTACTTGAAATCGATAACCTTGACAAGCATGCATATTTAAACATGCCTTTTACCTTCAATGAGCTGAAAGGTATCATAACAAATGCTGTAGATTCAGCCCCAGGGATTGTTAGAGCATAGAGTTGCTATTGGACTGTATGTAACCTCATGTCAGTGTGTAAGACAGGCTGGAAGGTATTTTTGAATGTAGATTCAAAAATAAAACAAACCTTCGAATGTGTGAAAAATATTTGGGACGTCAGTCGTTGTTCAAAGTTGTTATTGTAAACACACAAGTTTACATATGTCATAAACATCAAATATTTTTCACATATACATATTTTTGCTAAGTTCTTATTGTGTTATGATTAAAGTTTATACCTAATGTATGTATAACATTAAACGCTTGCTATGGCTGAACTCTGCTGAGTATTCATTTCACTAAACATGTGAGAAAGAGTTCTCACAAGAAGGTCAAAGAAGAGACCAGATATTAGTGATATAATAATAACAGTTATAAACCTCCAATAGGTTATGGGCCCAGCACAAAGCTCATAGCAGCGCGATTAATCACTCGGAAAACATGAATAGCAAAAGTGAAAATAACATGAGTTTGACATCATTTGAAAAACTAGATGGTGCAACCAACTATAACTCATGGAAGTTTATGATGGAACTGTATTTAACCCATGATGACTTATGGGAATATACATCGACTACCCCTGAAGATGCGATTAGTAAGAAAAGAGACCAAAAAGCAAGAGCGAAGATTTGCTTGATGGTAAAACCCGAATGCCTAGTTCATGTACGTCAAGCGAAGACAGCTAAAGAGGCTTGGCATGCGTTACAGAAGGCATATGAAGACAAGGGTCTGAATAATCGCTGTAGATTGTTATCTAAGCTGGTGAGTCTGAAACTAGAGCAGTTTCTGACTATAAGAGAATACATTGCAGCATTAATGACGACGGCGCAAATGATTTCTGATTTAGGAAAAGAAATCGATGATGAACTATTGGCCGCCTTGATGTTGCAAGGTTTGACAGATAACTTTCAAGCCATGAGATTGGCAATTGAAAATTCGAATATCGAATTGACAACCGATTTTGTTAAAACAAAACTGTACCAAATGGAGGAAATATATACTGCTAGGAATGTTGACAATCAAGCACTTTTATTCAAGAAAAGAAATCCTAATCCTCAACGAAAACGACCAAAGCTGAAATGTTTTATCTGCAATGGACCACATAAGGCTAACGTTTGTCCAGAGAAAAGAAATAAGAAAACAAATGATGCATCTGTGGCTTTAGCGATGGCGACTTCGACTTCAGAAGATTTTTGGATAGTGGATTCTGGAGCTTCTAATCATATGACTTCAAGGCGTGAATGGTTGCATGATCTGAAGAAGTATGAAAGAGAAGTGACTGTGGCATGTGCAAATGGGGAACGTTTGCAAGGTCTTGGAAGTGGTACAGTGGTGAGTAAAAAACCGAATATTACAATTGATGCAATGTATGTGCCTAAATTAGCATCAAACCTTTTGAGCGTGAGTGCTATAACAAAGAAGGGTATGAATGTTCTGTTTTATAAAGGAGGTTTTAACATATTACGAAGTGACGAGTGCAATTTATCCGGCGAACCCTTACTTTCAGGTGTAGAGGAGAATGGTGTGTACAAATTAAAACAAAGCTTAGAGCACACAGCACTGGCGACTGCATCTATTAGTGAGATGGAGTTGTGGCATCAAAGGATGGGTCATCTTGGTGTACGTAATCTCAAATTATTACGTGATCGTATGGCAAAAGGGGTGAGTTTTTCGAACAATTTTCCAACACTAGAGTGTGTAGGTTGCTTGAAGGGAAAACAAACAAGGCAGCAATTTAAGAAAAGCAGCATAGCTACGAGAGCTAACGATATACTTGAACTGGTTCATACGGACGTGTGCGGGCCGATGAATGTAAAGTCAATCAGTGGATTCAATTACTTCTTGACATTTATAGATGATTTTACGCGAAAAACCTTCGTTTATTTTCTTAAATGTAAGAGTGAAGTATTTGACAAATTGGTAGAATTTAAGACTTTTGCTGAGTTGCAGACTGGAAAACAATTGAAAGTGATTCGTTCTGATAATGCCAAAGAATATGTAAGCACAAAAATGAAAAATTTCTTAAAGAAATACGGCATTCATCATCAATTAACAGTTGAATACACGCCTGAGCAGAATGGTGTAGCGGAAAGGGCAAACAGATCAATTGTTGAAAGAGCCAGGAGTATGATCCAAGATGCTGGATTAAGCAATGAACTTTGGGCGGAAGCGGTAAATACCGCTGTTTTTCTGAAAAACAGATCCCCAACCAAAGCAGTGAGAAACAAAACTCCAGAAGAAGCATGGACTGGAATCAAACAAAACTTGAAGTTCATAAGAGTTTTCGGATGCAAAGCGTTTATGCATATACCTAAAGAGAAACGTACAAAATGGGATTCGAAATGCAAAGAAATGCTTCACATTGGATATTGCGAAAATTCAAAAGGCTACCGGTTGTTTGATCCAAAAACAAAGATGGTCCACAAAGCAAGAGATGTTGTTTTCTTTGAAAACAAATTCGAATCCATCGAAAAAAGTGCTAACTCAAGAAAGAACGAGACACTCCTTTCTTTTGAAAATGAAGAATCATCAGAATCAATAAGAATTGATGAGAACGCACAAAAGGATATTGAAATCCAAGAAATAGCTCAGGATTCATGTCCAAATTATAATGATGCAGAAAGCTGTGAAGAGTGGGAATCTGTGGATGGGAGAGATGAAGACGATGTTGAATTTCTACAGTCAGAATCAACCGAAGAAGTGGAAGACGCTATAGAATCTGAACACGATACTAATAGGAGATATCCACTGAGAGAAAGAAAACCAAAAGAATTTCCAGATCACGTCACTTATCAAGCTCTCGAAAGTGATTGTCCCTTAACAGTGAGTGAAGCTTTATCTAGAAATGATAAAGAAAAGTGGAGAAATGCGATTCAGGAGGAGATCAATGCTCTGAATAAAAATAATACTTGGAAATTAGTGAAGCCACCGAGGTCGAGTAACATCGTTGATTCTAAATGGTTATTCAGAATCAAAGAAGAAGCGGGGGGAAAGACTCGTTATAAGGCTCGACTCGTTGCAAGAGGCTTCAGTCAACGGCGAGGCATTGATTATTTTGATACGTTTTCACCTGTTATCAGACATAGCTCTTTAAGGACGCTGATAGCATTAGCTGCGAGAGAAGGACTGAAAATTGATCAAATGGATGTGAAGACAGCTTTCTTAAATGGAAATTTAAATGAAGTAGTTTACATGAAGCAGCCCGAGGGGTTTGAAGTAAAAGGAAAAGAAGATTATGTATGTCTTCTACAAAAATCTTTATATGGGCTGAAGCAGGCTCCGCGAGCATGGAATGAAAAACTTCATTCAGTACTCACAAGATTGAAATTTAAAAGATCAGAACATGAACCATGTGTTTACATGCGGACACAGAATGGAAACACAATTATTATTGCTGTGTATGTTGATGATATGTTACTGTTCTGGAACAACAAACAAGAACTGCTTAAGGTCAAAAGTGAATTGATGTCCAATTTTGAAACAAAAGATCTTGGCAAGGCTGAATTGATGCTAGGAATCCATATTGTGCAAGATGACAATGGAATTAAGTTACATCAAGAGAAGTATGTAGATAAAATTCTGAAGGCATACAACATGGAGGATTGTAAACCTGTGGTCACACCATTTACACCAGGCCAAAGGCTAGAGAAGCCGTCACATAGCAAGAAATCAGACGAAAGGATTCCGTACCGAGCATTGATAGGGTCACTTATGTATCTTGCAGTATGTACACGACCAGATATAGCTCATGTAGTGAACTACCTTAGCCAGTTCAATGAATGTTATGAAGAGAAACACTGGATTGCTGCTAAACGCGTATTGCGGTATCTCAAAGGGACTAAGAGTCACGGTTTGAGATATGTGAAAGCGAAACAACAACTAACTATAGAAGCTTTTACTGATGCGGATCATGCAGGAGATAGTGATCGACGATCTTATACAGGATCAGTGTTCCTTATTCAAGGAGGAGCTGTTTCGTGGCAAAGTACGAAACAACGGACGATTGCTCTTAGTACAGCGGAGGCAGAGTACGTAGCAATATCCGAAACTGCTAGAGAAGCAATATTTTTGCAAAGATTTTTTGCTGAAATATCGAATGGACAGTATAAGTCAAGTGAACCCATGACTGTTTACTCTGATAGTCAGTCTGCCATTGCTATCGCTAAGAACCCAGTACACCACCAACGGACCAAACATATAGATGTTAGGTACCACTTTGTACGTGAGGCAATTGTGAATAATAATGTGATACTGAAATATAAGGAGACAGCATGCATGATTGCAGATGCTTTAACGAAACCACTTTCAAGAGGGAAGTTTGAGTTTTGTGTGAGAGGTATGGGTATATGTGTTTAAGTAGTGTAAGGTACTTGCATGGACATTAGGTTAAGGAGGAGTGTTAGAGCATAGAGTTGCTATTGGACTGTATGTAACCTCATGTCAGTGTGTAAGACAGGCTGGAAGGTATTTTTGAATGTAGATTCAAAAATAAAACAAATCTTCGAATGTGTGAAAAATATTTGGGACGTCAGTCGTTGTTCAAAGTTGTTATTGTAAACACACAAGTTTACATATGTCATAAACATCAAATATTTTTCACATATACATATTTTTGCTAAGTTCTTATTGTGTTATGATTAAAGTTTATACCTAATGTATGTATAACATTAAACGCTTGCTATGGCTGAACTCTGCTGAGTTCACTAAACATGTGAGAAAGAGTTCTCACAAGAAGGTCAAAGAAGAGACCAGATATTAGTGATATAATAATAACAGTTATAAACCTCCAATAGGGATGGATGGTATTCCGTACTCGTTCTTTTCTCATCTTAGTGATAATGCTGTGGGTTATTAATCAATTCTGTCATGATGACAGGAAACATTCCTCCATTATGGAAACATCAACTTGTGTTGCCAATTCTCAAACCCCAGAAAAACCCGTCCGAAGCTTCTTCTTACCGTCCTATAGTGTTGTCGTCTGTGTTAATGAAATTAGCAGAACATTTAATAAAAAACCGTCTAGAGTGGTATGTTGAGAATGAGGGTCTACTGGCAGATTCCCAATACGGCTTTAGAAAAGGCAAAAGTACCATGGATTGTCTGAGTATCCTGACATCTGATATTAGACTATCCTTTTCCAAAGGTCACTCCACTGTCGCTGTATTTTTAGACATTCAGGCTGCTTACGATAATGTACTACTGTCTGTACTTCAAAGTAAATTACACTCTCTCCAAGTACCGATAAGACTAACTAATTTTATTCTAAATATATTAAATGAACGATCAATCAAATGTTGTGTTCAGACAATCATCAGTTAAATCGGGTTGTATGGAGAGGTTTGCCCCAAGGGTCAGTCCTTAGCCCTTTATTGTACAATATTTATACTTTCGATCTTGCCTCTTTTATCAATACTGATGTTCATATTTTGCAATATGCAGACGACGTACTCTTTTACTGCTCTTCTAATAACGTTAACGATTCCTGTTCTACTCTTAATTCTTCTTTACATTTACTGAAGTTATGGCTCCACGGCAATGGTTTAGAACTATCCCCTTCTAAAAGTGCAACAGTTTTATATACTCGTAGTAGAAACCCACCTGCTTTAAACATTGTTTACAATAATGATCCAATTCCTGTTAGAGATAACTTTAAATATTTGGGGGTTATCTTGGATTCCAGACTCTCTGGAATTGCTCATTGTGATTATATAGTAGATAGAGTGGAACGCCAGTTGAATATGCTGAGATGTTTATCGGGGGTTTGGTGGGGTGGTCATCCATGCTCCTTAAAACTTATTTATAATGCTTTGATCAAAATAATTTTTGATTATGGGTCTTTTATCTTAGAACCAGCTAATATTAATTCTTTTAAAAAATTAGATCGCCTCCAATCAAAAGCTTTGCGTATTGTCTCAGGTGCCATGAAATCTAGCCCAATTAACGCTCTGCAGGTAGAGTGTGGAAAACCTCCGCTTTATCTTAGGAGACAATATCTCTCTGATAGATATTTATTTAGTATTTTACAATTCCCGCACCATCCGCTCTTTCCATTGTTGGAGTCCCTCCAAATACATACGAACTCTTCTAGTTACTGGTCCTACAAATCTACCCCATGTCTTGTCAAAAGTTATCAAAAATTTCTATCCCTATCGGCTCCTACTCATCGTTCCAACAAACTTCCGTTGTTCTCTAATTCCTATAACTCTCTTTGTTTTTCTCCTAAAATTAATTTTAACTGCGTGCAAAAAGACTCCCCAAATATTAGAAGTACGTTTAATAATTATATTGCTGAAAATTTTGAGGGTTTCCATTATCTGTTCTCAGATGCATCTAAAATTTCTCCTTCTCATTGTGTAGGGATTGGTGTCTTCCATTCCCAATACAATATTGTTCAAAAAGTTAAACTTCCTCCGGAGTCATCAGTCTTTACAGGTGAATGTCTTGGTCTGCTGAAGGCCGTTGAATACGTACTTACCTTTAAACTTAATAAAGCTATCATTTTTACAGATTCTCTTAGTTCGCTTCAGGCCATTGCAAAATTTCCATTTAAATATAAAAAGTTATTACCGATTATTTTCCAAATAAAAGAATTAGCATACGAATGTTTCACCAAGGGATACTCTTTACTTTTTGGGTGGGTTCCCAGCCATTCAAGAATTCAGGGCAATGAGGTTGCAGATAAACTTGCCAAGGAGGCGGTGTATTGTGGTGATTTATATCCTTTCAAAAATTATAGCCTTGACCTTTTATCTTTACCGAAAATATATCTTCGGGAATTGTGGAGTGAAAATTGGTCCTCTAGTAAACTACTGAAGGGCCGCTATTACTCTTCTATTCAGCCAGAGATTCCATTGAAACCATGGTTCTGTAGAACGACATTGGGTAAGATGGAAACTTCTATATTGATCCGCTGTAGACTTGGCCATACTTGTTCCCCTGCTCATCTTGCGAGGCTTCATATCCTAAACAGTTCCTTGTGTTTGTGTGGTTCAGATGTCGGCGATTTAAATCAGATACTCTTTTCGTGTGTAAAATATGATCATTCATCCTTTGTTAACTCTTTAACTCTCCTTCATATTCCTTTTCCCTGTTCTATTTCCACTCTTCTTAGTACTAATGATATGTCTGTATATAAATGTATAGCTTCATTTTTTATAAGTAATAAAATAAAAGTGTAAATAGTTATTGTAAACATTTTATACGTTATAATTATAGTGTTAACTTTCTCCTTATTTAATATTTTTATGTTTTATTTTGTTTGCCGTGTTGCTTTCTCTCCTTTTTCATATCTAACTCTCCTGATAGATGTTTAATTTCCACTTTCTTTTTATTTAAATAAACAGTTTCCCTACCTTTAACCCCAGTCCTCTGATAACCAATCTCTAATAACTCCACATTGGCTAAATGTACCGTAAAACGAGGTGGATAGGGACAATTTTCAACTTCACGATGAATTTTCTGGTAGTATTACACAGAAATATTCTTGTGTTATAGCATATTTCATTAAGTCTTAGTTGCGTCTTGACTATTAACTATACAATTTTTTTAGATCCCTTGGAAAATAAGAAAAAAAGGGCACAAAATAAGGGTTTGGGGTTAATAGGGATTTTGGGGGTAATAGAGGCGGGATCGAGTTCAATGGGGAAATTACAAGGGTTGGCACTGAATTGTTTCTTATTAATTACTTTTTAACCGACACATCTAAATATTCTGAATTATTTATTGTAATAATTTGCTTTGACACTAATGAAATAATTAAAGATTACAACTGTATTAAATGATATTTATCAAATCAAGTGACAATTCAATAAGATATAGTTTCAAAAATTTAAAAATCAACATATTAGGTATTCTATAATGCAGTCTTATTATTCTTCTAAGAAGTAATACGTAGAGTATTATGTATAGTTTGGAATCAGCTAATGATTTCTTACTTATAATATGCTAAATTATGAGATACGCTAACAAAACAAATTACGAAGAAAATTGATAGGCAAAATAACACACGAAATTTCTTAAGTGCGTAATGCTCTTTTTTATTATTGCACTGATGAGGCGATCATACCGTTCGCCTGATGGTAAGTGATATGACCGCTCATAAACAGTAACAATACCAAACAATACCTTGAATTACAAAGTGACATAGATGTTAAGTCTCAATATGTCCAGTAGTGACTCTGGCTACAATGTCCTTCACAACGAAACACAACAGAACATTTACACTGCTGTTTAGCGGTTTGCCCAAATTAATGTGTACTACTTATTAGAAAGAGGAAAATGGCGAATCAGTTTTTTCTATATTTAGAGAAATACTCCATGCACCGCACAGTACTAGATCTATCTATCAAAAAGGAATAGTTGTTATGAAGAACATTCTTACTGCAGTTTCTACATATAATATCTCAACCATTGTGACCAGAACTGAAGCAAAATTTTAGTTATTTTAAGTGGAAGTACTTTCAATGTAACTTATAGCATTAAAAATAAATATAATTAACAGACAACGTTAATTAAGAACGACAAAATACTTTACAACAAAAAAAATACTGTTGCGACAACCCTAACACACCTGTACCTATACACCCTTTTTCGTCCCAATTGTACCTTTTCACGTCTCTATAAACCTTAGTCTCGTTATTAATCACCCCCGAGTCGCCTCTATTCCCCCCAAAATATCATATTTTTTTATTTACTTTTTAAATGATCAAAAAAACATAAATTAAACGAGAAATTGAGACTAACCTTTTATGAATTCGATAGTCCAATACTTATAATTTGTGTGTTTAACAATATCTCCTTCATAAATGGCGTAGTTTTTGTAGTAGACCGAAGTTCGTTTCAGTGTATTTTTACTGCATATCGAAAGGCTATTTTCAAAAGACTAATAAGACATTTTGTAACTCAAATTAATTGTTACTGATTGTTGCACTAGGGACTATATATAGTCTTCTATTGTTATAATTTGTTTATAATAAATTATGTGCAACTAATGGCTCACATTTCAATCTTAAAATGATTTCTCAGTTTTGTCCCTAATCTCCCTTTGATCCCTAATCACCACGTTTTACGGTACCTAAAGTACGGAGCCAGAAAGAAGAAAAAAAAAAACAAAAAAAAAAGTGTGCGACGAAACAGTAAACTCAATTGTAGCCCTTATTGACATTATTTTATGTTATTAGGCGGATAATATTTAATTATAATGGTCGTACCGAGTCCCTTTGTATATTGGGCACAGACAGAAAGCTCTGTTTCTTTAAAAATTGATTTAAAAAACGTTTCAAAGCCTGAAGTGAAAGTTCTGGAAAGCAATGTAAAATTCTCCGCACAAGGCACCGGGGCCCGCGGAGACAGCCAATATGAGTTCAGTTTAGACTTGTTTTCACCTGTAAAAACTGTAAGTATATAAATATTTATGTTATAAATCTGTATACATGTTTACCGGCGGCTTATCTTTTTGTCACCAAAGGATTTCAGAGCATACAATTTTATCAGAGCGATTAACATAATAATTAAACGTACTTTGACCTCTGTTATTGACCTCAGACTTTTCCACATAGGATTATAATCATTTACCTAATATGCTTTTAGGCCTTATGTAATAAGTTCTAAAAGCTTAAGATTAAGACCTTGTCTTTAAGTGGGTTAATTCACATGCGCAAATATTCGTGAAAATCATGCGTATAGACTGTAGATATAAAATTAGATGTAGATTATTTATGACAATAAACTTATTGTTAGAAATAAAATTTTAATAGATGAGATTGTATTGTGGATCTTTTATTTTTCAAACAACATTTTAATCACAATTTTAACCTTAAGCTAGTTACTCTAAAGGAAATGGGACCCTATTCCTACCACCTCTAATAATTTATACCCCTCAAATTGTGCCAACCTATTCTAGACCACAGCCAAGGAAATTGCTGTTAACACAATCTTCCATTTAAATAATAATACAGTATGTATTGTCATTAAAATTAATATAATCTTTGTAAATAACAATAAATTAAGATTGTTTATTGGATACCTACTTATTAAAAATTAAGTGTAAGGATTTTTTGGTTTCACTTGTAATATGAATATTACCTGAGTTGGATCCTTGAATTGGATCCTATATTATTTTTTCACAATATTTTAAGTCCTATGTTTTCTTGTCAAAGTTATTTCAGTGTGAGATTAAATGTATGTGTAATTTCATCAGACCAGCACCGATGGAGAGCAGGCAACAACAGTTAGAGTTTTTGACAATCGAGTGGAGTTGTTACTGCAGAAGGAGAAACCATCATGGTGGCCCAGAGTCACCGCACAACCTCAGAAACCTGCCTGGCTGAAAGTAATTACTTTTTTCAATTTTAAACACATCTATACTTGAGCTTATTTATTTTTCTCATGTTGACATACTTGCATTAAATAATATGTACAGAGTAACTTAAATTAGAGACAGTGGTATGAAATACATTATCTACATTTTAAATATTAACAATACTAAGAAATTTCATTGGAAAATATAGATTCAAACTGATTATTGTTCAAAATAAGTGACATTTGTTGTTAAAAAAAAACATTTAAACCATATAATGTAGAAAAATTTAAGTATAATAACAAAATGTTAACTACAAAAACTCATGAGATTTCATGTAAAAACAATTCATTTGCTTTAATTAATTCCATTTGAAGCACTAATTCAACTACTTTGTTATATGTTGTTGTCTAATAAATTACCAATAAACATTTATTATAACTCATATTATAAATATAAATATTAGGTCTTGATTTCTTAAATCATTGTAATTAGACAATGTCATTGTGGTTACAACACTAGAAGCACCTCATTCTTTATGCTGTCAGCAAGACAATGGCTTGCTATTCCACTTGCTTCCCTTAACTCATCTGATAAAACTTGATGACTGATTGCATATTATAAAATAGAAAAGCAAACCCATTAATATAACTTGGTGCTAACACAGAATACAGCAATAAAGCTAATTTATCATTCTATGCTGCTATTCATCTTTCTAGCAATAAATATAATAATACTATAATAAAGACACAGTTATTTTAATTAATTAGTAATTAAGCATATAATGTTTACAAACATTATATGTTTTATGTTATTGTGCAGTCATAGACTTTGTAAAATTTTTAAAGTTAAGATTTATTTTCGTTTTGAATAAAAACTTGCTTATTTTCACATAATATGATACAAGTGGTTGCCAAATCTTTCAGCGCAATGTGTACACACATACATACACAAACAAACTCACGCCTTTTTCCTAGAAGGAATACACTAAAGTGCTATGAGGACCGGCATTTCGCCTTGTATGTTCCTTCCCATGTTGTGATAAGGCGAGCCTATCGCCATTTCGGGCATAAATTCGTGACTCTGGGCTGATATATGAATAGAATTCATCATATGAATAGATTATGAATAGAATTTTTCTATTCATTATCACAAACTATCACATGAAATTCGAACCTGAGACTTCAGCTTTGTAATCGTCCCATAGTACAACTTTACCACCAAGGCAGACGCATGTGTAAGAACAGAGCAATGTGTATATGTCAGTAATAACTCGTAAAAGTGAGTTTTTTAAAGGTGTTTTTAAGATTATTGTGCCATATAAAAATGTTATGGGTTCTATAAAATAAAAAATGTATCATTTTAAATTGTTCAATATCCTTAAACATCTGCTTTATAGATCAACTTTGACTTATGGAAATCTGAAGATGGACAAGACAGTGACGAGGAGAAACGTGACGTCATGAGAGACTACCCTGGAATGTATGATAGACTCCATAAAGAGGAGTTTGGGTATAGAAAAGGTATGGCTTCTTATTCTCTTTATATTACAAATAAAGCATTTATTTATTTTTGACAGCCGCCGAGGCGCAGTTGGTTAGACGCCGACTTTGAAACGAGAGGCCGCGGGTTCGATCCCCGCACCGAAACAAATATTTGTGTGAACCAGGGATGTTGCGAATATTCGCATCCGCATCCGCAAATGCGGAACTTCCGCATAGATTTGGACATCTGCATCCGCATCCGCATCCGCAATAATCGATGCGGATATTTATGCGGATGCGGATGTAATACAAGATGAGACAAGACAGAAATTTGGCGGTGCCGGCGAATGGCGCGTGCCGTTCGCACATGAAATTGACCAGTGGGAGCGAAAGAAATAATGACATGATCCGACGCGTTTGTTGTTGCTATGATGTTAGTTTTTTCTAGTGAAGATGAGAGTCGAGAAATACCAGAAAGTGGTTGTAGTGGTAGCACTGAAGCTGTACTAAAAAAATAATTTCTTTCTTACCGTATTAAGAAAGAGCCTATGTGGATGAAAATCCTCTTAAGTGGTGTTCATCGAGAGCAATTTAAGATATTATTGCCAATAGCACAAAGATTTTTATCCACTCCACTAATTAGTGATCCTAGCGAACAATGCAGCGTGGGTTTAATTAACGAACCCCTTCCTAACCGCCTTGTATTAGAAAAGGCGACGTTATACTTAATAAATAAAATGGTGTTCTTTTGCGAGCACTTGGGGCTACTCAAAACCAAGGTGATGAATTTAATTATCAATAGAAAAGATGGGTAGAATCTTGCACAAGCATGGGATTGAATTCTACACATAAATAAATCAGAACCCAAAAAACCAACTGCTAGACATCAAGACACAGTGAGCTTCTTCTGCGTAGATCGAAACGCAAAAAAATACTAACGTTTTAAATTATCTTTTTAATTTAATAATTGTAAATTAAGGGTAGTTCCGGTTACACGCACTAAAACGGTGAAGGAAAACATCGTGAGGAAACCTGCATACCATAGCGATTTATAAAAAAAAAATCTATGGTATGTAAGTCCGCCAACCCGCACTAGGCCAGCGTGGTGGACTATATGGCCTAACCACTCTCAATCGTACTCTCGATTGTAGAGGAGGCCCGTGCCCTGCAGTGGGACGTATATGGGCTGATACAGATACAGATACAGAAGGGTAGTTATATTATAACAGTCACTGAGCAGATGAGCTTATACTCAGTCCGCCGCGTGACCATGAATCGTGTAAAGTAATCGAAATGCCGGGAAGTTAAAATATATAAAAATTAACATAGATAAATCGATAAATAATAGTAAGCAGGCCCGGATCTTGGGGGGGCAAGACGGGGTGTGTGCCCCGGGCGGCAAGTTCAGGGGGCGGCATATTGAATCTTGGAAGACAACTATACAAGTCATCAATAACGTAACACCACTTACACGGACATTGCAGAACTTTTTTTTTCGCGGGGCCCGAATATTAATGAATATGCGATAGGGGCGCGTGAAAAAGAGTTGAAGCTATATTTGGAAACTCTCTCGCTGATCTCAACGACTATGTTTAGTTTCAAATATTCAATTTGTGTTTCCGAGTTAGTTTTAGTTGATTAATGGGACAAAAAAGAACGAACATCTTTTATGTGATTGTGTTCTATGTTCTATGTGGCATAGCAATGAGTGTTGCCTAGCGACAACATATCATTGATATGCAGAAAAAACAGGGTGGGCGGCATTATCAAGCCCTGAGGAACTCCGGCATTTTACAGAAATGAGCGCCGAACCATGTCCGTCGACGGCGACACGTATTGTACGTCCATGCAGAAAGCCGGAAACCCACGAACACAGATTGTCGGGCAAACCGTATGCCGGATGTTTGGAAAGAAGACCACGGTGACAGACCCTATCAAAAGCTTTAGCTATGTCAAGGCTCCCAGCAAGAGCCTCGCCATGCCGGTCAATCGCCTCATCCCAGCGATGCAGGATAAACGCTAGAAGATTACCCGTTGATCGATTTTGACGGAATCCGTTTTGTCTGTCACTGATCAACGAGTCATCCTCCAGGTAGCGAATCAATTGAGCGTTTATGATCCGCTCCATGACCTTACAAATCACTGAGGTGATAGCGATGGGGCGATAGTTGATAAGGTCTGACCGATCACCCTTTTTGGGGATTGGTTGCACATTGGCCTCCCTCCAAGACTTAGGCACAACTCCTGCGCGGTAGGACGCTCGGTAGAGGCGAGTCAGTGCAGGAGACAACTCGGTTGCACAATCTCGTAAAACTGGCTTTTCGCACATCGAAAGACCGTAGCTCACGTCGCACATCACACTGCCTAATGCGAATATCCGCCATTGAGAAGCCGCAATCACGCAGTTTAGGCAGCTTCTGGGAACCACGGTCACCGAGGTGGGAATTAGCCGCAAAACGATTTGTCAGTAAGGCAGCCTTCTCATGCGGCTTGTGAGCCAGCGACCCTGAGCGGTGACAACGCTGGACGACAGAAGTTAGACTGAATGGCCCTGGCCAAACTCCAATAAGCACGACTGCTAGTTGGGTGATTGGCCAACGCACGCCCAACCCTGCTAATACACTGGGCATCTGCTCTAACATAGGCCTTCTTACAGGCCTTGGTTGGTGGCTCGTTGTAGGCTCCTTTGAGGGAACTGATATTGGAATCCTTCATGGCGTAACCCCTGATCCAAGCGCGATATGCCGCCTAATTGTCACCGACAGTATCGGCGCATGCACGATTGAACCAGGAGCGTCCAGCCCTTCCTTACTGGCGATCTCAGAGGAAGGAATGTAGTATTCCATTCCAAGCCTGATCTCGTCAGTAAAAACGTATACACTCGCTGAAGGATGCAACTCAGGGAACCAAGATCCATGTCCACTCACAGAGTGAAGAAGGAGGGGTCCTCCATGCAGCGCAAACGGCAACAGAACTTTAAGCTTGAAGTTTCCTTCAAGCGAATAACCGGGGTACAGCAGGTAGAAAGCAAGCAAGGACGGCATTGAGGTTCGTATGGAGTCCGTAGATGTTGGTGAACTCCATAGTGAACGCGGTGGTGGGGTTATGCACCGCTGAAGGACCTGCTCTGTTTAATTGTACTGTCATGAGGTTGAAGGGATGGATTTGGTGAAGAGGCATCGAGGAGCCTAAGTCCGGGCATTAAGAAGGCCGAATGGACAGTGGCACGAAAGGGTCGACATGTGATGAATTGATCCGCTGGGCGGACTCCGCATCCGGTCACCAACCGGCACGACGAACCCACCCAAGATTATGCGCGGTATGGTGAGGCAGCCTCTCGTGGTGGTTAGCCACGATTAGGCCCCTGTAGTGCACCGCGGGCGGCCAGCGGACAACCGTTTCTACGGGTCTCCTTGGCCGGTATGTCAACACTCCTCCCTTCGACAGCGACCGAAAATACCCACACGATACAACCTCATGCTCGGACTCAAATCCCTCGAAAAACAGGAATAACCCGGGCTGATCCCGGAACGCGGTCCCCTTACGGTGATCACTATGGCGATCTTTACGCCCCGTAGACGGTGATTGCTACCCGGGCGGACACTTAAGTCCTACCACCACGAACTGTGTCATTCATCATTGGCACTACCCAGAGGTCACGCGTAGTGAAACTAGAGTCAAAACTTACAGACGCGAGTGACGTCAACCCTCAAAAGTGAAGCTACATTCATCATCATCATCATCATCACAGGAAGTCCACTGCTAAACATAGGCCTCCCCCAAGGATCTCCACAATGACCTGTTTGAAGCGGCCTGCATCCAGCGAGTTCCTGCAACCTTAGCCAGATCGTCCGTCCACCTTGTAGGCGGGCGTCCGACATTTCGCTTGCCTGTACGTGGCCTCCACTCAAGAATCTTTCGGCCCTAACGGCCATCAGTTCTACGAGATATGTGCCCGGCCCACTGCCACTTCAACTTGCCAATCCTATGGGCTATGTCGGTAACCTTCGTTCTCCCACGGATCTCCTCATTTCTGATTCGATCTCGTAGGGAAACACCGAGCAGAGCCCTTTCCATGGCTCGTTGAGTGACTTTGAGCATTTTAATGAGGCCCACAATGAGAGGCCACGTCTCGGTGCCGTATGTCATCACTGGTAATACACAATTATTGAAGACTTTCGATTTTAAGCACTGAGGTATTTTGGACGAGAAGACGATCGACGATTGACCTCTCTCGAAGTTGGACCTGCCTAACCGGACCACTTGTCCTAAATAGACATATTCGTCAACAATTTCGAGAGTCGAGCCCCCAACTCCAATGGGGGTGGGCACAACATGGATATTCGGCATGATCTTGGTTTTATCCATGTTCATTTTAAGGCCCACCTGTTGGGAGACTCGATTAAGGTCTTCGAGCATAGTGCTAAGGTCTTCAAGCGATTCTGCCACGACTACAATATCGTCGGCAAATCGAAGGTGAGTAATACTATATACTGATATACTCGCCGTTGATGTTGATCCCGAATCCTTTCCACTGCAAGAGCTTGAAGGCGTTTTCCAGCGCGGCAGTATACAGTTTTGGAGATATGGCATCTCCCTGTCTCACGCCTCTCTGTAGTGGAATAGCCTTCGTGATCTGATCTTGTACTCGGACCGACATGGTTGCGTTGTTGTATTTACACCTCAACACTTCGATGTACCGATAGTCTATGTGGAACCGCTGAAGAGACTAGTACAGCCCAGGTCTGAGAGAGAGTGGACTATGGTCCACAAACGCTAAACAAAGCGGAGAGTTATATTCCTTGTTTTTTTTGTATAACTTACCGTAGCGTATGAATATGGTCTATGTTACTAAGGCCTTTTCGGAAACCGGCTTGTTCGGGGGCTGGAAGTCATCAAACCTGCGTTCGAGACGATTTGTGATGACCCTTGAAAACAACTTATAGACATGGCTCAGGAGCGAGATGGGTCTGTAGTTCTTCAGCAAAGTGTTATCACCTTTTTTTAAGAACAGTATCACAACGCTTCTGCACCAGGCCTCTGGCGTTGAGCCCTCGAAGAGAACGGAATTGAAGAGCCTCTGAAGGACGTATCGGCGTTCCGCCCGCTTTCAGAAGCTCTGAAGTGATTCCGTCCTCACCCGGCGCCTTGTTGTTTTTAAGTTGTTTGAGGGCAGTCTCAATCTCACACAGGCTGATGTCCGGGATGTAGGTTGGGCAACCGAGGTGTAAAGCTGTCCGTAGAACCTCTCGATCTCCCTTAATACCTCTGTCCTCGTCGATACCGCGCGGCCGTATCGCGGCAAGCTACATTCAAATGAAGCTAATATAAAGCGTGTAAAATGCTTAAAATTATGGTAAAATGGCGTTCTTTCCCGAAGGCCTGTGTTATCAATAGGCGTCTGGTTGCTAAAAATGATGATGATGATAAAGATAAAAATATAGGCAGGCGGGGGCGGCATTCTTCAGTTTTTGCCCCGCCTCGAAAAATATCTAGATCCGGCGCTGGTTGAATTTACTTCTGATTGTAGTATCTAATCTGCCATATCTGGCTCAAGAATTAGTTGCTACCCGTACTGCGTGGAGTCGAACCGTTTTTACAGTTAGAATATTGAAAAGCTAAGTTACTGTAGAATATTGTGAAGCTAATTATTAGTTACGGCAGAAATTCACGAAAAACTTGAATTGGAATATTGAGAAGTTAACTATTCACAATGGTTTCAGAAGACTTGAAGAAGGTTTATCTGATAATATACAACCTGTTTCAATTCGTGGGCTACACTTATATACTGGCGGTTATGGGAGTGAGGTACGCCAAGTTGGAATATGACTCTGTTGCTGATACATACGAGCATGTCGGCCCGGCGATGAAGTTCTTGCAACTG
Organism: Hyles vespertilio; assembly: GCA_009982885.2. Lineage (NCBI taxonomy): Eukaryota > Metazoa > Arthropoda > Insecta > Lepidoptera > Sphingidae > Hyles > Hyles vespertilio. Next base: position 15,898,538 of record CM042824.1, on the reverse strand, counting down.
ATGCAGTATCTTGAAGTTATGCATCCGCTGTTTGGGTATACCAAGGTGAGTTTAATTTCAGTAGCATACACTAAGTAGATTTCGTGAGTTCATAAAAAAATCAGTAACTAAACTAATTTGGATGAGGTTTTCAGCTAAAAAAAAATTTTGTTACATATTTTTGAAACCGTTTAGCTTGAAGCAAACGGATGACTAAAATCATAAGGCAAATGTTTCTAGGAACAACATAAAATTTGCATCTATGATAAAAACATGAAACTATTATATTACTATTCCATCACAATGAAACGATAAATGCATATTGATTTGATTATTGATCTGGTAAATAAAAATTGTTTATATATCTTTTCAGGGCGGCGTGCTAGTGCCTTTTGCGCAAGTGTCAGGCCGAGCATTCCTCTTATTTGCCATGATTGAAGCGGAGCCTCGGATGCAGACCAAACCCGTGGTGTTCTACTTGTTTATAGTGTGGTCTACTATTGAAATTGTCAGGTGAGAATTTTAATACTGGCTAATCCATGTCACATATTAATGAAAACGGGAGGAAAATCCAACTTAGATGGTAAACACCCACATTTTCTTCCTTGCCCAATTTTCGGCTTCGTTTTCGGTAGCAGTCTTGAGATACCCGGTATTATTGTACAGAAATCTATTTGTACCCGGGCGAAGCTGGGCCGGGCCGCTAGTACTCTTATAAAACAAAAGTTGAAAAACGTTTAACATACTCATTTTTTTTTTCCAGATATCCGTTCTACATATCGCAGCTGTACAAGAAAGAGATCTACATACTAACCTGGCTGCGGTATACCCTGTGGATTCCACTCTACCCAGCCGGCATATTGTGTGAAGCCATCGTCATACTGAGGAACATACCGTACTTCGAAGAGACACAAAGACTCACAGTATCATTACCAAACGCTTGGAACTTTGCCTTCCACATGCCAACATTTATGAGGGTATACCTTCTCTTTCTCACATTCCCCGGCATGTACTTCGTAATGAAACACATGCACAAACTCAGAACTGTCAAGTTACGACCAAAGATTGTGATAAAGAAGTCGAAATAAGGTTTGGATTGTAACGGTGTTTATTTTGTTTGAGTGTATGGGCTTCATTATTTATTTATGGTGACGTAATTTCACATCATAGCATAATTTTTGTAAAGAGCGACATAATTTCAGGATATTTGAAAATAATTATTATCATAATCAGTATTCCCAAGGCTTGAAATAAGCCTCCAAAAATATATCCATTACAAGATATTCGAATGGTCTCAAGCAATCTTTGTCAATTTGTCTATTCATTTCATGGATGACGTCTAATGCCGCGGGTATATGCCCCTGATAGAGAACTTTTCTATCGGGCCATCATCTTACCTATTTATAATATTTATATCACGGTGCAATAAGTAAACATAAGGACAGATTAAATTTAATAATTTAGACTATAAGGACACTGACAGTTAAACAGATACTCTTGTTAGATTGGTATCTACTATCTGTTATCTGTTATCACTATTGCAATCTAAAGTAACGGTGGTCCGTTACTTTAGATTGCAATAGTGATAACAGATTTAATTATTTTAATAATAGACGACCTATGACACAGTCGTCATCTAAACACCAATAGTTCCACCGTTCAAGCATTTTTATAATTACAGTTTATGACGTATTTATCCGGTTATGATAAAACTAAGGTGCTAAATGAATTGATTCAGCTGCTTTATATTATACATGCAGTATTTTGAACATTTATTACTATTCAAAAAGTCAATTTTTGCCTTGTGTATATTTCAAATGGAAATGTTATCGGAAATTTAATTAAAATGATTGCGTTTAAAGTCTTCTTTTAACAGTAAGCAAATAAATCGACTGCGGATATTGTGTATAAAGATAAGCTTGTTTACCTCTTTAAACCACCATTTAAATTAGTTATCACGTCTTTTTTCATTAACAACTACAACAGAATCGATGTTTTTGACGTGATAATACGTCATCGCATTTGCAGAAGTTTAAAAATGCATAGAAAATACTATTGTTGTGTGTTCTTTAATAATAGATCTAGGCACGGAAATAATTGCTAATTAGTGATTATCATTCATATTTGATTTATGAATTCATTTATATTTTTCACTGTGATTTCAAACACATTCATACGCAGAGGAATATTGTTACAAATGCTATTGTCACTAAAGAGTAAATATGTTATAAGGCGAGAGTTGGTGAACGCCAGAAAAATACATTTGGTATGGTAATTTCACCTTAACAAGTGTTGGACAATAAATAACATGATGATGACATCTGATGCTTACTATAAAAAATATTTAAAAAATAATATGATCCGTTACCATGATATTCTTGAAAATTGGTTTTCCATGGAAAGCCGCCACAAGAAAGGTTTTTTTCCAATCGTTATCAACTTCAGTATATCCTTGTAGAAAAAGTATATTATTCTGGCGTTCAGTGGCTTTCTGTCTGCGTGATTTAAAGACAATGTGAAAAGAAGTTAGCAGATTTTCACATGAATATGCATTTCATAATTTTTAATAGCTACTTCTAAACGTCCTTTCTGTTATTTTTAGTTGTTACTCTGAAATGAGCCAGATCTGTAAAAACACAGGCTTACATTGTTTATTTCTTGCGGTAATGTGATTATTGTTTTGCATTTATTCCTGTAACGAATTGGACGTGTGTTCAAGATTTATATTATAATGTTTATAAAAATTATGTTTACATTTTTTTATACGTAAAATGGTGAGAGTAAATAAATGTTTTGTTTATATTTCACGTTGTTTATCTATTTCACTTGCAAATTCATAGTGTTAAAGTTACTACATACATACATAATTGTAAGTTTGGTATCTGGCGATAAGATTATTCATGCGACTCATCTACTAATAAATATTTGTTCCAGTCTGGTTGCTTTTGGATAGCATGGTATTAAAAGAATTTCTCTTACAAGAGAAATGGATCAAGATGTGAATCTAAAAATCCCCCAAGAAGAGACTGACCTAACCAGTGAACCAACTACCAATACAAAAAATAAAACATTTATATGAAAGATATTTTCAATCTAAATTTTATTAATTGCATTGCACTAATCCATTTACTGACTTTTGCCTCCAAACGTGAACAAATTAGCATTAATTTATACCCTATAGGCAACAAACAATAAATGAAGAGGACCATATTCTAAAACATGTGAATATGGTGTTTAAGAACGCAGTTTGATGTAGGCGCGTTTGTACCACTCCTTGGGCTCGGTGTGTGCATAGTACTCGTGGAAGATTGGCTCCACAAGCTGGTCCGGGGGCACGAGCTTGTATACGCGCTCGCCGTAGTAGGTTCCCACCTGAAAATAAACATAACAAATTAAATATCACATACTGGTAGGTTTCTCATATGTGAGAAGTCGCCTGGGTAGGTGTGGTACCTACCCACAATGAAAAGTGATAAACCTTTATTAAAACATAGTAGTTTTACATAAGAATATTGCAGGGATTCTCAAATTAGACTTTGTCCTGAGAAATAATGTCAGATGCAGAGTAAATGCACTGTTGCGTTTCGCATCGAAAGACATTGTAGCCAGAGTAACTACTAGACACATTGAGACTCTACATCTTTACGTATCAGGATGGCGAGCACTGTGGAATGGCAAGGATAGCTTTATGATTAATGGTGTTGTTTGGTTTTGCTACTATCTATGAGCGATCGTATCGCTTACCATCAGGCGATTGGCATGCTCGTATCGTTTACAATTTTCTCCTTAAATGACAGAGAATAAATACATCAGGCATTAAGTCCCGTGTTTATTCATTGTGTATGAGTAAATACTTGACTTGAAAGTAATTTACCCTGGATTATATCGTCAAATTAGGCAAGTATACATATTCATGGCTCATTTACTGCATGAGGCATTGAATGCGGCAAACATTCTTAATGTATTTTTCAGCGCAATGCGGATGTCCGCTAAAGGACCATTCATTGTTTTGACCCGTAGACAAATGTGTTAAAATACAAATATTTTGCAAAGACTTAGCAACCATGATAACTTTCAATATGCTCACTAACAAATGAGCTAGTCATGGGCTGAAAATACAAAAAAGAATTTTTTTCTTTAACTCATCCAATTAAATGTTTTTTATATCTATAAAACTTCATCCCAACCCACTTGCTTCAGGCTTACTCGACAACGTCAATGTGATTAAAATACTAAAAAGGAACCACATACTTTGAGGTGTCAGCAAAGCATTGGCTTGCTGCTCTTAAAACAATATTTCCCTTAACTCAGTTGATAAAAGTCTGGCGAATGATTGCAGCTCAAAAGCAAAACGAAAAAAAAAACATCCATAAAACTAACGCCCGAATACTGGAACGCCATTTAAATAATAAGTTGCTCTTAACAGCGCGCGGCCCACTTAGCCAGTACATTTAAACGGGATTAATGTAGTTAAGCGCAACTTATATTTAAGTTGCGTTCCAGTATTTGGGCGTAAGTCAAATAAACCTATTAATATATTTTATTTACTATTTTACTATCATAAGCTCAACAAACCTCCCATCCGGGAACATCACGCATGAGTTCAGTCTCAGCATCCCTGTTCCTGCGGATCTGCTTCAGGTATTCCCTGTCTCTCTCGGCGAGGAGCATGGGGTATATGGCCATCTTAGCTGAGCGCATCTCAATCTGGTCGCGCAACAACTGCTTGGCGTTGATGTTGTACAGCCAGAATGCACCCGCTGTGATGCCGAGGTACCCCGCGAACATGGCATATCCTGGAATATCATATAAAGGATATAAATAAATAAATGCGCATTTCCTCAGTGGTGCAGTTGCACTACGGTATGATTGCAAAATTGTGGTCTTGGGTTGGAATTCCAGGTTGAGCAGTTATATTGGATTTTTCTATTCATTAACAAGTATGGAGTCAGGCATTTGTGGCCAAAATGGCGATATGCTGCCCTCCTATCACATTGTGGGATGGAAAATACAAAGAGAAATATGGATGCATTGGTTGCACCTCTGCCTACCCCTAGTGGGAAAAAGGTGACTATTATATGTGTACATATGTATAAATAAATGCAACCCCAACAGTTACATAGCCCTGAGCCTGCATTAAGATCAATTCGATTTTGTCATGGATATCAGCAACAATGAGATTTCTGGTTGCAAAAACAACTAGACCTATAGCAAATATTTGTGGGGCTCAAAAACACTATCTTTTTCTTTAGTACAGGCCTATCATGCAAAATCGGCCTCTTCAAATAATTCCCTCAGTGATGAGTTGGAAGCAACCTGTATCCAAAGATTTTCTGCAACAACTTCCAATTGCCAATCCATCTTTTAAGAGGATTTCCAATTGAAGTACTGCAAATTTTGGAACTGAAGTTTAAATCAGGTGTATGGACTAATTAAAATTCAACCTCTTCATTATCATTAGATGTAAATGTTGCCCTTATACACATATACTATAAAATAAATTTATGTATGATTATATTTAAACCTAAGCATTAAAAGCATAATTAAGTTTACATTTTCCTGTCACAAAAGTTACTGCAATTGCCAATGAGGACATTTTGCCTTAAATAAGACCAACATATATGAAAACCTGTTACTAGGCACTTGTACCTGAATAAGGTAAAATGCATAGAATAAAAACTTTTGTACATTTCGTCATTCATATTATTGAAACAGTAACAAGAACATGGTTCTTATAAAGATTATGGAATAATTATTTTAGGTACCTAACCTTGAAGTGAAGGATAAAGAAGATTTGAATGTTTATTTTTTGCTTACATATGATGTAGTTGTTGATATACGAGTTTAAAAAAATGCTTTCATGTAATAGGTGCAGAGATAAAAAGTATTGATTTTGTTTACATTTATGGGTCACACTTGTAATTATGTCTATGTACATTAAGTAACATTATTTGAAATATATTTTTAGAGATCTATAATAGTTTTATACTTAATATGTAGTAATTATTTATCATGAAAACATAGTGTGTTTGAGTTAGTAATTTATTTATTATTTATTTTATTTATTATGTTGGATTTGGTCTATATTTTAATTTTTAAGTCGTTAGTCTGGTTTGGGCTAAAATGACCCTAATTGTATAAAATAAGTTTTATGCAGACAATATTATCAGTTAGTTTCAGTTCCGTTACAATATTCTGCATGACATGACAGGCATTTTGGACACGGTAGGGCACAGGAGATAAATTAGCGTTAATACCATTTATAACGTGTATTAACAGCTTAAACAGAGGTTCCAATTAAATACAAGACGATTCAAACGAACCATTTGAACCTAACCTTAAACGCAAGTTACATAATAAGTTTACAAATAAATTAAAAACAAATCGACATTTTACTTACCGCTGAAATACTTTTTCGCTGGGATCCTCTTATAAGGGATGGGTTTATAGCCCCCCGGAGGGGGCAAATCTTGTTTTCGAGCGATCTGACAAGCCTCAGCCATTTTTTGGCTGGATTGAGACTTGACAAATGACAACTGTTTATAATTTGTGTCAAACATGTGTCAAATTAATTTTTTTTTTTTTTTTGTTCTTTTCGTTCCGTAAGGAACCGGCTAAGATCCAAGACCATGCTGCCAAATCGAAAGTATTTCTTGTTTCTTGTGTCAAATTAATTTCAAATGACATTTCCGATAAACGTTCCGTTTTTCAATACGTATTGTAACCATAGTAACGCGGAATTTCTTGATTTATAATTTTGTATTAATATACTTGAATCGAAACTGATTAAATATCTACAATGGAAGCAAATACAATCGACGAAGAAGCACAAGCAGATATACCAGAACATAGCAAACAGGAGGAGGAGTTAAAAATTAGACCGCTCGAACGCATAAAACTACATCCAAAAGCTCCTATTGAACCATCAGCTTATGGCAAAGGGAAGAATTTCAGTCGCCCATGGATACTTCAAGATGGACGGAAAGTGCCTGGTGCAGGGAGTGAAATGCGTGACTGTTACAAAATTCCCAGAAAACCTGCTCACGCTCATGGTAACTATTGCCTATTAATTTAAGTAGGCGTACTGATTAAGTTAATCCGTAATTTAAACAACTACACTTCCTATAGGTACATTTTCTAGTAAGAAATGAATGAGTTATTCAATTATAATATTGTATCCCAGGTGTTCGAAAGAGAATGCTAACGAATTTCTTCTGGGAACAAATGTTAGACGAAGTTATTGATGAATTGGCAACTTCACAGCCCGTTTCCGAATACTGTACAGAGTACGATGCTAATTTCATCAAAGATAATTTCGAACCACGCAATTTGGAGATAACAGCTGATAAAAATGTAAGTACCTACCTACACAGAATACTAAGGCTCAATTGCACAAACTAACTTTGCCAATACATTTGCCCTTGAAACTGTCAATTCCATACATTCGCAAGGTCAAATACACCTCAAATGTATGGCGATGACATTTTCATAGGCAAAAGTATTGGCAAAGTTACTTGGTGCAACTGAGCCTAACAGAAGTCAAGCTTGTGTATGTACTTCACTTTTATTGCCACACTCACACTAAGCTCGGCGTTCGCGCTAGGGTTGTTATAGGTCTACCAGAATCTCATGGCATTTTGGGAAATTTGAATTTACGCATTGCAACACTGGGGTAATCGGATTAACATATTTTGATACTTTCAATAATTGTAATTAATTATAATTTCAATTTGACATTATTTTTTAGTACAACTATGTAAATAAAGTACATAATGTTTTAAGTAAAATGTATAGGTAATTTAAACATTAAAATTACTTCACAATTGTACTTTTAGATTAATAGCCAATTAAAATAGGCAAATAAGATTTTTTTCAGTTTTAAATTATAATATACATACGTGTCTTACGAGTATTTATAATATAGAGGGAGCGCTGGTACTTTCAAAACGTAGATGTAGATAAAAATGGTGGTACGGAGCCACCAGTTTCGTTTTAATTCTCTCTTCTTATTAGTTTTCACTTAATCAAACAACTTTCAATTTCCAAATTGTAAGTAGTTTGATTATGAGTCGGTTTTATTTAAATAATTATTAGATTCGATAAATGTTATACGAAAGATGCAAGATGTAAAATAAAAACGTATAATTTATTTTCAGTCTTCTTTATTTCATTAACACTTTAGTCAAAGCTTACTTCTAAATACTCTTCCTGTACATCTTCTGATGAAGACGATGAAGATAAAGAAATAATAATAAACCGTTCCTTATCTAAAATCTCCGGAAATTCCTGTAAATAAGTATTTAATGCATTACTGTTTAGTTTCAAAAAATGATATCAAAGTATATACGATAAAACACATGCACATATCTAACACTAACCAAAAAAAATGAAGTATCAAAACTATTCACTCCGACTTACATGTTAAAGCGACGTCGATTTTAAAATCGACGATTTTGTTTAAATTTGACCAAATTATTCACGGATCTGGCGATAAACTTTGTAAACAATGTGTCGCACTTGTGATTGTAGAACTAATTTGTACATTTTCGCTAAGAACGGATAGAAATCTTAAAATATTCACATCGAATGACATAACTCAAGTTTTGAATCAGCTGTTGACCGATGGTATTGCCACATAAGAATCATTGTTTTTTTTTTTAATTTTATGCCATGAGATTCTGGTAGACCTATAACTCTGGTTTATGCGAAAACACGTATCGTGTTAATAGCAGTCGTATCGTTTGATTATTTTTTGAAATAAAATATATAAAACACAATAATATAATAAATACGTTTTAATTGTATTTATGAAGTCATTGAGAATGCGTATGTCATTATTCTTTAAGATTTTTTTATTTTTTTGTATAAAATATCTATTTTGTTAATGATATTTACATTATATTATTATAATCTGGTGTTTTATATACAAGTGTAATAACTTTTATTCATTTATTATATCTTTGCACAAAAAATATCATTATTTGCGTGCCCGAAGCGGGTGACACTCGCGCTCGCAGTGGTCTCGACTGGTTTGAAATATCGTGTCGGTGAACGCTGTCTATGTGTGCGTTGATTTAGCGCTGAATGAAGCTTGACTTCTGTGAGTTTAGTATTCTGTGCTACCTACCTACTTGCTTACATAAAATACCTACTTACTTATCTATATTATTTGCAACCACAGTTTGCAACAGTCTTTCAAATATGGCCATCTAAGGGCCGAAACTGCGTTAAGCGGGCGCCCGCGACGGGCAACCGTCGCGCGTCTCCTCGCGTGGACACGCGTGCGGGCTCCGTGAGGACGCGACGGTCCCCGTCGCGGGTACCCGTCGCGGAGACCGGATTTACGCAGTGTCGCTGGTTCAATTTTAAAGGTGTGCATGTACAGTCGTGTCGATGGAGAGCTTAATATATTAAGCAAAACGACGACTAGAAAAAAAAACGACAGCCAGGAAGGCTGTTTATTGAATTTAGGTTGCTAGGCGGAGAATTTGTTGTAAAGTTCAGTAAATTAAGAGAAAATGAAAACTCATTGTACAAATATTTTAAAGTTTCGATACCGGTCTATGGCGAATTATCTTCGAAACTGGAACCATATTTGATGGTCAACAACTTAAGGGTAAAATCTGTATCAGTCATATCACCAACGGAAAGGCTAAAAAATCTTTATTTTTGCCCAAGTATATTCATCATCATCTCAGCCACAGGAAGTCCACTGCTGAACATCGGCCTCCCCCAACGGTCTCCGCATCGACCTGTTGGAAGCAGCCTGCATCCAGCGACTTCCTGCAAATGTAGCCAGGTCATCCGTCCACCTTGTAAGCGGGCGTTCGACATTTTGCTTGCCTGTACGTGGCCTCCACTCTAGAACCTTTCGCTATGAATCATCTATAGAATCCTTTGCGCTATGTCGGTGACCTTCATTCTCCTACGGATCTCCTCATTTCTGAGACGATCTCGTAGGGAAATACCGAGCATAGCCCTCTCGATTGCTCGTTGAGTGACTTTGAGCCTTCTAATGAAGCCCAAAGTGAAAGGCCACGTCTCGGTGCTCTATGCCATCACCGTCATGTTACCGCTGGCGGTCACCGCGCGCTTTACCGCGCGTGCCCCCGCGACGGGTTCCGACGCACGAAGGCGGGCCCCGCGGCGCGGGTACGGGACGCGCTTTCCCGTGCTGGACGCCCGCGCGGATCCCCGCGACGGAGTACTTTTGTATGAAACCGCGCGAGTGCCCGCTTAACGCAGTTTCGGCCCTAAAACGTTCCCACCTATATCCTTGATTATGAATAGGCATATTTTAAATAATATGGGGTTTTCTTAAAACAACATCACGTATAATTTAATTCGATATTCATCACTGCCCGTTTAATTTATTTTAAATTATATCTACGATAAAATTATTAAACTTACAGATGCACCTGAAATATCCTTTGTATGGAACAGGGTCAAGCGCGATCACTTACTATAGTGAGAGCATTACGAAGTGTGGACCTGTAAGTACATACAATACTCGTAGATAATTTACTCTGTAACCACCGATAGTACGATTAAGAATGGTTAGGCCATACAGTCCGCCACGCTGGCCTAGTGCGGGTTGGCGGACTTACATACCATAGAAATTATTATAAATCACCATGGTATGCAGGTTTCCTCACGATGTTTTCTTTCACCGTTTTAGTGCGTGGTGATTGACTATTAATACACACATGACTCCCGAAAAGTCAGAGGTGTGCCCTGGGATTGGAACCCGCGACCACTGTGCACATGTTGGCAATTGCCTTGTCGGCCTTTCCCTTCACTAGGCAACGACTAACGAGTAATTTTATTGTAGGGTGAAATTTTGGAGAAATTCCGGCGCTGTCAATTTTTCACGAAGCCTATGGAAGAAAGATTAGACATTGGCTGGGTTTTGTAATTCGTATCTAATTTGATGTACCAAATTTCATGTTATTTAAAATAAAATAGACGTACTACTTATTTGTGTATATTTATTTCCTGAGAAGAACTAGAAACTAGAAGCTTAATAATAAGTCATATGCACTAAAATAACATTCTTCGAGAAAAACAATAAAAATAAAAACACCTCGAACTTATGTCGTCACTATAAAATTAAACTTTTTAAAATAGTAAATCATCATCATCCCAGTTATGGGGGTAGCAGACAGGCTTGTAGTCTCCAGCAGAATCGCTGGAAGAGAGCGAGTGGCACGAATACAGAATGCTGGTGAGACATTCCGTAGCTCTGATGTGGGTCGATGGTAGGGTACGACGAATTCGCATTTCATCTGTAATAACATAATAACAGATTCTATAGAAGCATGACATCAGTAGATACGAGTGTTAATATTCAAAATATTTCGATAATCAAATATATTGGTATTTTTAATAATATTATAATTAGCTTATCACTATAGTGAAGACTCAGTAGCATTTTTTATTCTAACCATTAGACTCCCCTCCACCACTACGTGATAATTCTCGTCTCATGTTAGCTATTGCTTGAGATCGCATCTTTTTAGCTTTCACCATTTTCAGTCTGTGAAATTCCTCCCTTTCCTATCGGAGAAATAAAAATATATAATTTAAATACCATAGCAAATTCAAGAACAACTAAAAAATACTCACTCTTTCGTCCATTTCCGTCAAAATATAAGTTTCGGTGTTACGCAATTTCGGCATTATAACTTTTTCTATGCCGTTTACCTTTCTGCAGACAATAATCAATACCATATTCCTATTTAGATATGCAAATAAATTGGACTACGTCAAGTTGTCAACACATTACCTTAGTGTCGATTTAATCGCCGCATCCAACAAAATGCAAGTGTTTCTCAATGAAGCAAACTTTATCAAAATATGTAGAGCCTCTCTAAATGCCTTTTTAGCCTCACTGGTTCTATGACCTCCAGACCCAAGGCCGGCATACCGCAGAGTATCGTTAGCGGACATGTCTTCAATAGCTTGCAGGGACACAGTAGATACTCCTGCAATGTTCTCTGGTATGCGCTGAACCCGCACTTGAGCCTGTCATTGAAAAAATAATGGCATTTAATGTTAAAATAAGAATAATAATAATGAAGCTTTAGAAAAAAAAATCCTTTATCAATTCGAGATTTGGGACTATTGACGGAAGTCTTCTACCATTGCCTATAATCGTTAGACGACTCACGACTAGTTTTTTGCGATTACTGTTCGTGATTTTAAAGTGCTAAAAATAATTAGAATTCCTGGAAATAGCTTAGATTAAACTAACATTTTGATCTTAATGAAGTATGGTGTATATTCTGTGTAGGTACGATAATCTTTCTGTTCCTACTATAAGACCCCTGTGTAATTACGACGAAAATGCATAGTGCAGTTACTTTCAACTATAATTATCACCTGGCCGATATTTTCAAGAATCAGCGCATTAGATTCTCCATTGGTGAACTTTATAGCAGCAAGGGAGATGTATGCCTCCTTCAAGGTATGGCCTAATATTCCTTGCGTGGCTGCGAGCTCTGTTGCAGACTGCCTGCCTTTCAATCGCAAAGCCTCTGTTTTACCCTTTAGTAGTATATATCCTCTTTTCACTTGCTCTTGGCGTCGCTTTATCTCTTTCAGCATGAACAGAGATGCAGTGACAGGGTAACGGTTTTCCGCATTCATTTTTTATTATATTGTGATGATAGTGATGTGTGTGGTGATTTGAAACAATTTGAAGTTGTGTCAAGTTATTTGATATAACTTAGTCATAGACTATTAAAAATATAATGGGTTAAAAAAGGTTAAAGATTAACCTTTTTGGATGCAATGAAAATAAGTTGTACTTTAAGTTCTACATTTATTTTGAATCTTTTGTAAATACCAAAGATTCAAAATATACCGGGTATCTCAAGACTGCTACCGAAAACGAAGCCGGGTGGTAGTTTTAGTGGCTTACAAACACAACGCAATTAAAAATTTCGCATAGAAACGCGACAATTATTTTTTATGATTTTTTAAATATCGTCATTTTTGGGTGGTAAATCCATAGTTTTTGCTAAAATAATAATTTAAACTCTCTTATATCTTAGAGTATTTATAAATTAAAGGGTATACACTATTATTTTAGGAAAAAATGTATTTACCACCAAAATAGGGCAATAGGAAAAAAATTACAAAAAAAAATTGTCGCTTTTTTTTGCAACTTTTTCTGTTGCATTGTGTCTGAAGTCGCTTAAACTACCACCCGGCTTCGTTTTCGGTAGCAGTCTTGATATACCCTGTATGTAGAAGTGAATTTTCACTTACCGGTATAATTACACAAATAAAACAGGACATACAATTTGTTATTATTTATATTTAAAACTAGAATATATCTTTACATTTTATAAATGTATTTTAACGATAAAGCAGTCTCTGTTATTCCTATCATCATAGAACTATGACTGGTCGTCCTCTTCCACAAAAATAATACTGTCTAGGTCGAACTCCATGTCTCAACTGTCCTGCCAGTAGTTAAAGTTGCCGGAGGGAGGGGGGACAGGCATGGGCGGTCCGTTGGGCGGGGGGCCGGTGCCCGAGCTGTACGGCGAGCCCTGTGGCGACCCGTACCGCGGCCTGAACCACGGCCTGCTGGTGTACTGGTACTGGTTACTCGCGTAAGCTGCCAAGTTCTGTCCTGTCGCGTTTGGGTAGGGATTCTGTGGGTTTTGATTCGGTGGGTACGCCACGTTAGGCATGTTTGTGAGATTCGTCGTCTGGTAGGTTTGGTTTGGCGCTGGCGTTGTCGACGGCGAGAAGTTAGCTTGCGATGTGTTTTGGGAAGTAGATGTAGATGTCGACCCGTAATTTGGATTTTGTGTTTGCGGGTTTGATCCGTTACTTGGATAGTTTGGTGGTGGCTGCGTTGTCGTGGTCTGGCTCACATTATAAGCCTGTGTCTGATTGCCGTTAGTTGACCCGTAGCTAGGATTTGCAGTTTGATTAGCTGATGCAAATCCAGTCTGAGTAGTAGTACCTTCAGTAGAAAAACTTTGTTGTGGGTTTTGCACTGATGTTCCAGATATAGAATACCCGTTATCTTGGGATGACGAGGTTATATAGTTAGCCTGATTGCTGCTGCCGTTAGCTGTCTCCGTTTCAGGAAGGGTAGTTTGCCCATTGCCATTACTAGATCCATTATTAGTCTGGTTGGGAATGCTGTATTGAACACTGGTATTGTTGACTGGCATAGTCACCGCTCCGGAATTTTGCATCATGTATTGTTGGGGCATTCCACCGTACTGGCTTGTGGGTGCTATAAAAGAGTTCTGAGGCACAATTTGATGTACTGGTGGTGGTTGAGAAACCGGTATTTGAGTTTGAGCTGTCATTGGCGAAGACGGCGGCGGGGCTTGCACTATTGGTATCGTTCCCGAGACAGATAAATTTGGATTCAACTGATGCCCAGATAAAGCTGCGTTCAATTGCTGCGCTGACAACGGTGTGTTCAAATTGATTCCCGTTGGCATGTACTGCGAGTTGGCTGGCATATTCATCGGCATTATAGGAACATTGTATTGAACTCCCCCTGGTACTCCCAGTTGGTTTGGCTGCATCACCGTCACATTCTGCCCTGGCTGTAGAACTTGTTGCCCAATTAGTCCGGAAGGGAGTCCCCCTTGAACCAAGTTAGGATGGTTTGCTGGTATCATGTACACTTGACTGTTGGGTTGTCCAATCACAGTTGGCACTTGACTAATGTTCAGAGGGTTTTGCAGTACTGTCATTCCTTGAGGAACGGTGAACATCTGCACGTTCTGCGTCGTGCTTTGCACTTTGGTAAGGTCTTGTTTTTGGCTGTCCTTGCTTGACTGTATCTGTATGGCATTTTTGTCAATTTGCCGTATGTACATGCCAGTCGCTTCTTGAGATACCCCCGATGCTGATACGCTGTAGATAAAAAATATTAATTATTAATCTCGAAACATTTATTTTTACACCAACGATTCAACTCCAAGTTAGCACTTGGAATCATCATTTTCAGTCCATTCGCGTCTACTGGTGGACATAGACCACTCCTAAGACACGCCACTGGGTTCAATCTTCAACCCATCATCTCCAACCGCGCCCAGCCACCTTTCGAATATAGTCACTCCACCTGGTTGGAGAGCGTCCTACACTACGCTTGCCGAATATTCGTATCCACTCAGTACTACTTGGTATAAGTTTTAAAAAACCTGACTAACGAACTGAACTGAACTAAATACTTAAGAACATTTTTGAGTACACTTTTGCTAAAATACGAGGTAAAATAGTATAATTTATACTTGGTCTGCTGTCCAGATGACACGTGTATGATGGTTCCGTGCGCTGGGTTGATCTTCATGCCCATGCTCACCACCGTGCTGTCTCTACCTGCGGAATGTTGTACGTGTAATATAAACAGTATTTACATACATACGCCGCCCATAGCACTTACGCAAACGCTCTGACGCTTAGCAATATATGTTATAACATAATCTCCACGCAGATGTTCTACATACAAAATTCCTATTGAATGGTTTGTTGAAGTTATGGAAATGACACAGCAAGTTGCCGTGGTTATAAGAAAAGTAAGAGGCTTCCATGAATCAAATTACTGAAGACTGAATGAACTGCTGAAGCTGAAGGCGACGCTATGAATAGTTTCCACACTCTAAAAAAATTATACGCAATTTGCACAATATGAAAAGCTTTTCTAGAAAATAAAGATTTTAACACAGTATCGTTAAAAGAACGATAACTATTACAATTCAATATAGAAAGTTAAAAAAAAGTGAATTTTTTCAGTTATTTATCCAGCATTTACGCTTCCTACGCTTTACATTTCTACGCTATGCATAATATATCATAAGCTACTTTATTTAATTACATTTGAATTCCAAATACTCTGCCCCGGTAACTCGTTGCAGATACATTCCTGTAAAGCAAATGTTTTTATGAAGATTTAGCTGCTGATAAATTAAATCTACGCTCAGCATTGTTGCACCACTGTGTTCTTGTTCAGTTCTAATATCATAATTTATTTTTGGAAAAGCTGAAAATAAAAGTGGGATAACTATAGCTTGGTGCAGAAATTACGAAAAAAACAAGCAACAACTGGGCAGTTGACCGGACACAAGAAGCACGAAGAACTGATTGCCGCAAGGTTTAAGGGTTCTGGAGTGGAGCCCACGTACAGGCAAGCGATCTGTCGGACATCAACTCTCAAAGTGGGCGGACGACCTGGTTAAACTAGTAAGAAGTCTAATGGTTTCTTAGATTTCACGAATGTTACACATTGAAATAAAACTATTATTTACGGATTTTATCGCGGATTTGGTTTAATATTTACATTTTTTGAGTTCCCAACGTTTCGATTACTTTACAGCTTTCGTGGTCACGGGGCGGACTCCCCGTCCAAAAAAATAAACCAAAAAATAAATAAACCAAATCCGCGATAAAATCCGTAAATAATAGTTTTATTTCAATAGTAAGAAGTCGCTGAATACCGCTTGCAAGAGATCGATGCAGAGATCCTTGGGGGAGGCCTGTGATTAGCATTAGACTTCCTGTAGCTGGAGAAAGAAAGAGTGAGAAGCAAACATCAACAGCTACCATTTTTCAACGAAGAATACACTGAAACTCGACGCTAAGAACTTTATTCACGCACGTTTGGAGAACATTTCAGCGGTTTGTAGGCTAGGTAGGTTTCAGGTAGTAGTCCAACTAAACCTAGGAACAAAATCGTGCTAAAATCCTGATAATGAAATGAAGCTGGCTGAAGATAGACGACGCCGTGGTACAGCATATCTGATAGACAATTTGTATCATGACGCAACATCATTAGCCGTTTGAAATGAGAAATACCGTATAATACGGCGAACTGCTTCCTAGAAGATGATTCTTAACAGAGACAATAAGAATTAAACAAAATACTAAAGAATATATATTACGCTTGAGCCAGAATATAATGTGAGCTACTTTGGGTGAAAATGAACACTAAAAAAAATTAAATACAAAGTGAGACGCACAAATGCACGAGATTTGTTTTCAATTTACGTCATATTGTCTGAAGCCGTTCTTGCAAACCTTCAAGTCTACGCTCTTGCTTTAATTTTTAGTAAATAGCATTGATTTTAATATTGACGCATCCTATATTCTCTGCCAAGTTTCTGCAATGATTGCAAACATCTTAGTTATTATATAAAAGAGTTCTAAATATGTAAAGAGAAAAAACAAAGGAGACAGTCCTTTTTGCCGTGAAAGCTTCTTACGCCGTTTTTTCTGCAAACCTCTATTGCTTTCTGAAGCGATGGCCGATGTTTATATTAGTGGAAAATTCAAAAGGTCTTGTAAAGTCTAAATGGATAAATAATATTTTTTATCTTCAATGGGACGCTAAATTGAACTGCCTACATATCATTTACGCATCCAAAGAAGTAAACAACATAACAGCTTAAAAGAGCCAAATGCTTGGTATATCATATCTGTGCAAATGCTTCATGTAATTTACGCCCTAGAATGTTCATGTTATGCTCCAGTTATATCGTATCCCCGGTCCCGGTGCAACAATGTCATGCAAAAATTGCAAGGTTGCAAGATATAAAGAAATAATCTTATATTTTTTAGAATATTAAATAATCTTATATTTTTAATTTTTTTTTTACGTTTAATTAAAAGATGATATTGTGATAGAAGCTGTTCAACTCGTCTAAGTCTTGAAATATCATATTTTTATACGATGTCAAAGTTTCAAACGTCTTTCCTGAAAAGTTGCATTTTTGCAAAAGTGACTTGTTGCACCGGGGATACAATATAAGAATTTATATTATGGTACTTTAATTTTATTCTAAGTAATAAATGGCAACTGCAAACCAACTACACTCATAGTTTTTTTTTTTGGAAAAGCTGCGCGTTGCAGGTTGAAATTGTGCAAATCAGGTAACGCTTTCTGCTAGTACGAGCAACAGTCAAAAATAATTTCTGCATCGCCTATACATGTATACAAACTAAGCATAATGTCGCTCTGTCTGGAGTCTATAAAAATCCTGCCATATTTTGGAACGTGAACATTTAAAAATCAGCAATCGTCTCAGACACCTATAAAAATGTAAAAAAAAATATTGCATGGGTTCCAGTCCAGATGTACATTCTTTTCTGATTTCCTGCGTCCACTTTGCTGTCTGCATTCTAAAATGGCATGCGTTTACCAAATAGGGTAATACTTGTATGCGAAGAATCAGATCTTCACCAAATATTATGATGATAATATTCAATATTACGCCAAATAACAGTTACGCAAAAGCCTCCAGTATAAGCATTTCAGTTTTAGCTACACTAGTTCTAAAGAATTTAATATTTTGGATAAATATTTTACGTTGTTAACAACGAAATTCATCTAGTAGAATTAAAAAAAATCGTACGCATAATGCAACATATTAAAATCTAATTAAACATACAATTTGTAATTTACAGGAGTAAGTGCAATATGGTTACATCCGAGATAAAGTGAAATAAGGTAGAAATAAATACATCAATAAATTAATACAATACACTGGAGTTTCGAATATACAAGGTATATCACGATTGCTACCGAAAATGAAGCCGTGTGGTAGTTGACTACAAACACAAGGCTTTCGCAAAGAAACGCGACAAAATTTTGTCATTTTTAAATATTATCGTTTTTGGGTGGTAAATTCATAATTTTTGCTAAGATAATAATTTATACCTTTGCATATCAAAGCGTCTTTATGAATAAATGGTGTACACTATTATTTTAAAAAAAACACCCAAATAAGAAGAAGTCGCTTTTTTTTGCAAACTTTTTAGTTGCATTGTGTCTGCAATCACTAAAACTTCCACCCGTCTTCGTTTTCTTTAGCAGTCTTGATACACCCTGTATATATTTACAAGTGTCACATTCACTTGATCTCGGCTTCATTCTAGAGTAATAGTGATGATGTTATCTTCAAGGTACCTGCAGCGGCGGTCCATGCGCGCGCCTCGCGGGCCGAGCCCTTGTCTTGGCCGAGATGCGACCTGCGCAGAACCCACGCGTCACTGTGACGTCACAACACACCACCCTCTCCTTAGCTACGTCACTTAAAAGCTTCCTCAAGTTAACACACACAAACTCTACTTAGTAGAGTATGACGTCATAACACCAACAATGGCTGCTGGAATGTATCAAGATCATGTTTTTTGTGTGTTTTTTTTATTGTGAGATGTGTAATTATGATGAAATTTATTTCTATACATACATACTTTTAGCATTGATAAATCATAAGATGTAAGTATTTAAATTAAAATTGCTAGGTAAAACATGATCTTGATAAATATAAATTCGTAAAATGTATGTATAATATGTTTCCCATTTGTCTTGAACCCGGTAACAATGGCATGATCAGAATTCACAGAAATAATATTTTTTTCCACTGTTCAACTAACGCCAATTGCTTTAACTATTTCAATGAATATTTTTATTATTTCTGGTAATTCCAAATCTATGTCACATTAGAATCCCAATCTTCATATTTTGAAGTTACGTACAAGTTTTCTCCAATCACTCTGGAATGAATATGTTAGTCCTAATAATAGCTACCACCCAAATTGAGTCTTACCCGGCCGGCGCTATCGGTCGCAGTTGTAACTGACTGGGAGTCCCATCAGACAACCGCTTCTGACCCCTACTCTCTTGGCTCCCTACATTTTTGGTTGGCGTTGAGGTATTCTGAAAAACCATGAGTTGATGTAGTATTACTCCGATTGAATAAGCGGAGCTATAAAAACTGGCTATGATGGAAGAAATGTTAACCCTTTCTCAATGAGGTATAGTAATGCCATTTTCATAAATAACATCAATGAGCTTAGTGCTTATCACGCATTTAGATTTTTCTAAGAGTTAGGGCCTCTTCAGTGCGACGCGGACGACCTACGCGGATGTCCGCGACGGACGGTAAAATGTATCAATCCTATACAACGCGTTCAGAGCGACGCGGAGCGCCCGCGCCGCGGAGAGCTGTCCGCGCGCGGATCGAAATCACTTCGCGTCGCTCGTCCGCGGCGCGGGCGTCCGCGCGCGGACGAAAAGTACTATTCGTCGTCACAGAAGACTCTAGTTTCGCATGTAACTACTCAAATGTCTTGATGGACATTTTAAAATACAAGAAAAAATTCATTTCGTCTTTTTGCAATTCCGAAAATAAGTTACAAATTCTCCTTTAAAAAGCCTTTTCGCAACGATTGGATGCCCATTAAATCTTCTTATACCATGGCAACGATTTCTTCTATTTAATAAATAGGCAGCAACCACCAAATTCAATTTTATATCAATCGCGCTCCGCGTCGTACTGAACGATGATGTGATCCGCGACGGACGCAAGCACTAATCCGTGCGCGGACCGTCCGCGTTGCACTGAATAGGGCCTAAGCCCCCTGTTTTTTCGATGAGTGGAATAAGTAAGAACAGATTGCCACCACACAGAGCATTCTATCGAAACTACAATAGTAGAAAGAATAAGAACAAAGCATCGACATTGATGTGCCAAATAGCATGATACTCTTTTGTGGCTTCATGTCAAATCTAAAAACAAAGCAATAGGGTTAATATAATATACTATAATTTTAAGTCGGCTATTACTTTTCGCACTAATAAGCTTAATGTATATAAGTTATGAATATGACACATCTTTATAATATTTTTTAATTGCATTATCTATATTACAACATAAGGTAAACTTATTCAAGGGAGTTTATCATTATTACAATCTGGAAAAGCGCTACAACAAATTAGGTAGATATTGCAAGTAATTAATATAAACATAGATACAACATTCTTTTGAAAATTCGAATGTAATATCTACCTTGAATCGGAAAGCGTAGACTGTTAATTTGATTTATTTCATTAAAGCAGGAATGAAAATCCACATATCAAATGAAAAAAAATAACATTGAAATTAAAAAAGAAACAGAAAATTAAATGAATTGAGTATTGTTAAAGTAATGTGAGCAATGGCCATTACCAATAAGATGTTTTTTAATTTTACAATGCCCGAGTGAAACCTCTACCATAAAGGTGTTTTTGTTTAAAGCATGAAGTTAGTGGAATAAATAATAAGTAAAGTGCATGTTTCATCTGTTTTGTTACGATAACTCTTTTATTACGATAATGACAATTTCAAATAATTTAAATTCCTACTTCCAGAGAGTGCAGAAGCTATTGACAGCCTCCGTGGCGAAGTTGGTTAGACAAAAAGTCCGCGGGTTTAGTCCTCGCACCAAGACAAATATTTGTGATCACAAGTATTTGTTTCAAGTCTGGGTGTTTTTAAATCCGGGACATCTCTCGTAATTGCTGACCCACGACACAAGATTCGATCTTGATTATTATGGGGTCTGGACGTATGTTATGGCATATTTACGTAGCAGAATATACAATACAAACATCACTTTGACTGTTCTCATAATACGTATGTTGCACAGATAAAACTGCCAAATTAATGATAAATAATACAAAATAAAACATAACAACAATGTTTATCAATTACAATTAATCAGTAACTTACAAGAATAAAAGTCAACAACTCATATGTTATTTACTTATC
The DNA here is from genome assembly GCA_009982885.2 of Hyles vespertilio. Lineage (NCBI taxonomy): Eukaryota > Metazoa > Arthropoda > Insecta > Lepidoptera > Sphingidae > Hyles > Hyles vespertilio. The sequence goes on along the minus strand of CM042824.1, from coordinate 15,876,990 downwards.
TTTGTGCTAGACCAAACTATGTACTAATCCTAATAAGTTCCTAATTTTGTCTTTATAGTACTGATATTATGTATGTGTAAATTCTAGAACAAAATGAACAAAAAAGATATATTCAGAAGAAACATTGCACAGGGTGGGAAGATAAGACAATTAACAAGGCGCAGGTGCTAGTGGCATGACATTGTGGGTAATATAAACCTAATGCTCACAGATATAATTTGCGGAGAAGATGCTTGTCCTGTCGATATTATATTTATCAATGAACCACTGCTCGCTATTGGCTGTGGGAAAAAGATATGTGTTGTACACCTTGATACAACTCAATTATATCATATTTAGCTTTTTTTATTTATTTTGCCAATTGATAAAGCATTTACAACTCACTATCTAGCACAAGTATTTGATATATTAAACATCACACAATATTTCAACTGATAATTACTGTAGAATGAAATTTTGTACAATTTGATTGAAAAAATTCTAAAGATTTGGAAAATATCTAACATCTAATTAGCTTACTTTTTGGTTTAGCTGCATGATGGTACCTGCCTGAAGATGTTGCAGTTGTGTGGCCGACAGAGGTATTGAAGTTTGAGGTAGACCACCTGCAGGTGCTATCTGAAAGTAAATTAATACATAACAGTTTTACATATTTTTTATGTTGTACATAATGGTGCAAATCTTGTGTTGCAGGTGTTAGAAATTTTCATTGTCAGTCTTACAATACCAAGACATAAAATAAACATTTATGGATCATACTAATATTTTCTCTGCTTCATGGTTTACAGGCTGAGTTTTATATCACTTTTATATTATACCCAGCATAATCACTTTGTGCTAATACCAGGACTTAGGATTGTATGTTTTTTTTTTAATTATAGGTTAGTTTTGAAATTATAACTTCAGTTAAGAGTTAAGAAATGTCCCTAGTTTCGCTATGCTATTGTTTATGTTTCAGTTTTGTTGTTTGTAATATGGAATAAAATGCATTTTTTTTTATACTTACAGACACAAACTGCTGATGTTGTAAGTTTGTCAGCCCTTGTTGGTTTGAGGTTAAATCTTGCAGCTGTTGATATGGAATCAACATTGTCTGTGAACCTGGAACGGTCCACTGCACCGTATCTGTCCCTTGTATGTGATACTTCACATCTTTGTCTTTGTCAGAACTGTAGAATATCTTCTGAGATGAGTTACTTTGAGCAGCACAGACTACCGGTGTGGCTGTGGCCGTACTAACAGTAGTTGTGTCTGATGAAGACAAGCTTGCTTGGGGAAAAGAAATACCATTTGGTAATATCATAGACATTGAAGACGGGACACCACTCAGACGTAGCTGTGTAACATTTACAGGCTGCATGCTTGATATATCTACTATTTGTGTTCCAAAATTTGGTTGTTGCAAGCCAATCGGCTGAGCTATGGGCAGTGATGTGAAATTTGTGTTAGACATTTGAACACCAGGTTGCACTATGGGTATCAGCTGCCCATTTTCTTGGTTAAATACATATTGCTGTTGTGGTAGGAGTTGCAGTACAGTGGGTTGGCGCACAGTCATTAATGGTGCTGTAGCCGGTGCTACACTGACTACTGGGGGTATGACTGCTGGAGCAGTGGAAGTGAGAGATTGTTGAGTGGACAGAGCTGCTGTCGGCACCGGCGGTGGGACAGGCGGGGGCGCTGTGGTCGTTGTTAACGTGGGCGGAGGCACATTCAGCGCTGGAGGAGGACCTCCTGCCTGCGCCGCGCTCCATTGCGCTAGTTCAGCTCGTATTGTCTCTATTAAGTTCTGAGCTAGTGATCTTGCCGCCGCTAGCGCCTCCGATCTTGTGTGGTGGAGCGCCAAATGCAATGGTTCTAGTTTGTCACCTTTTAACACAGCAACTACGCCAGTTTCTGAACGTATATACTCTAAATTCGTTCCATTCTGAAATATTTCCAAGGTTTTTATCATGATTTAAGACAACATATTTTGTGAAAAAGCGTAAATTACTTACGGGACCTAAAATGCGTCCTTTAATATCAAATGCGGCCGGCGCATTGTCCAAACCTATATAAACTTTATCTATTAGTCCACCTGCCATTGTTTATAAATAAATACTAAGGTATTTCACTTCAGAATTATGATTTTATCAGTAAGCATCTTTTCTCTACAAAAGAGGAACAAGCGCTTTTTGACATTTTCTATTTTCGTTCGGAAATAATAATGTCATAACTGATTAGCACTTTTATCAATTTTATCAAACAGCTGATAAAAAAAATCATAAAATTGTACATATGTAAAAAAAATAGTAAGAAAATTATTCAATCAGTTATATAATATTTTGACTACTTAGTACAAAGTAAAAACGAAAAATTTCTTCAAAGTTATGGCAATTTCAGAACGAACCATTACATGTCCGTTTTTTATAATCAAAGAAAATTGTTATGTTTTAAATCTATAATATAAAAAAATAAGTCGGGATTTCTTTCTTGACGCTATAACTCCAGAAGGCACGAACCGATTTGACTGATTTTGGTCGTGAAATATTCGTGGAAGTCCTGGGATGGTTTAAGGAGTGAGAAAAATTGGAAAATGTCTAAGGAAGATACTAAAAACCTTTTTTTTTGTGTATCGTTCAAGCGTGAAACGTCCAGCCAATATAGGATGATCTTTGTTTATTTGACGGGAGACGTAAAAGACGGTCAAGTTTCAACTAACATCCAACGTAAAATGATCTATCTTTCCATTGTTTTTCATTGACGGAGTTTTGCGTTTTGCCGGAGTACACCAAAATCTAATTATAATTTTTCGTTTTCATAAAGGACATTGTTTTTTGAATTGATACTTTTAGATGCGCTGGGGGACAAATTTAAATTCCGCATTAGTATTGTTTTCAGACTCAAATTTAAAAACGTATTGGTACGTTGATGCCGTATCTAGACATTATAATGAAATGATATGCAGTTTTATATTTTTAAATAATTGTTCTATTACTTACGACACTTGGTATGAAGGTTTTATTAATTTGTAGGTATATGGTAACGTACTAGACGCGACTGCCAACAAGTTAACGATGGTTACGGGTTCAAATCCCAGGGGACACCTTTGACTTTTCGGATTAATTTCTACGTGAAATAAAATTCGCCAACCCGCTCTAAGCCAGCGGGGTGGACTATATCTTCTTCTATAATATAAAAATGAATCGCAAAATGTGTTGGTAAGCGCATAACTCAACAACGCCTGGACCAATTTGGCCAATTCTTTTTTTTAATAGTTATTATTACTTTACTGCCTCGACTACTACTGGACTGCCTCGGTGGCGTAGTTGTACTAGGGTACGGATACAAAGCCGAGGTCTCGGGTCCGAATCCCGGGTTTGGCAAAATTATATTGGATTTTTCTATTCATTATCAGCCCAGAGTCAGGATTTTGTGCCCGATATGGCGATAGGCTCGCCACCTATCACATTGGGGGACGGAATATACAATGCGAAATGTGGGTGTCCTGGCACCTCTGCCTACCCATTCTGGGAAAAAGGCGTGAGTTTATGTATGTATGTATTATTACTTTATTACTAACAAAAAGTAATGGCGTGCAATATTAGTTAGAAATAAGGGAAGGAATATTGGATGGACAATAAAAAACGCTAAAGTTTTAATGTCAAAATTTCATAAGGCAATCTTTATAAGTACATGTACCTATATGGAGAGACGGGATATAATAGAGTGGAAGGTACGGGAGAGGGCTGGGATAGCTGACAGATTTGATAGGACGAAATGTAAATGCACGTTATAAGACGGGATTGGTAATAAAGAGAAAGGACGGGACGGATCGGGAAGAGACTGAACAGACGGATGAGACGGGATTGAGCCGGACAGTAGGATGCTACGTCAAGTTTAGGTATACAAGAGTTTATACGAAAAATAACATGTATGTGGTGTGGAGTGGAATCAAAAAATATACACCCAGGCGAAGTTGGCTCGGGCTATTTTACTATGCTTAAAAAATGAATATAATATAAAAATTTTACCTTCCATTAAAATTTGTATTATGTTTCCTAAGACGTCCGAAGTCCTTTATGAGAGAGTACATCGTATTTCCGCACGCATCCGTCAGATGTCGCTAACAAAATCCGGTCAATCTGTCGCTTTTAATAATTTTATCTGAAAACAACTTGTATAAATCTGAGCAAGCCACCCGTTTTTAGTCATTGTTCTGCTCATAATATAATGATTTGATGCACCAGGAAGAAATTATTTGGACTTCGGACGTCTTAGGAAACATAATACAAATTTTAATGGAAGGTAAAATTTTTATATTATGTGTTCCGTTTGACGTCCGAAGTCCTTTATGAGAGATCTGTTTGTTATCTCCTGGTGGCTTGCAATTATACGCAACAATGTGAAATAATAATGGTAATACGAAGTGTAATTTGTAATATGTTGGAAATATGAAATAAAGAAAACTCCAAAATACATATAATACACATATCAACGTATAATTTTAAATTATTTGAAATGTACGATAAACTATTTTACAAAAGGTACTCAACTGAAGAAATGCTTTCAGATATATATTTAGATAATATAATTTCTGTAATAATGCAAAATCGTCTAATCATTTGATGCTACAAAGTATTGAGAAAGAGATTTCTCCAACAATAATTCATTGTTGTGATTTTTTTCATCTAAAGGTCTATGATAATATTTCCTGAATGTATTCTCATGACGCCAATTTGCTTTAGACAGAATATCATTAATTGGATATTTTTCTAAAAAATTTAATGAAGACACAGCTGATCTACAACTACCAGGAGAAGCCTCAATTCCCGCCTCAGAAAGAGTTCTCTTAATCCAACTACTTATAATTGTAGTAGTGGCTGGTCGTACCGGTTCTCTTGTAGTTATAAATAAATTTGTCAGAGAACCCCTAATACCTTTCGATGCTTCTATGAAAGTTCTAATCCAAAAAATAGGATCTGTATTCCTATCTGGTGAAGCCAGTAATATCCAGTTTGATTGTTGGAACGATGCCGAATCAGTTTTGGAACCAAATGTGGGATAAAAAGTGATTGACTCCCCTTTATCCACTAAATGTTTGGGATCGCAATGTAATAATGTCAAATCATGTACTCTACGACCTGAGGCTAGTAATAGAATTGTGGCTGTTCGCCTAGAAATTTCATATAAGCTATGCAAATTTGGGTTCGTATTTTTCATAAACTGAATTACTAATCTTACATCCCATACTGGCAATTTTGGTAAAATGGGTTTTGCCAAGGATATAGCTTTAAGCACGTGCCTAACTAAATTATTTGAAGAAACTTTTATATCAGAAAGTGTTTCGCATACTGATGCTATAACAGATTTATGGACTAGAATGGTACGGTAAGATAATCGATCAGTAATAGATAGTTTGGCTAAGTATCTAGCTACAAAGCTAGGATCAGGATATCTAAAATCTAATTTGTTTTCACGACATCACTGCGACCATTTGTTGAAAATAGGTGCGTATGTTTTAATTGTAGATGCTCTCCAACATGTGGCCAATAACTGTTTTTCTTCGTTTGACCAACCTTCCGTTAGTGTGTCCCAGCCGAAATAAGCCAAGCTTCCAACTTTAGGCGGTGAACTTGCGGTGGTGGACGGCCCGTCGTTGTATCTATCAGAGATGTCTCTAGATTCCGTAATTCTATTGGAGGTGCTAGGGCGCGGCTCTTCAGATCTGGGCGCCAAAAAGGTTTCTTCCACTTGGGTGCCACTATGATGTATTTTCCTTTCGCTGTATTCAGATGGTGCAATACACGTGGCAGTAGAGCTGGTGGAGGGAACACCCATGCGATATTGTAAGTCCAATATGCGCTGAATGCGTCGTGAAAACCAGCCTTCGAGTCGGATAAGTCTAGCGTAGCATATGCCGACACGACATGAGCATTTTTTGAAGCGAACAAGTCGACTTCTGGAGTTCCCCACTGTTGGAAGATTTCTGTCGTTACTGTGTTCAGTAAATGCCAATTCGAAACCCGCGCGATTGCGAGAGAGTTGGTCGGCGTCCGTATTGTAAAGTCCCGGAAGGTAGTGAGGGATCAATACAATGTTTAGGCTGTCCGTCAGTGCTAGGAGTTGGTTCGCCATATTTAGAAGTTGTAGCGACTTTGTGCCGCCTTCGTTCTTTATGTATGACACTACAGTCCTGTTCTCGCTTTGCAGTACTACTTTTGAGTTTTTTAGACGTCTTGCTTCCAATGAAATGACGGCAATTACTGCAAACATTTCCTTCATGTTGCAATGCCAATCTTGTTGATGATGACTCCAATAGCCTTTCAGACGTTGGTTGTTTACTAAGGCACCCCATTGGACGTCCGATGCATCTGTGATAACATAATTTACAGGTAACTTCTTGGGGTGAATTGGAGTCTCTTGGCATATGTTGTTGAGCCACCATTTTAAATCCCTCGTCACTTCGGTCACAAACGGAATAGGTTTGAGAAAATTTCGTAATCGACGACTGTGGCGCTGCAGCGTACGGCAATGCAACCTTCCCCGGTGGGTGACGAAGGTTGCAAAGTTGAGATACCCTAAGAGGCGCTGGGCTTGCTTGAGGGTCCAACTGCCGGCTGTCAAGCGAGAGGATACGCACTGACGGATTTTGGAAATTTTGTCCGGCGGAAGGTATTTGGAATTTAGTTTTGTGTCCCAAATAATTCCAAGGAAATCTATTAGCTTTGTCGGGGTAAGTACAGATTTCTCCATGTTGATATTCCACCCGAGGCTTGTCAAAAAATTCAATGCTTTGTAAAGATGAACCTCTAATGTCTTTCTGCATTGGTAGGCAATCAAAAAATCGTCCAAGTATACTACCAACCGTAGGCCTTTGCTGCGTAATACCTCCGCCAACCAGTTTGTGACGGACGCAAACATTCTCGGTGCTGCTGCTAGCCCGAATGGTAGACATGTCATTTGCAGTAAAAGGCCTTCGTAACTGATCCGTAAAAAACAACGATGCTCTTTCGCTATCGGCAGGTGGTAATATGCTTGACTCAGATCCATTTTTACCATCCAATCGCCGGCTTGTAAAAAATTGGGTATTTGGTGGTGGTGAAACAGGTGAAAATGTTTTGACTTCATGAACCCGTTTAATGCTTTCAGATTGAAAATAACCCGATGTTTGTCGTTTTTTGTGATAATGAAAAGCGGGCTTATGAAAGAAGGTGTTAAGGGTGCGGGCTCTAGAATTTGATTTTTTATCATCCATTTTATCTCTGATGACATTATCGTTGAACTTGGTGTTTGAAATTTCAACATTAAGTCCATTGTGGGAAAGACTAGAGGCGGTGTTCGATGGAAAGGAATGCGAGCTGATGAAATTAGTTTGAGAATTGCTTGCGGTGGCTTGTGTTGCATCCACACTTCTCGATAATGCATTAGACAACCGCCTAAAATCCTTTTCGAGTCACTTTTGTCTATTTCGTTGTATCTGATCTTTCCGCCCCCCCTTTTTCTTTCTATTTTGTTCAATGAAATTTCGTTTTTTACTATTTTCATGCTTCTGCTTTTGTTGAAAACGAAATAAATTATCACGGGAAGTAGAAGCCTCCGGAGACTTGTTTCGCACAGGTGATCTCGATTTAACCGTAGATGTTTGTGGTTTAGAAATCTTTTCCAATTTATCGATACCCCCAATTTTGCGTAAATAATCTGATAAGTCTTGTGGATTGAACATGTACTCTGTGCTTGGGGGTATTTTACCAATATCTTCGCGTATAAATTTACTTTTTAATCCTTTGAGAAGCGCTTTACGTCTTAACTCTAGTACCTCCGCGCGTTTTCCGCAAATAATTTGTAAAATATCATGAGAAACGGATTTGTAACTGGAATCGTCACCAAATAATTCTTTTAATTTTCCATATATCGACGATTGTGATAAAATCGTACCAGGTTGTGCTGACCATTCTATAATGCTGCGTAAGGCTATATTGACAAATTCATTTTGTGCCAAAAATGCATTAGATAAGGCAGCAAAGCTTCGTTCCATTTGAAACCAACGTAAGGAACCATAACGATCGTCAAAATGTCTTAATTCCTCATTTACTTTTAGCTAGGTAAATGCTGGAAATGCTCTATACTTTTTCTGTACGTCTGTGTATCTCACAGAGTTCCACTCGGGAGAATTGAATCTTTGCATGGAAGCTAATTTAGATACACGATCAGGACAAGCTTGGGGTACAGAGGGTTCTTTTACAGTTACATTTAAATCGGTAATATCGTTCACAGATGACGGTACTTGAGAAAATGGATCGCCTGATCTAATTGAAAAATTTGATACAGGTATGGCAGAAGTATTCTGATAGCCAACAGCATAATTTGCAGATATAATATTATTGACATGCCTCACCAGTTGTTGGGCAAGTAAGTCAAACCTGCGATCTAAATCCCGCGTTGAGTCGCGTGAACAGCTGCGAGGGCTCCGCTGCCGACTCCTTTTCCGCGGCGGTTCATCATCGTCGCAAACACTGGAACCCGAACTCGACGAACACCCTGACGAAACCGACCCGCGTGGCAGCTTCTTGAACGCGATTCGATTCCGAAGGCGCGCCAATTTTATCACTGTCCATTTTGACTACGCCGGATTTTTTAAAAACGTTATAATTTAAATTTACTAGTAAATAAAACACTTATGAACTTTAAATTTAAACAAAAACTTAGCGACTTAGCGAACGGTTTGAAAAACGACGCAACAATGTCTAAAAACGGGTGGCTTGCTCAGATTTATACAAGTTGTTTTCAGATAAAATTATTAAAAGCGACAGATTGACCGGATTTTGTTAGCGACATCTGACGGATGCGTGCGGAAATACGATGTACTCTCTCATAAAGGACTTCGGACGTCAAACGGAACACATAATATTAATCACATATTAACTAAGCCACGGCGGAGCGTGGCCGGGTCAACTAGTACTTAATAAAAATTAAATGAATGTATAAAAAAATAATTATGTGTGATCAAATATAAATAAATATAACTTATGTAATGTTAAACGCTTTCAGCATTTTTTTATTTCGTTTGAAATTCTTACTTCGGTTCCCAAAACAATAATTAGCGGCAAATTAATATGGGTGTGCAATAAGTGCATAATTACCTATGCCTACTGTTTATACACCGCTGCCCTGGAAAATGGCGTACTGGCAAGTTAAAGGGCAAGGGCATAATATTAATATGATAATAAAAGAATAATAGATGAATGCAGGCCGCTTCCAACAGGTAGTTATGGAGATCCTTGAAGGAGGCCTATGTTCAGCACTTAGAGGTTCAGCACTTGTTCAGCAATGGATTTCATGTGGCTAAGATGATGATGATGATGAAGACTTTTTCTTTTTTTTTGTTTACCCACTGCTTTGAAAGTAAGCATCGATGGAATAGCCCATTTTTTAAAATAACCACCTTTTTAAAATGCCTATTTAAGGCTTTATATTGTACTAGCGGCCCGGCCCCGTTTCGCCCGGGTGCATATAGATTTCTCTACAATAATATGCACGTATTATACATATAAACCCTCCTCTTGAATCACTCTATCTATTAAAAAACCGCATCAAAATCCGTTGCCTAGTTTTTAAGATTTAAGAATACATAGGGACATAGGGACAGAGAAAGCGACTTTGTTTTATACTATGTAGTGATTTACATGTATTTATTTACAATGAAATTGTCAGGAACTCTCAGCAGCTTCATCTGACATTATTAGTTCAAAATTCGTAAATTTGGAGATGACCATTTTTGAAAATCACCTACTCATATGTTAAACGTAAAAGATATTAAAATAGGTATGTTTTAAATATTTTCGATTTCTTTTTCTGGGCACCATAAACTACGAGCAACTTTCGACCTCATAATTAATTCCATGGAAGTACTGCAACAACTTAGAGTCTTAGATTATTTATATATAGAGGGAGCGCTGGTACTTCAAAAACGTAGATAAAAATGGTGGTGCCGGGCCACCTTTTTCTGTCCTCCTATTGGCTAATATTTGAACAGGTTGTGCAACATACATAAATTACTTGAAAAAAAAATTATAAATAAATAGTTTCTGTATCAGCCCATATACGTCCCACTTCAGGGCACGGGCCTCCTCTACAATCGACAGTACGATTGAGAGTGGTTAGGCCATATAGTCCACCACGCTGGCCTAGTGCGGGATTGGCGGACTTACATACCATAGAAATTTTTATAAATCGCTATGGTATGCAGGTTTCCTCACTATGTTTTCCTTCACCGTTTTAGTGCGTGGTGATTGACTATCAATACACACATGACTCCGAAAAGTCAGAGGTGTGCCCTGGGATTCGAACCCGCGACCACCGTGAACATATTGGGAGTCGAGTCTAGTCCGTTTACCAACAGGCCACCACGCACTTATAAATAAATAATTAAATATAAATATAATAAATAGTTTAGATCTATTTAATTTCACTCAAACTCGTTTTAAAAGGATAATAGTTAAATATAATTTCGGCTGTCAAAGGAATTTATAGCAATTTATTGCTAAATAATTAATTAAATTTTTACTAATATAGGAGCGCTACCAACATTACGAACAAGAAAATATCTACGTTTTTAAAACGCGAATGTATGACAGCGCTCCCTCTATATATAAATCATGATATAAATACTCTAAGTGCAACAAATACGTTTTCTTGTCATGCGGCATGCTTGAGTGCCATGTATATTTCTTGTTACCGAAATCTGAGAAAATTATTTGACACCACGCTTATAAAATTCGTCTCACACAGCCTCATCTTTTACAGCCTTAAGAGTTGAGACCATTTACCCTACTTTAAAATAATAATTGGTATAACAGGAAAAGTGGAATGGTTGGTAAATAAAACTCTTAGATTTGATTTGCATATAACCATTTATATTTCTACAAAACATGATATGCTGTATCTATATTGTTACAATTTATGAAAAAATATAATATTTACCCTCTGATTTTAACGTTTTACTATTCGTATTTAGTTATTATGTTATTATTATGTATTTGTCATGTATACTTACTTATTACAAAACAAAATTATTTTACAGATTTTTGAGAGTTATAAAAATATTCTTAAAAGTTTAATTTGTATCAACATCAGAATAGGCTTAAAAAAATAAGATTTTGTTTTCAGATTAAAGTCAAGCCGCCATTTTTCTTTCTCTACTATGAGAAATATCTTCTTTTTTTTCTTTACGATTAATTCTATGTATCTCATAAAATTTATAGACAAAACCCAAACATTAAGTTTGTAATAACATATACACAATCATGTTGTTTAAAAAAAATATAGATATGCCATCACTGTTTTATGTATGAAAAAACAAAACATAACAAAATAATAACAGAGGTGGGGAAGTTAGTATGTTTTATATCGCAAAACAGTTTCAACACAATCACAAACAATATCTAGATCTATCTGGACCTAAATTATTCTCATATACTTTTATATAATTTCACTTTAAATTTATTATCAAACATAGACTAACACTATAAATTTTCCGCATAACACTAGGAATAATACTCGAATGTTAAACAATATTTAAAAAGATATTTTTTCATATACAATAACATGCTTTTAATTTTAAATACAATTTTAAATCCAGTTTTCCATTATCTACTCATAACATTTTCATATTCACTGCCAAACATTCACACACTACTATACTAGGGATACAGGACTAGAAGATCAAAAATGTTTTAGTTTTTAATGTTAATATCTTAAGATCAAGCAAAACAAGGACGGAGAATGAACTCCAAGCTCATATTTTTCTTATTCAACAATGGAGAGGATAAGTCACTAGTAATATATTAGAATTCTTAGTGCATCGAATATTACCCTGAGACCAAACAATAACTCCAGTATACCTAACAAAATATAACTTACAATGTACTGCTGCGTCGTATGAGGTAGTCGGATGATTAAATGAAAAAATATATATTTATATTTTAGGATAACTTCTAAATCACAATTCCACAAGGCTATTCTGTTCCATAATGTCAGCTGTAATATTATAGTCTATATAGGTACGTTTCCAAGTTGTTTACAACGTATCCATTTTATAACACAATGCATTTCAAGTTCTTATGTTTACTATTTGCGTGACAAATATTGTATGTCACCCTGTTCTGCCTCTAAAAACAATGAACCCTGTGCTACTCAATCGCTCATGAGAGCCATCAAAACGCGAACATTCAAATATTTTTGCATCACACAAAAATGGATGAAATATTTCTCGCGCGTCGTCTCGTATCAATCGATACATTCCCGTTTATCACCTGGCACTGAAATTTGAACACATCAGTCGCTTAATGCTCGCTCAAGTCTTTTTACGTTTGAATACTATAATGTACATTTAGAAGCCACATTTTGGCACTAGGTATATAACAATACTTCGGGAAACGGGTAAGACACGCAACATTGACGTACTCCGATCACGCCACGGAGTATGTTCGACAACGATATCAGAAAATTAAGTATACCGTACTCGAACACGCCAAACGAACCGACAACTTAAAATTAAACAAATCCGCGCAGAGACTGTTACGTTCACTCAATATTAATTACCACAAATTAAAAAAAAAACTAGCAGCTAAGCTTAGAGTATATATAATAAAGAGGGAACGCTGGCACTTTAAAAAAAATAGATAAAATGTTGGTTCCGGGCCACCTTTTTTTGCCCTCTTATTGGCTGAAGTTTGACAGGTTGTCCAATATTTATTTTATTAGCATGAATTATTTGAAAAACATTTATAGAGAAAATAGTTTAGGGGCTATTCAATTCCACCCAAACTTGTCGAATACACATATAGGACGCTCCCTCTATATTCGATATAGTCTAGACATGCGTGGTTAGGATCCGGCTTGGTATTGCGGGTCTGCATGGAGTCGTGCACATCTCGAGCAATAGTCGCCGTTATCTGGGCTGCCGTAGTACATGCACAGGGGCGCGCGGCAGGGGCGCGGCGCGGGGTGTGCGGGGGGCGAGGGAGGGGGTGGGGGTGAAGGCGCGCGGTCGTCGTAGAAGGTAGAGCGGGACAGGTACAGCGTGCGGTCGGGCGGGGCGGCGCGGGCGGCGGGCGCGCGGGCGGCGGGCGCGCGGGCGGCCTCGTGCGCGGCGCGGTCCGCCTCCGCGTAGAACTGCGAGCGCCCGGTGCCGTACCGCGGCGCTGTAGACGACTGACACTCCTTGCGGTTCTTCTCCGCTGTGTACCTGCAATATTAATGTATTTTATTTTATTTTACTATTAATGGTTGTAAATAATAAATAAGACGGTTACTAAATATTACATTTTATTTATATAATGATATAATAAATTATTTTTTGAATAGTATAGTGTAGTTCGAGTTCGAGCCGAATCCGGCTCGAAGGACCATGTTGAAATTTCGTAAATGATGTAAAATAATAAGTAATGATATAAGTACTTATTGAGTGAACAAATAAAATATAAGGTAAAGGGGCGGCAGAGCCGCACGGTGATTGCTTCTTATGTACTACTGTTAACACTCGGTCAACCAACGCCAAGCAATAACCTTAGTATGCTGACTAAGATATAATGTGCGATTCAGCGTACATATAGAATAATTACTATGTGTTGACTCATCATCTTAGCCACAGGAAATCCACTGCTGAACATAGGCGACCAAGGATTTTCACATCAACCTGTTGGAAGCTGCCTGCATCCAGTGACTTCGTGCAACCTTTACCTTATTTTACTGATTGCTACTAAATAATTATCTTACTACACGAAGTCGATAATTTGCTTGTGCTGATTTTGAAGACTTTTAAGGGCTTTGGAAATTATTGTTTATTTTGATTTTGAATGAATACGCTACGTAATTGCTGTAAACTCACCCAATCCAAGCCTCGTTCAGGTAATTCTTCACCATTTCCTCTTGCACGGGCGCCCTGGCTGCCAACACTCGACAACACAGCACTTCACAAGTGGACTGTCGCCGCAGTAACCCTTCTTCTGGGTTGCTCTGACTACCGCTACTCTTCCCAGTCAACTTGGCCATGGAACCGAAATTCTTCTTTATCTTACTGCTCATAGACCTCCCGATGCTCCCAAATTGTTTGGCTACGGAGTTCAACTGTTTGGAGCTTTTTGTCGAGAGCGCGTCGAGGGACCTTCGGAGCTCCTCTGATGGTTGACTAGGTGAGAGGCACTCCACCCTCTCGAGATCCAAGTATGCTGACAGCATCGCAGAGCGCTGATATTCGTCAGGAAGGAAATTGTTTATTGTCTTTTGGTCCGGCTCTATGTCCCAGCGGAAATCTTCACCTGGGTCCACGTTGAATCTGCAACACGATAATAATATCCGTTAGAGTAAAAAAAAAAACAACTTAATATATAACTTCCCCGAAATTAGCTTATTCATATCTTAAAAATACAGCACATTAGTGTATACTAAAGTTTTATATATTTTTGTTCTGAGATGAACTTCACGAAAAGTAACTGCGATTCAAGTTCATATCCAAGAGGGCCTATCCACTTAAGCGTAATTAAAAATCTCATAATATCAATCATAACCAAAAATGATTTCTAACTTATTCATCTAAATATTCTAGGAAAATTACCTAATCGGCATAGGATTCCCAGCATTGTCTTCTAGTGGCACCCTGGCTCCATCAGTGGGCAGCGGCTCGCAGGGCACCAGCGCGGAGAAGTGTCCCGCGTCGTACGCCAGCAGGATGGGCGCCTTGCTGCACAGTGAAGGGTCCAGCTCCAGCGGCAGGTACACGCCGCCGAATGGAATTGGAGCTATGGGGTCGCCGCGGAAATCCTGGTGCAAATGATTATTGTTTAAATAGGTATAATGGGGGAGTAAAATTACTTAAATGGAATGAAATTTGAAGATATATGCTATGAGTTTAAGTTACTTTTTGTGAATTATGAAGTTCAGTTTTTTAAAGTTGCGAGATTCAGGTTATGGAAAACAGAGCATACGGTCTTGAGATGTAACAGTGCGTTCGAATGATCGGATCGGACGATCATGTTTGTAAATCAGTACGTGCATATAGAATCATCAGTGAAATTTCAGGAGTATTACATTATACATTCTAATATTTTGCAAGAATTAATTATATTTAAACTTAAACTGACCAAAAAAAGCTACACAAAATGGAACCAATATACAAATTATATATTACGGCATTTTAAAAATACGAGACTTAATTTCGAAAGTCCCAAAATGGGCCAAATTTGCCCTAAACGACATAATCAAGTTCCTCACCCTGAGCGCGACATCAGCGAACACAACGACCGGCCTGCGCATGACGTGCGCGAGCGCCAGCACGTGCAGCTGGTCGAGGCCGGCGTAGTGCGGCGCGGGGTGCGGCGCGGGCGGCGCGGGCGGCGCGGGCGGCGCGGGCGGCGCGGGGTGCGGGGCGCGCGGCTCGGCCGACGCGGCGCGCACGCAGTCGCACCACTCGCGCTCCCACTCTGCCTCGGACGGCGCGAGCCCGGCGCCGCGCAGGGATATCGACTCCGACCAGCGCCAACGACGCTTTATCGCTTCTGCACACACATACAAATCGTATAAGGGGCCGTCCATTAATCACGGAAGGCTTGAATGGGGGAGGGGGGAGGGGTTTGATAAAAATGACAAAATATTACATGGGGAGAGGGAAGTCTAGTAAGATATCAAGTGTATTTTTTTTCGACACACAATTTTGATTAAAATGCTATATAATATATTTTTCGTATGATTGCACGATTCTTTTATTATGTTATGGGTCAAAAAATGCTAAATAAAGATCACGTGATTAATGGACGGCCCCTAACTGACTCATGGAGAATATTGCCTTCAGGATAATAGGGTTGTGTCCAAGATTTTATTTGAACAGTAAGTAATCATTCCTTAAAAGCATTGTTTATAAAAACAAACGAATTTGAAAACAGCATCAAAATTGAATGTAAAATGACTGAGATATTAATACATTTAATAGTGCGGTGGGGACACTCGTTGTCTCTTTCGCACGCGTGCACCTTATGGAAGATGACGTCACGCCGTGCATGTTGCATCCTTTTCTATCACTCCTACCACCAACTTTCATATATTTGTAACTTGCTTATTACTTAACGGATTTAACAAATTCTTTCTGATTTTGATTATGCTTATGCATAATCAAAATCAGAAAGAATTTTTTAACCGTAACCGTAACCTTTCGTTATAAACAAAAATAAAAATGTATGAAACTAGCCTATTGGTCCTACTTACGCAAAACAGAATAAATCCATAAAAAGTAAACTTTCAGTAAAAGCCATTTTTGTCGTAATTTGTACACAGTAGAATTGTTTATTATTTTAAATAATGTTTATTTACAATATTGTACCAATGTAAATCTAAACAATTTTAATTATTTTGGATTGTTGAGTGGCCACAGGGCGTGGATTTTTTGAGTTTATGAATAATTAAACAACTGCTGTTATGTTGGCTGATAAATTTTTCAAAATTGTCACATTATTTTGATCTTTACGGGGTAGACACAGGGCTCATTTTTTAAAGCTTCTGTGTCCTTTCTTGATTTTGACACTTGTGTGGTTCTTTTTTGCTTAAATAGGTCCAATCGTAGATGCATTATTGATGTTTGTAAACAGAAGATACAAGAAAGAAGTAAGGGAAGGGAAGATAAACTTCATAAAAGCCTATAATTTTTATGTTGTATTTATTTATTTCTACAACTTTATCAAACGTTTCGCCAAGAATGCCAAGAATCTAGAATCAAAATCACGTTCGGCAATAACTAAAAATCAACTCATGAATACAATATAAATGGGTAAGTTATCGATCTGAGCAAGGTTTGATTTTTTAAAATATATCAACAATAAATCATCTCCATTATGCTATTAAACATTGAAATATTATATCAAATAAAAATGCAGAACATCAAAACCAGAGCTACACTTACTTGTGAGTGATTCACCGCCTTCACCAGACAACAAGGCCTGTATTTTAGTCCTGAGCGCCAACAGTCTATCGTGGAACCCGTAGGCAGCGAGCGAGGCCGCGTGGGGCAAGCAGTTGCCGTCGCCCGACGTGGCCAGCGGCAGCAACCGCGGCGCGCCCGGCACGCGACCGTGACGCCACCAGTTCAATATGTTCGCAGACTCTAGAGTCACCAGCGTGGCGGTCTCTAGGAGATCCTTCTCTAAGAATGTTCTGGAAATTAGAAAAAAAAAACTTGTTGTCAATTCATATCTATAGACTATAGGTTACGTTATGCATAACGTGACCATTTATTTTTCGTGCCAGAGCGGGACATCTGTAGAATGAAATAAAGATTTTACAAGTTTTTATATGAGTGTGAAGCTCTAAATTTTCTGAAAAACTGAATTTTCGTGATCAAAATAACTTTCATTATTGCGACACTCAACTGTTTTTTATCACTTGTCCATATTTTGTTAATGTGAGAAAAAACTCTTTCGATAGGTGCGTTACTTCTAGGCAGACACATAACGTACTCAATAATTGTGGAGAAGTTTTATAAATCAAGAATGTATTTACGAAAGTGCTGGAATAATTTGACCCCACTGTTTTTAGCAGTAGTTCGGTAAAGCATTTCGAGTGGGAAATATCGTTTGGTCTTTTTGCAAGAGCGGGACTATGTCGGCCTTGCTGGGGACACCGGGACAGACTTCCTGAAAGCGGGACTGTCCCGCCCAAAGCGGGACGTATGGTTACGTTAGTTATGCATAATCATAATCTGAGATAATGTTTAAGAGCGGTCTCTAGGAGATCCTTTTCTAAGAATGTTCTGGAAATAAAAATAAAAAAAAACTTTGCTGTCAATTCATATCGATAGGTTACGTTATGCATAGTCATAATCTGAGATAATGTTTAAGATGCGTTTTGTATTAAGCAAGTTACAATAGTATAAAAGTTGGTGGTAAGGGTGGTAGAAAAGGATGCAAAATGCACGGCGTGACGTCATCCTCTATAAGGAGCTTGCGTGTAAAAGAGAAAACGAGTGTTCCCACCGCACTATTAAAATTATTAATATCTCAGTCATGTTACAACCAATTTGGATGCTGTTTTCAAATTATTATTTTTATAAGAGATATTTTTTAGGAAAAATTACATACGGCTCAAAAGCAAACTTTGGACACCTATTATGCTACTTTAGTGAGCTCAGAAAAAGAAGGTGTACATTGCGTCAGGAGTTTTTGAGTGGCAAATGTGGAAAAGGCAAAGTGCAATATGCATTTTTTTATTAGCCGTCATATTTGTAAAAACTTTGTTAAGTCCTAGCAAATAAGTATAATAAAATATTTGAGTAGGTAAATGTACAACAAATTGAGTTTCCTGTTATTAATTAAATATTTCTTTCCTGAAAATCATAAGGAAATATAGTTTTTAAAATATTTTTATCGTTTTAATTTTATTTAAGGTCTCACGATTGTAACAATATGTATTGAAAAATGTATCAGAATAAACTTGAAAAATAAAACCATAGTTCTTTTAATATAGTTGTTAATTTTAACAGCAGTATAAATAAATTACAGCAAAAAAAAAGAACATCTGCATTCTAGAGTAAAGATATTAAAAGAATCGTAACAAAGCTGCAAAACAAACCACAAACAGAAAGTGGCTTTTATCCTTCACAAAGCACAGCCCGCCCATCAAAACCAATGGCGTGATATTCATAGTGACACGTAAAGGTTAAAGAACGGTAAACAATAACAGAAAGTTCAACGGCAATCGGCTCGCGTGTGAAGCGCTTATAAAAATTGGCTGTATGCCCAGCCACGTGGGTGATCGCTGAAAAACTAAATACGAAACGCTTTATTAGGCGGTATATTTCTAGAAGATGTTGGACTAATCATGGAGATGTGTAACACCCACTATTTGATGATGATTCAGTTGACTATTATTATCACCCGAAAATAAGACACAAAGCATTAATTTTTCACAAGCAAAGGTTTACAGTTATACTCATATTTTAACTTCTTAAGTATATAGCACTTGCTTGTCACAAAACGGCTCATAAAATATATGCATTCAAAAGTTCACGCCTCTATTCCCGAAAGGGTGGGCAGATGTGACAAGAGTGCCGTACCAAATGAATTAGGGGGCGGATCGGGGATAAATTCTAGGCTAGGGCGTCGGAGATTTTACAAACCGTAAAATTTACAAAGTGGAGTCCTGTACTAGGTTTAGAACCTAGGACCTTACGGTCTGCAATCTACACTTGTTGCGGCTTATGTAATAAGGTGACGATATACACGAAAATAATATAAAACGCCTAATGAAGAACCAATATTTAGAATGATGCGATGTCCAGAAATAGTTTGTATCGATAATGCGTTCGATTTAGGAAATGGGTCAAGCGAATACTAATTAAAATTTAACGTTTGCGGTTCACTTTTCTATTCAGAACGGGAAGGAAGAAAATATTTCGTGAAAATTGCTTATACATTCATTTAAGCTGTCCAAATAAATACTTTGTTTCGTTGAATAGGAAACAAACCATTAAGACACTGCGATCGTCCAATCAACCTTTTCAGGAATAGTAACAGTATGCAAACGCTATACAAATTATATTGAATACAGCAAAATAATGGGCCACACAATAGGCCTTTTTTTGTTTTTGTTTGCTCTACGGGTTAACCTATATCTTACAAAGTATTATCAACGTACTTTTAAAAATAAATTATCAGATCGTGTTATACCTGAAATCTGGAGGGTAGACTGAAATATCTGGTAACAGCAGAATGTGATCTGAACTCAGTGTGTTGGGTTCGGGATCTGTATTACTTCGCAACGCCCACACTAGTCCTTCATTGTCTGTCGCCCGGGATATTCCACGGGACAGCTTCCGACCTAAAAGGAAATAAGGATTATCCACTGTATTCTCAGCGTAAAAAATAATATTTTTAATCAGCTTCGCAAGGTTGTCAAAATTCATGTAAACGATTTTATTGTTGCCTCGCCTGCCATAAATAAAATCTTTAATAGAGGTAAACAACATTGCTGGTCAAATCAAGTTCACACAAAGAACAAACAAATTATCTTAATTCGAGTCATTTATACTTTACAAGATCTTTTATATATACATCGATAAAACAACAACGATGCTTCAAAATGAGATTAGAAGAAGTAAAGACACGAGAAACTCCTACAGGTACAAGAATAATCTTTTTCATTTTCCTTTTAAATTTTTTTCTTACAATAATTCGGTGCCTCGCAGTGAATTTCATTTCTTTCTGTAATCTCCTTTACTAATATCTTTTGATCATGATTTCCCACGTCTCAGATACAGAGTTTCTGTTCACGATTACCATTATATTAAGCTACTCAAATATACCACAACTTACATTCAGGTGCCGGCGTGAGTACGAGGTTACTCGGCGCCGTGTAAGCCATGTCCAATGTACTAGATCGCTCCGGAGTGATGACGTCACCGCCCGCCCGAGTCCTCAGCGCCGCGCTGTGCACCCGCTCTGATGACATACAAGATAAAATTAAATCGATGCAATGGGCTTTTATATTTTTAACACGTGAATACTCGTTAGTATATGCGTGCATTGAATTATTTTTGGATGTACTCTAGACGGTTTTGCGTAATTATTGTTCACGTTGAAATAAATACATACAAGTGTGCGACTAATAGCGTTACAATAATAGCATGATATGTACTAACATTTACGAATCACATGAACACTAGCCATTGCATGGGAATCGAACCCGCAGCCATTCATTTTGTGGATGGCATCAGATGACCACGACCATTCGGTCGAGAGTGATAACGATTGATAAGGAGAGGAATAAGTTACAGTCCCAAAAAATTTTTTTATTGCCTTTAATGGTGAGACTAGCATGCCGTTCGCCTGATGGTAAGCGATACGACCGCTCATAAACAGTAGCAAAACCAAACAACACCTTGAATCACAAAGCAATGCTTGGCATCCCACTGCGCTCGCCATCCTGAGACATTAGATGTTAAGTCTCAATACTCGATCTACATCTCGATCTCCAGATTTATCTTTTTACCAAGCAACACTGTACATACCACAAGGTCTATCGAAATTGCGTTAGTTCCAACAATAACAAGATAGATCACGAATATCGCGGCCATTTGTGCAAGTCCATATCCTACAGCCGCTTCCTGAGGCGAATTGTGTCACGGAGCCGAACAATGGACGGACAACGCAATCAATGCATTAGGTTTTTGTTCTATAGGAATGGTGTCTTATTGTAACTCCATTTGGAAAAACTGGACATTCTTTTGTGTGAGGAAATGGTTTTTACAATATTATAATTATGAAAAAGTTTTATAAAAAATGCTCTTTTTTTTCAGATATTTTATATGAATTCAGACTGTCGTATGGCTAAATGACATTATAGCTGTATGAGAAAAGCATTTAGTATTGGTATAGATTACACTTTTATGGATTTGAGACGAAAATATACCCAAAACCAAAATTTACAATTATTTTTTTATCTAATGTATAAATTATAATTATAACTACTTTCTGTTGCTTCAGAATGCTTGGTCGTTAAGACACATTTTCACATTACAAACTTGCAGTAATGTATCAATTTATTGGTTTTACGACCGGTGCTCGGTATGACGTCAACTTTAATTGCAAAGATAGAAGGACATACATTTTCGTATTGTATTTTCCAAGCAATAAGTAAATGAGTAAAAACAATTCTCTGATGAATCGTTTTGCAAAATATTTTTGAAAGATAGAACTAACTACAAACAGATAGCTAGCCAAAATTAAACAACTTCTGAACCTGGATTAGGAGCCAATAGTCAAATAAGTCTTTAGATTTAATTTCCCCGTGACGCAATATTTGTATAACATTTTAATACCGTATTGACCTAAGTAAATAATGTCACAGTTGGCTACATTATTTACATCCTAAGTGTCGTGCTACAGATTGAATTTTCACTTTCATTGTGGTAAGTCCGTATAATGTATTTACAATAACTGTACAGTGAGTAACGCTTGGTTGTGCTGGTGTTATCAAAACATCGTGCACACAATAGCGGCAATGGAGCGCGACGCGCGGCCTATTGTCAATACCAACATTGAATATTCAATGTCCAAGTATGAAATTGAATTACATTGAGCTATTTTTTCTCTTCAAATCGGCCAACGTAAATCAGCTGTTGTATTGAATACGTAGAAGGATAAAGAATATTAATTACAAAATACCTTATCGTAAATTTTGTGAGCGTTATCAATGTTTATCGTCTTACAAATGATTCATGAATTTATTTTCTTTCAACTAGTTTCTTTAGATAGGGTTTCCTGTTGATTTCATTGTGTGTTTATGGAAAAATAACTAAGATTTCAGTTAAGAACCACGACATGACATTTCATGGCGGTAAAAAGGACGTTAAATTACTGAGCATTAAAGTTAAATAGTATTACAATTATTTTAAAAGTCTAACAATGGTTTAGATATCATTTCATAAATGAATAAACGTGTAGTATTTGTTGTTACAACTTCGGAGCGCAAGTTAGCGGTTATAAAACAAAAACATAACTCAAGTTCTGATGTTTTGAATTTTAGTAGTCTTCTCCAATCTAAGATTTTCCTTTGATATTAAGATAACTACGGATTAAAAAAGACGTTTTGCTGATATATCCTCCTTGGAATATTAAGAGGTAATGAACGGCGTGCAATAAATCAAGATTGAACATCAAAAGGAGCGTACTGCTTTGCTCTGATCTTGCTGTCCAGACGATTTGTCCCCAATCATTACATTACTGATGTTTGGACCGATTTAAAAGATGAAGCGGTTTATTATGATGGAACATTTATTTTTTAAAGAAAGATAAAATCCTGAAATGTTAGATATTAAATAAAAATTCTCAAACCATTTGGAGAGTACAATTATTCATCTGAGATTTATTTATATTTATGATATTACAAAGTCCGGCTATTCTAATATATAATTTCTTCTATGGACGTAATGTGGAGCATTGAGCAGCATGATTTATATGAGTCAATCTCAAACAAAGAAGACTTTGATGTGCAGGTAAGTGGATATTCCGCAATGACTAACGAACATAGAATTATACAAGCAATATGTATATTTCTCCCCATTGCAGAGGTTTTAGATATAATATGCCAAATAAAACACCGAAAAGAATATTAAAGGCTAATTAAATACTCAAGACACAGAGTCCATTGTATAACACGTTGACTTTGTTAATCATTATTGATAAGTCCGTAATGATATAATTTTTCTGATAAAAATATCCCATTGATATAAAAGATTACTTTACTATACGGTGATGATTGCAATGATTCAAAAGTCTATTGCTTGCACCACGTGGTGAGACAAAACAGACGCTCGTATTTATAGCTTGCCTTCAGCATTACATGTAAAATTTGGGGCAACGACTTTGCTGGCGAAAATGGGATATATGCCTCGAAACAGCAAATGGAGCGTCTAGCCACAGATCACTAACATCAAAGGCAACCAGACAGATTTTAATTTAATTACGATAGACGTACATGTATCATCCTTTCATCACCAACGTTTAGAAGACTAAATGTTTTATTTACAAAATTGCGCCATATATCATAGGAAGCATGATAATATTTTTATGCATGGAATACTGTTATGACTGGCGGCAGGGAACTGAACAACGCATTGTTTAGGAATTTTCATCAGTCTTATTCAACGGCCAAAATAGAAGGCAATAGATAGACCGACCTACTAGTAAACGAAGTTCCGATATTGTACCAAATTTATAGTTTTTGAGAATTTTCTTGAAAAGAACAAAAACTGTACGTGTCAGTTTTGTACCACATTTCTACTATCTTATTCAAATTATTAGTACCGACGATATACAATATACAGGGTATATCAAGACTGCTACCGAAAACGAAGCCGGGTGGTAGTTTAAGCGACTTCAGACACAATGCAACAGAAAAAGTTGCAAAAAAAAGCGACAATTTTTTTTTGTAATTTTTTTCCTATGGCTATATTTGGGTGGTAAATACATTTTTTCCTAAAATAATATTGTATATCCTTTTATTTATAAATACTCTAAGGTATAAAAGAGTTTAAATTATTATTTTAGCAAAAACTATGGATTTACCACCCAAAATTGACGATATTTAAAAAATCATAAAAAATAATTGTCGCGTTTCTATGCGAAATTTTTAATTGCATTAAGTTTGTAGCCACTAAAACTACCACCCGGCTTCGTTTTCGGTAGCAGTCTTGAGATACCCTGTATGTATTCCGCTGATATTGTGGTCTTTCATAGGCTACCACAATTACTTATCTTTGTGTTAACTTAACGGTATAAGTTCCTTTGCCATTTTGATATAGGCTTAATTTTAAGTATTCATTTAAACATTACATTATCTAAGCAACTTCTGCTTCCAACATAGGAATTTAATCAAATTTACCAGTGTCAAATCTCGATAGTCACGTAGGTAGGAATATTCCAATTTTAGACACTTCTGACATTCCGAAGCGAGTGTCATTCAATTATGAACGCTTCGCACCGTTTCGAACAATCCGATCGAACGCAAAACGTAATTGGATTCCGACGTCACTAACGACCATTTTTAGCACATGTTTAAACCTAATTAGTTTTAGGCTTAGCTCTTTCTTCATTTCAATATTCAATAACTTTGCAATCACTCTGATATGTGGTGTTAGGACTCTCATTAGTGAGATGCCGCCTATGTAGGTACCTACCACCACAATGTCTATCTCTCCCTCCAAACAGCAATATAAATGCACTGCTGTGCTCTGGTTTGAAGGACATTATAGCCAGAATAACAACTGGACATATTGAGACTTAACATCTTACGTCTTACGCGAGTGCAGTGGAATGCCAAGTATTGATTTTGCAATTCATGGTGTTGTTTGGGTTTGCCACTGTCCATGAACGGTCGTATCGCTTACCATCACGCTCATAGCATCCTCGTCTCGCCATTCATTACAATAAAAAAACTTATTGATTATGCCATCACATGAAGTGCGTGGTGGCCTGTTAGTATAAGGACTAGACGCGACTGCCAACATGTTCACGGTGGTCGCGGGTTCGAATCCAAGGGCACACCTCTGACTTTTCGGAGTCATGACTCATGTGTGTATTGATAGTCAATCACCACGCACTAAAAAGGTGAAGGAAAACATCGTGAGGAAACCTGCATACCATAGCGATTTATAAAAATTTCTATGGTATGTAAGTCCAAAAACCCGCACTAGGCCAGCGTGGTGGGCTATATGGCCTAACCACTCTCAATCGTGCTGTCGATTGTAGAGGAGACCCGTACCCTGCAGTGGGACGTATATGGGCTATAGATATATGTATCAATGTCATTATGAAAAGAATCAGCAATTTGATAAGTAAATTCTACATAAAGAAACAAGCAGGGACCGAAACCCATTCGACATAACGGTACCGGTATCGACGAATTTCGGTTACCTTTAAGATTTCGGTAACCGCTATGACGCAATATAAAGGTTACCCTTATATACGGGAACCGTTTTAATACCGGTAACCTAAAAAGACCTTGAATGCAAAAGAAAATGCGTTGTTATTGCATAACAAATAAAAATCATACTTGTCGTGTTGTTTACACAATATCGCTGGATACGGTTCATTTTAATTTTGGTGGGTAATTCTGTTGAAAAATTCATGAAATGAGTAAAGATAATTGTGTGGTATAGTGCCATAATGTTTAGTAAAGACAAACGGCGGTATAACCACACACAGGCACTGCCCCCGCTTTGACTTATAAGGAACTTCGCATGAAACATAAAGGTAACCCTTATTTCGGTATGATACCGGTTAAATTCTAGGAATCGAATAAAATTGGCGGATACCGGTTACCATTAAAAATACCGGTATTATTTTTTTCGGTTGATACCAAAAAATACCGGTATTTTTGATACCGGTTTCGGTCCCTGGAAACAAGTACAGATGTTTTAAACGATAGTTTACAAGAAACTTTAAGACTTCAAAAGAATAGTAAAAGAAACATGCTGAGTCGAATCAAAATTAGTCTTTGGCTCGCATTGAGACAATTAGTATTTCTATACAATACGTGAAGTTAATCCTTTGCTTCATGAAGGTATGACAATTCAAAACCACACTTTCGCATTCACAGATACCATATTAGACAAGTTAATTAATAAAATTTTAAAAATGTACTACCGTCTGAACGTTTCCCAGCAATCGGATCTGCCTCCATCACCATATCTAGCGATTACCCTGAAACAAAAACATACGTCCTTTATCATAGAGAACATATTATCACGGAAGAAATTTCGACTATCGCACATTTTTGCCACCTCTATTGTTTTATAGTATTTGCTGAAAACATAAGAAATTTATGATAAGATCACCTTTATTCAAATTCCATATCATGAGGATTCTAATGCTTTGTTTGCACTCGAATAAATAACTAAGGATGTCCTCATTAATGAATAATGTACCTACCTAATTATAGACAATATGGATCTGCTCCAAGAAGAAAGTGAAATAAATCGAACACTCTTCAAAGAATTCAGACAAAGAAACCTCAAAACGAAGCAGAGAAGAAAATAGCAAGTACACTAATGCGGAATTGAATAATCCTTCAACTCTTGCAACGTTGCCAACTGCGTCTTGGTGACGTTACATATAGAACTTGTCAAAATAATGCTCTGTATTGGTCGAAAAACTGTTTACAACTGCTTGTGCCAACGTTTAAAATGACGAATTGAGAACAGAAATACATGTATGAGCAATAACTATACGTAGGAACGCCCACACACAGTTTAAAATAGATCGCGATAAATGTGACCAGTTGACTAAGAACCCTAATGAAATACACCATTCTGTTCTAAGATGTGTTTTTCTCGGCGACAATGAGAAGGATGGGGATCAAGATTAGCTGGATTTGTTATATTCAAACACACGTGAGTGGCATTTATATTCACCATAATAAACCTAATTAGAATATGTGGGCAGGATTGCAGAATGCGTCGTTTTATAAAACAAGTTGAATTTATAGTTTTATTAAAATTTGCAGCCACTGCTGTGGAAATTGGATTGAGATTGTGGTAGTTATTGAAACATAGCTTATTGAGATACCTTCGACAGCCTCTGAAACGTTAACGGTTAAATCGAGGGATGTGTAGCAAAAGGCCATTGTTTCTATGTAAGATTCCATATCCAAGAATTTGTGAGTAAGATTATATATTTATTTCGGATTAGTTGTTTGAAAACAAAAATTATCTCCTCCCTCTCTTTTATTTTGTCTAACCGCAAGATATAAGATTCTTCCTGAGTCTAGGCTGTGTGGGTTACTGTTATAATAGACCCAGTATTATTAATTTTACTAGGTCAGATATATATTTAGATCAATTAGTTCA
Source organism: Hyles vespertilio (assembly GCA_009982885.2). NCBI lineage: Eukaryota > Metazoa > Arthropoda > Insecta > Lepidoptera > Sphingidae > Hyles > Hyles vespertilio. The sequence continues at coordinate 15,849,620 of CM042824.1, read as the reverse complement.
AATTACATGGCTTATAAACATTGCGCCTGAACCACACTAATTAAGGAGAAATCGTACCAAAGGTATTTGACCTGGAATGTTTCAAATAACGTTTTTATCACCATTCAAATATTTTGACAGCAGTAAATATAAAAAAAATAGTTTATCAAGGCAATAACACGTAAACGCCAGGTTTATCAGAATGTATTTTGTAGGTCATAGTGTATTGTACTGAATCACGTATGACATTTATTTTAAATGTATTAATAGTAATTACAAGTAGAATTTAGGTTTATAGTAATGATAAGTATATAAATGCACGCCATATTAATTTATGAAATAGGTAAGTCACAACATATTTTAAAAATGGAACTAGGCAAGCACAACTTTTGCACTATGCTTAGGGGGTGTAAGAGTACCGCCATGGTATCCCTTGCTCATCGTAAGAGACGTACATTCGGGCGCTTCTTGCCCTGGGATGACCAGTGCCGCCCAAAATGCATGTGACGGTCACCGATTTCTTTTTAGCCCGTTTGCTAGTGTAGGTTACTTCAAGCACCCAGCTCGGCCACTATTCGCAGCGTGCTGGGTTGGAAGGCTAGGGACGCTGAAAAACCCCTTTCGGCCTCCCATAGGGTACCTAAAGGGGAGTTTATTGGCTTTTCCTCTTGGACAAAAAGAGGCAAGCACCAATTAAGATTGGTTTTTATTTCTCATATCTTTTACTTAATTGGTAGTTGGTACTCAAATAATATTTTAAGTATACGAATAGAAACAGTACGGCAGTTTCAGCGATAACCATATTATATTGAAAACACAAAATATTTCTTTATTAAACTATTGCTTAAAACCGCAAAATAATTGCGCGGTAAACTATACAATGGTTTTCCTCTTTGCTAATTAGTTGTTATTACTTTACATTTAGTACAAAATCCAACATTTATGTAGTAGTAGTTACATTTATTATAATATATAATATGTGTATATTGCATAATATGTCCTACAAACCAGCAAACAGGTCACGCGATGTTAAGTGAACACTACTGCACTGGAACATCCATCAAGTTTGGATCCAGGATGTGTTGCACAACCATCAAATCGGGAGCGGAACGGGAAGGAAAGAGTATAGAAGAAGTGAACTGTGTGAAACCAACATGAAGGATACTGACATTACTTTATGGAAAAAGTAAGTCTACAACCAAGGGCGGATCCAGCTTTCACGCCAGGGGCGGTCATATTATAGTTCATGACAGATTTTACGCCAGAGGGGGGGGGGGGGGGGGGGTCATATAGTTCATGTCAGAACACTGAGCCCAATTTCAACATTCCAATTCGTAATAATGACTTTTTAAAGTTTGCTACAGCCGTGATTTGTGAACACACACATTTTTTTACTTTATTTATGTGCTTATAAATTTTATCAACAAGATTAATTTTGTCAATCTGGAGCGAGCCCAGGGGGGGTCAGGACCCCCATGACCTCCCCCCTGGATCCGCCCTTGTCTCACAACGTTACACTTATGCAAGAAGCCTCCTGTAATCTACTCAGCTGTGGGAAATATAGTCCGGTATAGATTATTTTTATACAATGCCGACAGTATTAAGTACTGTCAATAATAAGTAGCGTTTGCAGAGGCTTCGTATACATAATTCCACGTTGTGCGTCACAGGTACACAGTTAATTCTAACTGCGAAGATTGTGCGTTGTACAATATAAAGATTAAGCAAATAAAAATGATATTTAATTTATTTTCATTTGAATATTCTAATGAACGCTGTTTTAGTGTGAAAAATTACGATTCTTATGTTATTTTTATGATAAGCATTAATGGTTTGATTTTGTTCTTATTTTATTGTTGTATAAGTCAATACAATATTAAGTGTTTTATATACCTGTTTTTTGTATGATATGTATGTAGAACACGAAATGGCAGTATGAGTGGAATGCTGCCTTTCAAAAAATAAGAGTTTTTATTATTATTTTCCATTTAGTGTAGCACATTGTACCGTTTTACTATCAGATTTTAAAACGAGCATAACAAATCACTGTAGAGTTAGGCTTAGGATATATCAGAAAACGGCAAAAAAATGATAACTTCTTTTTTTTCGTATAATGTGTGTCGACAATACGATACGAGACACCATGGCAATCATAATAATGTCTGCATACAGATAATGACGCGTCAACTTATCTCGCCAATGTAACTGAATTCCGTACTGATAAGATTTGTTTATATTCAACTAAACAGTGAGTCACAGCTAATTATTATAGCAAGGTAACTAGTCTTCCTTTTGAAAAACTTATCCCAAGGTCGAACAACGAGGTCAGTTCTGATAAACACTAACTCAGTTTATGTGTCTGATTCTATGGATCATTCCGCATTGGCAAGTGAAAGATAAATAACAATCTGTTGTTAATTGAAATGAATAACGCAGATTTACTTATTTTTATGTCTTTCTTTATATAATATACCTACGCTTTTACATAATTAAAATTTAAAAGCACAATTCATTCTCAACTTAATTTTATAATCCCTGGCACAAACGACTTATTGTGACGAGCAAAAAATAAAGTGTTTATTATTATTTAAATCCATTTTTATCTTTCCTCTTAAAATATTTTTAGCCATGATTACGTCCGAAATAAATTCGTAATCTTGGGACTAATTATACTTTGATAGAAGTATTTTATTTTCCTAAATAATATTCTACCCAGCCCATATAATTCTATATAATCAGCCCATATAATTTCCACTGGAGGGCACGGGCCTCCTCTTCAACGGAGGATACGATTGAGAGGGTAAGGGCATATAGTACACCACGCTGGCTTAGTGCGGGTTTGCTCAATCTTTACAATACAAGTTTTATTTATTTAGACACATGAAAAACGTGATATTAAGCATTGCAAATCACAATCTATAGTTAAGGTCAAATTTTTTATTCACATAAAAGGTTAATGAATGAATGAAATGTTGTTAAACTAGTATATTGACCTTAAACATATTATGTTGTGTTTCTTACTATTAGTTTAAACCGAATCATCGCGTTATCAGTTTGCGCAGCGCAAACCCATGCACTGGTTAAATCTACCGGAGGTCAATGCACTTACATTGATAAGTATAGCACGATTTTTCTTTGCGTTCAGGTAGTAATAACATAAGTACATTATGATAACGGCACACTGGTTAATGTAAATGTTGCAGGTTAAATATTTTTAGTTTTTATATCGATAAATATAAATAACTAGATCGTATACAAAATATGTTTAGTCATCGAGGTATACTGTTTAGTACATTTACATTTGGTAGATAAAAAAATAATCTGTTAAATAACAACTACAATGGTGTAGACATCCCAATGAAGCTGATATAAAAAAAATATATTTTTAAGTTATTTCCAGCTTGAATTTACGGAACAATCCAGCCAGTCCAAAGAAAACAAACTAAAATATCTAATTTTAAAAGTCAACACTAACGTACAAAACAAATACTCGTACGTTTCAATTGTTTGTTGTTCACTTGTTAACTCCATTAACAGCCGTTGCCAATAAACAATCCCAATCCAAAATTTGTCGTTTTCGATTGACAGCTCAATCTTTTTTCTGATACTATATTGCCAATAATCAATCTCAGTAGTGAAAAAAACTATGGCAACATGACAAGAGACCAATCGAAAAGTAGAAAACAATCAATATTGACTTCAATCTAATTTTATCGATTGATTATTGGCATCGGCCGTAAAAGGTTCTAACTACATAATATGTACTCAAGTCCCAGGCTCAAGTCAAACGGAACAATTCGTACCGCGGTTAACTTACTAGGCGTATCTTAGAACCCTGTATAAAATATATTTTTATGGATTAATTAATCTCATTGCAATGTTTTATTAGATTTGAAGAGACGAGTGGAACGCCCTTCTGATTGTAAATATCAAGCCTGCCCTTAAACAGGAGCAAATCCACTTAGACTTTATTTTTTAAATTGCAAAAAATGGACTGCGAGACGAGCATGCCGTTCGCCTGTTGGTAAGCGATACGACCGCTCATGAACATTAGCAAAACCAAACAAGACCTTGAATTACAAAGCAATGATTGGCATTCCACTGCGCTCGCCATCCTGAGACATAAGATGTAAAGTCCCAATATGTCCAGTAGTAACTCTGGCTACAATGTCCTTCAATCTGAAACACAACAGTGCACTGACACTGCTGTTTGGCGGGAGAAATAGACATTGCGGTGCTTATTACTAAGCATTGTATGGCTATACTACACTTGTCACTTAGATAGAGGTGTGAAGTCTCTTAATAGCCAGCAATTAAACTAACTCCTGTCCTACAAACCGGAACATAATTGTCCTTATACACTGTTGCTTGACGGCAGAAGACAAAGCGGTGTTGGCTACTGCCTACTAGTCACCTAGATGGCCTCTCGCATACGAGGGAGTTACCAAATAGTATCTAAAAAACAAATGTATTGTTTCAGGTCTGAATAGCAGTAGCTGGATAGTTTTTTATGAAACTTAGTATCGGTGAAAATATTTTTGTCTTTAGGTGAAACCTACTTTTTGATGTAGAGAAAAATATATATTTTTAATAAAATTTCAATAAATATAAACAAACTACGACCCAGATCGGGAGTTCTTGGAGAATTGGACATGAAGTCCAATAAAAAAAATGTCTGGCTCTGTAAACAAAATGTAAATTTGTGATGATAATTACTTTATTTTATAAAAATCTGTCGCCCGGGATAAACGAGAATACGATAAAGGACAAACCATAAAAAATGCTTTAAAGACTTTTAAGCAGTATCATTTACCATACAGTTTTTAATAAACATAATACAACACACGTATTTCTATATGGAGTCGGGATTTATTTATTTATTTATTTATATATGCTTTATTGTACACCAAAATGTAAGACACATACAAGTACTTAAAAACTAAAGGCATGGTTACAATAGGCGGCCTTATCGCTAGCTGCGATCTCTTCCAGGCAACCTTTGGATGGACTGGATTATTGTGAAATTGAAATAAAGGGTAGTGCAAATAGCGAGAGAATAATAATAATAAACAATAATAATTGATGTACATGCTATATTATATTAATTTACATAATATAAATAAATACAAACATACATACTAATATACAGGGAGCGCAAATAAATGGCGCACTTGCTCAGTTGGTTACAAGGGCATAATATTAATATCGTAATAAAAAAATAATATTTGGAAAATACCTATCCGTTTTGAAGTTATGACCGTTTAAAATTTTAAGTTTAATCACCACTTTTTCGCATAAAACCAGTTGGAATGGATGAAGAACAAGATTTAAACACATACGTATTTTTTCGTTTCGTCGTTAATTGAACGGTTAACGAAATATACCACGAAAACCATTTTTAACAGCATCAAAACTTTCTTAGACTTCGCTTTAACCGTTGTTTACACATGGGTAAGGTCATGAACTCTTAGCTGTATAATTTATCCTTCTCTAACTTCAAAAAAGGATATTTTTTGTTTCATTTCAAATAAATCAATCAGTTAAACAGGGACGTACTTAGATTTAAGCGTCAATAAATTAACAACATAATAACTTTAGGTGCAGTTGCATCGTGTATGGATTGACTATTTTGTTTGTCATTATTTTCCTTAGTGTCACAAATCCAAACTGAAAGACACCAAGAAATCACACTGGTCATCGGTTAAATCATGTAAGATTTCGAATTTAATTATAATTAGAAAAGTTTTGGTAATACCTACATAACATTTAAATTTTCTAAATAATTAATATTCATTGAAAAAATAATCTGATGACACTGATTAATAAAAAATAAGATTTTTAAAATGATGGCCTAATTCGGCCCTATTATTCAAAGGAAGCCGCCGGTCATAGTGTACTTCGTCGGATCCAACGCGGCTCGATTATTCTTCCTTTGAGGTTGCCGCCGCCCTTTGTGAGCGCGAGCCGAAAGGCGGCAATTTCTTTGTCGGTAACTTTTAGCATTTTGCAAAAGAAGACCGACATCTTGAGGTGTGTTCACACTACACACTTGATATAACTTAATTTGATTAAGTACCTACTCCGATATAAAAGTTACGTTAAAAAAAAGATCTTATTGGACTGATAGAATGGTCCTTACTTGCTAAAGAGCTTATAATATTATTTAAATATGTCATCAACCGATCCAGTCAGTTACAAATTGCCTATTTACTTTTGCTTATTATTGTATTTAACATTACTTTAATGTGTTTTGAAACAAATGTTACTTTAAAGTGATACACTGGAGACCCCGTGCCCTGCAGTGGCACGTATATGAGCTGATACAGTACTAATACTAATTGTTCACATGAATTATTATGAACTCAAATAGGAAAGCTTTGTATCTAATGTGAACAGGCCTTTATCTTTCAAAAATCAAAATAATAATTTATTTTTTATTAGTTGAATTCGGATTGCGATCGTGTGTGCATCTATTAGTCGTGTGCATATTATTGTAAATTCGTTTTCAGTTATTTTGAGTAAATTTTATTAATTTCACTATGCTTTGAACATTACCCAATTTGATAGCTTTTGATGTAACTTGTGTTATGTGAAATGTAAAAGAAAAAGTGATTTGTGCTACCAAACTGTGACAGTGTTTTCGTGCGGGTTTTGGCGGATCCTGCGCTTCCAGCCTTGCCTATCAAGGTCATTACGGTTTACATTACAAGGTCAGTTAACTATTTTAGTGGTCATTAATGACAACTAACCAGCCCATATGAGTCACCAACGGCCTCCATGGCGCAGTTGGTAAGAACTGCCTGTGAAATGAGAGACCGCGGGTTCGGTTTCTGCCCCGAGACAAACAATTTCCATGAACCATAATTATTTTTCTAATACCCGCGACACAAGATTTGTATCTTAGTGTGGGGTTAGTACCCATGTATGTGACTGTTGACAGTATTAATTTAATATCTTTTTATGTACCCTGAGCGTTATGTACACAATCGCACGACTTATAAGTAAATAATGAGCTCTGCTTATTTATTGTTGAGTGTCTACCGTTCAGTTGTAAGGTTCAATCACTTTAGCGTAATGTGTTAAGGGTCAGCATATGTAACGTTAGTTTTTTTTTTCTCGGCCTCTTTCTTAATATTCGCTAGCGCCATGCAAATCCGTCTTAATTAAGATGCCTTCACCATATACTACAATGTATATTGGCAGGTGCGCCGTTTTCTTGTCCACCCTGTATATCGAGCTAACTATAATGATGATTTAAGTAGAGGAGCAAAATATATATATATATATATATATATAACAGGATAATACGTTACTGCAGTGAGAGATAATGTATCTTAACAAGTCTCTTAAAACTTGGTAATGTCTTAGCTCTGACAGACAATGGTAATTCGTTCCACAAGCGAGCAGCATGAACTGTAAAGGACTTGCTTAGAAATGATGTGCTGTGTTTGGGAATCTCTAGGATCAAATTCTCTGTTGATCTAAGATTTCGCGCATGAGTTTGACCGAGGAATTGGAAACATGGTCATATTTGCGAAGACCAAATATGAATCTAATGCAGAAATTCTGAAGTCTCTCAAGTTTTTCCATTTGGGCTTCGGTGAGGTCGAGGTAGCTAGCATCAGCATAATCAAGGAGGGGGAAAAGAAGAGATTGAACCAGCGCAATTTTCGTGGAAATCGGTAGAAAATTCCGCAATCTCCGCAAGGACCCCGCTGCAGCAAACAATTTGCGACTTACTTGTTGCAATTGGGGACCCCAGGATAGGTTTTTGTCGATGATTACACCCAAATTCTTAACAGTATCACTGAATGGAATAGCACAACCATCAAACAGAATTTGGGGTAATTGATCCGTATCTAATTTAGATATCAACCTGGAGCTGCCAACAACAATGACTTGGGACTTAGCAGGGTTGACTAATAGCCCGTGAGACTTACTCCATCTGCTAATACTCTCGAGATCCTTGTTTATAGAGTTAATAGCCTCTGTCACCCTGTCTACAGGAGCATGATAATATATTTGTAAATCATCTGCATACAGATGGTAGGAAGAAATCAGATTTTTTGATATAGAATTAATAAAAACAGCGAAGAGTAAGGGAGATAAAACGCCGCCCTGAGGGACGCCAGTAAGTGTATCGCACCACGAAGACACTGAGTCTTCAACACGAATGCGCTGGCGTCGACCCGTCAGGTAACTACGAAACCAGTCAATTACCGTTGGAGATATGTTAATAGAGCACAGTGTGGTCAGCAAGACATCAAAGTCAACGGTGTTGAAAGCATTGCTAAAGTCTAGCAGGGCTAGTACCGTTAGCTTGCCATTCTCCATCGCAGCTCTGATGTCATCCGTAATATGAATTAGTGCAGTGGTGGTGCCATATCCATGACGAAATCCAGACTGGAAGGGATTAAGGAGATTGTTAGAAGTTAGAAAGGAGCATAATTGTTGATGAACAAGATTCTCTAGGACTTTAGAAAGGAAGGGGAGAATGGATATAGGGCGATATTCAGAGAAAGATACAGGATTAAGTTTTTTGGGAAGAGGAATTACTTCGGCCTCCTTCCATAAGGAAGGGAAAACGGAGTTGGATAAGGAAAAATTAAGGATATGACAAAGGATAAGGAGAATTTCATCTAGGATAGGCAAAATCATACTGCGACCAATGCAATCATTTCCAGATGCATTGGAGGAGATAGATAAAATGCTCTTTTTAACATCACAATCAGAGAATTGGCTAAAGACAAATTGGGGATAGTTAGGAGTTGGAATAGAAGAAAGGTCTTGAATTGTTTTATTTTTAATAGCCCTATCAAATTTGGGCAAAGCAGTGAAATGAGTATTGAGCGAATCTAAATTTAAACTATTAGGAATAGAATCTGAACGAGATTTTCCAACTCCCATAGAACGAAGAAATTTCCAGACCTTAGCTGGATCGTTGTTTTCTACAGATTTGTGAACATGTCGGCGTTGTGCATTCCTACACATCTTGTTGAAGTGATTTCGGAGAGCAACGTATTTGTCCCAATTCTGAGATGTAGGTCGACGCTTAAACTTAGCCTTAGCTGCGACCTTTTTTGTTATTACGGCTTTAATATCGTCGGTGAGCCAGGGTGACGGAAGATGTTTTATCCTAACAGCACGAATGGGGGCATGGACATCATAAAGTCTGATTATATTGGTGGTGAAAAGATGAACTTTGTCATCAACCAAACTCGAGTTGAGTAGAGGACCCCAGTCAATATTGCTGGCATCCCTATGAAGATTTGCAGAATTGATTTCACGAAAACAACGCTGCATGACCACTTTGTGTCTTAGTTTGGGAAGGCGGACTTTATAAGAAAGATAGATGAGATCATGGCATGAGAAAGAATCGGCAGAGCACTGTCCATGTTTTTCGACAAGATGAGGAGAAGATACAATCATAAGATCGAGAAGAGAAGGAATAGAATTAGGGAAATGATGAGTAGGATTTAGAGGTAGGACAGATAAGTTACTAGAATTTAAAATAGTATAAAGAGAGCAAGAGCGGTGGTCATTCTTAATAAGACACGTATTGAAATCTCCCATGATTATGGTGTGACTGTACGAAGGAGTGAGGTTAATAAGGATAGATTCTAAAGAAGAGAAGTAATCGATACGTAAAGACGGACAATAATATACACCGAGTTAGTGCCTGATTGTTGTATTTATTTATAAGTACTTAAGTTATGACCAAACAAGGTATTTTAAAGCGCACAATACCCAAATGTAAACATTATTTTAAATGGTCGTACTTTAGTGAGTCAATTCATAAAGCATGACGTATTAGTTTTGCATCACCGCCTTTTATGGACCGTTAATGTAGAGGACATATAGAGGTATGTTAACGCCACAGAAATAAGTCGGTGCGTTATATGGAATAGTGCATGTGTAATTAAAACTGTGTAACACTATAAATAGAAATGATATATTATATAATTATTCGTACATATGTTTATGTACATAAATATAGGGTTCATCAAGACTGCGACCGAAAACGAAGCCAAGTAAATGTTGTATTGGTATTTCTTTTATACACAGTTTTTTGTAAAATAGTAATGTAGAACCTTTTATTTTTAAATACGCTATTGAACGCCAGGTGACAATAGTAATTTTAGCAAAACTATATTTAAAACACGTGTTTATAATCACTAAAACTACCACCCAGCTTCTTTTTCGGTAGCAGTCTTGATATATCCTATACTCATATGTACGTATAATAATGTTTTATATGCGTAATTTCAAAGCACAGTATTCTTGTTCTTTTTAATATGAAAAATAAAATATATTTGAAGTATAAACTGAACATAAATCATTTTAAACTTTTAAAATATTTGATATTCCAATTAAGTTTTTCGTATGTTTTACTAAAAATAATTATTACAACTGTTACGTATCCTCTTGAATCTTTTAAGTGTAAAGGAAGTCAAGATATTCCTAAGAATAAGACACAAGTATGCAACACGTTTTCTGCGTATTCGTTAAGGTTTTTTGACGATGCGGGCTCAAAGTAATTTGACGGGTTCTTGAGCAGTTTGTGTCAAAGAGACCCTCTTGAGGAACGGTTGAAGTGCGGGCCTCGACCTTGATTTTTCGTCGACGAGGTCGAAATATATGAATATGGATAACTGTAGACTTGGTTTTGAGGCGAGTTTTATCTTGGAATATATTCATACTTTTTCATTATTTACTTTAAGGAATATGTTATTAAAAACATGAATGCAGGTAAATTGGCAAATATTTCTCGTTAATTGATCACAGGAACAACATCATTTCAACATAGGATGTGAATTATTTTCAACTTAAATGCATATGAGATATTTTAAATCATAAAAGAGAAAATATAAATTATGGAACATTTAATGAAGTAAAATCTAACATTAAGTGTAGATAATTCTATCTGGTAAAGAAATAACCCAAAGAGCTTTTCAATCTATTAAACGTCTGAAATACATTCAATCTAAAAGCTACAACTCGAACCAAAAAACCAAAGTAGGGTTGGGTCCGTCGTAAATACATTAAGCGCAGTGCCATTATTTAGAACGCAAGGTCCCGCACACCCTGAAACTGCGACCTTGTCCGTAAAGGGGTGCGTAAGGGACGAAGGTCGAAGGTCATTGATATAAAATCGTTAGATTATGTGATTCTGAACCCGACTAGGTAGGTAGTAACGGTCAAAAGTGTAGCAATTGCATGTGAGGCTATTTCTGCTGTGTCCAAAAAAAAATAAAAACCGACTTCAAAACAAAAATCCACTAAAAACCAAAAAATAATAAATACCACTCCAAAGCAAAAAAAAAAATATTTATTTCATGGAACTCGTGCATGTTGATTAATTTGCTTAATGACTTGACTAGCCAACAAATCAAAATACATGCGTAACATATTGAAGACGGGCCGCCAAGTACCAAACATGTAGGACGTATGCCTTATATTAATTTAAATATCTATATGTTTGGTACTGGGCGACCCGCCTTCAATATGTTACGCATATATTTTGATTTGTTGGCTAGTCAAGTCATTAAGCAAATTAATCAACATGCACGAGTTCCATGAAATAAATATAATTTTTTTTGCTTTGGAGTGGTATTTATTATTTTTTGGTTTTTAGTCGATTTTTGTTTTGAAGTCGGTTTTTATTTTTTTTTATTAACAATTTTAGTTATTTTTATCTTTTTAGTGTTGATAGGCATTTAAATTAAGAAGATTTGGTCCCCACAAGGAATGTGTTCTTTCCGATGACAATGAAATCGCTAAAATCGGCTAAAAGCTGCCAAAGATATTGGAATATTCACATGTTTATTATTTTTCTCCCCCCCCCCCCCCCCCCATCCCTTCGCGCCTACCTCTTTTTCCCTCAACCACTGTAGCCTAGCTTTTATACTGAAGCCAATGCAAAAAGAACCGTTGAAATCCTATTAAATTTTGAGGGGTTCTACTCTCCAGGTCCGAACATCATAATCAGATCTTAATGTTGTGTTCCTGGGATCAACCTGTTAATACGTTCTTTCTAATGAAAAAGAAATTACTAAAATCGGTTATAAGCTGCTCAAGATATTAGTATTTACGTGTATTTTAATTTTATCACCCCCCCCCCTCACCCTTACCCCTTTTTCCCTCCCTCACTGTAACTTAACTTTTATAATAAACCTAATGCAAAAAGAACCATTGGAATCCTACTACATTTTGAAGAGTTCTATTCTCCAGGTCCGAACTTATGTTCGTTCGTTCATCACATCTTCATGTTGTATTCCTGGGATCAACCTGTCAATACGTTTTTTCTAATGAAAACGAAATCACTAAAATCGGTTGAAAGCTGCCGAAGATATTAGAATTTACGTGTATTGTAATTTTATCACCCACCCCCTCTCACCCCCACCCCTTTTTCCCTCTCTCACTGTAACTTAACTTTTCTAATGAACGTAACGCAAAAAGAACCATTGCAATTCTCCTTAATATTAAGGAGTTCCCCTCTCCAGGTCCGAAGATATTCATCAGATCTTCACCATATTTTTATGGGACCAAACGACAAGCACCAGCTTTCAATCAAAGAAAGAATGATGGAAATCGGTTCACACAGTACAGAGAAACGAGGTGACAAACATAAAAAAAAAGCAACATACAGTCGAATTGAGAACCTCCTCCTTTTTTTGAAGTCGGTTAAAAAGAGGCAGTCGGTATCATAGCAATACGTCTGATATTGGAAATGTACATAGATTTTATAATTTTATGACGAATAAGTTGGTTTTCAGACATTTTGCGCGTAGTATATGTCTGAAGCGAATTTTTGAAAATGTCAACAAATTTAGCCGACCTGTATTATAGCAATCCGAATGATTTTTTTTCTACCGTTCGTTAATAAGACAGGATTACAAAAAAAATGTTTTCAGACATTTTAGATGTCGCATGTACTCCCAAAAGAGAAAAGAACGTTTTGGAGTCGCTTGGCCGATGCCTGAGTGCTTCTTACGTTCCTGCTGCGGTGGGAATGGTTTTTTGCATGTTACGCTATTGCCACTCTCTTACTATACATAGTCACTCACCAGCTGTCCTAACCGTTGAAATGACGCTCACTTAAAGGGACAACAAACTATAAGTTGCTCAGGCGGACGTGGGTGTGTCGCTGGTTGTCAGAGGGCTCGCGGACGTTTTTTTTCTTCTATTCCCTATGATAAGGCATGGTTTGCTCATCTGCCATTGACGAAGTTTTCGGGGATGGAAGAATAGGTTTTTAAGAATTCAAAATTATCAATTATAATAGACGTTTTTATAGCATACATACATTGTCCGCGCTCTATTTTGGCAAGACAAAAGCAAGGTGATTGCCCGACTTGCAATCAGTCACGCTTCAACACGGTCGATATCCAGTGGCGGTACTTCCATACAAGCCCAAAAGCCCGGCTTGCCTTACTTAATACGCATATACTCAATCCTAAAGACAAATCAGTACTTTAAATAAAATATATTCGTTTAATGCAAAACGTCTATCATTTTTTAAATTTACCGCGCCATAATGGACCCCGCGCCTGCGACGGAGCACCCGCGCCGCGCCCGGCAACTCGCCTAAGCGAGCGCCGCGGTCTAAAACTAATATAAAATTATTTCATTCAAAATCAACGCGTGACGCAATATCTTAAAAAGATGGAACACACCAAAGTATTATCTATCTTTTTCTCTCTCGTGTGCTTTTACCTGGCTTCTGGCGTATATTGCCCTCTCAGTCGCACCTCTGGGTGAAATGCTATTACCATGACACTACGTACCTATACATATAGCTATTTTTTTATGCAATTTGTACCAAGCAAAATGCCCGGTTTCGCGGAGTGAGGTTGTGCACTTGACATGTCATATTAAGATCCAAATTTATCGAAAAATATTTATGTTTTGCTACAAGTTATATTGGATAATATATAAAATAAATATATATTTTTTGAGACCGTATTATGATGTTTTAAATATTTTTATGAATATATTAGAATTAGAATACTTAATTTGGAATTGTCCATAATTTAGGACCTGTGGCTAGCTTCACGCTTATTATTATGTCTTTCGAGCGGACGATTAATCAGTAACAACTGAACATATACGTTTAGTTTTTGTTTCATTATAGTATTTTACGTTTATTATGTATAATAATGGGTGAAAATGTGCCTTGTGATGGTTTGAAGTGTGTGCAAGTGTTGATCGGCGAGGAAAAGGTAAATTCATTACTTTTCGTAGACAAACAACTACTCGTATCTGGTCGAAAACCTACGCCTGATTTGTTGTGTATTTCTCGAAAGTAGTGAAAACTATAGAATACAATTTTATAGATCAGTGCACATAACTACATAGATTGCTGGATGTTCTCATACTAATAAGTTATACTGTCGGTGTTGTATATTTTTTTCCAACGATGTACTTAAATTTTTGGAATTGTTCCGGCTATAGTGATTTAAATAATTTAACTGGTACTTTTATAGTAATTGACAAAAACATGTGAATGCATTAATATATTTTCATAATTCCGGTAAACAGCGTATAGAAACCTCTTTATGCGTCATATACATAATATGTGATGAGATTTCAAAACATGCTCGCGTAGACAGTAATCGTAGTTTTTTTCAGATATTCCTTAGCTTTCTTTCAGAGCTCATGATGAATCAAAAAATCACATGCATACACAAAAACATAACATGAATATATTAACAATAATTTGTGGCCGCGAAGTTAAACACGACGCCGTACTTGTGCTATTGTAGTGCCGTTTATTAATTTACAAAATAATTACAATATAAAGTTACGTATGCATGCCCAAAAGTAATTTAACTTACACATTTGTTTTATTCATCTATTTAAAACTAATGATGGGCCCTTCAGTATTTTGGCAATATTAAATAGATGGCCGTGGAAATCGCGCCATCTATTAGATTTTTCGAAACAACTTGTTGTAATAGATTTTTTCATAACGGTGATAAAGATAGTTATTATTTTATTGGTTTTTATCCTAATCTTATATAGATCGTGTGGTAGGTCTGGGACTGTCTCGATGGCGCAAAGTTGATGTCTCGGATTCGAATCTGGGGTCTATTTTTATTTAATTACATCGCATAGGCTCGCCCTCTATCGCATGATGAACACGTTCTTCTTTCTTAATACCATTTTGCTCTTGAACCAATACATATTGTTACTAAAAAAATATTGGGCTTGCCCTAGTCCACAACCCTAGGCACGCCACTGTCGATATCGAAAAGTTGTCTGATAAAGGAGGTGCTACACTGAATTCTTCTGATATTTTTTTTTACATCTGGTTAATTCATTTCATCAAGTTCAACAATTTTCAGACATATTGCTATGATACCGATCGGTAAAATTCCTTAACATATTTAGAATGGTCTCAAAATTTGATGCATCCAAATTTCCTTCTGAAAATATTTTTTTTCCTTTTAGCGAATCCTAATTTACCCGTAAAGAACATTTTCAGACTATCATCATATTTTTTGTCTCATTTTTAATTTTTCTAAATTATTTTTTGGGTTCGCGCTACACTATAAACTTCTGAAAAATATGTTTTCGGTATCTTATAGCTATTATATAACTACAGTCAGAAAATCAGACAGATTGCTATGATACAGTCCGGTAAAATTTGTTGACATTTTTGAAGATTCAGTTCGGTCAAACACTACGCGAAAAATGTCTGAAATTGGTATTTTCGAGTTCGAAATAATCAAATCTATCAATTTGATGCGGTTGTGGCCGTATTGCTATGAGACAAAAATTTTGGTTGTCATCTCGTACTAACTTGTTCAGTATCGGTTTAAATCGTTATGGAAGCACAAGTATATGGAATTAAAACAAAGAATGTCAATTAGAGTATGTATGCAAACTGTGTAGTACATGGACATTATAGTGCGCACAATATATACAAGGTGCTACATAATTAGTAAACATTCACGCATGTAAGTCACGTAGAAGTGAGGCCGCGGGGTATTGCACCAGACGTAATTTAGCACACCCTACCATTGACAGCGTTTCCACTTTGAAACTACGATCGAATGGTTGGATAATCCAACCTTTTCTTATTTTCGCGGTTTTGCAGCCTACCTAGATAAATCACTTTTGGTAGGTGATTTAAAAAAATCTTTGTATTTTTGGTTGGTTCTGGTAGTCTTTTCCCTAGTAGAATAGTTTCCCAAGTAAGATGATCTTTACTAAACTGTCTTGCGTTTTCCATAACATAACCAAAGTACTAAAGTCTTGGAAACTAGACAGGTAAATTGCAACATTCATTCCACACATCGATACAGGGCTGTAGAGAATCGTGACACTAGGGTGTGTTTCGCAACTGAGTAGTTCAGGTACAGATAACAGCAATTGAACTTATCGCTTCCACAAATTGCAAATGCTGGCAAACACGCTACGGTCTGTTACATCATACATGGTAGGAGAGGAAAGGAAACAAGAATTACTTGCAGAATTTGCAACACAATATTAACAGTTTATTTACCTAAGTGCCAAGGGAATACCGGACTGTGAAGAATATCTGGAATAACATAAATAAATACACGCAACAGTCACATACATAGTCCTGACCCTTAACTAAGATCAAGTATTGTGTCGTGGGTATCAGAAAATACGAGACATTTTTTAGTCTCACAAACACCCAAATACCTGTGTATCACAGAAAATATATTTGTCTCGGTGCGAGGATCGAACCAACGGCTTCTAGTTTTATAGCCGGCGTCTAACCAACTGCTCCACAAAAGCTTTCTAATTAACAACATTCTGATGACAACTAACAATATTAAATACAATTGAAAATAGTACACTTACGAAAGAACAATAGATATTAAAAGAATGCCACTACAGAAACATATCGTCACTTATGTAATATATTACATCAATTTAAAGAAATCACTACCGGGTGATATATCGAAACGGTCGTGACTATTGCGTTTTGTTTTTTTTTTTAATAACAACAGCTGTCGGTCGACTTCCTTATATCGTCAGCGGATACGTAAATATATTAACTTCTCAGCTCGATGCATATGAATGTTAACATCCAACGCGGAAACAAAAAATCAAATGTTGATCTATTAATATACGAGCCAGAAAATTCTCAGCATTTAAAATACAACATAATCTTCCCATACTGCTTAGTTAATTTCATAGAGTTTAGCCGGCAGCTTATTGTTAGTTAATTTAAAACTGTTGTAACTCTCTGATTTGCTTTTGCATCTGACGAAGTTGCCGAATAAGAACAAAGAAGTTCAAAACATTTATGGCCACCTTCAATCGCCTATTAGATCTTTTTGGGAGCTTAAATATCAATTAAGCACTTTGGTTATAAATATAATTAATAAAGAGATAATTGAGTGGTATTCTTAGAAAAATAATTATAAAAGAATTGTATGACAAATGCAATATGATAAAAGCCCCTCTGAATCACGGACAATCAAGTTTAACTTTGTTTACCTTTTTTGCGCTAATAGCAATTGACCACATTACGTCACAAGATTACGTCATTAATATTGCATAACACATCACGGGTCGATGACACGATGTTTGGCTTTGCGGTTTCCTTGTGTTCACTTTTACTGCTATTGTAAATATAGACAATTTTGTGGTGCGATATCGATAATTAAAAATTTTCAAACGAAGTTAAAAAAACATTTTTGATTGTTAGTAACAACTGTGGGAAATGCGATGTCCATAATTATCAGATTCAGTAATCGAAATAACCGTATGATTTAAGGATTTTATCGCGGATTCGGTTTAATTTTTACATTTTTTGAGTTACCGACGTTTCGATTACTTTACAGCTTTCTTGGTCACTGGGCGGACTAACTTTCAGATATAGTAATCAGTTAATTTTGATTTTAAATAACAGCTATGGAACAACACATCAAAGGATTTGTAAGTGGGTGTCTTTTCAATGTCTGAAAATTTTATTAATAACTGTAGGCAAAATAGTTATCGGCACTATTAACCCGTCTGTTAAGCAGTAACCATTGCTCATGGATTTTCCCAATGCTCCGGAGCAGTTAAACCACCGCCTACCGTTTCAAGTAAAAGGATTCAGATTGGAGAGGTCATCATAAGAGGAGCGAGCGTTCATCATAAGTAGGGGCCTGTTTGGTAGACATGAAAGGACAAGAAGTATAGAGAGTGAACAGTAGAATGGATATTAAACCCGGTGAATTAGTCAATTCTTGAATAACAAAATTTGATGAAGAACCTTCTGATATTAGATTCAATGGAATGCTCTTAATTGCTATTTTGCCAATTACAAAAACAATTAATCACGCGAAGGAAGGTCGCTATAATGCATGTCAAATTAGCCAATAAACAGTTTTTACCATCTGACTATTTTCACGGTCGCAACTCACGAATACAGACTTAACTGGGTATTCTGCACGAATTCCAAGATATAAGTTTTAATAATTAAGTCGGGCAATATAATTTGAATGTTTTAAGAGCGTATACACCTTGCGCGCAAAGTCAACTATAGGTATTTCTTCGTTAATTTCACGCACACATAAGCGACCAAAGCTGTGTGCGTAGAGCTGCCGCGTCGGCTCGCTATACAATCGGCTCAAACAACTTTGATCCGTGCGCTTCAAATATTCAATTGAAATGTAACTGTAATATAATATCATAAAAATATTTTATTTGCATTATAAGTAGACAAATATTACTGTGCAAGCAAAGAATAATACAAATTTTGGATACTAATCATATTTTCGTTATTATTACATTGTTAAGTTGCATTCAAATCAGTGTTCAATCAGTATACACTACGGACGTTTTATTAATCATTTCGTGTTCGAAAACATAAATAGTGTTAGGGGCCTTACAACCCCTCACAATTACGAAATATATTTAATTTTATATTACAATACATAACATAATTTAGCCTCGGAATTACATCCCATTATATTACCTGAAACATAATTTATACTCACTACAAAATCATTGTAGGTAATAAAAATAATTAAATATTTTACTACCAAAGTACTAAGATGTGGTAATCGCATTCCGCGCGTGGCTATTTTTACTACGCGCGGCATAATCGACTGCAGCCAGGCCGGAGCGACGAGCGATACGTCCTCCCTCTAGAAGGCCTTGCGGCGGTCTGATTTGATCCACGTCGGACAGCGTGTTTTATAGTGGTTTTTAAAATATTTGTAGAAAACATGAAACTAATTTTGTTGAAATATAAAAATGGTAATTTATTGATAAGATGTTCTTCTATTGTAATATGCAATTGCTATAAAAAATTATGTACGATAAGTTGGTGAAAAAAAATATGTTCTTGACGAGAGTTTCTGAATAATTTCGCATTGTTTAAATTTTTATTTTTCAGGAACTAAACACAAAAAGATTATTTTTCTCAGCAAAATCCCTCCATAAGGGTCTTATTAGTCTGATAATATTTTTATTTTCATCTTATATTTAGTGGTTTCGGATATCTTAAGCTTCTAAATTGGCATTTAAAGCCTAAATAACGAAACTTGTGTTCAGTAATCCTTACAGTACTCACAAATTATCCATCAATCTATAATGTTTTCCACCAAAATCTCTAGATGACAACCTTTTCTAAAATTAGTACTAATTATTTTACCTTGAAATTGTTTATTGGTGGCTATTAACTCATTTGAAAAGTCCTGTTTTTAAGCCAAAAAGCGCGTGCAGGGTATAAACGCTCTTAAAGCCATTTGTAGATAATTTCCGTCATTAGTCTGGCAATGCGACAAATTGAGTAACAGTTTCCTTGCGATATGTCAAAACCATATCCAACGACATTCTTGGGACTTACCCGCCAATTCACAATTAAATCTAATCCATAGGTTTGTGCTTTGTATCCAGCAAATGTAAAAATTACAAATAAATGAATATAGGTAGACTCTTCTATTGAATACTAATAAAGTGAACCTTAATATCGCTGTCGTCACCGTCAATAGAAAGTTTGTAAATGATCCACTCGGCTTTATTACTTTTCCTATAGCCTAAACAATAATCGAGTTCGCGACGAACGAATTAATTCGATTGGACTCAGTCTTGCAAGCGGCAGTTTTACAATGTTTCGTACTTGTCAAATTATAAGAATTAATGTAGAAAGTTTTAACTGCTGAATAGTAAAATATTGTCCCTTTGTTAATTTGGACCTTGAAAATATTACTTACAATCATGAGGGCCTTGACATTGTGAATATGCATTTTTATTATACAAAGAACATTTCAGGATGTATGTAGTTATTGTTAAATTGAAAATTGTTATATGTTAAATTAAATTGATTGTAAGTTCAGTTTAAAATATATATATATTAAGCTATTATTTTTTTAAATGTTTTCAGTCCAAGTTGCAACCGCTTTAGTGTTCCAAATATGTGAAGACAAAACCGCAGCTTAGTACTCATTCATTAAAACAAAAAAGATTACTGTCCCACAAACTTATCTGACCCGGTGAGAGAGTCGCTGTTGTCAAATTTGGTGTTGCCATTAAAAGTAGATATAGCAATAAAGTGGGTGAAGTAAGATTTTTCAATTCGATCAATAGTGTCAGGAAAATTAGTGGACCAGTTTCCTTTGCATGTTATTTTTCCTTCCCAAGATTCCTAACAAATCGCTCCCCATACCCTTAAACAAGTGTATCTGTATCAGCCCATATACTATATGTCCCACTGTTGGGAACTGCCCAATTCTACAATCGAGAGTGCCATTGAGGGTGGTTAGGCTATATCATAGGCCATATAGTCCACCATGCTGGCCTAATGCGGGTTCGTGGACTTACATACCATAGATATTCTTATAAATTGCTATGTTATGTAGATTTCCTCACTATGTGTTCCTCCACCGTTTTAGTGCGTGTTTATTGACTATCAATACCCACATGACTCCGAAATGTCAGATTTGTGACCTGGGATTCGAGCCTACGACCACCGTGAACATGCTGGCAGTCGCGTCTGGTCCATTCATCAACAGGCCCCAACGAACGAAACGATAAATTCTAGTTTATTATAATATGTACTTACATGTATTGTACTAGTACGTACAAAATTTTGTTTATGTGGTATTTATTTTGAAAAGCTGACAACACAGACCTGTGGCGGCAACTACGCGTTGATACAATTTTTCTAAGGGCATTGGTGCTTGAGATGCTTTTCTTCCTTCATAAAATTTAATACCTGAAGTCTAACGTTCCTAGCGTCACTTTATCAAGTTCTCGGCATATTTCACTAGTTTTACATAATGCAGGAAAAATAAATACATTGAGTAAACAACCAATGGCAGATATGTCAGCGACTGGCAGATAGACTGACATTCCAAATGACGTTATTGTTTCCACTCTTGGCCACCGGGCCAGATAACTTTGTGGCTCTATAACAATATACAGTTGTCATGACTAGACGTTTCAACCAGAAAGACTATACATGTAGGTATTCACTAATCACGGTGCCGTACGAGTAAAAATACAACATTTTACATAATATGAATTGAGTTTAAAAACAAACACCTGGTATCCTTATTTAGTATTTTGCTAAATTTCATCTTTTTAATGATCATCCTTTTCAGATTTCTACACAAGAAGAATGAAATATAACAGCATCAAGGTCTGTAACTGTGACCTCAAATTAAGTGTTCTTGGCATAAGTGAAACCAATTGGTGATACGTAGAATAAAAGTAGTCCAGAAATGTCCTTCCGAAACGAATGACGACAGTGGGTATTGCGTAGGCGTAGGCTTCAATAGGCGTACGCAAATTTTGTGCATTATAGCATTCACTACAGGATATCGCTCAGAAGTATCAGAACCCTAAATATCCACAAAAGCACCCCATTTATTTCTAAATTAAGTAACTTAGTAGGAAATATTCCGTTGAAATCGCATTATATTTTTTTTACAACGATGGTCTTTTAAATAGAAATTCCATGCCATCCAAAAGCCTTATCCAAAAACCGACACACCTGAAGACTGTAGGTATATTGTGGGCCTTTGAAAGATGATTAGAAAAAGAAGACAAAGAGTTCGAAATATTTAGTGGGGTCCGGGCAGTTTATTACAAACTGATTCGTTAAATCTATAGATAGCAACATAATAGCAGTAACAAAAAGGTTTTCTAAAAGCTTATACACTCCAGTTATAGAAATAAACAGCGATGATAAACGTAGTTTGAGAACAATGAATTCACAAAATTTGGCATCAGTTTGAAGCGAAACCTTGATGCCAGAAAAGCGTCTCGTATAACCTATATAGATGTAAACAATACCAGAATAAAACAACCTAGTTACTGAGAGATTTTTACTGCTCTTTGTTTATTTGTTGTGTTTTTATGTTTACTTTGCAGACAAAAGCAGTTTGTCACAATGTTATACATACGCGCGTCTGACGAACCGACTAGCATAACAACAAGAAGCTCGATTTACGTGGAATTTAAGGTTCCATAGTTTGGTTCAAAAATATAAAAGTAATGCTATTTTCCAGATCACACCTAGAACGAGTGTCGTCGGAACAACACTTGAGGCCAACGACAAGAATGCTGCGTCTCAGTCTGCGTAAATTATGAACAAATTCTATACGATACAAATATTTGTTCGCACTGATAAATATTTGTATTGTCTAATCAATATATTTAATCTGGAACTCGCCGTTTATCCTCGTAAAAATGATTAATAAAAACACTTAAACGTGCAGAACGAAATATAGA
Source organism: Hyles vespertilio (assembly GCA_009982885.2). Classification (NCBI taxonomy): domain Eukaryota; kingdom Metazoa; phylum Arthropoda; class Insecta; order Lepidoptera; family Sphingidae; genus Hyles; species Hyles vespertilio. Next base: position 15,826,931 of record CM042824.1, on the reverse strand, counting down.
AATATTCAAGACAAAATGACGCCTTAGTTTTTCCCATTTTAGCATCCTTTTATCAATTTATTCAAGCACGGGTTTGGACAATACCAGAACCGCTGAGAACAGCCCGTTCCAATCATCCATTCATAATGTACATATAAGGATAAAGCAGACCTACGTGCTATTACAATAGAATTCAATGCGGTTGCTATTATTAAAAGGCGGAACATACATGAATGGGGTTTTTATGTGAGCTCTATTTTGTACTCAGCCTATTTTAGTGATTCGACTAAAGGAAAAGCACTTTATAACAATACTATTTTATAGTCCATTATGTTTTGCGAACATGTGCTAAAACTATTCCCATTTAGCTGCCCTTCGGTCACATACGCAACATCGGCAGTATGTTAACGGGTTGGATTCGAATAAATCTGAATTCTGAATTCTGAAGTATGGACATAACATAACATATTTTTGATATTATTAAGCAGGTTATGTAAATACCTCATAAAGTTGATTGGAGGTGGTGTGATTATTTTAATTTTTATGTTGATTTCTATTACTTGACTGACGTCAATATTTCCTGGAATGTTGAAACTAGCACCAAAGGAATCGATATTCTGACTGATTGCATGAAGAAAAAATTAAATAACCTTGAGGTTGCAATACGAAGGGCGACTAATAATGCATTCATCTGTAACCCTTCATATGAGTGCACTAAATGAATTAATAAATCCATCCAACGGTCACACTCACAATGCAGTCTGAGACTTTAGACTTGTATCTTCAGGGTTGAATCTTCTGAAGATACAAGACTAAAGTCTTGGATATTAGAGACTATGACTATAACTTTTTGGTCTAGACCGAGACCAAAAATGACTAATGAGTAAATTGGGATCACACATCCCATGATCCCATCACACAAACATTTGTCTCAATGTTGATATGTATCTCGTGGTCTATCCTTTTAATCTCTATCTAAATCACTTGTGCTACTGAGGCTGCTAATTCACCATTACGATCTGTTATTGCAAATTCCGATTTCCCACTCTAAAAAATGCGCTGATTCATCATCTGAATATATCACAATTGGATGAAAAAACATAAACGTTTCGTATTTTTCTTTATGACTAATGCAGAATTGATAACGATATCGTTGTAGCTTAGTTGTAAATATAACATTGTAGTTAAGTGATAACATTTTACGTTTTTTTTATACTTTTTATTTATAATTAGCCAGGGAAGTGTGTTTGATTTGATAATGTTGTGTATTTTATTGGTTTATGGACGCTTGTATGTGGTGTACTTGTACTGTTGGATACAGGAGCTCACACTTATTGAAAAAGTTTAGGCTTAAGACACTAAAATAGTGCAGGTTGTTTTATGCTAAGTTCAGAAAATTGCTCAAGCACCTTACCACCAACCACCACTATTTAAATCAAATATTGAACAATAATAAACTAAGGTAAAAGCACCAATGCCCGACACTGAACCAATAGATGACACTTTCGAAAAAATATTTTCTAATAAGAAAACTAAATATTTTAATGACATTGCTCCTAATTTTAAAGCCACCTCGTACCATTTATGATACATGCCCAAAAGCTTGTTGGCACTGTCAGAAGTAAATTAATTTTTTTTTGTTAATTGACCACAAACAGTGTGATTTCGCGCCATTATGCGCGTAATTCTTAGCGTTTTTTATAAGGAACTGATTTCTAAACGGTATGATTTTGTCTTATATTATACGACTTTTGGCTATATCGGGTTTCGATATTATATGGATATTACATTATTGATTTATTTGGACCATTTCTTTGTTATTTTGGCTTGTTTTTGTATAAATTTTAAATGGTGTCTACTATTAGTTCCAGAAATTGTTCAAAATCTTAAAGATGACATGTGTGAACTTGGTAGTTTATTTTATTTAATTATTTTATTTATTTAACTTTATTGTACCCCAGAAAAAATATACCGGGTATCTCAAGACTGCTACCGAAAACGAAGCCGGGTGGTAGTTTTAGTGGCTACAAACACAATGCAATTAAAAATTTCACATAGAAACGCGACAACTATTTTTTATGATTTTTTAAATATCGTCATTTTTGGGTGGTAAATCCATAGTTTTTGCTAAAATAATAATTTAAACTCTTTTATACCTTAGAGTATTTATAAGTAAAAGGGTATACACTATTATTTTAGGAAAAAAATGTATTTACCACCCAAATATGACCATAGGAAAAAAATAACAAAAAAAATTGTCGCTTTTTTTTTGCAACTTTTTCTGTTGCATTGTGTCTGAAGTCGCTTAGACTACCACCCGGCTTCGTTTTCGGTAGCAGTCTTGATATACCCTGTATATTATATAAAAGTGAAAGAGTGTGAGCATTCCGACAAAGCCGTATGGTTACCCATACGGCTACTTGAGCTTAAGACGAAACTCAGAAAGATAGTCATATTTGCGTAAATCAAATATGAATCTTATGCAAAAATTTTGGACATGCTCAATTTTAATGCAAATTTAGCCTTTATGTTGTGAACACAACATTCATATCTGAGTTTAGTTTGTTGTACACTAGGCTAATTAAAAGAAGACAGTGTCAACTATTAGAGTCTACTAGATGTCCACTACCAGTATACATTAATTTCAGATTACGGTTTGAGCAATTAAAAAAGATGAGATGAATTAAGATCAACTAAGAATGATGAGATGGGAAAAAGAAAATCAATAAGAAAGATAATTAATTAGAAATTGATATAGGACTAATAATAATAAATTTATATACAGGTGAAGAAAATTACCATGAAGAATATAAGATCACACCTGATGATAATGTAATTTTTAAGTCCTTGAAAGAAAGAAGTTACTTAATTACCTAATTTTAAAGCACAATCTGTGCTCGGTTTGATTTTAAATTATTATTTTTTGATAACACATAATATTAAAATGATGTTATAGTCATGTCTATTATTAGTGCCAATTGATGTCTATTATTGGGGCATCTGATTTTTTATACTGTCATCTATTAGTGACTACGGCAATCCTAAGAAAATATATTTTTTTAATATAAAATAAAGCAATCTTAATTTTTTTATTATGAAATAGTAAAATTCTAAAAGTTGCTCTAACAGTAAAAGAAAACGTAACTGTAATTTTTTGAAAAACATTTTTGAATTTTGAGAATTAAGTTTGATTTATCCTTAAATTGTCTACTATTGGTGCTTTTACCTTACTTATACCTATGTCACTTGTAGCTGCACTCAGAGACATTAAATGTCAATTATACTGATATTGTTCATACTATAGATTATATTTGTAAAATGCATGAGTAGTGAGTATGACAGTAAGAAAAGTCAATAATGTGTATCCCAAACTTAACTTACAATCTATATGTAGTACATCTGTCTGCACAAAATCAGCCTATCACTCATGTTATCAAATAAATAAGATACATGTATTTGGAATGTAAACAACATCTTCAGTTAAAGATGTTGAAATGATTTTGCAATTGCATTATCTATCGTCATTGTATTAGAGCAATGAATCATCTATCATAACAGTGCACTCTGACATATATAGATCTATTATTACATTTCATTGAAGGGAAAATTAATCACGGTCTTATTTAATTAGTCTAATAGCCTCTATGTATTCTAAGAATAGAGTTTTTATGTTCTGAATAAATTTCCTTTCTAAAATGTATCTATGAAACATTCAAATGTAGTAAATGTAATGTTTAGCCTGCTTTTTTTTCACTTCAATATATGATAAGATGCTATTTACCTATATTCTATAAGGCTGCTCATAGACTGTGGCAAAACAAACCAACACCATGAAAACAAAGCAATACTTGGAATTCTACTGTGCCCATCATCCTGAGACATAAAAAGTTTAGTCTCAATATATCCTGTAGTAAGACTAGCTACAATATCCTTCAAACCGGAACACAACAGTGTATTTATAATGAGAGAAATAGACATTGTGGTGGTGCCTCCAGAAGGCCTATCACAAATCAGACCTACCAGCAATTGATTAATGGTAAACAAAATGGCTTACCAAGCTACTATTCTTGAATCTATTCTTAAAATAGGTCATTTATCTTGATTTACAGAAGTTGGAGCCTACAAAATAATATAATGTTTAGTATTTAACGTCCGTGTATTTACTTTGTTTAATGGTTATACAAATAAATAGTAAAAGTAATGTTACTATCAAAACTGAAGATAATGCTACAAAACCACATAATACTGTTTATCAGTCATTCATAAGAAATTATAGATTATCTGAGTTAGGAATCTTAAATACTTTTCATGTTGATAATGGCTATTTTGAGAAATTCTGTATATTTAGATAAAACATTATTTTAAGGGGAAATACAACTGCTTTAGTAGTATTTTCATACAATACTTTAAACATTGACTGCAGCAATCACACATATGGCTTGTTATTTCAATACATAACAAGTCCAAGTAGCAGTTCAAATGAATTCATAAACAATAATACCCAACCATAATATATGTTTTATCCACATAGCCATATATAGAGGATGCCATCTCTGTATGTAATATAAATTTGAACTCAGTTCATAGGCTCATTCCCTGTTGTGACAGGTGTGTATTAGGATGTAATCCAAGATGTTTCTTTGGATGGTAATAAGCTTGGTGAGTTGTGGATGACATTAGTGTCACCCTTGTCTTACCCTTTGTGGAACTGGTGTGGTTTGTGGACTTACCACAGGTGTGTACATGTATATTTAGATAAATAATACTAAATATTAAAATATCTCTATTACTTATAATGTTATGAAAACAACAACAGGCAACTTGGCTTTGAGATATCATACTATTTACACAAGGTGTAATCTAGACCAGGTTCAGTTTGTTTTTATGTTCAATTATATTTTAACAGTCAAGTGAAACAAATGAATATTATACACATTAAATATGAATTAATTATTTACTATGGGATTAAATTGATCCTAGGGAGAGGTCTGTGTTCAGTGATGGACATCCTGCAGCTTGAAAGAAAAAGAAATCAACAACACTTTTAGCATAATTAAATTAGATAATTTAGTACTGATGAGATAATTATATGTATTATATTCATATTTCATATAGTGATCATTTTGTATGTTCTTATGTCCAGTCACTGCACATATGGATTTGAGTAATACCTTCAAGGAAGTTCACAAATGTTAGCATTGATAGTGTATCTTTTGTCTAGTATTTGAGTACATGGTACCACAATGATGTGAGACACAGCATACTAATGAATAACCAGCAACCTTGTTTGAAATGATCATCATTTGTGTGCATTACTTAAGATATTTACATTACAGAACCACTATTATAATGTTATGGTGTAATTAAGCAGTCCTATTTTCAATGCCTTGAACAAGATATATTATGTATGAATGAGACAATATATCTTGAATTTTAATTGGTTTTGTATTGTAAATGTTAATAATAACTTAGTAATATAAAAATATGACAGAGATAAAATTGTTCTCGATCATTCAAATAAAACATCGCCATATAAAAGCAGCTGAGGGCGTAAGGCCAAATTAGATGATGACACTCCGCAACGCTTGCTCAAGGTTACCGAGAAATAGCGCAGCGGCAACCAACCAGTTCCATCAGCAAACGAGCATAATAAACAGCAAATATTACCACACAACCCCTCCGCGCCCCACCGAAATATTAAACAATGAATTGCATTTGCATAGAAATTACTGCACGACAGGTGTTTTCTGAGCACACGCGTATAATACTAAAATACTCACCTCGAAGGGCTCCACAAATCCAAACTAAACAATTCTTATCCATAAAACACTAACACTGTTGATAAAATCACGGTTCAGCTTCGCATAACATGAAGCACTATTTTTATTTACAATTTTTTACTATTTACAAATAAACCACTTTCTACTGCGCGGAGCACTAGTGAAAAGCCAAAGACAACGTAGACCGTCCAGAATCGCGGATTGACAGTTAGAGTATAGTGATGTGTGGCTCCAAAACTAACAGAATCGATTTTAGTATCGATTCTGTGCACTCAACGTGGTACTCGATAGCAGCAGATTGTTCAGTTGTTGATTAAAGTATTTACTTAAAACACGTAATTATAATAATTAAAATACTAGTAAAGTATTTTAGTTATTATAATTACATGTTTTAAGTAATGTTAATATGAAAACGGCCTTACTAAGTATATTTAAAACACGTTTAAATTAGCTCGAGCAGAAGTTTTTATTTATGGACTTCTTACTACTAGCGAACTACTTGATGAATCGCAAAAAATATGGGAGATATCTACGAAGGGATGGCATCTATAACAATAGTTGCCTTCCGTGCGTGACCGTTTAACCAAGACTAGGCTAGATATCGATTATTGTATATCACAGTTCTTTACGGGCCACGGTAACTTTAAGTCTAAACTGTGCTCTTATAAGCTCGTTGATTCGCCTATATGCCCATGTTCGCAACCTGATTGTGAATATGAACAGTCCGCGCATCATTTACTTTGGGATAACAAAATGAGAATAAAATTATGTTGGATAGTATGCAGATATCGTTTCGAGTCTATACGACTCTACTACATGGACCTAATGGAGACAAGGATGAATTTCCGTGCTTTCTGGCGTTTTTGCCATACCTATTACTGAAATGAATTATAACAGCTTACATAATAGGTACCATTAAATATAAATAATAGTTTGATCCGTGGTGCCTTGAAACTGGCTTCTCTGGCTGTAAAAGTAGTTATCAGAGGTTATTTACATCTTTAGTCCATTAATTGATCATCCGATTTGCTACGAAGGGAAATGCACAAAAATATTTCCAACTCCTCCTATTATTTACCACATTATTAATTTCGTTGCGGATTAAAGACTAGTTAGACATTACCGGAGACTCGCCGAGCTTTAATGCTCGGTGTCATTAAATTGCGTGCCACTGTTGATCCTAGTTTACAGGAGTTGTAGAGGCGGGTGTGAGGGCGGGTTAGTCTTATGGATTTTTTAATTGCAGAAAAGTTAGGGGTTAAAATCAGAAGGAAGATATAATATCTAGATACAAAGAAAGTAGGATAGCGATTGTACTTATGATATTAAAATTAATTATTCAGAAATATTGACTACAAGTTGTGCTAACTTGTTTTATTGTGTATATTTTGTTTTTTAGTCACCCAATTTAGTTTACTTGAATAACAAACAGCGTTTTCATCATCAATGTTACATTACATACATACATACATAAACTCACGCCTTTTTCCCAGAAGGGGTACGCAGAGATGCCAGGACACCCGCATTTCGCTTCGTATGTTCCGTCCCACGATGTTATAAGTGGCCAGCCTATCGCTATATCGGGTTCAAATTCCTGACTCTGTGCTGATAATGAAAAGAAAAATCCAATATCACTTTGCCCAACCCGGGATTCAAACCTCAGCTTTGTAAGCGTACCCTAGTACAACTACGCCACCGAGGCAGTTATATTACAGAGGCACCAAAAAAAGTACATTATTATTACAAAAAATATATATTTTATTCTTAAATATTCTAAAATTTTGTATCGATTATTAAAATCGTAATGAATCGTTAACATATAAAGTCTATGTCGCAACATATTGGCTATGATAAAAATGTTGCCTACCCAAACAAGATTTCCCGTTTCTTAGGGTAAAACAGTAAAGAATTGTTTCGATTATAAACGTTGAAATAAGTAATAAAACTCAACAATTAAGCATTTTTCACGGTTCACCACTACTACATTTATTAATAATATAGTGTACAAGATCATATCTCTATAAAATAACTCATCATTAATACAAAGTAGATATAGAAAGATTATGATTGTTAAAATGATTCAATTACTGTTTTAAAATATATAAGAATTTTGCCAACATATTTAAACATTAAATATTACATAGATTAGGGAGTTTTGAAATGATTTCATGGCAACATCGAGCTTAATTTCCGGGTTTCTGTCAGGGCGGGCCGATATGGCTCGAAGGCCCAATCAAATCATTCAGCTCAAGACCTACGTGGGTGACATCAATCAAAACATCGTTCTCGTTGTAGGTCGCGCGTGTATTTACAAATTTATATTACGATAATACTGACTGAAAATCAATGAGTTGAACAGTCTGAGGGGAGCTAGTGAAAGGTTTATGTGTTATTAATAAAACGCTTTGACTTTTAATAGACTGGTGCCAGAATTAAGATATATTGTGAAAAATGACCGCGTCCACTATGATCGAATTAGAATCTTGGATTATCTATCAGTGTGTCCTGAATGAATGCCATGTTTCCAGCAGCTGTAAGTATTTTATTTTATGTTAAATTAATTGTGTTTTCCTTTACACGCCCTCTGTTTATTTCCTTTACGAATTGCGGGCTTGGCGTAGTAACGCAAAATAATAAATTCATGTTCAATACATCCCATTTGAATTATGAACATAAAAACGACATATATACATTATTTTAAAATAAAATTACCACTTTATATTTACAATATATAAGGATTTTTGGCTACTTTATGTATTAAGAGTGTAAATAATATCGGTCTATTTATCAATAACAAAATACGTATCGGACTATTTCCTACTACTATTTTTTTGTTATAAATACACTAATACCTTCCTACTCCTAGTGTTGTTTATTTTAATTCTGAGTAAGACAATCCAATAGGTTCATGTTTCACCTATTTGTGAACCTGGGGAAAATCCTTTGTCAATATTTGAGTGACGGTTAAAGTTGGAACGCCTTGATTGACTACCGTCGTGTCGTGACTCATGCGAGTCGTTATTAATTAAAATGCTAACTCCAGTCAATTTATTATTTAATGTCAATTTCAATTACATCGTCCATTTTGAAATTTTGATTTAAAATAGGTTTGAATTCAAACCCAGTCGCTATAATGAAGGGAAAATACCAGGTTGTATTTACCTACTAATTGAGGGCACTTGTAATGTGTTTCAATGTTTTCCTTAATTTCAACGCGAGATTGGTTTGACAATATAATATTAATTCATCAATGAGCAGACGATCGATTGGCACAGCAGATAAGAACCTGGATTACAGGAATAAAGTGTCTAATCTGAGACCTCAGCTTTATAATCATACCGTTGTACAACTACGCCACCGAGGCAGTCTTAATATCCGACAGTTCTTAATATCATTGAGACTAATGAAATGTAGACATATTCAAAAGTTGTAAAAATTACAAAAATACTGAGTAAAGTTTGGGCGAGTTTTTGCACATTTCTCGAGTCCGCTCGTCATTCCTCAGACGACAACAAATTGCTTTTTTGCCGTTTTCACGTAATTACAATTCCATTACAAATTAATTTATAAATTGTGTGGAATTTAGTTTTTATCATTGCTCGTTTGCCGAGAGACGAGACCACGGAATGTTTGTATTTATCTGATGGAATTGATGATTAATTAGATTCTACAATGCAGTTTGTTTCCTCACTGCAATATGTTGAATAAAAAATATCGGTTCTTTATGGTTGAATTATTGAGTAGATACTTATGAAACGTTTGTTATTATCTCGATTTCTTTTTTTTACTTTTCTTTTAAACTGGCCCGGCATATTGGCGGCATTGCACCTGATGGTAAGCGCAAATGCCGCCCAGGCAGAGTATCCATTGGCATCGGACGGCAGTCCCATGCCAATGGGAACAATTATGCCGGGCTGCTAAGGTGCCTCTTCACGCTACGGCGGAAGGACCCAGGATTGTAGGAAGGAGGGAACACGTGAGACGGCAAACAATTCCACAGCCTGACGGTGCGGCACAAAAAAGAATTAGAGAACCGTTTGGTTCGAGCCGGGATGGTGTGGACCGACAAGCTATGGCTTCGCAAGCCAGCACGCGTGGTTCTGGTTAGGAATGGAGAGGAGGGGATCAAGTTGAACAATTCCTCAGAGCATTCACCGTGATACAGGCGGTAGAACACGCTTAGAGAGGCGACATCCTTCCGGAGTTGTAGCGACTCCAAGTTGCTCGTAACGTTCGCATCATTCACAATGCGGATGGCCCGCCGCTGCAATCCATCCAAGGCATCGAGCAGGTACTGGGCGGATCCATCCCAGAGGTGCAAACAGTACTCCATACCTGGCCGGATCTGCGCTTTATACAAACGATAAAGCTGACCGGTCGTGAAGAACCGACGCACCCTGTTCAGGACTCCTACCCTGCGTGATGTGGCAGATATTACGCCTTCGATGTGATTCCTTGGATTGAGATCACAGCGGATATCCACACCAAGGATACTCAGGTCATTCCGCACTGAGAGGGGAGTACCCTGAAGAATGAGGAGGGGAGAGAAAGGGGATTTTTTGCACGTGAACGCACACACCTGAGTTTACTTGGCATTGAGATCGATTGAGTAAAAGGTATTTTTTATACCCAACTTTAATACACCATATACAAATCTAATGTCCTACGAAGTTATTTTCCCGAGTTGAAAATCCCGCAATTTAAAGTGGCTGAATTAAACATCAAACTCCAGACATATGGTTCATAGACTATGCACACTACCGTCAAAATCTAACAAAACTTTATAAAACTACCTGCTTCGCAAGTGCCTGTCGCCTGATAGGAAGAAATCGAAGATTTATTTTATCAATTTAAATATTACAATTCATAAAATCTGCCCGGTTGCAAACAGACGGACTCAATGCAACCAGAGGAGTGAATGTTCAGCAGCGAATTGTAATCGTCGATCGTTCAATTCTGACTATCAAAACTACGACCATTCGGACCGCGAAACACGAATAAAATTTTCTCGTATCTAATAGATTTTTCACTACTGCACCCTCCTATAGGTATAGGTCATAGCATGATGATATATAGCTTATAGCATTCCTCGATAAATGTCCTATCCAACACGAAAATAATTTCTAAATTCGAACCAGTAGTTCCTGAGATTAGAGGTAACAAACAAACCAAGAAATAAACAAACACTTTTCAGCTTTATATATTAGTATAGATTTAATTGTATACTGTATACACCAAATTGACAAATAGATCATAGAATTATTAAATTGAAAGTAAAAGAGAACGTTACTCAACTTACAGCTGATATAAAACAGTCGACCATAATTGGATTAGGCGTTCGTACATTGATATTTGAAGTAATTTGTGTGAGATAACAAATTAAGAGCTCGCGGGCGTGTGTACTAGTCGTGAGTAGGGTTGCCCCTGTCCCTATCATAAGCGGACACTAACGTTACACTACAGCTAACTAACTGTACCTACGTGGAGATGTCTGTACTAGGAGATGTTAAGTATTTTTAACCAATTAAAATTGCTCTTGGCAGGATGCGTCCGGATGCACACGGAGTAAGATATAAAATATCCACTTCTAAAAATCGATACTATTCTATATTATATTTATCATTTTCTCCGAACTTAGTTTATGGTTACGACGTACAATAGAACATTCGAAGTTCGTATCGTTTCATAGATTAATCCAGTTCCGATAGCGACCATCGTACCACAGTGACCATCGTATCCTGAGATATAACATGTTAAGTTTCAATATGTCCAGTAGTTCTCTCTGGCCACAATGTCCTTCAAACTGAAACACATCATTGCATTTACAATAAAAAAATAAAAAAATAAAATTACCACCCAAAAGTGACGATATTTAAAAAAGTCATAACAAAATACTGTCTCGTTTCTTTCCGAAATTTTTAGTTGAATTGTGTTTGTAGTCATTAAAACTACCACCCGGCTTCGTTTTCGGTAGCAGTCTTGAGATACCCAATATATCCAATCGAGCCGATCTATTTGTTCTGTTTTATTAACGACCTACATCAAGAAACTACCACTTGAAAACTCATAGCAGTTTACAAGCAATAAGCAAGTATTTTCCTTCGATATAATTTGTTTGTCAACACATAGCATCTTACCATCCCGCGGTTTCAAACCACACATAATGACTAAGTCGACGAACGCTGAAGCGTATAGCTTTACAACACATTCCAACTGGGATGAATCAATTTGTTTTCAAACCTGACACTCTAACAGTGTATTGTTCAATAATAATTGTTTATAAGTGGGATATAAGCTGCTGGCAGTAGTAATCTTGGCTTGGCCTTTAAATTTAATAAATATCCGAGGATGTTGGTTAAATTGCAAAATAGAAACTACCCACTCGAAAAAAATAAATAATCTAAAGTAAAACTCGGTCTAAGCATTGAATAAAATAAAAATAAAAACATAGCCCTTTTCTTTAGCAACACCTCTCAAATCACATCGACTCTATGTCCACCATTTACAACTCATTACAACTCATTCAACATATTACAACTCGCAGTTTAAGGAAAAATAATAAAAAATAATACCTAATGAAACAAATTTCCACCCTTCCAAAGGAGGTATTGTTGAAGCTCCATGACAACCGAAACCCATTCTGTTTGGTAGCGCAACAAATAATTAAAGGTGAGTGAGGTAGCCGGATCGATTGGGTTGGGAACACAGGCCACAGGGGCGTAATGAACACTTTGTTAGTGGGCTTAAAAGGTAACCGAAAGTGAACTGAAAGCGATTTCCAAAATAGGTTGCCAATCTATCTGCCGCAACGCGGCGGCGGCATAGTCCGTAAATGATAAAACTAGAGTAAACACTGTGCTATTAGCTTCTACGTACACAGATAAGTTGAGATTTAAGTAACCGTACAATTCTAGAAGGTATGAAAGAAAGGTTTATAAATATTGATAAGAATTTGGACATGATGGTTTCAGTTTATGATAATGAGTTCTCCCTGTAGCATGTGTAATTTATGTACCGTTGCTTTTTATGCGAACCGCACAATTTGTATGTTGGATATATGTAGAATATTTTTGGAAGGGAACACATATCAAGGGTTGTATTTCCCGTAAAATTCACCCTAAATCCGCCTCTGACCGGTAAGCTTGGCCTTCGCGACGCAATGGCCTTGGTACGCCATGTATTCAACTGGAATTTCGTGAATCAATATGGAGGGTTCAATTATATGTTATGTTTGCTAACAATAATGATATTCTTGTTAGTTATCGGCTATTTAATTGGAAGATTTCGCTCAGTAAATGATAAAAACAAGCTAGTTTACCAGGTACCCAAATACTTAAAATTATATTGCGTACCACATGTGAAGATGGCACAATGATTATAATATGTACAATGTGGATCCATTTGTGAATGGCATAAACTAATGGGATGAGGAAACAATAGTTATACCAAAACCTGGTGGAATCTGTATCCGCTTGCATGGCGACCACCGTTCACGGTGATGGAAACTGTCCAGTCACGTAGTTGTTGCCTTTCGGGATCATTCATGTGTATGTCCGGTATCGACCAGACCAGTCTAATTGGATATCCAGTGGCGAGAGATGATTTTCCCTATTTGGATTCCAATGCCACTAGGTGTCAGTACACTTATACTCACACCATATTGCGAGCACAATTGCTTGATGTATCGTGTGAGTATAAAAAACAACGATATATCTCCTTTAAACTTTTATATATGTGCGGGGACATTATACATGTTATGTGTGAAAAATAAAATTTAATGCAACTTCATTTACATCGTCATGTCTGGTAATTTTCTTTCTGTATCAGTCCATAAGATACGTATTACTGCAGGGCACAGGCCTCCTTTAAAAAGGACAGTACGATTGAGAAGGGATAGGCCACGAGTCCACTACGCTGGTTGGCGGTCTTTATATACCATAGATTTTTGTACTAATAGCTACGTTATGCAGTTTTCCTTCACCGTTAAATTTCTATAAAGTATGTAAAAAATGCATTTATTGCTGCTGACGAATCTACTTTCTGAAATCAGACTGAAAAAGATAAATGTACTGTATCAGCCCATTGCTAAGCATGGGAATCGCCTACAACTAAGCGAAGGAAATAATCTCACCAAATCTAAAATAATTAATCTAGTTACTGGTTCTATATTTATTTCAAAGGAATACATAACTCTACCACAATTCGGATATCCAATTATCCCTTAGTCCAAATTGTGCGTAGTAAACAATACGAGTACATGTAACTCCCCTGGCCCAGATATAATACCCATGTGCTTGACGTTTGATTGCGCTTCTGCGTCTAACGACTGCCATTCAATACAGCCGACTGTTTATGATCAGCCCGTCAATCTGGTTTCCATCTAACTTCGATAACTAAAAGATTAAATCATACGGACATTGTGATGTGGGGTTTTTATGTTTTGTTTTCTTCTGGTTGTTATTTGCAGGGTTTTCTAGTTTTTACTAAAGCATACTTTTTAGATGAGAGAGTAAGTAAGCTTACGAACGGAATATGAATATAATAATAAAATATGAATATATAAAGCAATAGAGGAGTAAGGATCGATTAAAGTAAATATTATAAAGTCTCTTACTCTGACTGTTTCACTATTGAAGTAAGTAAATTTTAATGCAAACAAGCGAAGTGATAGTAGTACTCGATCGTTCAGACTATTGAATAAGATTATTTGAACAAACCTTTTTAAAGCATTGACTTAAAACTATTTTATGTTACAAAAGTGTTTCCTTGCGAGAGTAAAAAAGGAAATGAAAGTTATTTTAATTATATAAATCATAGGATTTACTCCTGGACAAAAACATACTTAAATGAATGTCAAATTTACAAGACTATTATTAAAATTTGTTTGGTCACTAAAGAACTATCCGTACCTCATAAATTCAAGCCAAAGATTTGAGCAAAAAATAATTTTACAGCTTCAACAAGTTTTCTAGCAAAAAACGTTAACCGCTTTGTAATACGATAGTAAAAAAGCGATAAAAGCGGTGACAGGAAAAAGCTTTTTCAAAGATGAAAAAAAAATCAATATACAAGTTGCAAACTTTGCCAGGGAACAGCGAGTGCAGAAGTTTGTTACTTTTTTATAAAGCTTTGCAGACGTATCCTTGTTCCTTTTTCTGTATTAAAACAATGAGTTTAGTTTTTTATAGGCGGTTTAAGCAGTGAGTAAAGTTCTCAATGATGGCAGTTCACTTTCTCGTAATTGTATCAAATATTGACCTGATAATATTTGATGAGAGCGAAATATTTAGTATTTTGATGAATAGTTGGTAAAGACATTATCAGCCAATGTTGTAGGGTCATAGTTTAATAAGAAAACGCACGTCCTTGATTTATAATGTAGTATATTCACGACATGGTTTAAATCATAGTGCAATGACTATGATTAATTGCTTCTCAATTATTGCATGTTGGTCAAATAGGGGCGATTTTAAGTTCGATAAAATTAATTATTTTCAGTCAGAAGTCATAAAATTGGGAACAAATCGACGAGTTGAAATAATGCCCTAAATTTTGTCAGTTTTCGTCGATATAGAAATTATGATTAGGCAACTCTTCTAATGGTGTAATAGTATACGACCTGTAAAATATTTTCGGTTCCTCGCTGTGTCCTATTAGTGCACGGAAAGTTTCAGATAAAATTATTGTAATTTGCTATTAGCGCCTTATTTTAAAGAGACAGACACATGCATTTGCTAGCACTTTAAAAGCTTAACACACAATTTAGTCAGAGGCCTATTCTTTTTAGTGGAAAATACGTGAGCAGACAGATTGGCACAAACCACTTTAAACCTAACAACTCCATTTACCAAACATATTAATATCGCTCTCAAATATCAATTACATTATCAATAATATATTTCCACAGAGCATTTGCTTAAGTGGTTCAGGTAGCCTTCCAGGTTTACTTAACTAACTTAAAGAATTAATCGGAGCGAAACCTGTTAGGGAACTGGGAATAAACAAGATTTCCGATACTTAAGCTTTCAAATGGAATTCCTCGAGATAATACCGAATTAGCATGCGTCGGATTACGGTATCTGGATTTGTTTTAAGTGATATTGTTATTTATTACTTTTTTTTTCGTAGCAAGAATATCTTTAATTATTTTTTTATTGACAGCCTCCGTGGCGCAGTTGGTTAGACGCCGCCTGTGAAGCGAGAGGCCGCGGGTTCGATCCCCGCACCGAGAGAAATGTTTGTGCTGCCCACAAATATTTCTTCCGGGTCTGGGTGTTGTGAGACCGAAAAGTCTCTCGTAGTTCCTGATACCCACGACACAAGACTCGATCTTAGTGTGGGGTCAGGACTATGTATGTGACTGTTGGGTGTTATTTATTTATTATTTATTTATTTATTTTGTATCTAATTATACTGTTAAAGAAAACGTGAAATAATTAAAAGGAGCCATTCTATAAATGGCGCTATTACGCGATATATGCGCAACAACAATAATTTTGTTATATGGTGCTTGATGTCATTTCTGGTCGTGCCATTGTCGACTCGTAACTCTTAATAATTGCATTACCCGAATTTTGAATAACATAATCTCCTATTTGTACTACATTTCCATAATAACAAGACACATCTCCACTCTATATACCAACAACAAACAGAAATACGTGTATGTGGCAGTTAATTGGTAGTCGCTCAACTACCGACATAGACGTTGCGGTCCTAAGCTAACACATCACCGTACCATCGTGTTTACTGGAGCCCTCGCTCTGAACATTGCAATCCAATTTCAACATACGTTAGACTCATCTTATATTGGTAGAAGTCCATTTTAGTAGACAATTTAAACCTTTTTCACACAACTGAAGGGGCCGAGCTTACATGAAACATTATAACAGTTATTTTAGAAAAGATCGGTGAAACCGACATGCTTTTTTAAATCCCCCGAAGAAAGTAAGGAAGATAGAAATGAAGTCATAAAAATTGTTGCTTTTGATAAAACCGAAAGAAGGGTGGATACTAAATTGATATTATTGGCTTATTAGATATGTCACTCTGCAAACGAAACACAAGAGCCTAGCATTTTTTTCTGTGAGGCAACTTTACAACTGGCGTCATTCCATTCAATTTTCAACACTATGTGGCTTTCCTTAAATCCAACATTAATACGAATATACAAGTAATTTCCTTATTTACATCGTCATCATAAACGAGTATGATTTCAATGTTTACTTCACCGTTATTATTTATTACCTCAAGCTCTGTGTTAAATCGAATATGTTCATACTAATCTTAATGATTGTAATAAAATTAACTTATTTGCTATTTCTAATGATGACCGCTATCCGTTCATTCCTGTGGAACGTTCGGAATCCTGCCGAGAGCCGCTTCGTATATCTTGATGAAACTACATTTATATTGGTTATTAAATCATATTTTATGGAACTTGTAGGATGTTTTATAACAGTTGTTTTAATAGAATTTGATGTGTTGTTACACTACGTAAACATACTTACATAACTTCGCACCTCTTTCCAACCAGGACACCCACGTATCGCCTTGTATTTACCGTCTCACAATTTGATACGGGGCGAACCTATCATATATATAACAAGGAATTATTATTATTATTTATATAACAAGGAATAAGTTGAAGAATCAGGCGATAATTGATAGAAAAATAACTAGGTAAACAATAATTTGATATATTTTTGATGCCTTATACATATAGTTGGTATGATGCAACATGTTAAAGGGTGCGTGTGTGTTATTTTTTGATTCCACAACACGACATTGTATTTTTCAATATGCACTATGTGTCATTGTTCTGTTTATTTATATTAACAATTAAAATCATAAAATTATTTAATGCTTTTATCGTATCGATTTTACACCATTAAAAGTTCTAGAGACGAGTACGTAAGTCTCTTCCAAGTTACCTTTATTGGATTTCGCCGTAAGCTTAATTAGAAGAAACGATACGGGCTGTAAAATATTTTCCGACGCAATATAAGTCCTGGAGTGGGTTTTACGCTGTAAACTTAATGCTGTTACAGTCGACTTTACTCGGAATATTGAGGCCACTATATTACAAGGAATACGTTGAATAAATACTTTGTCAGAGGATTGCACTGCTAAGTTATTTCTTGTTAGTACACTAGAATATTTCTACAGAATATTTTTTTAACTAATTGCAAAAATATAAGGTTAATTTTTTGTTGGTTTCGCCCTGTATTAGATAAGTTAGAGTGGACTAATTTGAGATCAATCAGGTTTCCGAATTTCATCATTCAACATAGTAGTGTATCAAATATTGGAAATCAAATTGCGTTTGACAACCTAAATAATCCAGTGAAAGCAATTAAAATAGAGCGATTGCAACTAATTTGGCTAAAACGAAAAAACGGACGTCAGTGTTTTTGCGTTTGCATTGAGAATTAGCAAATTGTTAATTCGTACTTAATTGACTCTAATTGTTGTTTTTTCGACAATTTACATACTGGTAGTTACTGTTTCGTTATCTGTTTGCTTTGCGAAAACAAAAAAAGTATACTGTAGGTTGTCGAGTTCGGCAATGTACTATTATTAATTCACTTACCACACTCCGAAGGAATAGGTAGTTTGTTAAAAAAATTGCGGAATGTGGGTCACCAAAATAAGCAATCGTAGAATAATATTGCAAAACAAACTATAGCAAACGATATCTAGCCTATATGTAACTTAAATTATTTTCAAGAGGTCGTTAGTAATGTCACTGAAACCAAAGAGATGTTCAAGTATTAAATTAACTACCGTACGGGTTCATCCTTATTATACATTTTCATTTCCACAACACTTCATTTAAATTAATCAGTCCAATTAAATACAATTGTGTGACCTCCATTGTGGCACCAAGATCACAGAGTTACGTAATTAATGCAACAGCTCGTGTCAACAGGTCGAATGAGAGACCTGCAGATGAAAGTTCAAAAATATATTCATTTCGACAAAAGGCTACTATAACGAGATGCGACAATGGCTCGGATAAACGCGTATAAACTTACTTTTTTTAAAACAAAGGAAATCACGACAGCGGGCTAATGAGGTTCGGTTTATCGAATAAATATGTCTCACGTCTACGAAGTCGGCACCAATTTGCCAAAGTGCTTTCAGGGTTGGGATTGTCGGATGCCTGCGTCGGAATGTGGCTTGTGCCAAGGCCGGGATCGCTGAAGTATTTACTGGCGGTATTGAAGAAGGCCTCCCGTTGCATTCCGGGTTTATGAGGGTTTTATAGTGTGTTTACTGTAAGGACACTGGTTTGTTTATGGCTTTCCCTTTGTTTTCAAGGACGTGAAAGTATGCGTAAGGTCGTTCCGCATCGTTCCAATGTAATGTAATCTATTTAACTTGTGGGTTTAAATTTTAGTGGGCTGTGTCATTAACATTGTATTTTACTAAGTAATAACTCACATTGTAACACGATATATTTTAAAATATCCTCATTAAAATCTAATAAAATATTTGTGGTAGGATTTATGGAATTTAAAATAATTAGAAATCCAGCTTCAAGGTTTAAAAGATCCAATCTCAATTAACATTAACATTTTACTCATACATTGCAACAATAATTCCTTAGTACAAACTCTTTCAAGCATAATAACAATACTTCTTACGGACCCCTTCGTATTCTTAGTTACAAAAACCGAAGCAGCGGGCTTCCTTGGCGCTCAGCTGTTCGCGAGCAGGTGTGACGACAGCTGTTCGTAACGGACGGCGGCGCGTGCGTTTGTGCGTCTTTGTATTTCTTTAGTATCTTCAACGAAACTTGAAGGCACAAAGAAATAATTTGGTAGTACAAATGTTTCTTTTTTTGCTGGCAATGGGTTTCGAAGATTATGTTAACGTTTTGGAGGTTTAGAGTTAACAGCGCTCTAGCATCTTCGTACGGTGGAAAAATACAGGGTATATCAAGACTGCTACCGAAAACGAAGCCGGGTGGTAGTTAAAGTGACTTCAGACACAATGCAACAGAAAATGTTGCAAAAAAAGCGATTTTTTTTGTTATTTTTTTCATATGGTCGTTGTTGGGTGGTAAATACATTTTTTTCCTGAAATAATAGTGTATACCCTTTTATTTATAAAGACTCTAAGGTATAAAAGAGTTAAAACTATTATTTTAGCAAAAACTATGGATTCACCACCCAAAAATTATGATTTTTAAAAAATGATAAAAAAAAATTGTCGCGTTATTTTTTTTGCGAAATTTTTATTTGCATTCTGTTTGTAGCCACTAAAACTACCACCCGGCTTCGTTTTCGGTAGCAGTTTTGATATACCCGGTATATTTTTGAATAAGGAACCATATTTCAATTTTAAAAGGCCTGATATTATTACGGCTTTTAGATGAATGAGACCTTATGTGAATAATGGTTCTACCTACAAGTAATATAAGTACAATTATCGTATATAATACAAGTAGATGACATATAAAGACATGAGTCGTAATCATTGCGTAATTTAGCTTGATATCCTCACTAAACAAACAATTACCAACGATACTGTTGATGCTAACGATAGTTCGAAAATTCCCTCAAAGTAGAGGATCATATAATATTTCTTAAGATGGGGGCTCTGCTAGTTAAGTTTCCGGCCAACTGCGCGGTGACGGAACTTGCCAACTTCTTGAATATTTGTTTATCTTGCCATTAGTTGGCAGCGTCCTTGTAAACAAACGGCTCCCGAAGGACGAAACTGTTGATAACTTCTGCTTTATGCTCGTAACACTTGAATAACATACTTATCTCGAATTTGTGCGGAATTGCTTTATGTGAAGAGCTTATGTTTGGACTCTGGAAAGGTCGGTGTGGAAGATTTACTCAACATAACTCAATTATATTTCTCACTGCTTGAACAAGTCAATCTTACATCAGTGGAAGTTATGCGTTTTTTACTATTGATTACCTGCAGTGATTGTAAATATGCTTAGTGATTACCAACATTGCAATGTGCACTTCGACACTAGGACTAGTTCGAGATTTTGTTGTCAACTGTGATTACATTTCGATCTAGATTC